>CM060464.1:10759793-11959793 GCA_030544235.1 Lepturacanthus savala
CAGAGTTAAAAAAAAAACAAAACCCTGGAGAGGTGAGCAGTAAGATGAACATGAGAGAAGGATGAGAGCTCTGGAAGAACACATCTAGCTGGGGAGACGTTTCTCCTCTCAGTATGTTCATGATGAGATGAAACCGCATGCCTGATGGTCCATCATGTGAGGGGGTAAAAAAAAAAAAAGGGAAGTAATCAATTATTCACTTAATGTCAGTCTCAGACTGTTAATGAGGTAAATCTTGACATGAGGTTATAAATGCTTTCAATTACCTTAAATTTCAGATGCTGTTTTTCCCTAACAGCAAGGTAACAGAATCTCCAGTGGTATATAAGATCATAAGTAGGGTTGAAAAATTCTGGGAAAGTTGGAAACTTTCCACGGGAATTAACGGGAATAGACACTACTGTTCAAAAGAGAAAGGTCACTTAGAAAGTTCCTCATTTTTGAAAGAAATGCACTGTTTTATTCAATGAAGATAACTTTAAACTAATCAGAAATGCACTCTATACATTGCTAATGTGGTAAATTACTATTCTAGCTGCAAATGTCTGGTTTTTGGTGCATCAATATCTACATAGGTCCATTTCCAGCAACTATCACTGTTCTAATGGTACGATGTGTTTGCTCATTGCATCAGGAGGATAATGTAATATAATTTTCTATTCATTTTACAACTCATGGTGGTAAATAAAAGTGCGACTTCATGGAAAACACTAAATTGTCTGGTTGACTCCAAACTTTTGAACGGTAGCCCTTAACAGGAAATTTAAATATAGTTGTTGAGAATATAGTGTATCATAATCTTGGCTAAAACAACCAGATTTAAAGGGATAGTTCAACATTTTTGGAAATTCACCATGATTCCCATAGTCAGAACAATAGGTTCTTCACCTTTTTTTTTTGTCAATATGAGCAGTTTCCAGACCAGAGCCAAGAGCTGCTCAGCTACTGCAAGGCTAATGATGTTTTTTTGCTTTTCCTCATCAAACTCGGTAAATACACAACCCAGCAACTCCCAAACACCGTGGTGGACGAAACAAATACAGCTCCGGAAAAAAATAAGAGACCACTGCATTTTTTTTTCTGAAATCAGCATCAGGTACCAGGAATGGAATAAAGTCGCTCAAATATGGATTTCTGAACTCTTCTTAAGTGTAAACATTAGTATTATGTTGACATTTGTCATTTTCTGCAATTAAATGCTCTAAAGGATAATATTATTATTTGCAATTTGGGGGAAATGGTGTTAGTAAAGTAAAGTTTAGTAATTTTGTTAATATTAGGCTGTGAATATATTTGATCTATAATGGTATTAATGTTTAAATTGCAAATATTAAATAACAGTGTATTCATACAGTAGCTAACTAGCTGGTAAGTTAGGAGATAAATGTGTCTCTGGACATTTTCCAGCCCTTTGCAAACCTACTCATAATTAAGCTAAAATAAAGACAAGACACGTGAAGATAATCAGTTGAATGGAGGAGAATTGAAATCTTTTTGTACAGTTTTTGTCCCTTTCCATCTCACTAGTCGTGTCTTACAGCGGCAGGAAAATGGCCCCTCCCTGATCGACAGCTTAATTCATACAGTTGAGCTTGTTATAATCCCCTGGAGGCTGCCTTTTAGTTTTCCCTTTTTTTTCTTTCTCTGCCTTGTTTATTTCAGTAATGTCCTCTCCATCCACTGCTGGAGGAGCCCAGACCACAACTTAATGTTTTGTTGTTGTTGTATCACTTCATAGCTTTGAGGTATTCCGCCGGTTTCTGTGCAGCGGCTGTGTGAGGAGTACAAATCAGTGTTTTTTATCTAGCTCCGTAGGTCCTTCGGAGAACAGCGGTGCCCCATCACTCACAGTTGTGCCGCCGCCTGCTTGTTTGTCCAGATCTCGCTTGTTTCTAGTAATTCTGTCCACATTCCTGCAATGACTTTGAGGATCGATTTAAAATTCAGAGGTGGGTTGGGATTGCAGCTCAGGCTATTAGTGGTGGCCTTGTGTAAATCAGAACATGAGATATTGATCTTTCGACCGCATGTGTGCAAACATGTGCGATTGTTTGAAGTTGTTCACTATGTCTACTTTTTTCTTTTTCCTTCTATGCATTTCTCCACTGTGCTTTTGACTGCTAGGAGTCCAACTTGCTAATTGTTGCCTTCAGCGGCTAAAATTAATAAGAACATAAGAACATTTGTACCCGAACCGGCTTTGTTCATATACACACAGTGGTGTGGAGAATGTATTATGTTGATTGTGCATAGCTGGGGAAATGTATGCATGCATTTATGGGAATACGTTGACCTTTTGCCAAAGAAGCATCTAATGTAATGCAAAACACTGGGGGAAAAAAACCCTCACTGTGCAGTGAAGCTTTATATCGTCCTGTATAAAGCACAGCGGTGAAGAAAATACGGAACACTGGAGTTTAAAATGCAACAAATATTTTATTGCACATAGGTGAGTTGGGCTCATTTCCTAAAAGCGTCTGTGATCAATATGTTTATAATAACAATGAATCACTGGATGATCTGGACTCAGCAGCTACTTGTAGTTTCAGCTGCAACTTTACTGTTTTACTGTTATAAAAACGCTGTAAAAAACGTACTGTGCGCAACCTGCTCAGCATCAAACGGCAAACAGACACCGTAGATAACTCAATGGTGCAGCTTTTAGCAGCTGAAGTGTCAGATCTTTCCCTCAGGCGATCGTAGATATAAAAAACTGAACTAAAAGGAGGCTGATTATCAGACTAACATTCATCAGGTGAAAAGACGCACGACTCCGAATGAATGATAATGTTGCTCTGTAACTGTTGGATGTTTTTAAATAAGCTGCTGCTTACTAAGAAATTCGCCTTATCGACTTCAAAAGCTGACACGTCGATCTTGTTGTCCACAATGTGCTTCGGCTGCCAAGAAATGGAGTTATTTAAGGTTTAAAGAAGCCCAAGTGTTCAAAAATAGCACTGAATTAAAATGCAAAGCACTGTGAGTGGAGATATTACTGTTGTGCTTGTAGAATCCACAGCTCCTGTTCAGAATGATGTATGTGCACCATTTGATGTTTCAAGGTTGTTTTCACTTTCACCTGCTTAAGGAAAAAAGCTGCTCTGTGCTAGCTGGAAAATCTGGAGTTAAGCATGAGCAAGATATGTGACATCACAACTATTTTAGACCCAATTCTGGTCAAATATTCAAGAAACACAAGCATGATTTGGATTTTGAATGTTAAGCCTCTATTGAATGAAATATTACATGGACACAGTAAATGTTTTAAAGGTTCTTACTTAAAATGGCCTAAATAATAGATATATTTAAAATATATATATGTATAAGAAAAGTTTCAAACATAGTCTTAGAATAGTTTTATGTTGTATAAGTGAATGGAACTCCATTAGGTTGTATACACTAGGAGTTTCCCATATTTGCATATTGGCAACAGATCTGTTTTAGCATATTTAGCTATATTATTAGCATATAGCGTTTATAACCTCACAATTGAATTAAATATAAAAAATAAATACAGTTTACTTACCCCAGATAGTGAGTTCTATTTTTTTATTTGGTGAAAATTTTGAGACACACTGACTCACATGTCAAATGTCCATGAGCAAACAGGATATCCTGGTCATGTGACCTCATAAATTCTATGTCCTTCAAAAATAAAAATAAAAGCACCTTTTTCACGCCTAACTGGAAAAAAATATAGATTTTATATCACAGCTTTTTTAGAAAAATGAAGATAAACTAATTGATTCCATATTGAGGTTTAAGGAGTTTATTTTGTGGATAACCTATATCAGACGCCTATTTCTGTTCCTAGCAGGGTATTTCTACGCTATAAAACCTGTCCTGCGGGGACGTTTTCACTGGAAGCATATCTGCAAAAATCCACGTTGATCCCATTTTGTTGCACTAAAAGAACACAATTCCGAATCATCCCTCTGTGTCCCTCTTTGTTTGGCGTCGTATGAGTTAGGATAATTAAGCTGTAGGGCTTGACACTAGATAATGGGCTGCAACAGTGAAAGGCTTTCATAATGAGCGCAGACGTGGAGGTGCAGCTGCAACACACTTACAGCACACCGCGCCACTCGTTGGGATAAACATACATATGAACTCAAATTCTCCGTCTTTATCTCAGACGGAGCACTCGCTCTACAACAAACATTTCTATCCACACACAGAGTATATTTCTTTCTGACGCTCCACTTCACAAACACCCATCACAAGCAGTTACTCTAAGATTGACACTTATACACTCCCCCCGTTCGTTATATTGATCCATGCTTACACAAGCATTAGCACTCACTTAGAATGAGAGGCATGTCTTCACCCAAACACAAGAGCACAGAGCATAAACACATCCATACACACACACACACACACACACACACACACACACACACACACACACACACACACACACACACACACAAGCATGTGGTTTCTCATGTCTCCTGAAACATGCAAACTTCTCGGAATTAAAAAAAATAAAAACCGCTGAACATGTGTCTGCTGTGAGTTTCTTCTCAGTTGAACCTGTGTGTATAGCTGCTGTTGTATCCATCCAGTGTGTGTGTGATTTAACGAGGTCTGCTCCATCCCGTCATAAATCATATTAATAAACTGAGCTTCCCATTGATTTTTTTTTTTTTTTTAAAGCCGTCCCCATATCACATTATTTGATATCTCCAACCTTTTGTTTCTGATTTAATGAACGCCACACAGACACACAGCAGCATGCACACACACGTACACACAGAAAAGTCGTGAAACTGCTTTTCCTTTTAGAAGTCTTTATTCATCTGTGTAGAAAAAAAGACAACAGAGCAATAAATGGAATAGCATTTTGCGCCCATTTTTATGTTTATACGTAAGAGTGTTTTCATTATCACATCCGAGGATGACATATTTAAAGGAAAAGGATTTCTACACAGAATAAAAGGAAGCTTCAGTGCTCTTAAAAAACACAAACAGACATTTAAAAAAAACCTCAAAACTCACACCGGAGCTCATCTAATATTACTGGTATACAGTAACACAGGTTGGAAAAGAGAAAGAGAGATACCAAAAGTAAGAACGGTTTCAACACTTACAGGCTCTAACTAAATCCCAGCCACACCTGTCCTCCCCTCACGCTTTATTTTTCTCTCTCTACCCTCTGATTTTCTGATTTTCCTCTTATAATCTCTGGCTGTTGTTGGTGCTCTATGCTTTTATTTTGAAGTCGCTCCTCCCTGAAACAATTGTATTACAGGGGGTTAATGAGAGTCGGGTTTCAGGTTCTTCAGGAACCTGCTGCACAGTGCAGTGAATCTGCTGTTTTTCCTGAACTAAGACCGTAGAAATTGAAGAGCAGGACCTGAGTCAACTAATGCACTTTAACACACAGGAGACGTTATGACAATAAGCTGAACCTTAGACAATATAAAAGTAATTTTGCCATGTTTATATGAATAGAAACAATGGCTATCTTTGATTGTGTAGGGCCTTTGTGAGGAATATTACAATGTTTTCATACTAGAGCTGCAACTATTAGGCAATTAATCAATTAGTTAATTCCTTAGCGTTACAACTATTTTGATGTTTTTTTAAAGAAGATAATGTACCCACTTTCTAGCTCCGGCTTCTGAAATGTGAATAGTTTATAGATTCTTTCATATTCTATCATAGAAAACTGACAGTGCTATTTTCTAACATTTTATAGACCAAGCAATCACTTGAGAAAAAAAATCAACAGATCCATTGATAGGGAAAATAATCATTTGTTGCAACAATTTGATGAAGTCTAATTTGTCAAGTATTCATTTGCTGGATTATTCCCCACCAGTTCATCACATCAATTGCTCTATATCACTATAATTGCAAACCATGATGGGGGTACTTTTAATTAACATATTATCAATATCACCCAATCTTACACTGGTGTCATTTCTTTAAATGCAACTAGAAACAGTTACTCCATCTTTTAAAACATATACAATGACTGACTTCCGACTTAGACCACAAACGCATTAGCTGAAGAAATTTATTTTCAATTAAATATGTTTAACAAGCCACAGGAAGGTAATGGGGTTAATAATATGAGATGTATGATTAGGTTTCTTTCACTTAATCTGCTGAGGTAATTGAATGTGAGACTGGACTACAATAGAAATTGGTACATGCAGTTTTCTTGATTATTTTGTATTTTTTTTATTCTGAGAGGGAGCTCTTCTTCTCTAGTCAGTCATTGTCTTGTGGTCTTAGAAGTTGCTTTTCTTCGATTGTCTTGACATGCCCGTCTTCATCGTATTACCCTACTGATATTTAGGAAATAATGACCAGTGGAATGTGAATGGTTTATTATCGAATAAAGATGCATAATAAGGTGGCAAAAATAGTCTGTAATGAGTAAACATCTTTGACTTTAATTATCACAGGCAGCTGGAAACATCAGTACTTGGGTTTTTTCTGAATGCAGTAGTGGATAAACTGTTGGTAAAACTTGAGCAATTTTTTTGGATCATAATGTCACATTATTCTAGTTGTCAACCCCCTTTTTCACCCTGCCTGTAACCTCCTTACTCCCCTATCCTCTTTCCTTTTGTATGATTTTTTTTTTACCGCGTGCCGCTGCATTTGTTACATGCCTCTTTTTCCACTTATCTTCATTTCTTCTCTTTGTCTTAGCTCTTTGCCTTAAACCAACACCTCTCTGTGTGTTTCCATCCCTTAAACAACACTCCCCTCTCTCTTTCTCTCTCCCCTCTTGTCGTCTTTTAAGTTTTCTTCATCCATCCATTTATCCCTCATCACCCCCTCCCTCACACTCTTTCTCTCTTTCTCATGTGTCTCCCCATGCTGTGGTTTGTGTCTCCAGTCTCTGTCAGAACTGTTATCACTGCTGTCAGCTCCCTTGGCGAGAACAAAGTCATCCTCTGCTCACAGTACCACAAAAGACACGAGAGAAATAAAAGGAAAGAGCCTCAGCCAAAAATAAAAAAGGAGGAAAAATTAAAAAGAGGGGAGTAAATCAGAGGGAAGGAGGAGGGCCTAGGAACACATCTTTTCATGTCAACCATGATGCATTGTCATCTGTGGGTTATAACAACCATTGATTCTTCCCTCTGTCATCCCTTTATCTATACAGCACAGAGCATATGGTAGGAAGATATGAGTGCTATCTCTATACACATCAAGTGCCTTTTCCTCATATTATAAATATATCTCCTACTAAATCAGCTAAGCCCTAGTATATCAACCTCAAATAAGTTACTGAGTATTATTATGAGCTCAGAAGAACAGTAGGTTTGAAAGACACTGAGATCCAAAGAAGAAAACGTAACCATATATAACTATTAAGTAGCGCTGAAAGAAGGGTCTACTGTATAATGTAATATACAGTAGTAGATTATAGTAGGACTGTTACTTCTGTCACTCAATAGCAATGTCCAATCAACATAGCTGAAATGAGTCTTTTCTACTTAGCAAACCAATCAAAATTGAACCAGCAGAGGCACAGAGGGTACTTTGGAAACCAAGGACAAAATGGCCACTGGCCAAGGGGTCATCATCATAGAAATGGCATCTGGCATTCGTGGCTCGGGGAGTGTGTCCCTGCATCATCACGTGTAGGCGTAATCTATGTCGGGGATGCCGCCCTCTCTGTAGCCACGGTTGGTACCATAAGTGACATGATGGTGACTGGTTTGGCTGAGGATGGTGCCGTTGAGGCTGCCGGCTCCGTGGCTGCTCCGGTAGGTCCCGTTGGCTTGGGAGGAGGAGGAGGAAGAGGGGAAAATGGTGTGGATGTAGGTGACATCCTCCAGTTTGGGCTGCAGGGGCTGATGGGCCATAGCTGTCATCTGAAACCCTGCCGGAGGGGCCCTGATCTCTAAGATGGAAGTGTCTTTCTTGGTGCCCGACTCTACATAGTCATCGTAATGTTTTCCACTACGGCCCCTGCTGTACGAGCCTGTGTCCCCTGACACGTAACCTGCTCTTTGTCCATACCAGCAGAAGATGCCAAAGATTAACAGTAGGCTTACCAATGCCGTGGCACCCCCTATAATCCCAGCCAATGGCAAGGCCGTTAGCTCTGAGTCCTGTCCCTCCTTATCCGACCCCTCCCCTCCGGAGCTCACCAAAGCCTCTCCAGTCTCTATCTGAGCGCAGGCCGGGGCCGAGTCTTTATTGTCCGTGTCGATGCTGCCGACTCGAGATGACCCTATGCTGGACCCTACAAAGGAAGGCTCCTGTCGTAGTGGCAGCAGGCAGATGAGGTAATGGGAGCGTGGTGTGAGCTGGGTGAGGAGATACTGCCTCCTCTCTCCAGGTACAAGAGTCTCTGTTATGGAACCAAGAGCTGCGCTGCTGCCCAACCTCAGCCAAGACAGGCGGAAGGAGGGCACCGGTTGTGGACACAACCAGCTGACCAGCACGCTGTCTGATGATAGATGTTTTACAGTCAGTTCCAGGGCCTCTCCGGATACCTGTCCCCCTTCACCTGGAGTCAGAGGCATTACCAGGCCTGGCCGCTTGGCTCGTAGGGTGAAGAGGGAACCTTGTGTTGGGATCAACAGAGAGGTGGCGGTGGTGCTGGCGTGAGGAGCTGAGGCCACTGCATGGCCCCCTCCAATGCCATCCTCGCTGCCTCCATCTTTATCTGCCGGGTTCACCCCCATGCCGGTACTGGGACCGGCAGGGGGGCCTTCACACTGCTCCATCAGCGAGGTTAGGTCTCTGAGGATCTGGCCCCTGACGGCCTCAGGCCCCTGACAGGACAGACCCCTGACTGTGACTCCTGCCCCTCGGCCGTGGAGCCAGGCGTGGAGCCAGCGAAGGTTGCAGCCGCAGTACCAGGGGTTTCCTCGCAGCAGCAGCAACTCCAGGCTTTCGGTGTCCTTCAGAAGTCCTCGGGGGAGACTGGTCAGATTGTTGCCTGACAAGTCCAACCTCTGTATCCGCCGCATCCCGTCCAGCGCCCCTCTCGGGATGTGGGTCATGCCGTTGTCCTGCAAATGGAGCCGCACGAGGTGAGCTGACGGCAGGTTGACCGGTGGGGACTGCAAGGCGTTCCTGACCAGGGACAGCTCGGTTAAGTTGGAGAGACGGGAAAAGGTGTCGTCCGCGATTCGCGTGTTGGCCAACAGGTTCCCATCCAGGACCAAGCGCCGCAAAGAAGAGAGCCCGCGGAAAGCGTGTGTTGGGATGGTGCTGATTCTGTTGTCGTCGAGTCGCAACTCTTCCAAGGAAGCCGGCAAGCCTGCAGGGATGCTGGACAGATGGTTCCGAGACAGAAATAACAGCCGAAGCCGTGGAGTCCCAGAAAAAGCTCGCTCCTGAATGCTAACTGTGGATATAGAGTTATCATCCAGGTGTAAACGTTCTAGTAACGGTAACTTGGCCAGAGCTGATCGCGGTAACGTTCGTATATTATTATCCTGCAAGTGGAGCTCCCGTAATGAAGGCGGGAGGTGTATAGGGAATTCATCCAGTTGGTTGGCGTAAAGGTAAATCACTCGCATGGAAGTACTGCGCTCCAGTGATGGCGGCAGCCCAGCATTGCTCAGCCGGTTGCTTTGCAAGTAGAGGATCGCAGCTGTTAATGGGAGTGGAGGAATTATGCTGAGACCACGGTCGTTGCAGTAGACAAAACCCTCATCACAGCGGCACACGGAGGGACAAACAATGCCCTCATCTCCCTCGCCCGTCTCCATGGCGATCGCGGCCGCCGCCAGTTCCAGCACCTCAGCTAATAAGGTGAGGCACAGAAGGAGCAGAAAGAGCCAATCACGGAGCTCAGCAAGACCCTCAGCTGCCATGGTGGTGCACAGGTCCTGATTGAAAGAGAAGAAATTTGAAACTGGGTTAAAACAAGCAACACAACGCTGCAACGTACTGACCCTGAAATCGAAGGAGGAGTGACTCATTACATTGAACAGAAAAAGAAGAAAGTGTTCTTGGCAAAAGAACAGTTTTAGATAAAGATACTCTAAGGAAAACCACAGTTAACCTATTTATCTAAAATGGATTATTTTCTACCTGCTGTTTAAAGGAAACCTTTTTTTTTTCTTTTTTCTTCTGTATTGCTTGCTAAGATTTGGGGATTGAGTAATCGGACACACTAGAGAGGATGTCCAGCATTATATGGGTCAGAGCAACCAAGCGGAAGACAAACGGACATTTAGAGGCAGAAAGAGTGATGAGGGGTGGACTGAGTGGGCGATGAAGATTACAAGAATCAGAGAAACCAAAGGGATGACAGAGATGGAGAAAATTGGACGGTGACAGTTGCAGCGAGGAAAAATAAGGGAGAAAGAATTTTTTTCCGGGAGATTAACTGAAATGGAGTGATTGACATGGAACTAAAATGGAGGAGAGATCGGGGAGAAGGAAATCCGATTAATTGCTCAGTGCTGTTGATAGCTTTGAAGACAACAGAAGTAGTGAACTCGATATGACTACATTATACCGTACCCTCCATTGAAATTCTACAGAGTAAACATGGTAGTTGTATTACAGAAATGCAGGACTTCACAGGTTCCGGACTATATTCAGAAACATAATGCATCAGTTTGAGTTGATGACATGAAATCTTACACAAAGAAATGCAAAAGCAAATAAATGAACTCGGCGAACACAAAGCATTCACATATAGAACAGATCGCCGACTTATATAACGCATGTTTTATTCTTGTTCGTTATTGTTTGTGAAATTTCGATAAATTATTCAGAGAAGTGGTCCTGAAATCCCCAGAAATGTTTTAGTGAGATGTTTTTACAGAGATGCATTTATCGTTAATACGTTCCTAGGTCTTTGTTTGATGACTTCTCTCGTAGCGAGTCCCTGACACCAACATCAGTAACATAAATTTACAATTCAGATAAAATGATCTCTGTTCACTCACGTTCCCAGCGCACTATTTATAGAACATGAATAATATAAAAGTGGTGAAACTTGTGGAGATTACACTGTGGCACACTCTTGTTTGAACCCTTTCTTTCGGGTCGCCCGGGGCTAGAAAATTTGCCATGACATGAAATGCCTGACATGATTTGACAGCACATTTGATAAACAAATCCTCTAAAGGCAAGTTTTCTTTTTTTTCTCCCCTTTTGTGCATGCATGCATGTCTACGTGCGTGCATTCGTATTTGAACTCGGTGCTAGATGCAAAATTGCCCCTTGGCTGCAGTCAAAATCCATGCAAAGCAAACAAGAGATAGCAACAATAGAGGAGATGGAGGGAGGCGGAGGTGGGGGGTGGGGGGGTGTAGGAGAGGAGACAGATGGAGAATTGGACAGTCAGTCAGAGGAAGAGAGAGGAAATGAGTTCCTGGCACTGAAGACTCAACTCAGTATCAGCTTAGGGTTTTTTTTTTTGTGAAAAAAGAAGAATTGTTCCAAAGACTGGTTGGCGGTTGTTTTTGTTTTCTGTCAGATAGGTTTAAAAATAGCTGCATTTGTGTACCTGCGCATACTCCAGTAACTACCACCTCCTGTCTGAGCTCGACACAGGCGGGTTTGATATGTAGGGAGGGAAAAAAAAAAAGAGCAGAATCCAACATGGACCCAGACTTGCTATTTTTTTTCCCCTCTTCTGACTGTTTGACTATTTCCATCATCAGCATTTGAGTCACAGGAAACCGTAAGGGAGAGGAACATAACACATGGACACAAAAAGCAGTGCCATGGTGGAAGCTGAGACCGTAGCGGGGAATGCTCTATGAATATCAGCGAGCATATGTTGGTGCCGCCATTCTCTTTCATAAAAATGAACCTGGCACCAAACCTTTATGTGCGTTATTAGCCTACGTGTTAATGTTTTCTATCCACGCGTCCTCTTAATGAGCTCAGATCTATTTTCTTTCTCTTCTCCTGTCCCTGGCTCATGTTTTCACTTTCTCCAACTGTCGCGCTCTGTTACGGCGTCGTCTTCTCTCTCTCTCTCTCGTGCAACTTTATCTTTTGCTCTATCCACCTCTCCTGTCCGCCCACGTCACCTCCCCCCCTCCGCGATCTTTCATTATAGCCGCTCTCAGGTTTGTTTACAGAAGTGTCCTCCTCCTCTCCTCCCCTGTCTCTATCTCTTTCTAATGTTCTTTTATCGTTTCCTCTCCAGTCGCCTGATTCCTACACATTGAGATTGGATCAATCAGCCCTCGTTCAGACCTCCTGCCTGGACCTCCTCTTCTCTCCTCTGACTTAGTTTCTCTTTTTCATTTAGATACAGACCCCCCCCCCCCCCAATTCACTCCCTCTCGGTCTCAGCTTTCTTGCCTACGCATTTGTCTTCCTCTCCCTTTGTGGCTTTTTTTCTCCCCCTGAACATTTCAATCATGTTCTGAAATAAAAGCCTTTGTTAGAGTACAGAGCCAGGGTGTTTTTTTTTCCTTTTTTTTTTTCTTTTTCTTTTCATGTAGCTGAAGGCTAGATGTACGCGTGGCGTATACGCGTGTGCATGCGTGAGTGTGTTGTGTAAAAGGTCTGATCGACCCAGGCTGTGATTGCTGAGGGCTCGCTAACCTGCTCGGTCTCTGTGCCTTTTTTTTCACGTCTGCTGCGGCTTTGTTTTTTGTTTTTTTCCTCGCGTCTGGTGGATTTGTAGAGCGGATGCGTTTCTATAGGTGAGATCGAGTCCCCTCGCTGTGGATTCTCTAGCGCTGGTTTCTCGGTTCTTCTTTGAATCTTTCAGAAGTGCAACCCCATTCCTCGGGGCCGTTGAGGCTTCCTCAGCTTGTGTGAATGATGATAGGGATGATGATAGCCTGTTCTCCAGGGCCCCGCGAGTAGCAACACCAGCATGGCTCAAAGCCACCTCGGCACCCACATTTGTGTGTTGTTAGTGTGCGTCCAAGTTCTCTTTCTTTCTCTCTCTCTCTCTCTCTCTCTCTCTTTCTGGGTAAGGGGCTTTTAGGCCTGCCAACTTAAGTCATCTTCAAGAAATGTCCAGAGGCCTAATTCTGGAACCACCCCTCTCCACAACCCGAATGCTACAGTTGGGCAGACGGTTAGAAGATGGTTGAAAGCTCAAGGGTCCTTCTCCGAAGTCAAAAACAATCCTGGATCCTCTTGCAAGCAGTGAGTCATGCAAAAAAAAAAAATCGCACTGCCCCGTGCTACACTTGGTTTCCAGGTTGTGTTTTTAATTAATGAGCAGCACAGAGGAAAAATAGCTCGGGGAAAAAAAAAAAAAAATCCAACAGTCCCTGGAGATTTAATTGGTTATTATATTTAACAAATAGTACGACATAAATTCACAGTTCAGTGATGTAAAGAGTACATTTTGAGACTGTGATGGACGGGTTGGCTGCGTGCAGGATGCAGGCTGTGAGAAGCAGGGTTCAGGGAGGAGAGATCTGTGGCGGCACTTCTCGCCTTCTCAGTTGCCGCCCCGCTCGCCACCGTTAAATGTTTGATCGCGTTCCTTTTTTCTCGGTTCCTGCGGGTCCTCTTCAGAGGATCAGCAGAGCCAGAGGACTGTGTGTTCCGCGTGTAGTCCCGCTCCAAGAAGCGCCGCGATGGTCGGTCACGTGGGCTTCGTATGAAAAAGGTCTCCCAAAGGTTGGTAGGATGGACAGCTGCTTCGCTTTGATTCAACCGTGGACGTCAGGTCGAGTGGTAGCAGGCATCACCCTGAAAATGAAAAGACAAACGCAGTACTCGATCAGTTCTTCTTAAAGCAGCATTTTCATATCCGAAATCAAAAGAAAGTGCACAAAAAGAAAGGTTAAAGGTCATTAAATCTAGTAAACTAGAAAAGAATTCCACTTGTCCTATACTTAATGAATACACCTGGTCCAGGTCCACACTCTCATGCAATAGATGAGAGTGTGGGAGCAGGTGCTAGATATTACAGCTGAGCTACTAATGCATTCTTTAGTTTGTGTTGAAGGTTGTCCACCGGAGGTAATGGATTGGTTATTGGAATCAGTGTATGAAGTGGAAAATTATTCATCAACCTGCGGGCTCTCAGGAAATGGATTTATTCCATTGAAAGGTTTTGATTAATGATTTGATGATTTCTGTTTTATAACATCTTGTAAAACTTCCAGGATGATTATTATGCCGGGAGTGAAAGTGCCGCCTGTTAAGTCTCTATGATTTACAGTTTAACATGCAAATGGACGAACCACAAACATGATGATGAGGATGCATACATACAAGATGACTGCTTCCACTCTCCAATCAAAGATTTATACAGTCTAGTACAGTGCAGTGGACCTCCAAACAAAGAATATTACATAACCCTTAGCTGCTGTTAACAATTGAGTAATTCAACTGGAAATCAAATGTAGAAAATGTACAAATTATTCAGTACATGTTTGTGGAAGCATGTTTCTTATGGCATTATGTCATATATCGAAAAGCATAAAGAGGCAGGTGGATCCAAGTCTTTAGGGCTTTATCTTGCAGGGATCATTGTTTCTAGAGTGAATATTTATCTCTTTCTGATTAATATTAATAACTTACAGAGCATACAGAGAGCTGTCATGTGTCTTGTGGTTAGGACTTAAAAGAAACTGTCTGCGATGACAAATTTGAGGGTTTTAGTGACAAAATGTATAGAGTGGGTAGCTGCAGGTACCTCATGATGCGATAATATCACGATATTTGGCCTATGATTATGATATACTATAGCAATAATCACTGTATTCTAAGAAACATCATCTAAAATATATCATGATTAAAGAAGAACAAATGCCTCTAAAAGAGAAAAAAACAGTATTAATGTCTCAAAAAATAATGAGACAAATGAATTGATATTTAGTGTTAAATGTATTAATATTCTATTGCAATATTGATGTTTTTTTTTTGCCCCACCCCTAGAGATATATAATATTGACTGAATGGTTGAGTCATTTCATATACTGTATCTGCCATGATGATTACCTTACGGAGTCCCGCTATCCAAATACTGGAACGTCTTGCATATTGCTAAAATGAATAAAAATGTGCTTTTAAGAGGCCGTAAATGAGATGCTTTTGTGTCTTCAAATATTTCATCCCGGCTTCCCTTAAATGACGCCAAGATGTAACGTTGGATTTCAGTTTTGGCTCAATATGGAATACTAAAAGGCACAGGCTAAATAATTATCCCCCATCAGAACGGTCATACCTTTTAAAATTAAGTACCTCGTGAAAATACTTCCTGAAGGTCAACGACGCTGTACAAGTGCAACACCGAGCTCCCAGCGGACGCAACCTCCCATTAAGGTAACTCCATGTTTTATATGTTTTTTTTTTTTTTTGCTTCTTTTTTTAAACAAAGCTTTAGAGCTTTCATTAACCACGCGCTAAGTGCTTGTATCTTGTGTGCAGTATCAAACCCCCCAGTGAACGCTGGCTTTAGAAATGTAAGGTTTTCATCAGGCGTGCCGAGTGTGCAGAGACAGATTCATCAAGGCCATTAACTGCTCCGCTGCTCACATTCGCCTGTTCACTTCATCCCAGAGTAAGTAGAGTACATACCCAACTGGGAAATTATCATGCAGTTTGCTTAAACACAAATAGAGACAAATAAAGCCGTCCTCATTTTCGTTTTTCAAAGGACACACGCAGCCACTGAGGAGAACTCGATCAGCGGGGCTTATGGCTGCGTGTGTCTGTATCCCTGAACTCCTGAAGGGTGTATATGTTGTAGCACTTCCATAAATCGTCCATCCTAAAGTCAGTGTAGTTTTTCTGTTTTTGTTTTTTAGGTATGGTCTTTTAACAGTATCCACAAATGGAAAGGAACGTGGTGAACTGGGAGTACAGTTTAGTGAAATAGTTAGGCGGTGTGTGGTGAGATAAATTGTCCGTTTTATAACGGCGACAGGCTGATATCTAGTTTGCGGCATAGTAAACTGATTTATATGTGCGGAGTGGAGCTAACATGCGTAATGGAAACAGCCCGACATGGGGCAGAATGCTAAATAGACATTGTTTGCAAAAACCTGTCGACTCTGTGATTGGCATTTAAGGGGAAGTGAGACAATGGAGTATTCAAGGACAGCATAGACGTACGCAGCGCTTTGTGTTTGGTGCCGTTACACGTTTTGAATTCAAAAATATCAAACCATTATATTCCTCTGTAATCCATCGATCGTTCCAATGCTTAATTCAGTCCTTTCATGGCAGTAATTCAGAGGCCGTGGTTTTTAAGTGGCTTCGAAGTCGAATCTTAATGCAAGACTTTTAATTGGATGTCATCAGTCATGTATTAATAGCAGATGCCACCTTTAATACTGCGAGCTGTCTGTTTAAAACACGTCTCCTTAATTGGTTGCAATGTCTGGTCCAAAACTACCCTTAAACTCTGCTTTAATCTTTGCCTATTGCAAGTGAAATGTTGAAAGACGCGCCCATTAGACATCAGACTACAAACTTTCTTTGATTTCAGAAGAAGGCCTGGCTAGGTAGAGTATGATGAGGGGAAATGGGTAAAATATTACTGCAGGGAGCAGGGATACGAAAAGTGCTTTAGGACGTAAAAGCAAACATTAGAAGTAGAATGGAGTGTGTGAAAACAATGTTTTTAAGGGATGGAGGAAGGTTACAGAAAGCTTTCCACCACCTAAAGTCATAAATGGAAGTTTATGCCACTTTTCAAAAGGAAATATCTTACATATTACGAGACAACATTTATCTAACACCTGAATTATGAGATAACCTCCCAGACAGAGATTACTCAAAACCTAGAGAGCGATGAGTGATAAACCATGGTTTATTGCTCATTTTCTACGCTATAATGTTAATAGGTTCAGCTTTTAAGAGCATGCTCATTAAAAATCTATTACAAAAATGACATTGTCAAGTGTCCCCTCGGATTCAAACAGCATAAAAAGACTTAAGACTTCTTAAATCAGGTGGGAAAGGTAGGGTAATGTCAAGGTTTCTGTTTACTCACAGTTTCTCCAGCCACAATCCAATTATCAACTTGTCATTCAAGATAAATTTAACTGCCAAAAGTTTTGCTATTCAATTAAAGTTGAAGTGTTGTTTTTTTTTAATAAAAACGTGAACAATCATTTGAGTATGTATTGGTTTTCGTCGTCCTTGAAGATGGCAATTTAAATATCTTTGTGTTTGGGACAAAGCAAGTAATTTAAATGTCAATTGGGCTTTGGGAAATTGTGATTATTATTATTATTGTTGCTGTTCCTTCACGAATAATAAAGAAAATGAGAGTGATTGGTCATGGTGTAATTGGTTGTTAATGTCACGTATTCATACAGTCCATAGTCGAGTTGTTATAGAATGAAAATTACACCATATAAGTAAATGCTCTGTTAAAATTAGAACATCAGGAAAAATGGGTTCACTAACAATGCTTTGCAGCATTGCGCTGCAGCAATGGAGCAAATACCCAAATGTCGTGCTGAAATTAGACTGTGATGAAGTGGTTAATAATAACGATTGTGAAAAGCATTTGTTTTCCCGATAAAACAACTCCAGCGCACTAATTTCTTCTTATATTACTTCTTACACCATTATTGAGGAGTAGTAGGGGCTAATTAGGGAGCAATTTCCAATTTCTATTTCTAACTAAGCAGTGCCTGTATGCGTTATTTCTTTTTTTCTGCATAACAGACAACACAAAGCGTTCCTCAGAGGGACAGAAATCACTCTGGTCTTTTGATGCAGTCGATGACGTCTGTGCAGCCGAGAGTCAGACCACGGGATGTGACTTTCACTGTTGTTTCTGCGAGAAGCAAACGCTTTCGCCATTTTTGTTTTTCCTCTTCCCTTATTTCTGAACGATAACGATCAGAATATTAGCATTGTTTCCTTTCCCTGCTGTGGAGACCATTAAAGAAGTCTGGTGATAATACAGGAGAGAAACCTGAGAACAAATATATCGGAATATAATAAAGATAATGCATCTGCCTCTGAGCTCGGGGATGCTGAAGGCTGCAGTACAACTCATCACAACAAAATTATATTGGCTGTGTGTTGGACACTTTTATGCAACACATTTTGGAGAAAAGATGTGGAAATATACAGTAGAGTCCAAGAGCCTGAGACCATGAGTCAAGATGCTTCTACTTTGCAATTTTTCGCACAAGATATTATCAGCTAAACTATGTGAGTTGAATCTAAACATTATACATACGTATCTGAATATATAAGTATTATTGTATGTCCTCAGCTTTAATGATGACGTGCCCTCGAGCTGGATAGACTCCACATGTTGAGGCAAAAACCTGATGACTCATATAATCAGGAATAACCAAGGAATAACACAGAGATATCTCAGCAATAATGCAGGAACAAGCCAGGAATAAACCAGGAATAAACATGAATAACCTAGACTATAACTCAGGAATTAACCAGGAACAATCCAATAATAAACTGGGATTAACCCAGGCATTCTGCCTTCTTTCCCCCTCTTGAGAAGTGGTTTAATAACTTCTTCTCTTGCTCTGAGACCACTACAAGACAAACTTCTTTTGACAGTACCTGTACCGATTGGAGTGTTGTGTTCTTTATTTAACAAATTCCGTATCTGTGATGAAGTTGCTGCTCTCTATCTTAGGGAACTAATGTAATGATAGTGGTGAAGTAGTGATGTATTGATCCACTGTGGTGTGGTGCCTGATCGTGCTTTGGATACAATGGATCCAATTTGAACAAAACCTCTACTTTAGCTATTATTTGACACAGAGAAAGTCCCTCTTTGTTTAAATTAACAATTCGACTTCCGACGCGTTCGCTTAGTTGCGGTTTCCCAATATCACAGTGTCACATAGTAAAAACTAAAGGAAACTAGAAGCACAGGCATATCTATAAAGGAACACTGGCTGCAAGTCAAGCTACTTGAACAAGCCTTTGATAAGTAGATCAAATCCACCTGAGCATCATCTAAAAGCTTCAAAGGAGGGACACAACTCAATCAAATCTGACCTTTTGTGCTGTACAAATGAGCCAAGTTGGTGAGTGCCACATATTTAATTGCTTGTAGTGTAAACAGTGCAGAATCTCACATGTTTTTTCTTCATTTTACATCATAATGTTTTGAGTTGTCTCTGAAGCCTTAGGCCCAGTCCCCTGTCTGTTATGTTGCATTGTTTCCAAATTAATAATACTAGTTGTAACAGGTTTAGGACGTTGGTCGTCACCCTGCACAATTTACATATGGAAATTCTTTGCAATCTGGGACTACAGGTGCTTCCACCAGCTTCTTCCTCCTCTCAAGATGCCCAACAAGAACAAAAGACAGAAATGAGACGTAAGCATGACTCGAAGTCTCCGGTTATAGCAACACACTTAACACTCATACTGGAGTGTGTCTGCCTCTGCAATTACCAGACAAAAGCGAATCCCCCCCTTTCTTTTTTTTTTTTTTTGTTTTTACTTCCACGTTCTTCTAAATTTCCCAACAGATGACCCTCCATCTGCATTTATTGCAAACTTGAAGCGTCGTGGCGCACGATGGCGGGGAAATTGACAATATCAAATCTCCATTTCCAGCAAACCTTTGCTCCGTCAGGCTGTTCGGGGGTAATTCTGAAAATGGAAAGCAAAGACAAGTGACAGCTGTGATACTTGGCAGGGGCTTGTTCGCTGTAGGGATCGAGGAGGGGTGGGTGTGGGGGGGTAGGAAGCGAGGGAGCAGGAGCTAGGGATTAATAGTTATGGGGCTGGGGACCAAAGTCTGAGTACTTTGTAATCATGTGGCCGCCTAACCCCGGCGTTAGCGAGGTTGATGAGCAAGCGTCCCCTGCTGACACACACTCTCTCCACATCCACTCCTGCTGAATATTAATATGGAGGAGAATTCCTCCGAGTCCCATTGTCAGACGGCCCTATTGTTCTCCGCTGGCCCCTGCCTCTGCCGCGTGTGCATGTGTGTTTAGTTTAATGCGCGAGCCGGCGTCTGTGGCGTGTGCTTATGCATATTATGCCCCGCGTCTTCATGGCACGCGTGTGTGTCTGCTGCAGCCGAGCAGCCGTTAAAGCGGCAGTAAGGGAGATGAGGGGTGTGTTTGCGGCCCGCCGCGGCCCATAAAGGCAACTGGCTTGAGAACACTTGGGCCTGCCGTCAGGGCCCCGACATCGGTGGTTATTTCACCTAAAGGCGCTATCTGTAAAATGAACACTCATTAAAACGGACATGTGTGTGTGTGTGTGTGTGTCAATTTAGTAGCAAACAAATATATGGCAGCAAAAACGCTTGTCTTTCAATCAAAGCGTAATGCGCTACTGTTTATGATGTTTGACTCTGGATGTGTGTGTGTGTAAGAGCACATCTGTGAGCGTGTGTGTGTGTGGATTTATGCGTGTGTGTGTGACTGTTTAACTACCCCGCACACGTAACCTCCCCATCTCTGCCTCGCTGTTTCTCATTTACTGAGCCAGCGCCAGAAAGAGAGAGCGAGAGTGTGTGTGTGTGTGAGGGGGGAAACGAGAAAACAAGTGATAGGGGGGAAAGGAGAAAGAGAGATGGTGAAATAGAGGCGAGGAGCGTGGAGGGTGGAGGTTTATACAGGAAAAATGTAGTGGGGCTGGAGTGAAAGCGAGAGAGCAAACGAGAAGGGGGAAGATAGAGGAGCGGAGGCAGGAAGACGGGGGGGCGAAAGAGAAAGAGGCGGAGGAGGAGGAGGCAGCAGATTTATGAAGCCATTGGAATGTAATTTGGAGGCAGAAATTACTGTCAGCCTGAGCAAGGTTTAAAGTCAGTGAAGCCTGAATCCAGGGCCTGTGTCTGCGTGTGTGCGTTATATGTATGTGTGTGTGTGTGTGTGGTTGTGTGTGGCAAGTATCACAGACAAATGGATAGCAAATGTGATGCAGAATAATACCACAGAAGCTCTGCAGTTACTTGTCATACACACAGAATGCTGCACGTGTATGTATTTGTATGTGTGTGTGTGTCTATGCTCATTTTTACTACACCTCCACGCATGGCGTCAGAACATAACCCAGCATTCATATTTAACAGCTCATATATCATCTATGCTTGAAAAGACAGATACACACACACACACACACACAGGCGCAGACACTGAATTCTTGTCAGGCTCTGAAGGCCATGACTCCCGCAGAATCAGTGGAGGGTGTCGACGTGGACAGAACGAAGGCTGGAGGGAGCAGGAGGAAAAAGACAGAGAGAGAAAGAGAGAGCGAGTGTCAAGGATAGACGGAGAAAGGTAGAGGTGGGAAATGAAAAAAGAGAGAGGGAGAGACTCTTAAGAGGGACTAAAAAGAAGAGTGAGGGGGATGTGACTGGCTTCCTAACGCAGCAACACACAGCTTCCATTTAGCATGAGAGTCAGGGGCAGAGAGAGAGAGAGAGGCAGAACAGGGATGATCGGTAGAGATCTGGAGGGAGGGAAAAGACTCTATACAGGTTTATGGTTATCTGGCATCACTTTGACACTCGGCTGTTGGGTTTAGCTTTTTTTTAACGCTCATTTCTACTCACTTTCTGCCTCATCAATTAGTTATAGTGGAGGAACTATTACAAGGTTGCGGCAGGTGTTTCTACATGTTTCTGAGTCTTAACAAATCCCATGAAAAGCCAAAAAACCCAGCAGTATTCTAATTTATCTCTTAATACTGTACCTTCCAACCTTCCTAACCTGTCTGTGGAACTTAACACAAGCACATTTTTACTTACTGAAGATGTAAACCTTAAAAAAAAAAGAGGTCACAAATGTAGTTTTTATGCTTTAATAAAATCATTTCCTGAAATAGCGTTTTTTATTTGGAAACTGTTATCAGCTGCAGATTTATAGTTGCTTTTGGTTAACAAGTGACTGTTCAAAGCAGCCTGAAGGTGAATGTGGTTTTGACTCAAAATTCATTCACAGTTGTAAAACTGCACTATAATTGACGAAGAGGATTATTTATTTCACATCAACAGGTTTCTAGAATATTGCAAACTTTATTCTTTAACCTTTGATTTTTAACTACAAATACACCAGCTTCTATTTTAATGTGTCCACGGTTTGTTCCTGAAACAACGTGGCTCCTCCCCAGTAATCTGACGAAATGTCAACACTCGCGCTGCCTAAAACTTGAGCCGCTTAGTGCATCATCCAGATTTGGAACAGGAAATAATATCACAAAAAAAAAAAAAAAGAAATCATGCACAACAAGCGGAAAACAACCCAGTGGTATGTTGAGCATTAATCCAGCCCCGACTTTGTCTCTGTCACTCACAAAAGGAATAAATATATTGAGGGAGATGTAATTGCGCTGGGATACAATAGCTCATAAGTGGCAATGATTTCCTAATGTTCTTTATCCCATATTTGATCCATTTGATGTGACAACCCCGTTTTTTGTGGTTGTGAAACGTAATCCACAGGGAAATGTCATTCCTTTGTGGTTCTTTTTTTTGTTGTTTTTTTTTGCCATTTTAAGGCTAAGCACAGAAATCCCTTCAAGCGCAACTGCAGGAATGCTGCTGCTCTAAAGATTTTAGCATTTAGTTGTTACACACATGAAGAGGAACACACACACACACACACAAAAAGCCACAGTGCTGATAAATCTTATCGTCTTCACAAAGGCAGAGAGCCGTGCGTCACCAGCCTCCATCAGCAGCTGTTCTTCTAAAATGGACGCCTTTAACACGCAAATACACACACACACACATGCAAAGTTCTCCACATCTGATCAACATCTCTTGAAAATAAGCCTCGACACACACTTTTACTCTTTTTGACCCGTGAACTTGCATTGACTTTCCCTTCCTGCACAAACAGCAGCCCTCTGTTTTTTTATTCCTCCAGCCAGTGATAATGATAGCAACACCATTATGTACTGTGACAACTCTGCCTCCCACTTACGATCTCTGGCGTTTAACGCCACGGTTACCGGCTCTGCCTCCCGTCCCCCGTCTCACTCAGAACGGTGTCGAGGTCAATTATCCCTGAATTTGCTTCACAGTAGACCGGCGATTTCAGACAGCTGGAAGTTGTTAAAAGCGTTTGCGGAATATTTGGAATATGTTTTATCTGATGTTCGCCTTCCTTCAACACCTTCCCCTTCCTGTTTCCCAGTTAGATTATGTAACTTCCTGCAGTTGTTCTTCTGGTTCTTTCACCTTTTTGGTTTTCCCATCTTTCTTCTTCTCCCCTCTCTTATCATTTTTGAATACTAGTTCAACTTGGTCTATTGAAATGATGAGATATTGAAAAATGTGCCAATATTTAAAAAAATTGAACAATTTCCTCCTGACACTGTGTATGGGAGTGTTGGAATGATCCTTTCTTTCCTTCCACATATCGTCCTCTACTTCTTCTGAACAGACGGGACAAAACTCTTGTGTTAATGAGATGAGAGGAAGCCACGGAGAAGCCAACGGTGTAAATGGGGAATTATCAATAGATGGGGCCTGAAACCTATTGTCAGGGGGGAGAGAGAAGATGAAAAGGGAGTAAGGATAAAGAGGAAGAAAGATGGAAGGAGGAGAGGCTAGATGGAGGCGGACTAGGAGACAGAATGAGCTGTGGAGTTTTTGCCCTGGAGGGAGCCGGTTTCCAAAGAGCGAATGAACACAGAGGAGGGAGTAAACGAGACTTTGAGAGAGAGAGAGAGCTGCTGGAGAGAGGAGGAGGAGGTGGTGGTGGTGGTGTGGGAATGAGAGAGAAAAGGAGAGAGACATAGTGATGAGAAGAAAAAGAAACACAGGGAGTAGTGGTAGAAGCACTGAAACACATGTATGACACTCAGAGTGAAGGAGTCTGCATGAATATGATGCGAAAGAGTCTGTCCTCCTCCAAACAATGACTCATTAGGTCATAATGTCATTTACCAAAAAAAGACCTTTAGATCCGTTTGAGTGACAGATGCCATCTAGTGGCCGTAGTGATTATTTTGACTATAGACACATTCAGACAGCGTCCAACTTACCAACACAATAGGTTCCGAGAGGCTGTTTGTAAGATGAATTGTTCCTAAGTCTTTATATATTAAATTTCAATCTGTAATTGCCATTTGGGCTCATTTAAGTGTCATTACGGCTCTAAATAAGAAAGTACTACCCCTTAAGACTTACCAGAAACAATTACAGGACATAAAAAATGTAATCAGTAAAGTATCCAAGGGTATGAAGCCAAGAAGAAGCTGTGAGATGGATGTGGCTCACTGATCGCAATACGGCATTTTACCAACATTTATGGACATCAGTCAACGGTTGTTCTTATCTACAAATATTCGTAAGTCGAACGTTCGTATCGTGGAGAGCTGCTGTATTAGTAGATGCTACAACGGCCACTGGATCGTCAACATTGTCCTCACCAATATGGCGGCAACTGGCATAAACTCCCAGACTCTACTCTCCAGCGGGTTCTTCAGTCTTCGATCCCAAAGATCGATCCCAAAATATCAAAAATACTGATACTGCATGGCGTTTTTTGAGGATTGATTACAGCCTCAATAGGATCAAAACCAGTTTCACTTTCATTTTTTTCTTCATTACAGTAAAACGAATCGGCGGAAACGAGGCTCACTGCCCAATCGATGTTGCACTCGTCCAGCAGCAATCAGACACTGCAGTGATCATTGATGATGGCTGAACGAAAAAAAAAAACAGGATGCATACCTACAGCACTTAACGTAGAAGGTAATTTGCTACCATGGCAACATCACCATGAGTGTCCTGATTCCAATCCGATTCAGGTTTCAATTTAAACCAAACCATAATATTTTTCTAACCTTAACCATTTTTTTTTTGCCTAAACCTAATCACATCTTTTTGAAACGTCATTTATTTTGAACGCCGATGTAACGGTTTAGGAAAGCAGAGAGGATTGATGACCCGCTGATTGCTGCTGATAGAGGCTCCAGATAAGAAAAAGGCTCCTATGGGTCCTTCTGGAGTGGATGGGACAAACGACCTATGGTGGTCGTTTAATTCCGAGGACTTGTTTGGGTGTGAATAATGAAAACGCTGGCGGCTCCGGTTTAAACACAGCGGCTAATAATTAAAACAGTCAGACCTCACTGTGGGCTACAGAGACAGAACAGGGATTTTTTTTATGCTTAAGCGGTAAATAAACTGTATTATCTCTCGGGGGGCTGGGGTCTCCTAACAATACATTCAAAACACTGCGAGTCAATCTACTTCGCCCACTCTCCTCACCTCCAATTAAGGCCAGGACCCATATGCAGATTTAATGAGCATTCATGTTTTTTTTTTTTTTGAGCGAAGCTGCTGCAAACCAAAAACTCCACATCTTTCAATTAAAATCCGACCGTTTTGACAGTAAACAGAAACCCGGATTTAAAGTGATTCACTGTCCCCCCTTCAGCATCGTATTCTTGGCAGGGAGAGAAAAGCCTCCGCAACAGCAATTAGACCACGGGACAGCGAGGAGCTAGCGAAACCCCTCACAGATGAAAGCTTTTAGGTGGGTTGGCAGTTTCCCTTAAGGCAGGGTGAGGCAGGTTTCATTGCAGTTTTTTTTTTTAACAGACTGACACTCCTGAAGCTGTGAGTTAAAAAAAAAAGCCTCCTACACCATGTTGGAATGATTTCAGTGCTCTGCCATCTGCGATTTAAAGAAAAAAATATATATTTAAAAACATATGCAGCAGCCGCAGCGAGAGCGGAGCCTCCATCGCATCAGCGATGGACAATGTGACCTGGCCGATGTCTGAATGGAAAACAAACAGCTTGTGTATTATAGCAGCATAACACTGTTCTCTACTGAGCAGCATCAGCGCGGGAGGACTGCGTTTAATTTATCTTTAAAAAAAAACCCAATAATAATAATAAAAAAAAAGAATGACTACAAACCCATCTGCCTGCAATATGATGTGCCAGGAGATGCTATGATATACCCCGTCTCTCTGCAAAACACACACATCCACACGCGGCCCAGCATGCAACCACATCGTCTCGTGACAGTATGTTGATAAATAATCCCATTAAATATGATTAAGGGTTTTTCCGGCTCAAAGCATTTACACTCTCCCTCTCTCACTTTCTCTGTCTCGCTTTGCTTTGAATGAGGTATGCACGGGAAGTATCTGCAGACAGGCGATTTACGGGCTGGACAACAAACACACATACAAACACACACACACACACAACAGTCCACCAGAAGGCACTCTTAGATAGGTCACAATAACTCTCGCTAGGTTGAACTTGGCACTTATGTCCTTAGAGCAGAGTCCCTGGAGTCCTTTGAGGTGTGTGTGTGTGTGTGTGTGTGTGTGTGTCTGCGTGTGTGTGACAAACGGAACAGTTCGTTTTTAAACACGATGCGAGGTACATGTGGCTTCCTGCCGACAGATCGCTGAAGGTTCAAATCCAGCTGACAAGCTTTGTTACTGTTCACCCTCCAACACTCGACACTTGAAAGAATTAGAAAAGAAGCAAAATGTGTCATTGTCTGCTTTTTTTTTTTTTTTCAGAAATTTCGTCTATGGATTGCAAAAACGATTACATGAAATACAACAGAAAAACACAATTGCATAAAAACTCTCTCCCACTTCTATTGCCCATCACTCAAGAAATAAAAAGATTCCTGCCGGAGCTGAACTTTTTTTTTTTTTCTTTTTTTTTTTTTTGAAAACAAGCGAAGGGAATTCGGCGTGAAAGCGAAAAAGCAAATTAACTAAAACCAATGCACTTCCTGTCAATCAAGAGTCGTTCTGTTTCCGCCGTGTTTACCTTTGTTCCTCATTTTAAAGAGCTGATAAGAACACTCCAGAAAAAGGCTCTGGGGTAATTATCAAAGCTCATTCAGGCGTGGAGTTGAGCTCGATTCCAATATATACCTGAGAGATCTATTGGAATTCAATACATCCGGCCACTCGCATATTTCTGCCACTCGCCCTCGCCATCGAGTAGCATCTTGACATGATTTGCGGAGAGCGTCGTTCGGCCTGGACACTGCTGATCTTTGATCATCTCGGATGGCGTGTCAGTGTTTTCGCTGCTTTTCACTCTTAGTTGCCATGGTAGTCGGAGATTTGAAATGCAGAACAAAGAAGGAGCTTTGTATCATGCACCAGGAAACATGTTAAAGGTTTCAGTGCACTATTTCACACTTTTCTATCAAGTATTGTGTGATAAACAGTTAAAGGGAGTGGACTACAGATGTAAAATAGCTCTCAAGCTAAATCCGACGCTTTTACATGGATCTGGAAACTGAAATGTTCCAAATCCAAACATGTTTTGTGCTTTTAAAAAAAACAAAACAAAAAAAAAAACACAAGCTCCAAATGAATTCCATGAAGCGCATTCATTGCAACACTAATTTTTGCTGCAGGCGATGCACTCAGACTGCTGCAACAGATGTGACACTGATACAAAGTTGGAGAAGGAAGACAATCCTGGAGCCATTATAAATGTTCTGTGTTGTGATCTGATGTGAGAAGCATCACTTCTGGGGCTGTAAAGGAGGATAAATGCCATTGGATTCGTATTTGTCTGCATATTGAAAACCTCTCTGAACGAGAAAAGCAGACCTCATGCCAGGCATACCCATCATTGCAGTTCTCTGATTTTTTGTCAAACTATGGTGTTTATATAAAAATAAAAATAACTCTTATTTGAATTAAGCCACTTCAACCCACTGACTATTACAGTTGGAAGTGTGTTTGTCAGTATAATTGGCGTAGGCTGCCGCTAACAAACATTCCATGTTGTTTGGCATGCGGACTGCGATAAAATGTGTTAATATTTTTATTAACAATACGTTACGCTTTCTTTATAATAATTCAATCATAATTAACACATTAATATCCCACAGGATAATAAACACAGCTACAGACAACATGCTTCCTTCTGCTAAGATGCAGAACGTCGTCAAAGCCGACCTGGTGCAAAACACAACATCAAAGTTCTGCGGATACAAACGTCAAAATATGTACATAGGAAATAAGACACCATCTAAAGTTAATACTAGAGAGGAAGTGAAAACTAGCAAGGGACGACTGTAAAACGCGGTTGTAGATTACTCGAAAATAAAACTGCTGTTCTGACAAGAAATCATCTGCATCTCTCCTCCGTAAATAAATATTAAAATATGTATGCAGGTTACAGCCTCAACAGTGCATAGCTATCTCAAGCATGGAAAGTCTTGGAATTAAGCTATGCAGGTGTCAGATATCACCACCAGGTGGCCCCAGAACAATGGTGCTTGATTGAAGGGCCATTTACCGCAAGCAACAAAGAATTCAGAATGATCCAGAAACCAGGATTTCTTCCGGATCGTTGACAAAATTTGAATCATCGGTTCATGGTGGGATTCCCAACATTCGCTGAAAATTTGACAAAAATCCAGCCAACTTTTTGAGACGCCGGCTAAAACATGACCTCCTTCCTACTGAGGAAAAGTTAGAACACATACAGAAGTAAGAACGGGTTTGAAGTAAGATGATACAAAAAAGGCATGCTGAGAAATGAGATGAATATCCACTGTATAATCCGTTACCTAGTGTGTATAGGAGCTTGATTTATTCATTCATACTTTTTTATACCTGTCCCACTAACTTTCTCAGCCTTTGATATAGGAAAAGATCAAAAAGAATCACTCTTCGCCTCAAATTAACTCCCCATCCTGATCTCTCCCCACATCTCTTTGGTCCCATTTTCTCCGGAATTTTTTGGTTCTTTTTACCTCTATTTTGACATTTTCAGTTTGTTCAAATCTCAAAACGTCGCGATCATCTTTCATTAACCTGCGGTATGAAAAGCTGAATGACAGCAGGTCACTTGTGTTTCACGCGAGTGTTTCTCCTGAGGGGGAAACGATTCATCTGCAGTAGTCGCTGCCCCAGTTCTGTTTTACGAGAACATACCACAGCGGAGCAAGACGCTTGTAACTGGCGGTTGATAAACAAACCCTGCTCTGAAATGTCGGGAGCACAGTGTAAGTGTGTAAAATATGTTTAAAAAAAACGCCCTTTCTCTGCTTGTAACATACATTATTGCTCCCATAAATAACTTTTTAGTTTCTGAAATGAGATATATTCAACTAATTTAGATAGAAAATCACCTTTTTCACTCCGTTTTTATCAAGTCTGCGGTATAGTAGAGGTTTATCTAAATTTTAATGGGATAGAATATAGATAATTTCCCGTTTTCTTCAGCTCATCTCAAGCGTCCGATGTAATCAAAGCTGTCATGTTTGTGGAGGCGCCTGTAGCTGGTTTAAAGCTCGGTGAGCACGGTGCAGGAGCTCTGAAGTCCTGCTGCTCCAGCAAAAAAGAGCATCTCTGAACTTCCCTCTGTGCAACTCCTACTCTCTCTGACCTGCCTGTTTCTCCCCACACTCCGACAACACACACACGCGCGCGCGCACACACAAAAACACACGCACGCGCTGAGCCTTAATGCAGTATAACGCAGCCTAATGCACGGCCTTTGTGTGTGTGTGAGAAAGCTGAAATTGTTAAAACCTTCCCTGGTGTGATGCATCTCTAATGTTCTAATCTGGCATCAACTGTACGATATATTTATTTCAAGGTTTTTTTTTTTGTTTTTGTGTTATTGTCTTTTTGGAACCGATTCAGCCAAAACATGGCATAACCTCAATTATATAAAAGCATGGTTCAGTGCCTCCTTCGGTGCATTGCATAAGGCATAAACAGCAACAATAACCAGTCCATTTTGAAATGTTGTCTTGGATATAGCTTTAGGTCCTTTTTTATCATGAGCTCTACAGAATGTTCCCTTTTTTTCAAACACAAAAAGGAAACAGAACAGGAAAAAAAGTGGATTTTATCGTTAAAACAACGTATTGATTTATCTGTTTGTGTGTGGGTCAGCAGGATAAACTTTTTTAGGAGACTTTATTCTCTCTGGGCTCTGAACCCACTGTAATAGCACATCCACACCTGGCATCAACATGCAATCTGTGTCACTCTATCCTGTCTGGATGAGGAACAACACATGTTAATTAGAGGTGTAAATGCACACCTTGGGATCAGGATGTGGCTGGACCACATCTGGAGGTGAAATATGATGGTATCTCAGCGTAAAGAATAACAATTAAAACAGGGACTCACATCACTAACAATAGTTAAAAACTTACATTTAAATATTGATTAATCTGCCCATTATTTTTTGATTGCTGTAAATTTCAATTTACCGCAGGGTGCAGGTGTAAAGTTTGAGAAATAACTGCAGGTTCCAAATAAACTCAGTCTAATTTATTACCAAAAAAAAAAAAAAAAAAAATCAAGGAAGATGCCGCATGTTTGTCTTCTTCGCAAGCTCAGATCGTGCTCAAATGACGTTAAAGAACACCCTCTCTGTAATATCGATTAATTGTCGTTCTCCATGGTGCCGGTGCAGCAAAAAAATTAAAAGTACGACTTTCTGTGGTAAAATATGCAGAGAAAATTCTAGAGAAGCAGCCGCGAGATGTTTAACAGCAGTTTTGTGGTTATAATGAATTTATACTGTAGTCATACTGGTTCAATAAAAGAATTTGAGTAAATTTCCATATTTTTCTAGTTTTGCTGAGCAAGATTTTCATCAGGAAGGAATTAATCCCTTGTCGCGAATCGCCGCTTGGTCTCAAATAAGCTAAATTGAAATAAACAGACGCCCCGACTATTATTTTGATAATTTACGGTATAGCTTGGTCAACTAAACATAAAATACTACCAAATGCCAACTAAGACGAGCTTCAGGTGATTTATTATGTCAGGCCAATGTATTAAAATGTAAATTTCTCATTTGAGAGTGTGGACCTATCAATTTCTCTTAGAAAATTACTTTAACGACAAATCAATCAGCGCTTAATTCCAACAAACTCGAACTAGATTCTCCCCGCCGACGTGGACTATAGATTTGTTCTTTGACAGCGTGAGTGTTAACGTCTAAATGAGCTTTTGTGTTCTGTCGGAATTTGTTATGTGTCGGGGGGGGGGGGGGGGATGTGGCGTAATCCTCAGCAAATCATCCTGCTGTCTCAGTCTGAGTCTCTGTGAAAGCTGTTCAGGACGTGGTTATGCAATCGTCGTTTCGGGGGCATGTTTAGCTCTAAATGTGGCTACGAGTGCAGCGTTTCCCACTAACAGGCTGGAACAGGGCGGGGGGGGGGGGGGCTGGAAAACATTATTGCTCAGGTAGATTTGGAGACTCATGAAACACAGTTCTCTTTGTTTGTTGCACATTTAGAAGAAGTGACTACACACCGGCTACCGTCGTGTTTTGTTTGTATATTTTGGTTAAATATCGAACTCTATTTGCTGTAATGGGTATTTTTTTTTTGTTTTTGTTTTATTTGTTTCTTGATGTATGCCACAGCCGTGAAGATGACAAGACAATTTCCCCTCGAGCTGATCAATAAAAACAATCTGATTTGGTTCAGTGGAACATTTGCTTTCCTGTGAAAGTACCTCCCCTTTTTTTTTTTTTTTTTTGTTTAGTAAAGCAGCCATGATTCATCCGGGTCAGCCTGAGCACCACCCATTGTTTATAACCGTATTGATTTGGATGGGTACCGATTCCAATATTTAATCATTAATAAAAGGAAATGTTAACGGCGTGCCAGAGTGGACGGGCATTGATATGCTCAGTAACAGCCCGGTCCTGGTTTCACGCCGCTGAATTATTTACATTTTTCACTGAAACATTAATGCTGAATGTCATGGCTTTAGGCTCGAAACAAAGCTGAGGACAGTATTTGAAAAAAAATATGTAAATCCATCTGTCGAGTGGAAGCTACAGCGTGAACTAAAGAAGAATTTTAAGGTGTTTGTTTTATTATTAACTAGTAAAACGATGAATTAAATCAGAATGTAAGTGATGCAGGTAGACGCGTTAGATGAGGTGAAGAACTTTCCGGACGTGACGTAGCTGCATGAATCCCAGTCGTCATCTCTCAGCCTCCTGCTGTTGTGCTACAGGCGCTGAGCCGCCGCCTCCGACTCTGTCGGCTACGACGCGGCATCAATCACCGGTAAACTGAACAAACCGCCGGCGGGGGAGAATGCCCTCACCTCTAAAGAATGTAGTTCTGACTTCTGGGGTCACGCTGACAGGGTTTTTACATTTCAACCATGTGGAATAACTTAACTCCATAAGTTTTATAGTCACTTGTCAAATTCTAGAGTTAACAGCTCTATGAAAAGCAGCGGTTCTCAACGTGGGGCCTGGGGACCTCCCAAGGGTCCTTGGGGGGCTCCCTTTTTTATCTAGGGGGTCCCAAGATAAAAAAAAATGGCAATAATTCACTTGAATTCCATCCATAAGTAACAAAAATGATAGCATGTCGAACGATTTGTGTGTAGGACTGCCATAATTAAAAATAAATTGTTTTATTTCATTTAGTAGCGTTTATTTCAGATTATTTGTGTATTGTTTTCCCTTTGCACATGAATTTATTTAATTTCAAATGTTATTTTCCATTTTGATTTATTGATAAATGATGAATGGGGGGGGGGGGATTATATACAAATTAATTCATTTAATAAATTAATACGTAAAATGGAAAATCATATAAATGGGAAAATATTAAACAAATACAAAAACACAGAGGCACTCACAAAATATTTAAAAAAGCCTTTAATATAACATGGCAAGAATAATTAAAAACAAATAAATACATAATAGTAATAAATAAAATGGAAAATCTAATAAATGGGAAAATAATACACAAATTAATTTATGAATCATTTAAGTAGAAAATTAAGTAAATATAGACATTTATTGGTATATTTATTTATGTGCTGGGTCATTTATTTATCTATTTTTGATTATGGCAGTTTCATTCCTCCATATTTTGGCCTTGGGTTTTCAACACTTTCTGTTTTAAAACATCTTAAAAGCACAAAACTTATGAGACAGGGTCTGTGGTAAAGTTTCTATGACTTTAAGGGTCCTTGACATGAAAAAGTTTGAGAACCACTGCAGTAAACAATGGAAAAGCTCTACATTTTATCCTTTATTAATCTTTTGATCATTTTCTTGATTAATCGATGAAGTGAAAAGTGTTGACGAGCGTTTCCCAAAGCCCAAGATGATGTTATCAAATGCAAAATATATGAGAAGTATAGTGTGTATTATTTAACTGCATTTAACAGGATCTAGCTGAACCAAAAATCTAATATAATATATATATTTTCTTGCCATTCATATCAATTTTCACCATTTTTTTTGCATAGCTATTGTTCAAAATCACCCATATACGATCTAACTGCTTTAGACACTTATCCTTTATTGAGGAAGATCTAATTCCTCAAATTGTTGGCAGAAAGTTAGGCTCTTGAATCTGAAGATTTTAATCTTATGATAATTCTCTGACACTTTATTTTTATTAACTCGATGCCTCACATCCCCATCAGCAACCTGCCTGCAGAGCTTAGTCAACAATACTAACACAAAAAGACTAAAAGCTGCTTAAAAGACAAGATTAATCCGTCAGAAATGATGATTTGTGTTTGTTTTGGGAGCACAAACCTTGAGGTCTACACGGATGTTAACCTCCAACATAAGTCAGCAGAACATATCTTATGCCGCTAAAAGCAAACAGAGGACACTCGCTCCGTCAGCTGAGCCGGACACGTCGGGGGTTTTAAACAGCCGAGTTCAACTCAGAGATGATGAACGATGCCTTGTAACAGGAAATGAAAAATCCAGCGATTCAGGCACAGCTATGTCTGTCTGACTGAGGACACCCACCTCTGACTCCAGGATTTATTCCTGAATTCCATTTGGCTGTTTCGACAATCTCTTAGGCGCCTATTTATGGGATGAATATCATGCCATATTTTAAGTGATGAAAAAAACAACGTGTGAATGACTGAGGTGCATAGGATACACATAAAGGATGCATGGATCTCTGTTGAAACTCATGTTCGCTTCCAGTTCACAGCTTCTGATTAGGCAGTTAAATGATAAAATCAAGAGCTGAGCCACAAATCCTCTGTTTTCTTACTATTGGGAAAGCATGTTAAGGTAAAACTTCAACACTTTCTGAAACCCAGTATCAGATTTGTGATTCTATTTGTGATAATGCATAAAGAGAAATTCCGCACCACATGGAACCAGGTCTATAATCTCCAGATCAAAAAACACTACAGACTGGTCACATTTGGACTAAATCATCCCAGAGAAGCCAGAGACTTATTAATGTTTCAATGTTCATGGTCTATTTATAAAAATAACCGTCCAAAGAACCTGGTTGTACCTGTAGCAGCAATACAGTCGGCCTTCTCGCACACTTTGAAAATCTTGGTTTTCCTCTCCCCTCCCTACCGAAATGATTGCTCTGTAGTATTTGGTTTAGTTTAGCCGCCCCATTTACTATTAATCTATTGGTTACTGGTACGATTAATCAATTAGTTGTTTGACTCATAAAATGATGTAAAATGTCAATCACTGTTTCTCAAAGCTGAAGATTTAACCTCAAATGACCTGACTGTCAGTGCACCACACAAAGATCAGCAGTTTACTATTATAGAAAACCAAAGAAACTAAAGAATTTTCACATTTTTTATTAAAAATGAACCAAAAACAAAAATGTTTGAACGACAAAAAAAAAATGGCAAAAATAAACTGATGGTTTTTAGGTTGTGGACTGTTGGTCTGGACCTTTTAGGATGAATCTTCAGCTTTGAGAAACAGTCCTCATCATTTTATGAACCAAACTACTAATCAATTAATCATTTCAATAATTAATTGATTAATCAAATATCAAAATTGTCACTAATTGCAGCCGGAGTTTACAAAACTGACCAAAATCAAGCGGATAAAGATGAAATTAACAAAATAATCTGCCAACCAGAGCTGTAATGATTAGTCGATTAATCGATTAGTTGCCAACTATTAGATTAATCAACTATTTTGATCACAGATTAATAAATTTGAGTCAATTTTGAAGAAGAAAGTGTCCAAATTCTCTGGTTCCAGCTTCTCTTCTTTGATTATTTTCTGGTTTCTTTATTCTTCTATAATAGTAAACTGATGATCTTTGGGTTGTGGACTGTTGGTCTGGACAAAAAAAGACATTTTAGGTTGAATCTTCAGCTTTGTTTACGTTTTAATTGATTCATCTTTTAAATAATCAATAGATTAATTAGCTATCAAACGTATTGTTAGTTGCAGCCTTAAATTCAAGAATTCAGAAAACAAATGTGATTAAAGTAATAGTTGAATCGATTAATCGACTAATCGTTGCGGCTCTAGTTGCTGTTAACTTCCGCTCCTGTTGTGACATCACAAGTGGATCCTTTTCTAAACGGCTTGTGCTCATCCTTGTTTCAGCTTCACTACAGAGGAGGTCAGAGCAGACGGAATGAGAGTGGGTTTTCTTATTTCACAGTTTGTGTGTTAGCAGCAACACCAGAGACCTAAATATTTACACACAAGCAGTGAAAAAGTGTTGTTTTCTTTTTTAATTCCGCCTAACACGATAAATACAACACGTGATCAGACTTTAACAGAGAGCAAACAATAGGTTAAGAGCAAATAGCTTCAGGATTGTGTGAGTGTGTGTGTGTTTTTTTTTTTCCAGAGCGTCTGTTTCAGACCATAACTGCGAAACAACGCTGCCAGAAATCACGTGACTCATAAGCACCCAACTGTGTGGGCAGATCTCTGAAATGTTGCTCGGAAAGAACAGCAGAGAAAAATACATCCAATGGAGTTTTAACCTGGTAAAATCCAAAATGTCCCTTTAAATATAGGGGCAGCATTGAGTTTTATGCATAAATTACATCTACAGCATTAAATAAAGTATTTTTATCTGTAGTAAAACACAATGTTACTGTTACAGCATCAATATATATCATCAATATCCACATCATCAATACAATAAGAAAATAATTTACAATATAATATCAGTAGTTGGGCTGCAATTAACCAGTATTTTAATATTTCATTTAGATTTGAGCTGTTTTTGTGATTATTTAATTGGCTCCTTTATAATCTCCTTTTTAAACATCGTACAGAATATATTCATGCTCGGTAATGATCCTCAGTGTGATTTCTATGATTTTATGGACAAATAATTGACCTTTTTAATCATTGAACTTTGCAGATAATTTTGCTTATTTCAAGTTTTTTTTGCCTGATTTGGTTGAGTTTGGTCTTTAAGTTATAGACAAATTATGTGTATAGCATCAAGATACAATTTAAAAACACATTACAAATTAAAAAAAATGAAATTAAAAACCGTTGACCTTTAAACACTTATTAATCATTGATCTTTGCAGATAATTTAGCTTATTTCAAGTTTTTTTTGCCTGTTTTAGCTCAGTTTGGTCTCGTTTTAAGTTTTAAATGAAGTATTTTTATCTGTAGTAAAACACAATTTTAGATTTTGTTGTAATATTCCAGCTATATTTGCTCTCTCACAGCAACATAAATTGATTCTGACACTTCTGGCATGTTGTAGCTTCCTTTTCATACCAGGGTTAAGTACATAACCCTTGTGGCTATAGAGATATTCTATATTTATTTTCATTTTGAGCAGGAAAACTAAAAATCATAGACAAATAAATACTCTTTCCGAAATTCAAGATTCAATCTGTCAAAACTTTTTTCCCCCCTCAATATGTGCGCATCAATTCAGATTTTCATTTCCCATCTAAAAAAAAATACCAAATGATATTTGCCAAAAAACACAATACAAGCCTTCAAAACTTAATATTGATTTTGAATTTCGATTTCAAACTTCAACCATTCAGGGCTTTTTTGTGGCAGGATTTTCACGTCTATTGTGTGATTTCTTTTTTCTCTCTCTCTCTCTTTCACCCCCCCCTCTTGAACCGTTTTGGTTTATTATGCTTCAAATGGAGAGTTATATAAGCAGCGCTCCTCTCCTGCTGTCGGATGGAGTGAATAAGAGGAGATCAAAAGGCAGGCGATAAAGAGTCTCTGCTGCCTTCTCCTCTTCTTTATTCTCGCCACATTCTGCCAATGTGCAGTTCCCCCCCGAACTGCACGACTTGCCCTGGATTCGCTGCCTCTCTAGAACATTACACTTTAATCTCATGTTATGTGCTGCTCTCTCTCTCTCTCTTGCGCTCTCTCTCTTTTTCACTTGGCCTCTTTGCCTTTCAGTCTCTTCCCTTGTTCTGTCCATCCATCCATCCATCCATCCATCCATCCCTCCATCCATCCATCCATCCATCCATCCATCCATCCATCCATCCATCCATCCATCCATCACTGCGTTTTCTTCTTTAATCCCATGTTCTGTAGCCTACTGCTTTGAATCTCGTTCTAATCTGCTGTCTCAATATGGACTAGAATGACTGCTAATCCTGTGCTTGCATGCGTGTGTGTGTGTGTGGTTTTGTGTGTGTGTGTGTGTGTGGTTGTGTGTGTGTGTGTTTACATCCAGTGAGAGATGTAAGGCAGTACTGGTGAGATGAGTTGGATGACGCAACATTTTGTTTGTGTGTTGTAGTTGGTGTCCATGCACGATATGAACCTTCAAAGCACATAGGCCCTGGTGTGTTTAAAGTGCATGTGTGTGTGTGTGTGTGTGTGTATATATATAATGTGTGTGTGCGTGGGTGTAAGAAGGGCATGTCCACTGGGAGACAGTCAGTTGTGGACCCTCTGACAAACACACCACAGGCAATTACACACACACACACACACACACACTGCTCACATGAGGAATAAGCGGAGCGATGGGAGAGATGAGAGGAAAACATGCAAGTGGGAATTCTGTCTCTTTACAAAGTCTAATCTCTCACTTTAATCTCCATCTGGCTGCTCTAACTCTCTGAAGCTCTGCCGTTTAAATCTCTTTTTACTTTTTTTTTGTTCCATTAAAAAAAAAAATCAGTCACAACCAGCAGCAGCAGCAGCAGCACAAACGCGTCTCTCACCGCCAGGAGAAATAATAATAATAAAAAAAGCTTCAGTCCAGCTTTAACACCGAATTAAACCGTGTTTTTACGGTTCTAAATGGTGCACAGTCATCAACCGGACGCGGATCCTACCTCCGGTATCCATCCTCCGCCGCTCCGGCTCTGTCCTGCTCGAGGCATCCCGGTCAAATCATCCTCTCAAGTTAATAAGTGTTTCTGCGGCTCCGGTTAAGTCCCGGTCGGCAGCGGCCGTTGCGCGCCGCGGAGGCACCGGGAGGAGGAGCAGGAGGAGGAGGAGGAGGAGGAGGAGGCTCGGTCTCCAGGAGGCTGCGCGATGTGCACTGGTTGGGTTATCTCCCACTATACTGTAGGTTAATATGCGTGTGTGTGTGTGTGTGTGTGTGTGTGCTTGTGTGTGGGTGAGAGAGGGAATGACTCTCTCGCTCTCTCTCTCTCTCTCTCTCTCTCTCTCCGCCGTGTTTTTTGCGCAAACGGTTCCGCTGTCAGCTGGTAAACCGACATAAAACGTGAACCTGCGTCAACTTCGCCACTTGAACTCCAACAGCAGCAGCAGCAACTTGTCACAACATTAATATCACACACTGCTTTTATTTCTTTTCTTTTTTCTCTATTCACCTCCCCTAGCTGCGCGAAAAAGAGAAAATAATAGCGGCGGAAAGGTGCGACTAATCTCAATTTCCACGTCGGTTTCCTCCTCTTTTTTACGCGCGCGCGCCGAGGCTGCGTGTGTGTGCGCGCGTGCGTGCGTGTGCATGTGTGTGTGTGTGTGAGAGAGAGTGTGTGTGTTTTTCTCTTTTCACAACGGCTCTCTGAGCTCCGTTACAGGGGTTCAGTAGGCCGCCACGGTCCAGCAATTACCGACAACTCACCAAACCTTAGACTGGCAGGTTCTCCCTCTCTCTGTCTGTCTTTCTCTGTCTCTCACACACACATACACACACACACACACACACACACACACACACACAGAAAGTGCTTTGGGGCCCGTTAGATGGAAAATGAGTGGATTTCAGTCCCCCAAGGAAGGAAGGAGAAATCTTTCTCACACTTGCCAGTGATGTGGAAAATAAGCTGGGTTCTGTGTCAGACTCTGTTTGAGTTTTGATTAAAAACACACACACACACACACACACACTCGCAGGCCTGAAAAGTAACGCAAACGCCACCGGTGACGTGTTGCCGCGCCTGTTAGATTGTGACTCCCTGTGACCAATGCGTTTATTTGGCTAAGAGGCATACCTCGCCATTCATTTGCATTAATTACCAAACTGTGGAAATCTGCTAATTTACCTCAAGCTCATGCACATTCACTCGTAGCAGCTTGAGGAATTCGTCATTAAGGATTAATGATCAGGTTGATGGATATAGTCTGATACTTCCATTTTATTTATTTATACTCCCTGGCAAACTGAATCTATTCCACTTTACTATGGTCCTGTACCCTTATTTTGCTGTCGTTATGTCATTTGTACGTTTTTAAGTAATTATTTGCTTTGTACTTGTATTAATTTGATGCACCCTTTTATTTACCCATCTGTTGCATGACATATTACTTAGACAGGGTAAAAATATGATTTAAAATGGACAAAATAATTGATATACTACCGTTCAAAAGTTTGGGGTCACTTTGGGGTCACTGGGGTCAAATTTCCTTATTTTTGAAAAAAAAAATCTGTGTATTTCAATGAAGATAACTTTAAACTAATCAGAAATACACTCTATTCATTGCTAATGTGGTAAATGACTATTGTAGCTGCAAATTACTGTTTTTTTTGGTGCAATATCTACATAGGTGTATAGAGGCCCATTTCCAGCAACTATCACTCCAGTGTTCTAATGGTTCAATGTGTTTGCTCATTGCATCAGAAGACTAATGGATGATTAGAAAACCCTTGATGCTATCATGTTAGCACAGCTGGGAACAGTTTAGCTCCTTAGAGAAGCTAAAAAAAACCTGAAAGCAAAGTTTGAAGGAAAAATACAAAACATTATTTCTAACCTTGTCCATGTCTTGACCATATTTTCTATTCATTTCACAACTCATGGTGGTAAATATGGAATGGAAAACACTAAATTGTCTGGGTAAAGTCAAACTCTTGAACGGTATGCATTATTTAACCCTCGATTGAATGAAATATTAAGACAGGGTAAATAATATTACTTAAAATGGCTGAAATAATAGATATATTGAAAAACCTTGGTGTAAAAAAGGCGTAAACATAGTCTCAGGATAGTTTAATGGTCTGTAAGTCAATGGGACTCCATTAGGTTGTATGCAATAAAAGATAACCTTCAAGTTGTGAGACAATGATGCTCACATGTCAAATGTCCATGAGTAAACAGGATATCCTGGTCATGTGACCTCATAAATTGTATGTCCTTAATAAAAAATAAAAGCCCCCTTTTTACACCTCCCTGTAAAAACATAGATTTTATATCACAGCTTTTAAGAAAAATGAAGATAAAGTAATTGTTTCCATATGGCAACACTATGCAATAGAGGGTTAATTTATTCTCTTTCTTTCTGCATTTGCCCCTTGTTTGAGCTTGTTACTCTACGTCTCCAAAAATCACATAAAGTGTTGATGGTAATTTGCATTAATTACCTCCAGGCTGTTCCCTCACAAACCAGTTGCCACAGCCGAGCCCCTTTGGGTGCTGTATACTCGGCCATATTAAACGTAGCTTTCACCAGCTGTAACACGCTCGCTAAACGTAGGAAAACCCCCGACCCCATGCAATCAACAACATATTTTTCCTGTGCAGGAAGCGTCTTTAGAGGCCTTTGGACCCCCTTGGGTGCAACTGCATCACCAGCACCCTCTAGTCTCCTCTAGAGGAAACTTCCCAGCGTTTAGACCGATCCAGTTCGAGCACCTCCCACAGTTCCACTCAGTCACAGGCAACACAAAGCGATCCTGGATTCTTTTAGGCCGATATCAAAATTGATATCAAGAACATCTCATAATGATATATTGATCGATATTTGTTGAAATGTAACATAAACTAATACAGGTAAGGATCAATTACACTACTCACAATTAGTTAAGGGTATTTTGAGAGATTCAGTGGATTTCAAACACTACTGTTCAAAAGTTTGGAGTCACCCAGACAATTTAGTGTTTTCCATGAAAAGTCACACTTTTATTTACCACCATGAGTTGTAAAATGAATAGAAAATAATGTTATATTATCCTTCTGATGCAATGAGCAAACACACTGTACCATGAGAAGTGATAGTTGCTGGAAATGGGCCTCTATACACCTATGTAGATATTGATGCACCAAAAACCAGACATTTGCAGCTAGAACGGTCATTTACCACATTAGCGATGTATAGATGGTATTTCTGATTAGTTTAAAGTTATCTTGATTGAAAAAAACAGAGGTTTTCCTTCAAAAAAATAAGGACATTTATAAGTGACCTTTTGACCTTTTGAATGGTGAGGTACATTTTGGGGGTAATAAATATTAAACTAATAAAATGGTCTTTCTTCTCATTTATTATTAGTAATATCGAACTTTCATTAAAATTCAGATGAAATAGGAAAAAACACTCACGTAAATAACAATATCCCTAACTTATTATATGCACTGAGGAGACCATTGTATAGAAATAAACTTATGTTCTACATTTTTTATCAAGAGAAGCATTATTTCCTCTCCAGGGTAGTATTCCATGCTCTTCAGTGCGCTGTATAGTGGTGATGAGCTGTTTTACATTATATTAGAACATTCTGGCCATTTATACGAAAACTAATTGTGTTACTAGTTCAGTTTCCAAATCAGTTTCATTTTTCTTTTTCCCCCCGTTTTGTTTTACACTTTCCTTAATGAAAAATAGCAGCTTAATGAAAAATAGCAGCTAGTTCCTAAAGGAACTATTAGTGCGTCAGTGGCAAATTACTGTAATTTATGGTCTTGTTATCCGTCATGGTATCAGTTTAATAGCCTTGTGCGAGACAATTGTTGTCTTAAGTAAAACTAGGCTAAAGCACCTTAGAGCTACAGTCCCTTCAACATGCAGAACATACAAATTCAGAGAGAAATGGCAGACGAGACAGGAAAAAGTCCTTCTTGCGTAGCAGGACTGGAATCTTATCATCTGATGTGATTTGTAGTCACCGGGTACCGGAATATCAAATCAATACAGAGTTTGATGCGATGGCTCAGGATTCTGTTTTCATGTTCCCCTCAGGTAAATATTTTATGGGGATTGTTGCACTTTTTCCAAACTGAGCAACGTTTGTTGCTTCTCTCACAGGAAACGAGAAACGAATATTTTTAATTTTCTCTATAATAAGCAGTGCACAAATGGTTTGTAAGTAGAATCCTGTGGTGAATCGTGCTCTCGCCTGACGACAAAACCATGAATCCTCGCCCCGTTTGCTCATCATTGCCACGCGACCTTTTGCTCCCTCTGCGATGTGTATTCTCGTGTCGGTCGTCACATTCCAAAGGGGTGGTTCTGTGTGTCCTTGCAAATGAAAGCCAGCCGCCTGCTCGATAATTTCCTCCGAGCGGCAGCTGAAGATGATGATGTCGGCTTGTCATGTCAGACAAAGCTTTATCCAATATCTGCCTGACAGGGGTTAAACTGTTTAGCGCCAGATCCAGCCCGTCCAACATCTGGGTGAGTCTGGCGGGTCGAGAGCACGGTTTTTAAACACAGATGAGGCGAACGTGACGTGTCTTTGTGTTACACGAGGAGAGTAAAGGCTGAGTTATGATGGATTATTGCTGCAGAATCTGAGCAGACATTCATCACTTAGTGGAAGACTGGTCAGTAGCATCATATAAATATTTATATTATATATATATATAATAAATAAATAATAAATGCATAACTTCTACTGGGAGACAAGCTAATAGAGATCAGATCTTTAAAAGCAAACAAGCCAATGACATAATAGTTTCCTGAGGAGCCACACAACAATGAACTGGAAACATCATGTTTTTTATATCCAACTTGAGCAAGAATGCTAAGAAATCATTATAAATGTAAACAAATATAATCATCTTTAAGCATGCAAAAACCAACTGTGAAAAAGATAATCAGAAACCAAACTTGGAATCAGTTGTTTTTTTTCCCCTCAATGAATTAATTCACAAATTAGTTGTTATATGCTTTGAAGTCTTTTATAAAAGATGAAAAGCAAATTCAGCTTTTCCCCTGCAAATTTAAACCAGTGAAAATATCCTTGTTTTGGTACAATTAGTCAAATATTGAGTGGAATATCTTATTTCACTGGCAGATACATGTTTTTTTTTCCTGATTTTGGTCAATTTGGTCTTGTTTTAAGATATTTTCTCTGAAAAATTACTAAATTGACAAAATATCTTCAACTCTATTCTCCTACATGTCTTCTAACTGATATTTTATCTTATTTTAGTTGATTTCTTCTTTATTTTTAGGAAAATGTTTTATTAAAACAAGGCCTAATTAATCCAAAGCAGAAAAAAAGTGAAATAAATTAAATTATCTGCCAACGCAATAAGATAATTCTACTCTACATTGGACTAATTGTACCAAAAAAGCCATTTTCGCTTGTTTTTTCAGTGCATCATCATGTCGCGTGTTGTCAGTCAAACGTCTAAGACTGTCCCTGTTCAATTACTGGTAATATCACAATTAACAGTCGTTTTTCACCGCATGTTCTGATTGACTCGCCTGGTGCCAAGAACCCTCTCTTGAGGAATGCATTGCTGCCGTCGATTATGGGCGTTTCGGTTCATTCTGTGGAATCGTCGAGGCAGAACAGGATCTGCAGCCAACGATTGGATGGAGCGACTGTAGTCACAGGAGGGTTTCGAGCGGGAGGGGAAGCATTAAGTGAGCACATCTACTCGTCAATTAGTCATTTCTGCGCCGCGTCGACGCTCATATGCATGAAGTTGAAGTCTACAGGTACATCTGAGGTTCCCCTGCTGCCGCTCGCCTTCGTCGTGCCTCGTGTTTTATTCAGCGTCAATTTGAAATGAGTCAGCGGCTTTGATATCTTACAGTTGCTGCTGTGTGATCACATGGTCAGAATATATAACATAATAAGTAATGTCAGGGTCATCACATGTCCTCCGCCTTTTAAGAAATCTGCTCCAGATCAGTTCAAACAAATACAAACTGTTTTTTTGCGAAGCTCAAACAGCATTCGGCTCAGTCTGTTTCATCAAACCCTTAGGGTGAAATACAGGTCTTTGTATGAAGGTGTGAATAAAGCTGCAGGAGACTCAAACACATTCACGCCGTGAATCAGTCCATACATTCCTTCGTCGAAGGCCAAGAAGGAAACTTGACGAAAAACCTCGTAAAACTGAACCGCAAATGAGAAAAAATGAAATGAAATTCACTTCAAAGTCAAGAGACCTGACATATGACCATCATTTATTTGTTCAGACCGACGATAAGCTGCTTATGTTGCACAGGGTGGGGCATCTGCTAGGTTACACTGCAAAAAATGAAGTCTTAACAGGAGAAAATGTCTTGTATTTGGTACATTTAGTCCAACATTGAGTAGAATTATCTGATTCCTGGCAGATAATTTAGTTCATTTCAATTTTTCTTCTTGATTTCAGTTAATTTAATCTTTTTTTTAAAGAAAATGACAGTCTCGTTTTTTTTTTTTTTTTAAAAACAAGACCAAATTAAGGAAAGAAACTGCTTCAAAAACAAGGTATCTTCACCTGTTAAGATTTTAGTTTGTGCAGTGTAGCCTAAAACTTTATCATCAGCTTAAATCGATTACAGGATGGTTCGTTTTTAAAGGCAAATCCTTTTATTTTGGACATTTCCTCACTTTGTCCATAGGGGAAATCTACACTAGTTGAACTGCACTAGAATGCTTTAACTCAGATAGAGGTGTCGGCATTCATTCCGTGCAGTATCTGTCCTCTCCCCCCCTCCTCCTCCATAAGGACACTGGCGTATTGATTGGCGTTCTCAAGTGGACTGACTAAACGATGGCTAGAAATGAAATGACGGAAAGGGGAAGAATAGTGGTCACAACAAATCAGGATGGAGAGAGGAATCGGGAGGAATACACAAACAGTGCAGTGCAGAGAGGAAAGGAAAAAATATAAAATGGAGGGGCCACAGCAAAGAAGAAGATCGCTTGAACAGAGCTTCACGGAAAGAAGACTTGAGCCTAATTATCATTCGTCCAACACTAACACACACACACACGTGCGCGCACACACACACACACACACACACACACAGGTGGTTACACCCCTTTTTTTTCCACAGAGCCAAACAGCAGATGAGAACTTTGATCTCTTCAGTCTCAACTTCTTTCTCCTCTTGCTTCCTCTCCTGTGGCCAGACTTTAAACATTTATCTGTTATCCTTCACTGATACATCAATCTATTCAGTAGCTCCCCTCACCCAATCATATATGTGTGTGTGTGTGTGTGTGTGTGTCTGTGTGTGTGTGTGTGTGTGTGTGTCTGTGTGTGTGTGTGTGTGTGTCTCTGTGTGTGTGTGTGTGTGTGTCTGTGTGTGTGTGTGTGTGTGTGTGTGTCTCTGTGTGTGTGTGTGTGTGTGTGTGTGTATATATATATATATATATATATATGTATATATATATATATATATATATATATATATATCCCCCCTCTCTTTTCCCTGTCTCCCCCTCAGCATGATTACTTACCTCCCAAGAAAGAAGTACACTCCATCTTGTTTTATGTTCCCAGCAAATTTAGTCCTGCGTCTCCCTTCTCCACCCTCAACTCACTTTCACTTCGTCTCTGTCTCTCTCTCACTCACTCACTCACTCACTCTCCCTCCTTCCTCCCTTTCTCTCTCCCCCTCCCCGAGCCCTTCTGCTGTCCCCCGACACCTTACACTCTCCTCCTCCTCCACTCCACTTCCCCGTCAACTTACCCTCCCTCCCTCCCTCGCTCCGTATGTAGTTGTATAACTTATCACCCTGATCCCCTTCCCGCTCCGATAATTGGTGTGTGTCTCAGCAGCAGATGCTAGCGCACTTTATTTAGCTGCTCGGTATTAGCTATTCCAATTAGTCGTCTAATATCAATAAGAAAAAAAAAAAACCGAAAAGAAAAGAAACTGTTATCCTCCATGAATTCAATGCCACGGGAGAAGGGGAGTTGTGTTTGTTTTTGCTGGAGAAACAACTGTGGCCACTGTGTGAGGAGCCTGGAACACACACACACACACACACACACACACACACACACACACACACACACACACACAGCGCTACACTCGACCGGCTACCAGGGTACATGTGGGTTTTAACAGATGGTGAAACACTCTCCCTTGAGTATCGACATTACTCTCGCTCTCTCTCTCTCTAATTAACTAGGTTTCAGTAACAAACCTTTGGGCTTTGCCGTCGCCATGGTTACCCAAACACTGAAAACCCGACTGTCTATATGCGTGTGTTTGTACGTGTGTGTGTAACTGCTGGCAAACGTGGTGTAGGTGTGTATGCACATGCATCACTGTTCACAAGCCTCTGTGTGTGTGTGTGTTTGTGTATCTGTGTGTGTCTGTGTGTGTGTGTGTTTGTGTGTCTGTGTGTGTGTGTGTGTGTGTGTGTCTGTGCCTGCATGATTGTGCATACACATAAGTATTTTTGTTGCTTTGATGCCTTTGTTTCCCTACAGGGCTCAGAGGCTGGTTCTGTCTCAAGCACCTACAGAGGGAACAGTGGTATTATGGGATCATTGATAATGTATCCGGGGTCTATTGTACTTTTATATAAGATAATTTAAATAATGATGTAATCCCATGAATAAAGATTACCGGCGAGATGAATGTAAAGCGGGGAGATAAAATAAAATGTACTCTGCTTGTAACGGGGGAAGGTAAAAGTTGAACTTTGCACACCTTTTTCTCTGAAAGGTAAAATCGGATGAGAAAAGAATGTGGGATTATAGCTCTTAATTCGCCTGAGCAGCCAACCGGGAACATGATTATGAATTCAGTCAAAACCGTGGCTGAGGTGAAGAGGAATCAGTATATTCACATTTAGTATCGGAGGGAGGGAAAGGCAAGCCAGACTTGCCAAAATCCTGCTAGATTTACTTGTGATTTTTAAGCATCAAATGAACTGTGATGCTGTGACTGTGTACTTGTGACATCACAATTTCATGGAAGTCATGACGGCTTGTATGCATTTCTCTGTGGATTAGATGCTTTAAAATGCTTTGAAGCAAAACATCAAGGCCTTATTATTAAAAAAGCAGTTAAAAAATTACTTCTAACCCATTAATTATTAGCAATTATAGTTGTTGGTCTATGACTTTTAAATGACACGATAGTAGACAACATAGATAGATTTTGAGAAAAAAAAAAGAAAGTTTTCAAATGCTTCCTGTCACATGACGTCATCGACTTCCTGCCCCTTCCTCCAGAGAACATGATGAAGACAAACCCTCCTAGAAAGAGATTACTTTATTTAAATCACATTAGCCTTATGTCGCAATGAGCAAACACATTGTTCCATCAGAACACTGGAGTGATAGTTGCTGGAAATGGGCCTCTATACACCTATGTAGATATTGCACCAAAAACTAGACATTAGCATCTAGAATAGACCCTTTAATAATTTTGTACATAGTGTAAATATTTTTTATTGCCATATATGTGCAAGTGTGCACATATTTTTGCATAAATGCAAAAAATTGAGCTTAAATGGGTTAAAGTAAGAAAATATTATAAGAAATGACTAAGTACAGTAGTGCAACATAATAACGCTGAGAACACTGTAGCCTGCAATTTTGGAGCCATTTTGTGGACTTTTGAATGTTTATTTTTCAGCATTTCAGAAGCCGGCGTCGCCTCATACCGAGACAGTTTCAGCTACAACGAGAGAGATTACAGGAAAAAAAACACAATCAACAATCTAAAACATCGTTAAACTACAGATCTTGGTGTCAGAAGGTAATAGACGCACTTTAAACGACTTCATGCTCGCCATTTTCCACCAGTCACTCATCATCAGTTTCCATCACGGAGGGGGCAAAGATACAGCGGCGATGGTAATTCAGCAGGCGTTGAAATGATAAAACATATCGCGTTTTGAGTGAGAGGAGGCACTCACGTTTACTTGACTGGAGGATTGTCGCTATCGCCGTCATTGGTGCATTCTCCGGGTTTTACTGCGATTACATTTCTGGGGAAAATGTTGGACATCAACTGAAATAGTTGTAGACAAGGCAGGTGGCGGCGGTGGGGGGGAAAGGGGCTGACAAAATAAATTTCAACACGGCGTCAGGAGATAAGTCCTGAAATGCATTAAACATCATAAACTGATACACAACGGCGAGAGCATCTGGAGGCGTATTTTTCATTTGAAGTAGTGCACTGATGAAAAAAACATTTTTTTTTTTTCCCCCCCTGATTAGGATTTATCCACCTCGTCCAGATAGTTAAATCGTGACAACCTTTCAGTCTCCTCTCTAAGCGCGAGGCATCTGCCGCCTCCATATTACTGTCATCCTACCGGCTATGATATATGTCCCCGGCTCCTAATAGTCCATGAGAAAGGGTAAACTATTGATAGTATTTCATAGAAACCAAAAAATACTCAGTGTTAGCAGTGACATTTCAAGGGTTTTTCCCCCATCTGACGACTTATGGTGTCATGTTGATCACTCCCAGTATTTATAAATGTTTACTCAGTGGAGATTCACTTATCACTGGATTAAAACCAGATATTGCATAGAGATTAGTTGATGCTAAATATTTATACCCAGTAACTGTCATGTGCTGCTGTTACTCAACCAATGGACTGGACTAACGTTGACATATGGCTGGTTTAGATTGAATGAAGTATGATGTGAAACTTAAAATACAGTTTAATAATGATGTTAGATGTGAAGATTTTGACTAACGTTGCACAAAAATAACCCATTATGTTCTGTTTTGCTCATTAAATTCCATAATCAGACCAGGGTCAGTGAGAAATAATGGACTGCAAGATGAGAAAAGTCAAAAACGTTGGTTTAAGGTCTGGTTTCATGTCATTCGGAAGTCCATTTCTAAGAATTTATTTTGATATGAAATGTCAAATGGTATAAGACCCAGACATCAGGCTTCATCCATGCTGATATACAGACGGGGGTTAATTAACCAGAGAAACTTGGTTGGATCAACTTTACACTTTATTTAAGTCCATTACTGCAGAAAAGCTGGATGTCTAAATTGTTAACTATTACTGGATTCCTGAAAATTGATATCTCTGTTTTTTGGAGTCTGGTAGTTAACTGATTATTTTTGTAGCCTTTTAAATGTCCCATATTCTACACTTTCCTGTTTTTTATACAGAATTTTAACATCCCTAACAAGATTTGAAGTAGCAAAGATCATTTCAGTATAGTTTCTTCTTTTCTCCAGCTTCTTTCTAAGCCTCTCCTCCTCCTCTTTAAATAGCTGTTGGTGGTGACTGTATAGTAGTGACATCACAACTTCACGTAAGTCATGACTGCTTGTTTTAAGGCTCAGTTTCTGAATACAGGCTGTGTATGTTTCTCTGTGGATTGAGTGTTTTTTAAACATGTGACAGTATTAATACACTCTCTCTTGTCATATATACAGTCAAATATATATAGGGTCTAATAAATCTATAACACCACATACCAATTTTGACATTATCCCATAATCTGATTCTTCCTCTCATACAAATATAGAAATACATTTATACACAGCAGTTCCCCAAGACATGAACATCCGACTTCTGAACATTAGTAGATATTAACAACCACTGATTGATGTATGTAGAAAATGATGTATTGCGTTCACAAGTTTGTATTTTGAACCCTAAACCACATCTAGTTCCCCTTTCTGCTGCAACCCGTGTTGTTTCCATACAAGTTGAACTTATTTATCATCATCTGATGAAGCAACGGTTAGTGGCAGTGATAAAAAGCGTGTTTTTATGTCCTGTAATTGTTTCTGGTAAATCTAAGAATAGTGCTTTTCTTATTTAGCGCAGTAATGGCATTTAAATGACCTCAAATGGCAATTATAGATCGAAATTTAATATATAACGACTTACAAACAATTCCGCCTACAAACAGCCTCTTGGAAACCTAATGTGTAGTTGGGTCCTGTCTGTATTTACAAATGACTGTTTGATCGCTTCCATTTAACACATCGTTTAAACCTTAAACCCCAGTCCCTGATTAAATGATAGGTTCACTTTTTTTCCCCCCCCAAGTCTGTCTTAAATCTCGTCTGTGAATGCTAATACACCTGTGGACAGTGGGGGGAAAAAAATGTCAGCGCCAGCGAGAGAATACCTGAATGCTGCCCTTTACTTGGAATAAAAACCTGTCAAAACTTATTTTATAAAATGAGACCCCAGGTCACTGCTGCACCACCACGCTGTGATAACTGTGGTTTTGGTCCAGCACTCCACGCCAAAGCCTCATCATCTCTCCTTCAGGTGGATTTGTCTTTTTGTGCGTGGAAGGAATTATTCCTCCGTTCTGGAGCTCAAACGTACCTCCTGCAGCCTGGAGCCTGTCGATTAACACTGAGGAGTATTAATAAGAATAGTGGTGTCGCTGTTATGTGCAGCTTGCAGCTAATCAGCAGCGAATGAACGGGAGACGTTTTACTGGTGTGAGCATTAACATCCGACCGAGGCGCGTTTTCAATTCATCACATGAGCTCTGAAACAATCTCTGCAACCGGGGAAAAAAAAAAAAAAAAAAAAAAGTCTCACACCGGCCCCGTTAAACAGCTTCCTGCATTCTAATGCACGGAGATCCTTTCCTGCAAAGTGAAGAGTGGATATTCGCTCTGGGAAATGTTAGCCAGGCAGTTGCACCGAGACTGTGTTTAAAGGCAGAAATTAAGTGGGATTAATTAATGAGGCAATGGGGGATGGTGAAAACGACAAGGAGCGGCGCATTCTTGAGGAAAAAACAGCAGTGGGATTTAGTCTCTACTTCCCTCTCTATTACCAACTTGTCTGATGCGTTTTCTGCCCAATTGGCAGAACGCTGGCTGGCGAGAAGTAACTAAACACACGTGGTGCGGCTTCACTTCGTCGCCATCCTGCGTAAAGGGATTGTGTTTTATTAGTTGTTGTTTTTTCTCCCCCCCCCCAACATGGCCACCGCAAACCAAAATGTGATCAATGAGCAGAGGAAGAATTGGAGAGCATTATTTTTATGAGCTTGTATTCAGGTTTGAATTGCCTGAAAGTGCTGCAGATGTCCCCGGGGGAGCACTGCTGACTCCACACGTTTATGGATATGCGGGCGAGAAAGACACTTGGATTATCTCATATGTCAGTAGCAGCTGCAGCAGCCAGCCTTATCCTGTCCTGCCTGCAATTTACACTTTTTAAAACATGTGCAGTGACTTGATTCAAATAGGGAAGTTAATGACATGGGACACAATGGCCAGCATGGGTACCAGCATTAATTCTCATGTTCTTGTCTTTTTTTTTTTTCCTCCCACCCACACAAAAAAAAAAGTTCAATTATCCTTTTCGAAAAATCCTTGAAATTACATTTATTCCTTTTCTCTCATTAACAATTCAGAATCTATAAATATGCTAATGTTCATTTAACCCACGTAAGCCCAGGTTTCAAAGATTTCCTGCATATAATTATATCAGTTGAGTCACTAACAATCATGTTATGTATCTATTTTTTCCATTTCGTAGCATTTTCTTTGTGAGAAAATAACATTTTACTGGCTATTATAGTTGCCATTTGCACAAATATTACCATAAACAACAACCTATTTATCCCATGTACAAAATTCTTTTTGGGGGGATTATTCTAGAGACTTGTCAGGGTTGAAAATCATAATAATCTAATTAAAATGACCTCTTTCTGGGAGGATTTGTTCCTGTTTTTGGAAGAAAGGAGCAGGAAGTTGATACTGTCATGTGACAGGAAACTAAGTTGTCCACTATCATGTCATTAGAAATGACAAAGTAACATTTAGATGTTTTATTTTAGGTAGAAAATGTCATAGACTTAAAGGCTCATAGGATAAAAATCCCCCCAGAAGATAAGTCCTACTTTATTGTAAAGTCTCAGTGTTTGCACACTGGAGACTTGGAGTTCTCTTGAATATTGGACCAGTTTCATTTCCAAACGAGATGTGATGTCACAAATCACCCTCGCGGAGCCCCGTCTATTGAAATTATTTCTTCAAGGAGCACGGAAACTTTTCCCGCCGAGCGCGATGATGAATGCGAAAACGACCTTCTGGTGTCAAACTCTGCACATACATCATTCTGCACAGTGAAGCTTAAACATCCGAGCGGCAGGAACAACAACAAAACCATATTTTTCAGCGGAGGGAGCTTCCAGATACAATCACCTCCTTGTTATTCAAGTAAAAATAGACCCAGTATGATTGACTCGTTTTGTAACTGTAAACAAATTGAACCACAGTGTTTGTCTATTTCTTCTCGCCGAGTTGTTTATTTTCTTTTGTGCTCTAGTCTCAGCGTGAGATAATTAATTAGCTTTGCAGGCAGCGAGGCTACTTCATATTGTGTAGCGCATCTCAATCCTCATTATTGGAACTCAGAGCCCGCTGCTCATTCCATCCATCTAATCAGGGGCTGAGTTACACCTGCAATGCCAGGTGAATGCAATTAACTCGCCAGTTGGCAAAAAGCAGCGGTACCCCGAGCCCCGAGGACATGATTGAGAGCCGTTCATGTTGAGAAATGCTGACTCCAATGACAAATTATGCCTCAAATACAAATGCAGACCTTTGTTTTTACATGTGCAAGTTTAAGCATTTAGGATATTAAACCCAGAGAAAACTGAAATCTTATCAGCTCCTTGATTTTGGTGCAATTAGTCCAACGTTGAGCAGAATTATCTCATTGCACTAACTGATAATTTAGCTAATTTTGTGTTTTTTTCTTGATTTCAGTCGAATTTAATCTTTTTTTTAAGAAAATGTTACTCGTTTCGTTCTGCTAGTAGAAAAGGTTAAATCTGCTCAATATTTGACTAATTGTACCAAAAATCAGTTTTTGCAGGGTTTAAAAAAATAAAGAATCTCACAAATACACTGCGAAAACGGAGGGAAAATGTCTTGTTTTCAGTATAATTATTCTAATATTGAGTAGAATTATCTTATTGCATTGGTACATAATTTAGCTTATTTCAAGTTTTTGGGTTAATTACGTCTTTTAAAAAACAAGACTAACATTTTTTTAAGAATATTAAATTGACTCAAATTAGGAAAAAACTTGAAATAAGCTAAATTATTAGTGCAATAACCTTGGTAGAAGAAGAAGATGAATAATAATAAGATTAATTTTATCAGTTTAAACTTTCGTTTTTTTTTTTTTTTAAATATCAATCTTGTTTTCTTAAAACAAGATTAAAGTGACCAAAATCAGAAAATAAAAAAAATAAATAATAAAAAAATTGAAATAGGGTAAATTACCTGCCAGTACAATAAGATAATTCTACTCAATATTGGACGAATTGCACCAAAAACAAAGTATCTTCACCTGATGGTAAAGATTTCAGTTTCTGCAGTGAACAACATTGGAGGAGAACATCGGTGGAGATAAAAATGCACGTCCACACGCAAAAAAAAAGTAAGATATTATCTGAATGCGATGTTTGATGTCTGATTTCTACATTAAGCATATTTACACATGCTCCCTGCAACTCAAAAGCTTCAGACGTTTGAAGAATGGTGGGACACAATAAAATTGGGTCCTCCCCTGGAAAATAAATTGTGATTTCAATCCTATTTCCTGTATTTCAACATTAATTTAGGGGCTATGGCAACCGATATACAACCTGGTATACAATTAAATCTGTCATCATGCTAAATTCTCTCAGAATAATATTTAATATGCATATATCAGTATATAGGCATGTTTGATTTCATAATTTGTTGGCGGATACATGGATTTTTGCCGTTTTTTCTATAAAAGGTGCAAAGTCCTTCAACTCGCTAACTTCCTGAACACGTCAAAACATTTAAAGGTGGAGTGGGAGATCTTGGAAAAAACGGTTACAGCTATTCAACACAAGTGAGATTTTGAAAATATACACTCCCTCCCTCCTCCCAAAGGCTCGGCCTCCTCTTCAGCTCACCCCTCGAAACCACGCCTTCACAATTCATGGATACATGAACGCGCACACTCTCGAGGGGTCACAGGAGTTCACGAGCATTCACGCCAATAGCATGACAGACAGTGACCGCTTTGCTAACTTCAAGCAATGTCGTCTTCACAAGATTTGTGAACATCGTTTTTCAAGAATATTGACATAAAATTCAAACTAGAGTATCTGTTAGATTTCCACTAGTTGATTGGATACGTGTGTCAATTACTTTGTTATTGCAGTAATGACACGATGTACGTAGCCTGCTGTATCATGTCCCTAGCCAGCCATCATAGGTTACAGTCACAGACATGGATTATTTTATAAGTAATATGTATTTGCCCGTAGTAGCCTACCACATACCTGAATTTGAATGATTTATGTTACTGACTTATTTACTTGCGGGCACTTTATTTCACGGGCAACAAATGGAACGACTCACACGGGGGTATGGGGTATCTCTGGGATAAAGGCACCTTTCTGTTGTAGTCACCATAAATGTGCGATAATCAAATTGCGGTAATCACAGTATTGTTCACGTGTTATTTTTGTATTTAGAGTTTTCATGACGAGAGCTCAAGCTCAGACTTAGCTTAGCCTTGTAGTTGACAGAGTAGGCAGCTTAGCGAAACATGCTGGAATTATGCTTATGTCACTCGATTGACAATAAGTTTGTCATCATCTTTCATTTTCTCACTGACTGGTTGAATAGGCCTACAATACCCGTAACCGACCAGTATGTCAAAATATTATGTAATTAGAAGACAACATCTTACATATCCAGTAAAAATTCGGCGACTTTGGCATCCGTCTGGAGCCCCTTCTCACTTTTTAGCTGGCGCCAGCGCTGGAAAGCCGAACCGATAACCACTCTTGTCCTGTTTCGTTCTTCTGTTAGCTTCCGCATGGCTGTTGCTTTTTCAAGAACAGTTTTCCCCTTGGTTTTGCTGCCAGTCGACGTCTTCTTCTCTGCCATTGTTGCAACGATATATCTGTGCGAGCTAACTTGAATGTTGGCTTTCGAAGCTGTGTCTGCTCACCTGATTGCCAGAGCTGTGGGGGGTCGAGTGACGACGACACAGTGAACGTGTAAAAGGAGAGCCGTTGGGAAGGGAGGGGTGGGGGTGTGTGCATAGGTATTTGATGGACGTATTAGACAGCCAATAAATGTAAAGATGATCAGTACATTGATTGGTCAGAGTTTTCCTCTGAATACACCCTCTAGACCGGACCAAAATGTTTCGAGTTTTTTGCAAACATTCTATTATAGTGTGTGCAGTGGGAATGTGAAAAGGTTTTCAGGCAATATTTTAAAAAATGTTGCAAAAAAGAATCACCCACTCCACCTTTAAGCGACATTAATTCATGGAAACACCTGTAGTCAAGTCTAGTTTTCTGCTGCTGTTACTTGTAAATGTTATTTATCGTATCCTGCTGTTCTGTTTTACCTTTTTATTCTCTTTTAGTATAAGCGTGATTGTGTATATACTGTATTGATACTGTAGCTGTCACACCACACAGTTTCTGTCCCTATCAAACGAACCAAACCAATAAATAATTAAGGTTAACTCAAGCTGCACAGGTTAATAGAAAAACCGCGCTGTTTTGCAAACACCTTAGGTGTTTTATTTGTCAAATCCATGTGTAATGCTGACCATTTCACTCAAAAGCCAGGTAACGGCAACAAAAATAGCTGGTATTAATGTACAGCAACAACACATCTATATATAATAATATGATTAACCTGGGATACGTTATTAAACAGCCTCCTAATCACGTTTCCTTTATTGTTTCTCCTCCATCTCCTCTACAAAGAAAAAACATTAACTGCTGCTGTTGGTGTTTCATTTTCATGACTGAGCTGCCTCTTGCTAGGAGCCTTTTTTTCCTCTTTCTTTCCAAATGTGCATATGTGGAACAGATCCACATCCACTGACACCAAAACGTACTGTATAGTCGAGTAGGCAGTTTTTCCCCGAGACTTTCTGTGTCTGTGGCGGTTTATTGTAGTCGGAGCCTCACGGTTCACATTCTGAGCCAGAATCCGACAGGTGGGCAAACGGTAGAGTATTACACGGTCCCCGTGGGATCTTAAAAAGTCTTAAAAGCACTGAATTTATGAGTTTGGAATTAATTCCCTAAGAAGACTTGGAAAAAATCTTAAATTTTGATATCTGGGTCCTAAAATGTCTGCAGGATGTAACTTCTCTGTATCACATTCTCCTCGAAAGTTTCATTTGTCAACTATTACTGTTTAGATTAGATTACGGAGCTTGAATAAAAAGGTAGGTAGGTCCAGAAGTTGTGTTTTAGAATCTTAGCGTCGTTGTCAGGGTGGTTGGAGCCGAGATAATTTACCTCGACAATAAACTTGCGGTGACTTTTGCTCATTATTAGATATTTTCTTTGGTTTTATCTGAGCTTTTAATCAGAGACTAAGGCAGTGACTAGGTAAATAAAGAGTGTAGTATATAGCAACACCATCATACTCTGTTGTACTATAATATTACTGCCAACTTTCCCTACTGTGTTACATTTTACTAGAAAACAGTGTCTCAGTGTCACCAATCCACAGTCATTCTCTGTGTTAGGGACCGTGTTTCAGTAAAAGTCACCAAAAATAAACAAAATGACCTTTCACTACTCTGTTTGCTGTAGTTCAACATGATCACAAAGCCCTAAAGATGCGTTTTTTAGTGAAACGATATTTTATATTGATGTAGTATGCTTTTAATACAAAAATAAATGATCAAATACAAAAAACATATTTTTCTTTGCTGGAAATCTGTATTAATTTTTATATAAATAGACTAAAATTTAACTTGAATAAACCTGTGGGAGCCCTGGTATTATTTCAGGCCAAAATCAGCAGCTACAACTGCCTGTTTCAGGCAGAGGCTGAACTGAGACACTGCATAAAGTGCCAGTACGAAGTGTTTACTCTTTTTTTTTTCAGCAGCAGTGATAAAGGATTTTGTTGCACCTTGGTCGTGCATATATAAGGATGTATCGTGTATATATAAGGAGTGTTTCTATCTGTAAATCATGCAGTAGAACCACATAAGATAAATGTATAGACCTGGAAATGTGCAAGATTTTCAATTCTGAAATAGTGAAAAAGCTTTGTGAAGCGTGTGCATTATTTCCCCTGATTAAACAACTTAAAACTTCACTTAAACTGTTGCCGTTAATGAGATTTATGGACTGTTATTTCAGCTCTCCTGTAGTTGTCATGTTTTCTGGTGTGTTCTCTCACACTTCTTTCTTGTCTCTTGTCTTTCTCTCTTTCAGCCAACAACTCTTTACTCGGAGGAGGTGGAGGTAAGTCACAACCTGATCCATTTGTTGCCTGTGATCATCCGCCTGCCAAGACGCTCGTAGGCCTCGGCTGTTATTAATAGTACGGCTTTTGTGGTGCAAATAGCGCTCGCCGGACACAAAATGATTTAAAATGTCGGTCTTCTTTTAATCAGATGATGCAGTGCAATATACGAGCCAAAGAGTGTGTGTTTTATGTCGTGTGTGTGTGTGTCTGACTGTGTTCTGCTTTGTGTTGGGTGGAAAGCTCTTTGTTGTGGCAGGTGTTCAAAGTGTGTGTGCATGTGTGTGTGTGTGTGTGTGTGTGGGTGCGTGCATGTAGGTAGGTAGGCAGGTGCCAAGTCGATAGTTGATAATTTATGGGTGTGGAGTGCTGTGGATAAACAGTCATTTTTCAGTGTATTGTTGACTCAGTGCTTTGCGACGTGCGTGTGATGTTGGACGTCCGTGGTTAATCGATATTTGTAATAAATCTGTGCTACTAATGCGGCTGCCGCATTCACTAAGACACGTGCGCACACTCCCGTTCGGCGCGCGTGTCCGTGTGTTAATGCTTGCAGATTCGGCTGCCGCTGCGTTTGCCCGTGGCTCTTTTCCTTCATTCGAGTAAACAGCTTAAGTCTCTCAGACCATCGCACTTACGCTGCCATTTTTAACTTTCCAATTTCTGTGTGTATGTACAGTATGTTTTTGCTTTCCAGTCTCCATGGTGACATATTATCTGTTTTTTTTTGTTGTTTTTTTTTTCCTATCTCGTGGTCTTTCATTTTCAAGGGCATGATTTATTGATTTCACGCTCGGATTCTGTAATTCTTTCAGTCAAACGCTGCCTGGATTTCCTCCACATATTAGACTCCGATATATTGTTGCTTGTATAGATTTTCCAGCTCCAGCTTCAGCTCAGCACTCGGATCTTTTGTGCAACAAAGCCCCTCCGACCAATAGAAGGCCCGGTGTAGCGTCGACCAATGAAATGCTCCCTGCCTCCTTATGGGCCCGTTTGCTTTAATTAGACTCATCCCATACGGGCGGTTACTCTTTAACCGGGTTTATCCACCCCCGCCCTCCAGGGCTTCTTTATAGGTATTTCCCTTGCTTCCTTTACGACCTTTGGAATAAAAGGGCAGTCAATATAAACACCAATATGTCAATACGTTTACTTTTACTAGCTACACATAATAGGAATCTGTAGCACACCGGCCTCCTGACGTCCTGTCTAGTGATTGGCCATAGCTAGTAACAGTCATCAATAACCCTGATCAGCTCTGGTCACCCAGCCAGAGCCATTTCAGTGCCATTGGTGCCTGAAACTGTGAAGAGAGGTAAGTGTTTTCACTGTAAAGTTTGTAGCTTTTAGCTTTCAGATAGTCAGTGTTATTGCTAACTAGGGACAGTCAACAGCTTTTAATACTACGGTAAAGTTAGCTTGTGCAGATAATTAAAAAACTACAGATGTACCATAAATTACCAAATAAAAGTAGAATTTCAATTAACTGCCAGGTCCAATTTATATACCGGGTGCAGGTGTATGTTTTTGATGAATAAACGCTGAATCTCATTTATTACCAAAAAAAACTGATGCTGCACTTTTTTCTTCTTCTCCATTTTTTTTATTTTCTCACATGCCCCTCGGTCCTGATATTAAAGAACACCCTCCCTGGTAATATTCATTAATTGTGGATCACCATGGTTCCAGCAGCCACGAGATGTTTAACTACAGTGCTGTCATCTGGCTTTTGAGTTATACAGTAGTCATACTGTTTTATTAAAATGATTAGAGTCAATTACCATATTTTCTAGGTTTGCTGAGCAAGATTTTTATCAATTTGTCCCAAATTGATCTGTTAAGTGATTGCTGTTATTTTGTAATTTGCAGTATATAAGGATGCATTCAACTCACGATATGATGATGATATAAACATGATAATACAAATTATGACTGACAAAAACCTACAACATACAGTTAAATATTATCTTTTCTGTGTTTGCATGTACTTTTTAGAAATATCAGATGTAATTATTACATTTCACGCTATGTTGGCAAAGGGCAGATTTAATGGCATCTTTCTGCATCAGTGCTGTTCATGAAAAATGCTGCCATTTTTTTTGTTGTTGTTGTTGTTGTAGTCATCTAACCATTATAAACACTCCTGGTCAGGTCACACCAGGATGTGATATTTTAGAATTATTTATTTAAGTCAAAGTTCTTTTTTGCCGAGTCTCACATCACATTAATCAAAAAATAAATGACCAATAAAACAATCATTAGCTGCAGTCCTAATATCACCGTAGTTATTGCTATAGTTTGCGGTTAATTAATGTATAATTAGCCTTGTCTTGGCAGCTAAAGCTACATTTAGGTGGCAAAGTTTGCATTTGACTGGAGGAAAAGGATTTAAAAGCTTTCAGCGTTCACCATTCCCCTCGGAGCTTTGTTTAAAAAAGAGTAAAAGATGGAGTGTCTTTCTTCTTTTGTGCCTTCATTTCAATTATAATTAAATATGCGAACAATCCCATTATCTGTTGTTACATCTTATTTGCATTTCATATACTGTTCTCATGTTTATTCACATTCTGTTGTATGCATTAAACGGCATAAGAAGACAGTTGTGGACAAAGAGATCATCATATTATTTAAAAAAAAATTCCATTGAACCCTGTGTCCTTAGCACTGAAAAGTCTCTGCCTGCAGTTTATAGACGAGAGTCAAAGTGATGCAGAAATGATTCAGAAATGGTAGCAAGGATTGTGAAATACCACTCTGTAGAGTTGGAGTTATTAAAACAGTGGCCTATTGATGCACTTCCACTAGCTGCCAGAATATTGCCCCCAGTCTATCCTTCAGCGCTGTCTTTTGGAAGGTTGTATATAACATTTAGCACTTTCCTTTTATTCGCGACACTTTTACTTCTCTCTCAACAACATTCAGTACAAATGACAGAATGCTCCCATCTTAAGAGGGTTCTTAAGAGGGAATGTCCCTCATGTCTTTGTGATTAAAGGTTAAGTTTTCGAATTCATTTATTTTACCACTCTACCTATTTTTTGGCACGGATTTTTCAGTGTATTTGAAAAAAAAAAAACAGTACTTAAGAGCAGTGTAATCGATAATAAATTCATAAATATCACGATCTTAACAGCTCTTAAATGTTATTTCGGGTTCTGTTGAGTCTTCATCCTTCTGAACAGCAGTGGCCGAAAGCTCCCATGGGTTGAAGAAAACATTTTAAGAAGAAAAAACTATTGGGTGAATTGCCAAGGAATTCTGCTCAGACATTAATGTTCCCTGGAGGAACCTCCAGCGCCACCATGAGGTTTACGTTTATGGTTGTGAGTGAAACATTTAAAAATCTGTAAGATGGATTAATGAGAAATTTAAATCGGATTCTCATGGTCCCATTGGGATGAATTATCTTAGTGATTCATTCACTTCTGGTCAGACTTATACATTGCTTTATGGCCTAAATACCTGTAAGACTAATGCTATCCCCAGTAATATTATGTTAGACTAAGCACGCTTGGGCCTCTGAAGCATTAGATTCACCTGTGAATGCATGTAAATTGCTGTTGATTAAAATAAATGTTTAATGATCCGTTTGAGTTCACTTTGTCACATAGAGCAAAACTGTAAAAAAAATATTTTTGTGCAAAGGAATGGAGTGGAGGGAGGCAGCAGCGATCACTTCCAACTAGAGTTGAAGCAGCCAGCTCCTGTGGACATGAGGAGTTCATTTGGTTTAGTTTTTTTCAGCGTGTTTAACTTGAAGCCTGATACTCTGACTACCAATGTGTAAAAAATAGCTGTGCAGCTTGTGGCAAATATATTTAATATTCCTTGGGAAGGAGCCACATGCTAATTTCGCAGGTTGATGGCTATAAAGTCCCTCATTACAGAGCTCGTCTTCTTAATCTGAAGCTGACGGTTTCCCTTTTTTATTTCTACAATAAGCAGCATTGGCTGAGGTTTATTCCTATTGTAGACGGGTCACCTTTTCAAGCTTTAACCTGTTAAAATCCAAAACCCCCTGATACCCAGGAAGAATTTTCTACATGTATCGCATGAGAAAACCTCAGCTACAACACAAAATAAAGTATTTTCATCTGTAATAAAACACAATTTTAGATTTGTTTGCACAGATTTGCTGTGTAACAGCAGCATAAATTGATTCAGACTCTTCTGTAGTCACCTCACGTGTTGTAGATTTCTTTTGATACCAGGTTCAAGTACAATAACCTTTTGTGGTTGTAGAGATATTCCATAGTTATTATCATTTATAGCAGGAAAACTGAAAAATAGGACTGGCGTTTATGTGGTTAATCAGCCTTTTCATATTTGTATACATGATTTATCTGTATAGATAGATAAATATACGTAGACAGAAAGAAAGAAGTTCTTTGTGCCATTCATCAGACACCCACAAAAAAACACCGTGCTAACAGCCAACACCAAGAAAACACCTAAAAATAATCACAATTCCATACATAACACATTATCAGCTGTTAAAGTGCGTGTGCATATTATAATCTAAGGTGTAATATGCTCTCACACAGAGACTCAGTTATATTTCACAGTTTGTTTGTAATGTGATGGCGGTTTTGTTTGCAGAGACTCCATTCTATAACTCCCGCCTGATGGGAACAGCTCCTATACGCTAAATAGGCGCCGTGACACGTCTCTAGTAATCCACTGCCCTTTCCTCGCCACTCGGGACCCGCAGATCATCGTCATGCAACTTTACTGGACGTATTGACTACCTTATGCAGTTTGTTTTTAGTGTTAACTGACACTGAAAAATACCAGGCAGCGGAGCAAAAAAGTTAAAATGCTCTCCACCAAGGAGCGATAGAAACGGAGCAATAAGTCTCCGTCCACTCTAAACTGTCTCGGTTTACACACAAGCTGCAGACGCTGCAGACCTTACTATACATTATTACTATACATCACATCAGTCTATCAGTGTATATTTATAGTATTTATGGCTTGTGTTCAGTCAGGATTCAGCAACACGACATAGGAAGCCACACTACAACAGAAGGAGTGGGTGGTTTTATTTCACTGGAACAACCAGACATTTAAACATTTAAACACAAGCAGAGAAAAATGACTTTTATTTTTTCATAATTGGGCCCTTTTAAGTCGTCCCTTTGTCTCTTAATGCTAAATAAATATTTTAATTTGAAATCATCAGGGAACCATTCATATTGTAAAAAATGCTGTAGAACCATTTCAAAGAGGTTCTTTATTTAACCAGTTTAACCACAAATAACCTTTTTGAAAAAAGGTTCTTTAAAGATTCTATTTTTGTCTTTAAGGAACCATTTATGGCGCCGCAAACCAATTTTTAAAGGATCTTTAGCCCATTGAACCTTATGAGCTTCTACATCTATGACTGTCATTTTAGACATAAAATAAATAAATCTAAAGGTTACTCATACAGTTTTTTATCATACAATGATTTTAGGCAAAAAAAAAGAAGTTTCTAACCGCTTCCTGTCACATGATGTCATCCAGAGAACATGGAGAAGACAAACCCTCCCAGAAAGAGTCACCAATTTTATTTAGATTATTGTGATTTTAAACTCTGACATGTATATATCTGATTAATTATTCAAGTCTCTATAATAATCCCCCAAAAACCAATTTTGTACATGGGATAAATAGATTTTTGTTTATGGGCAAACAGCAACTATAATTCTGCAAAGACAAGACACAAAATGGAAAAACAAAATAGATGCCCAACATGATTGTTCGGGATCCAACTGATTATAATTATATGCATGAAATGTTTGAAAGAAATCTGGGCTTAAATGGGTTAAGTATAAAGTGACAGCTATATCTTTAGCGGCTCTTATGCTTAAATGGGTTAAAGAACCATCTACAGAAAGGGTTCTTTAAGGCAGTGGTTCTCAAACTGGGGTCCAAGGACCCCCAGAGGTCCTTATGGTGGGAGGAACAGGGGATAATTTATTTTATTATAAGTGTATCATAAGTAACACAATTACATTTTATCATGGGTTTCATACACTTTATTTAATATCTAAAAGCAAACATTGTACTGGGATAAATGAGGGTCTGTTTTCTAATTTGTGTCAGTTTAGGGATCCTTGATATGATAAAGATTGAGAATCACAGCCTTAAGGAATCCAATAGTGATTCCTCTATGACGTCACTCTGAAGAACCGCTTTTGGTTCCAGTTATCACCCTTTTTCCTGTGTGTGTGGTTTAGGTATTCTAACATTTAAATGCTTTTAAATTAAACCCCAACATCTGTTTTAATTTAAAGTATTACCCGAGACTGGCTGGAGGAGACTACACATCATCCACAATCTGTCTTTTTATCTATTTCTGTGTCACCCATTGCCAATTCCTCTCTTGCTCGGTTGATTTGTCGCTTCCCTTTCTCATTGTATTTCCCTCTCTGTCTCTTTCCAGCGATGTCCTTGGGGCTTTGCGAAGGCTGATAGTGTACAGTAGGTGTTAATTAGAAAGAGAGGTGAGCGTAGAGACAGGAGGACGAGTGGAACAAACAAGAGAGATGGGAGGGAGATGATGGTTCGGACGAGAAGACAAGAAAGATGAGCAGCGAAGGTCCAGAAGTCTCTGGGCGATAGTCGCCAGGGACTGACAGATGCATGAACGCAGCCGAGTGGAGGAAACAACACAAAACTCATTCACATGGATCAAAGTGTTCTGTCGCTATGACGGATTTCCGTCAACTGAAGGTGGTAGAGGTCAATCATAAGATTGATGCAGCTCCAGGGAGGAAAAAAACAAAAGAGGAGGGGGGGGTGTTTGAGTTTCATAAAAAATGTGGTAGGTTTTTATATTTCCATAATAGGCTACACCATAATATAAGCTTAAAGTATTCATGATCAGTCAGTGATTTGTCATGAAGTTTCTCATTTACTAATAGTGGTTTATGTAGCTCAGTTCCCATATGTCACACGTAGTTCTAAAAGTTACATACAGCTCTGGAAAGAGACCACTGCAAAATTGTCATTTTTTTCTAATTTTACTACGTATAGGTAAGTGTTGCTTATAGAATAGTGTGTCTATAAACTACTGACAACTTTTCCTGCAAATTCCAAATAAAAATATTATCGTTTAGATCATTTATTTGCAGAAAATGACAAATAGTCTTAATAACATAAAAGATGCAGTGTTTTCAGACCTCCAACAATGCAGAGAAACAAGATCAAATTCATTTTATTACAATATAATACTAATGTTTACACTTAAGAAGAGCTGAGAAAACAATATTTGGTGCAATAACCCTTATTTTTAATCCTGGCTTTCATCAACGGACTTTACAATTGTTCTTGGGTGATTTTATCCCACTCCTGTTTCCTCTTTAAGCAGAATGGGGTGTTCATGTGTTGGAATTCAACAGATGCTGGAATGGAATGGCTGGAATACATGTAGAGATGCTGATTTCAGAAAAAATGCAGTGGTCTCTTATTTTTTTTTTCCAGAGCTGTCTCAATGGTCTCGTCATGGGAAATTTTCATTGGGTCTTACTGCTGTCCATCAAACCAAAGGTGGTCAAACTTTAGTAGTTGTCCCTCATTGGCTTTCAAGCTGGCTATCTCCCCATTTTGCAAAAACAACTTCAAGACCATACTTGTTGCATTATTTGTGCATAGAATCCAACAACTAAAGTGTAGAATTGCTGTAAATGACCCCTCGCGGCTCCACCGTACCACCGATAAAACAGTCTTCAGAGGTTAAACACGTTGCTTAAATAGCCTCAACGAAGAAGGGAAAGGCAGACGTTAAAGAATTAAGCCTGCAAGTGAGCTTAAGTTCAATTGATATTTAAAACATAGGCTAACAGCATTTTTTGGAGTCCCTTTACCTGACGTTAACAGAGAATTAGCATCGTATTTTCCTGTCGTTTGGTTCAGGACAGGAAAGTAGCCTGTGGCATATGTGCATGCCTAGCAGATTGGAGCGCTCATAAGCAACAGCTGCATAATTGAATAGCTATAGCTAGGCCTGCTTTAAAATGAGTTTAGGCTACTTGTAAACAGAGGCTGTGATTAAATAGTCTTCAAGGCTCGATTTTACAGGGCATACACTATTGGCCGTTCGATTTCCATCGCAGGCGTGGGCCAATTTGCTTTCAGATCTGCAGGCAAAACTAAAGAATAAATGGAGATGGGCTTGGCTAAAAGAAATGGGTGTTAATGATAAGCCATTTAGTTCATGGTTCAAGAAGGACGGATGATTTGTTTTCACTTTAATCCATGCATTCAGTATGTCTCCATTCATTGAGATCATTGTCTGCCCTGAGTAACCAACCATTCATTCTTTGAGCATGAAGGAGTTTTTTCATCAGAGGTGAGGCAACATAAAGGCCTTTACACCTTTTTACTACTCACTCTCAATGGTAGCTTGGTAAAAGTCAGTCACATGCACATCTGCTGACATTATTTCCACACTTCAATCTATAAGGATGCTGAGAGAAGGAAATAAAGCTCTTTTATGTCTAAGTTTGTATTTGGCTCTTCTTTTAGGTCACTGTATGTCAGTATCTGCCCTTGGGATGCGTGAGGCGTTTTCCACAGGTGTGCGGCCTGCACCAAAATGTCCTCAACCCTCAGTAAAACATAATGAGTCCATTGGGGCCTCATTTCAAGCCACAGTAAATAGTCTTAAGGTTGATAACTGCAGTGTCCTATTTTATGTGGAGCTGATCTGTGGAAGTAGAACAGCATCTGCACTAAAGTTAAACCTACGAATCAATATTTATTCCTTTTTACAATGGATCAAATGAGTGTGACAGTTGTCAGTCATCAGCTCTACAGGACTTTTTACCGTCTTTCTGTTTTTTTTTTTCTTTTTATTTCCTTTTCTGGGTGACAACTTTACTCTTTTGATTTACTCTCACTGCTCTCAACATCATTTCCAGCCACTGCAGGCAGCTGTTTCAGTGAAGAAAACACTGTACGCTACATGTCCAGCAACAAAGAGCAGACAGATGAAGTTAATGTAGCATTTAGCATCTATTTCCCTTAACCCTAATTAATTTATCTTCATTTTCTAAAAAGCTGTGCTATAACATCTATGTTTTTACAGTTAGGCATTAAAAGGGGGTTTTATTTTTGAAAGAACATCAAAAACTCATGGACATTTAACATTTGAGAATCATTGTCTCACGACCGAAGGTTGTCTTTTATTCAGAATGTTGACAAATCTTCACCAAATATAAAATTTAAGTCATTATCTGAAGTAAGTAAACTTGATTTATTTATTTATACATTTAATTCAATTTTGATGTTATAAGCTTTTTTTTCTAATAGATAGAAAATAGATAGTGTTGCCCTATGACAACATTATGCAAATATGGAAAACTCCTAGTGTATACAACCTAATGGAGCCACGTTCACTTACATAGCATGAAACTATCTTGAGACATTACCATTTTAGGTAATTTATACATTCAAAACAGTTTTACCATGTCTAAGTAATATTTCATGCAATAAAGGGTTAAGAATCACTGATGACCAAAACCAGTGCTAGTAGAAGAGTGAGCATTCTACTCATGTTCATCACCTCTCTTGACTCACTTACATGACTCCAAATGAATGCTGAATGAATACAAAATTACAAGGTGATAATATAATATATCAGTCTTTACATTTGTCAGAAATGGTAGGTTTTGAGTAAACACTTCTTTATACTCTGTTAACTCTAAAAGACAGATCAGTTCAGTGTCATATGGTAATTATAAGCCTCACTCACACTTTGGATGGATTTTATGAAGCCTCTGGTGTAAAGATATGAAGGCCACCTATTAAAGGATAGAGATTTTCTTCTGTGTCCCGTGTTTTTATCTTTTTCTTTTTCACATATCCTACATTCCCAGCATGTACGCTGAATAAGTTATGCTAGAATCGATACTGGCCATGAATAAAATTCCTTCCAACGCATCTATACTGTGAACGAGGTGGTTAAAACACTTGTGTGCCTCTAATTTTGAGCCAAATCAAACGAGTATCTTGGAGTTCCAGTCTCTTTAGTGCAACATTCCCTCTTTTATTTTTCTTCAGACCCTGTTTAAATCCTGAGCTTTGTTGTAGAGATACTTCCTGAGGGTCCAAGGACAGGGGTGATGTTATATTGCTGTAGACTGTAAAGCCCCCTGAGGCAGAGCTGTGATTTGTGATGTTGGGCCATACGAATAAACTTCAGTTGACTAGCTGACACGCTATGAAGGAGTTTCCTTACGCAGGAGTATGGCCGGAGAAAGACAGACCTGAGCATCTTTTCCCCTTTTAAACCTCAGTTTACAGTTTGCACAGTTATTCTATGCTTGAATAATACAAGCTGCAGATTTGCTGTGGAGTAATTTGTATAAATTACCACACATAATTACCACAATAAAACTTAGTTCAGGAATCAGCCCAAAACTGATATAATGGAGGTATAGAAATTGATTTTGGCACAAGACCTCAGTAGCAGGTAATAATAATCCTTGGCATGTAATTGATAATGTACTTTAGTAAACAAATTACGCTGCTTTTTTTGATAGTTATGCAGAAAAGAGTTTCTTTTTCCTGTATTTGTGTTTTCCCTCCGCTCCATTCACATCTGACCAATGAGAGGAATTCTCACCTGGCTTTTATAATAATGCATTGGAAAATAAACCAAACCAAGGAGAAGAGATGCCAGGATTACAACCTCATCTACCAATCTGAACCACAGCAATGAACGAATGCTTTATTCCATTAAAAAACAAAATGGCCTCATATTTGTACAACAGATTTATCAGAAAACAACTGAAAAAATGAATAGTCCGAAGCCTCCAGGCTGATTTTTGCCTATACTGTATCATCATAGGAGTAAATTACAATAAAACATCAGTACTCGTACATCAGTACAAAACACATGAGCTGAAACTAAAAAATCATTTATTCAAATTTCATTGTAACCTTTGATGATTTTAGATTGTAATGTTTTGAATACTAACAATACAATAAAATTACACATCTTTTCACATTTTCTTGTTTAGTCCATTTCATAACTTTACCCCGAAAACTCATCTGTACTTGAGATAATTTCTGATTTTGTGAATCAATCTGATTTTGAATATCAAATTTCCAGAAATCTTAAGGTGTAGAAGCAGTATTCAACCTTATTTATTACCCTAATAGCGCTTTTCACAGTTTACTTATTTGATCTAGGTTCATTTTTTAAAATTTCAGCACAGTATTAGTCATATAATTCACCACAAGTGAAAAGAACAGAAAATGAAGATGTTTTGTAAAGAACAGAAATAGACTTGGCTAGTTTCTGTTTTACATGTTTTATGTGAGGCTTCCAACAAACTCTACCATCTACTATCACTCCCCAAAACGTAGTTTTCATTCGAAAAGGCCATAAAGCTTCCAGAAACGCTGGGCAGCTCCTTGCTTTATTGGGCCCCTAATCTCCATGATTACAGCCAGGAATAACTCTGGAGACATACATATAGCATGAATATTGTATTAAGATATCTATCTAATCTGCCCAGTTTCTCAATTTGACTTTGATCATTGAGGTCCTGATTTGTTTTTTTGATTTCGATGATTAACGATTCTCGCAATCACTGAATAATTTTCCATTTGACGACATGGCCTCATATCTTTAGCAATAACATAAAATATTGCCATTCAGGGTTTCCTGCACAAAAGTGCGGTGAGATAGGTGAGATAATGTTAAAGTTCAATAATTTATTTGCGTGCAAATTAACAAGTACACTGTTTATAAAATAAATGACTTCAGGCCCAGATAGATAGTGCTAGGATTACAGATAATAAGTTAGTTGCTTCGCCGTTAGCTATGGCCACAGTAGCCTGTGTTAGCGTGAGGAATAAAGTAGCGTGTCGGTTTTTGAGAGACGTTACAATACTATGCATGCGGAGATGTGTGGCTTTTTCAACGATCATTTTTACAAAATAAAACGGCACCAAAAATGATTGATTTTTTTAAATTTAACAATCGAGTCATACCCGTCCATAACATAATTCCAATAAATCAATCACCACCCCTACGAGATAGATTATATTCCTCTTAGCGCTGTCACAGAAACACATCTGAACTGCTACTTGCAGCAAAGGGAGTCGGCTATTCAAACCCCTCTCCATGATGCTGATCAAACACACACATCACACACTCGGGCAGCTGGGATCAGCGAGCCTGGTCCTGGTCTGCAGGGACGGAGCCTTCAGGATGTGAACCAGCCGTGGTTCAGACGCTGGTTCCTGTCTGTGATTGGTTTATGTGTTTTCGGGACATCCAGACCCAGCACAATAGATGAGCACCATCTCTATTAGAATGTCATCCACTGTTTTTAATTTTGTGAAGGAGGAAAAGAACAAAAATCCCCTTTCTGTGGTTTTCTTGCATTGCTAAATAGCTGATGCTGAGTTTTGCATATATAATCAATCCTCCATACTGTAGAAGGTGGTTTGAAGTCTTTGGGGCTCGGTGTCCCTCGTTGTCTGCAGCCAGTCTCTCTGCTTCTCATTGTCTGGATGTGGGTAGAAAAGCAGGCGGAGGATAGGCTCGTCCGCCTGCCTTTCAGAACAAATGAACGAGAGCATGTATTGTGAATGAAGGGAGCACACGGGGAGATTGGTTTTAGGGTGGGAGAACGAGATGAGAGGCAAAAAGAGCACTTAGTGTACCTTCCACATACAGACAGTGCTGTCGGTGTTTCCACCGCATACATAAATTCGCCTGTTTCACCTCTGTCAGCAACAGCTGTGTGTGTGTGGTGTGTGTGTGTGTGGTGGATAAGTTCACACTAATAGCATTTAACAGGTTGCTGCAGGTTTGTGTGTATGCGTGTATGCATGTGTTAAGTTTGTGTGTGTCTACGAACGCGTACTTACGATGTGGATGTGCGTGCGTGCATCCACCACCAGACCCATCCTAAATGTTGCCTTGGCAACAAGCTGACTGAAGTAAATGAGTGTCCTGGCTCTGCTGAGGGATGGTGGGAAAGCAATATGCCAACGTTCCGCCCCATTAGTTTGATGGACAGCCTGTTTGGCCTATAAGAGGTCAGCTGGCAAGGGCAGCCATATTAGTATTCCATAGGAGGGACCTGGGGATTGGTTTTACTCTAATGTCAATCTACCTGCGCGTCATTGTGGGTGTTGGAGGGGTGTTTGCAGGAGGTAAAGCTTGTCCTAGTGTATAACATTGCAGGCAGGTGTGTGTGTGTGTGTGTGTTTTGTTTGTGTGCCCTGCTGGGGGTTGCAGGCTCCTCGCCAGGTAAGCATATTGCCAATTATCACTTCCCAGTCCCCCTACTTCTCTGGCTCCCTCACCTCCTCTCTCTCCCCCAGACTCAGTCAATACCGAGGCTGTGAGGGAAGACGTGATAACACCTAAACTGGTCAGCCGCCTGCTTAGCTGGCCTGTGACTGGTCTGACGCGGCCAAAACACTCATTTCGACCCCCCCTTCCCCGCTGCCATCCATCGTATCCTTTTATCCTTTCTCCCTTTAAAACGCCCGTTTAACATTCATCTCTTCCCCTTTTGTTTTTAGCCTCCCTCGCTCTCCTCACCTGCTCTTGATCCCCTTCCAAAACCATTCCTCTTTGTCCAGCTGAGCTCTTCAATCCCCCATCTCGTCTCTCCCTGTCTCTGTGTGTCTCTCCTCCTCTCCATTCATTGTGTGTGTTTTTTTTTAATATCTCCGTCCCATCTCTCATTCCCCAGACGTCCGATCTTTAGTCACAAAAAAAAGCGTTGATGTGTTATTTTGTATGGTAATGAAGGCTAAATAATGAATGCTGTTTTTTAATATGGAAAGAAGTTTGACACTTCCTAAAAGATTTTTTTTGTGTCTCGTAATATGAATTAAATTCATGACTAATTCATTATAATCTGTTGAAGTCTGTCGGTGGCATTAGGTCTAGCCAATTATGGCTGATTGTTGAATAGTTCAGGTACCCAATTTGCATGTAACAGAGTCAGTGGAGTATGAACAACATGTATCCTTTGACACTGTGGTGATGCTAATTTGGTCAGGGCTTCCCTTCTCTCCACTCTCTAAATGAGGGATAAATTAATACCCAATACACGGCACGATACGTTAAACCAATATGAGTTAGACTTCATTATCTCCAAAGGGAAATTGATAAAGAAAAAAATAAGCATAAGCGTTAAAAACTAATTCAAAATACAAGCGAAAAACACACACACACACAGCCAGTCCCCACACTCAGTCCCCACTCGGCTGGAACAATCAATAGTTACTACTACTCTGTAGTGAGCAGTAAATTAAGAATTTGGGAACAAATTTAGGACACTGTATAATAGATGAATTTACACAGTCAGAGTATGGGCCCTCATTAAAGTAAATATAGTGCATTATATAATAATGGAGGTGATTCTAGACACCGTTATTTAACAGCTCAGTCACAGAGCTGCTTTAGGCTAAATTCTAACAGTATGCTAACATGCTCCCGATGACTATGCAGTAATCCTTATGTTCAGCAAGTGTAAAGTTTTATGTTAACCATCATAGTTTAGTGTTAGCCTGCCTACTTCCTACTGAAAGTACAGCTGAAGCGATAGCCAACCGGTGCAGGAATTTAAGTTGGAGCTACAGCTAATTATGCATTTAAGGACTCATCAGATGTAAAACACTGCACAGGTTCATAATACTCACAGGCAACTGTACGTCCGTTTAAAGGGTTAGTTCAACATTTTCAACATTCCCACAGTCAAAGCAACAGGTGCGTTACCCTTTTTACTGTTGATGTGCAGGTCACAACTCATCCACCAGTGTTTGGGAGTTGCTGGATTGTGCATTTGTTGAGTTTGATGAGGAAACCAAAAAATACCATTAGACGCTAGTAGTAGCTGAGCAGCTACTTCACTCTACTTCACTGGTCTGTAAACAGCTGGTATCGGCAAAAAGAAGGTGAAATACCTATTGCTATGACTATGGAAATCATGAAGATTGGTGAATTTTCTATTTCTATTCCTTTGAAGTTATAATACTGACAACAACAAGCTTCTTTATCTTGTGATCATACAGTAAACAGTCAAATATGAATGTCAGAAAAAAAGGGCTCCAGGAAAAAGTCATCAGAATTTATCATCTGAGCCATGAATGTCTATACAAAGACGAAAGGACAATAATATCTGTGTGTCATCAGTATCGGCTGATAAGAGCTTTAAAAATCAAATATCATAATTGCCCCATATGACAAGCCGAAAGGTTAAAGCATCAATTATGTGCATGGCTCACACAACCTGTTGCTGATGTTTTTGGAGTATTTTTTTTTAAATGTCTGAAACGGATCATAAAATTACTGCTGTAAATTACCAAATAACAGCTGGGGCGTTTATTCATTTTAATCCTTCCTGATGAAAGTCTATCTCAGCAAAAAATTTACTCAAATTCTCGTATTAAACCTGACAAGTCAGATTACAGTACTGTAGTTAAACACCAGAGTTTTTATCTGCATATTTTACCCCAGAAACTTGGAATTTCATGTTGTATTTTTATTTATTCACTGCATCAGAGCCATGGTGACTGACAATTATTCAATATTACCAGAGAGGGTGTCATTTTTCAGAAAAAAAAGGCGAAGAAGAAAAAAAACATGCAACGTTAGTGGTCACGTCTTCTTTGATTTCTTTTTTTGGTGGTTATTTATCAAAATATACACCTGCACCCAGTGTTTAAGGGGACCTGGCGGTTAAATGAAACTCTTATTTGGTAATTCACAGTATTTTCAGCCTCTTTTCTACTCCTGCACGCTGACTGAGAAGTATTTGCTAATATTGATGCTTTCAGTCACCGGCTATCGTTGTAACACTAATCCCCCTGCATATAGAGTAGAAGCATCTTTCATTTGTATTCCCTCCTGCTCATAAAATCCTCCTCCTCCATATTTCTGCAGCATTGAAGCGACTGAATCTACTCAGTAGCGTGTGGCGTTCACGCTGAGCCATTACACCGGCTCCCACAGAGGCCCGAGTTACTACAGTCTGCAAGAAAGACTAACATTCTTCAGTGGATGTAGTTAGAGGGACAGCTTTCTACATCACAGAGGAGCCAGCAACACAGACACTGAATAGCTGTGTATTTATTGAACCTGTTTTACCAGGTTCAGGCAGAGAGAGAGAAGGAGAGGAGGCAAAATATCAGAGGGTAGTTTATTCTGTCCTGTCATCTCATCTCCGTTTGACAAGGAGCTTTCTAACTTAAACATGACAACATCAAAGGATTCTTCAGCTGAATGCACAGAGCGCAATTCATGTGAAAGCGAATGCGGGGGAGCGCTGCAGCTAAAAGGGCGGACGTGTCGGCTGCTTTTTCGGGAGTTGTTCACCAATCTGAAATTTGCAGCAACATGAAGGACACGGCAGTAATGTCTCCATGTATCTCCATTAGGCAGCAGCAGAGGGGTGATAAGAGCAGGCATCATTTTAGTTAGTTGGTTGGTTAGTAGCAAAAGTCACACTGCAAAAATGCCTTTTTGGCACAGTAATCTAATGTTGAGTAGACTATCTTGAATTATGTTATTTAGTCAGTAGACAATTTTCCTTTTTCCTGGTTTTGGTCGGCGTAATCTTGTTTTCTGACAACAAATGTCTAAAAATAATTAAATTGACCAAATAAAAATGATAGTTCAAGATAATTCTACTCAATGTTGGACTTTTATGTCAAGATTTGCATTTTGTACCAACTTCATTGCTATTTTGGTATTTAACCACATAAGCCCCAGGCTTATTTTTCAGTTTTCCTGCTATAAATGATAATAAATGTGGAATATCTCTGCAACCACAAAGGTTATTTTACTTAAACCTGGAATCAAAATAAATCTACAACATGTGAGGTGACTACAGAAGAGTCAGAATCAAATTATGTTGCTGTTACTGAGCAAATATAGTTGGAATACTGCAAAAACATCTAAAATTGTGACAAAATACTATAAAAATACTTCATTTAAACCTTAAAACACAAACAAACTGACCCAAATCAGGAGAAAAATAATAAATAAGCTAAATTGTCTGCAATGCAAAGTTCAAAGATCAATTATTTGTCCATAAAAGTGTAAAATCTGTAAAATGTTTGAAAATTAGATCATAAATGATCCAATTAAATCATCACACAAACAGCTCAAATCTAAATAAATATTAGTGGTTAGTTGCAGCTCTACTACTGGTATTATATTAAACTATTTAGTTATTGTATTAATGATGTGGATATTGATGATATATATTGATGCTGTGACAGTAACAGTTTGTTTTACTACAGATAAAAATCCTTTATTTCATGTTGAGGTTTTCTCATGTCATTTATGAATAAAGCACAATGCTGCTCCCGTATCAGGGGGTTTTGGATTTTAACAGGTTAAAGCTGCGTGTGCTCTTATATGCAAGTTTCATTGTGTTTATTCCAGCACAGATGTGTATGTGCAGGCCTGATTTAGCAGAGTGGCAGTAGGTCAAAAAGCATTGAAGGAGCTCCAGGCTAATTCTATCCACTTAAACAGACGTTTGCACCGTTATATAAAGAAAGGAGTGCACATGCGCGGAGACCTTCATATAGCTGTCAAACATGAGTCATTAAACAAAAGGAAACCTCTTTTACATTTCAGTTCAATTTCTGTTTATTTTTTCTATTGATTCTGTTTTTCTCGCCTGTTTTCCTTATCTCCCTCTAGACTATTTTTACATCTGCCGCTCTCCCTTACTCCCCTCCCTCCCTCGCTCCCTCTCTCTTCCATCTATCCATCTTATCACACTTCTTCTCTATTTCAGAGTTGGGCTGCTTCAAAGTTGGTGTGTATGTGTGTGTGTGTGTGTCACCTCAAGGACTCTTCATACACACCACATGCATACAAATATACACGTTAATACCTCTGTTGCACAGCTGCACGTTTGCTTTGACGAAGATATACACACGGCAGCAATTTTTTTTACACACATAGATATATAGATACTCTCTCTCACACACACACACACACACACACACACTCTTACACAGTGTGAGAGCAGTATCTGAGCTTGTTTCTGTGCACCCTGAGGAGGTAGCCAGTGTTCAGTGCTCGCCTTTCACACCCTCGCACTTATGCTTTAGCTCACAGTGCGGCCCGGTTGAATGTGGAGCAGCGTGACGCGGCACGCTACAGCTCAGCACCGCATGCAGTATGCCGACTTAACACAATAATATTCAGATAACACCAGACTCCCGCCTGCAGCTCCTCGGTTTGGTGGAACACACCGCTGTAACAGCTGCTCCGAGTACAGTCAGACACGGATTAGACCCACAGGACGACGTGCCGAGCTGTGACATATGGATGGGTGTTATGCTACTTTTTTCACCAAGTGCTGACACGTCTCACAGCGCCGTGCAAAAAAAAAAAAAAAGTATTCCTCACAGATGTGTTTTATTTTGGGTTAATAATAAGTTGTAACAGGGTCTGGCATTAGACACTAATTTTGCTGTTGTATTGGAAGAGTTGATATGACAAGGAAAAGAACTTAAATTCATAGTTAAGGCGAGTTTTGTTTGTGTAGCTCATTTCAACAATAAAGTAATTCAAAGTGCTTTATATAAAACATAAAAGCATAAACATTCAAATTAGATTACAAATTAAAAAAAAGAACCAAGTTATGTAATTTGAAAACGGCTGATTGGGAAACATCTAAAATTTTAATTAATTAAAATGAAATAAATTACAAATGAAAAAAATTAAATTAAAAGCAAGAACGAGGTTATACAATTTAAAAACACTCGACTGAAAGGGGAAAATCTAAAATTTTAAATAAAAAAAACAAGAAAATTATTAAAAATTTAAATTAAAATTAATTAAAAATTAAAATAAAAAAATAATTAAAAACAACAAGAACAAAGTTATACAATGTAAAAATAGTTGAATAAAAAAAATTCAAACAAGGACAAAGTTCCAGTGCAGTGAAAAATAACTAGAAAATGACATCAGAAGTGGAAGGTTTGTAGATTATCAGGTACTTTTTCCCAACTTCGCAAAGAAATTGGTACTGATGCATGTAAAAGATAATTTATTAGAGACAGGAATGCATTCTAAACAGTAATATAAGTACGACTTTACCTGAATGGGGCTTCGTAACACTGTCATAATCATGACATGATACCTGTCATGAACATTAATGAATGCTTTTTAGTGTCATTTGGTAAATTGTGTTATTTTTGAGTTGACATGTCTATGTTATGACAACATAATCAAAGAGAAAATAACCAGTCATAAACATGACATAGCAGACATTAATGTCAAACCTTAAAAAACTATAGAGCTTATGACATTATAATGAAAAGCACAACATTCAGGACACAACCATAATGGTTCTGTGACAGCTGATGTCAAAACAAACCATATTTGGTAGTTTAATGTCAATATAAGCTATAAACTTTTCAAAGTATTGATTTTAATTGGACAGTAAGGTCTGCCATGTCATGTTCATGACAGATTATTTTGACTTTGTTTATGTCAATTTGTCATAAAAAGACATGTCAAACAATGTCAATGTACATCAAAAGTGACATTCATTCATTATTCTATTTCATATATTTTATTGTTCATGACGGTTATCATGAGATGATTATAACAGTGTTATGAACACCCATTTAGGTAAAGTGTCAATATTTGAACATATACAGTTGTGAGTGGAATAAAGTCACCCAAGAACAATGGTAAAGACTTGTAGACATGAAAGCTGTGATTAAAAATAAAGATTATTGCACCAAATATTGATTTATGAACTCTTTTTAAGCGTAAACTAGTATTAGTATTATGTTGTGTTCAAATGAATTCTAATCTTGTTTCTTTGCATTGTTTGAGCTCTGAAAACATTTGTCATTTTCTGCAAATAAATGCTCTAAACAATAATATTTTTATTTGGACAAACAAAAATGTTCCTTTTGCACAAACGCATACCTAGAAGTAGTAAAATCTTAGTAGTAAAATACTTTTCTTTTTTCCAGAGCTGTATATGGTCTTTCTGTAAATATATCCCTATTGTTGGCGGCTGAGGTACAGCAGGTCTTCTACTAATCGATTCCTCGTTTCTTCTTGTCCATATGCTGAATTGTGCTTAAACAAGACACTGAACCCCAAGTTTCTCCTGATTGCCAGCACCTTGCATAGCAGCTCTGCTCCAATCAGTGTGTGTGATTGCGTGAATGAGAGGCAGAAATCGTGAAGTGCTTTGGTCTGACGAGGTTGAAAAAGCGTGTAGTCCATTTACCATCTGATAGCAGACCAACATATTGCACATCACAGCAAATATATGATTCCCTGCCTACAACACTTATCAACACATCTGTCTCTACGCATCTGTCTGATTGGTTCACTTACCTGATGATTAGCTGAAATGTAACCGAAAACAGGGGAAGCTTCACATTAATCACATTAATAAGTAAAACTGTCTTTTTCTTTTCTTTGAGCTTCATCGAGCTTCATGCCAACACCTAGCTACAGAAGGAGGACGTTTTTCTTTCCGTTCATGGTTCGGTTCATTCGACTCATAATGAGGAATGTAATGGAAAAAACACACCTGATCTGTTAATACTTTGTTATACGTTTGCAGCAGACGGTTTCTCTGAAAGGCGATTACCGTGCACGCTCATGATCTGTCGTTCTATACTCAACTGTATTTTGGATAAGAGGACGTCAGCCGGAACTTAATCTTGTTGTTTGACATTTGCTGACAATGCAGCCAAAGTGTGTAACTGACAGATCACATAATGTTGGCTGTGTCAGGCGTGGCTGCCGCTAAAAGAATGACAGTTTAACTGGAGCTCGGGGCTTTTTTTCACCTAACAAAGGCACTGAGTCCATATGCGTGAGTGTGATTCTAGAATTACCTTTGAGAAATTTAATACAGAAATGTTCCCGATGTGAAATACAGAAGTGAGCGATTAAAGTCATTAAATGGCAGAAATACATATATTAGTTATGTATCTATATCATATCCTGCAGTTATTTTTTTCCGGAAAAAAAGGAAATTAATTAGAATGACTTTGTAGAATTTTTCATTGCACATATATATTATTTTTTATTGTTGCCGTCGCCTGTTGTCAAGCTTGATTTGATTATGTTTGAATTGCTGCTTCATAGGACCAATAATGCATAGAATCGTGTTAATGAAGCTGTTGAGATTAAGATTGTTTAAATATTAACTTTGAAGGAAATGAGTGGAACAGCGAAGGGTGCAGAGACTCTGACTGAAACCGTAATTGGCCCGGCTGTAAAATGACTTTGCCTGCATCGCTGCCCTCCTGGAAATTGAGCACAGTCACAGCCTCTTTTAGATGTGGTTGGGATCAAAGACAGATACACAGTTCTGAATATTATGTAGATTTATGAAAATGTCATTAATAAAGACTAATTGACCAAAAAGTCAAAGTCAGCTGAGTCGTTAGTAACACATTAAATCGAGTAATTAACTAAGGCAGTAGCCCTAAAATCCATTACTGACACGCAGAGAGACAGATGCTTTACTGAAGTAAAAAAAAAAAAAAAAAGGTGGATTTGAGGTGAAAAGTTGGCACCTGCAGAAGATCGGAAACTCAGCCGTTCACCGCTAATGCCGACATTATCCAGGGCTTTGCGGCACGGAGCGTCGACGCCTGCTACAGAGCGGGTAAACGCGTCTGCTGGACTTCAGTGTTCAGACTCCCTGTAAATTGTGGGATTGCGGGGGGGATTCGCATAAGTCTCTCCCTGAATCTCCCGTCTTGTCCTCTCCAGTGGACGGAGCCATCCACCGCGCTGCAGGCCCCTTGCTGAAGGAAGAGTGCGCCTCCCTCCACGGCTGCGAGACCGGAGAGGCCAAGATCTCCGGCGGATACGGCCTCCCGGCGAAGTGTGAGTACAAAATGTGCAAGTGTGCTTCAGAGGAGCGGTTGTAGTGGACGGCTTCCAGGTGTGAAAATGAAGGAAAGTGTGAAACTGATATAAAAAAAAAAAAAAAGGTGAAGAAATCGTTTAAATATACACCAGACATCATGTAAAGTGACTGTAACAGACGTCTGTCTTTTTCCTATAAAGACTCAAACTCAACCAGAAGCTCATCTAAGCGTCTATCATAATGCCGTTTACCCACTTCCAATTATAGAAAATTAAATGGCACGCAGTTAAGTGGCAAGCCACTGCAGCGTGTGTAATGGGATGAAACTCGACAATTCAACACGACAGGAAAAACATTTCTAGGTGTTTTTTTCAGGTTGGAAAAAAAAATCTCCAACTTTCCTTTTCCACGTGACTGTGGAGAAACTTTTACAAGAAATGTATTTATGCAATGATATTTTTCTCCATTTAAAAAAAAAATGTTTACAGCAGACTCTCAATAATGCTTTTTTTGCAGCATCTACAAAAATTCAAACTTTGGCATTAGTTAATAAAGGAAAAAAAAGATTGTTTATAACTTCTTTACTTACCAATATATTGTTTACTCCGTAAAATATAAAACAAAATTGAGAATCTTTATCCGACCGGCAATCCAAAATGTAAAGGTGTCAGTGGGGCAGTGTGAATTTTGTCAGTGATTTTTCAGTTTAGTCTTAGTTTTGTGTAAAATGTCCATATTAGTTTTAGTCATATTTAATCATCTTGTATTCTTCTTTTGTTTAGTCACATTTTCATTGACAAGTCGAAAATCTCAAGTATTTCAGTCTACTTTTAGTCGATAGTCTTTTTTTAGTCTTTGACAGCAGGTTGATAGTAATGTTAATCAAAGGCAGGTATCTGTAACAATAGGAATTGTTGTTAGGAACCTTTGTTTAGTTCAATGTGACACAGGGACATGTTTTGAAGTGACACCACTGGAGTTACCAGACAGAGCTGAATGTGTCCTGCATGATAAAAGATTAATAAAGTGTGTAACCCAGCAGGTTAATACAGTAGCAGAGAGATGTGATGAAGTAACAAACATTGCTGCATTTAGTGCCGACAGCACTGATGGATGCCACACACACACACACACACACACACACACACACACACACACACACACTTAGCAGCAGCACTAGAGGAGAAGTACAAGCGATGCACATCCAGTGAAGGCACTTTGTTGATAGTAATTTTAAGTCTGTGACAAAAAAAGAATTAAATTTGTTTTTAATTAAGTAGAAGTAAGAATTAACTTTCGTCTTTTTTCATCAAACAAAAAAATATGTGTTAATTTCATCACAGGCAGTGATTAAAGACATTGATTTTGTCTGGTTTTCGTCATAAAAATGAACATTGTTATATTGAATATGTTTCGTCTAGTCTCGTCTGACGAGTTTAACACTGCAATAGGGCTGCTTGATTATGGAAAAAATCATTATTACAATTACAATATGACAATACATTTATTCAGACTTTGCACTTTTGTTTGAGATGATTAAACAGGTTTGTTATGTTGCCAATAGCCGTGGATATCACCTTTATAGCAAATCTTGCACATTATGTTGCTTCTGCTCCTCATAGGATTCTTGGAACCCAAAATCTTTCCATATAAGAGAACTTTTCTGATCTTATTTTCTCAACCAAACCACTCTGCCCTCCCTCTGACATTTCTCTCGCTATTACTCGTGCTGTGGGAATGCATTGGGCATGTACAGTATGACAGTACCCTTTCAGAAAATTGTGTAAAGAAAAACGGGAAATAAATCGTTTCAAATTGATTGTATGACTTTGGAGATCATTTGACTCGTAAATGGAAATCGCGATCCAAATTCAAATAGATGCACAGCCTTAGGTGCGTATGCTTCCACAGAAGTGCTTGTCAGTTTGTCAAAAAGCTGCTGAAACTTCCTTCTCTCACACATCTCCAGCATCAGACAGCATCCAGACAACGGTTTTAAGTAACTTTCCAAAAACAACTGTCTATTTCCTGCAGTGATTTACCAAGTCTTCAGACTCTCTGTTTCATTCTTCTTCTTCTTTTTCTGTCAATTTTCATATGACTGAAAGGAAAAGAGACAGTGAATTTTACTACCGTTACTTTCATATTTAAACAATTATTATATCTCGCTCATCTCTATGACAACAGACATTTCACTCTCCAACCATCGAAGGAGGCTGCTGGAAACATTTATAAACACTAATAGGCGTCGCAAAAGCCAAGTTTTGTACATTGAAAATGACCACCCACGTGTGTTTGTGCTTTAGAGTGATTAAAAGAAAGATGGAGACTGTGATATCCACTTCCTCAGGGGGTTTTGAATTACAGTGGAATAGGGCTGAAAGATTTGGGAAAATAATCGAATTGCAAATTTGATTATTATCCAATATTGCAATTGCAATTTAATATGCAATTTGTTTTTTATTTTATCCTTTTATTTTATCATTTTTTTCTCGACAAGATATAATGGATGATTTAAATATGACGCAGACAAACATGACACAATATTAGATACATTTAGGGTAAAATGTTCCTCTTTCTTTCCCAAAATGTTTCCCAAGTTTTTCAAGTTGTTAGACGTAAACTAAAAGATGTATGACTTCAAATTAATGACATTTGTATTTACCTGCTCATTACAGAAACATCTGTCAGTGATCCCTGTCCCTTGGGGTATTAGGCTTGTCTGGAGCTTTGGTGCATTTTGGCCATAAAGCTGTCATATACCACCATACATCTGTCCTATAGCACCATACATCTGTCCTATAGCACCACACATCTGTCCTATAGCACCATACATCTGTCCTATAGCACCATACATCTGTCCTATAGCACCATACATCTGTCCTATAGCACCATACATCTGTCCTATAGCACCATACATCTGTCCTATAGCACCACACATCTGTCCTATAGCACCACACATCTGTCCTATAGCACCACACATCTGTCCTATAGCACCATACATCTGTCCTATAGCACCATACATCTGTCCTATAGCACCACACATCTGTCCTATAGCACCACACATCTGTCCTATAGCACCATACATCTGTCCTATAGCACCATACATCTGTCCTATAGCACCACACATCTGTCCTATAGCACCACACATCTGTCCTATAGCACCACACATCTGTCCTATAGCACCATACATCTGTCCTATAGCACCATACATCTGTCCTATAGCACCATACATCTGTCCTATAGCACCATACATCTGTCATATAGCACCATACATCTGTCATATAGCACCATACATCTGTCATATAGCACCATACATCTGTCCTATAGCACCATACATCTGTCCTATAGCACCATACATCTGTCCTATAGCACCATACATCTGTCCTATAGCACCATACATCTGTCATATAGCACCATACATCTGTCATATAGCACCATACATCTGTCCTATAGCACCATACATCTGTCCTATAGCACCATACATCTGTCATATAGCACCATACATCTGTCATATAGCACCATATATCTGTCATATAGCACCATACAGCTGTTATATAGCACCATACAGCTGTTATATAACACCATACAGCTGTCATATAGCAGCATACAGCTGTCATATAACACCACACATCTGTCCTATAGCACCATACAGCTGTCCTATAACACCATACAGCTGTTATATAACACCATACAGCTGTCATATAGCAGCATACAGCTGTCCTATAACACCATACAGCTGTTATATAACACCGTACGGCTGTCATATAGCAGCATACAGCTGTCCTATAACACCATACAGCTGTTATATAACACCGTACAGCTGTCATATTGCACCATACATCTACCAGCATACAGTTGTCATATTGCACCATACAAGTGTCATATAACACCATACAGCTGTCATATAGCACCCTACGGCTGTCATATAGAACTATATAGCTGTCATATGTGGTATTTTGTGTGCTGGAACAAGTTTTGTAACCAGCTCTACATGTATGAAGTAGCAACAGGAGCATGCCATGCTCTGCACAACACCTGACGCTGTGCAGCATCTTCTCTTCTTGAAACTGAAGTTCCATGCCACTGACGTGCTGCTCCTCTTCAAGGCTGAAATCTGTTCTGGTTTTGACTGTTCTGTCGAGCCAGACGCCGTTATGCGACACATTAAAAGGCAGTATGAAAAGTTGATGCAGCAGAGTCCTCCACTCTTTCGCTTGCATCATGTGATCATGTTGTAATCGCACACGTCGTGGTTATAAAATCGTGTTTTATCACATCGCGATATCATTGCAAATGATCAAATCTTTCAGCCCTACAGTGGAAGGAGAAGCGACGATTAACGGGGAAGAATGGAGCAGGAGTACAAGAGTTGGATAAGGAGGGATTGGGAGAGTTGGGGGGGGACATAAAAAATATGAATAAAACACAGCAACGTGGTGGTGGAGGGGCAGAAGACAGGAGGAAATTAGTTCTTATACTGTCTGTTCTCCTTTGTTGGTTAGCTTGTTTAACTGTAATTTGTGTGTGTGTGGGTGAGTGGATGCTGCTGCTGCTGCTGCTGCTGCTGCTTGTCAGTGTCTCCTTACATGTTCGTATTTGTTGTAATTTGTGCATGTGTGTTTCAACCCTTACATCCAGTTCGTACTGGGTGCTTGTGCATGTAGTCGTCTCCGTGCTGCATTACGCGCATCAGTGTATCAGTGTTTACAGAGTGGGCCGCCTGTCAGATCCTATCACTGTCTTACCTGTAACTATCTGTCAGCGTGAGACCTTGGTGACTGAGTATGTGTGTGTGTGACTCACCGAGCGACTAACTGTGTGTGGGCATGCGTGTGAGCGTACACGAGTGCATGGACGTGCGCCCAGTGTGTGTTAAGAAGACTATCTTGTCTCATCCCAGACGAAATATTAAGTCCCAAGAATAATTCTGCTTGTTTGCTCCATTCATTAAACACTCACAACGGGGCTTGATTACCTCTCAGCACGAGGCAGTGAGAGGCGAGACAGCAATAACAGAAGAAGAAGAAGAAGAAGTTCTTCATTGATCCCTGTGGGGAAATTGATCCTCTGCTTTTGACCCGTCCTATACATGCACACACCAGGAGCAGAAGGCAGCTGCAGCTCCAGCTCCTTTTGCCCGTGGATTTGTCAGGAGTGTTAACCCTCACCCTTAACGCCAACACTGAAAGGACCTAGGGTTCAAACCAGGAAACGAGTGCTAACGACCGAGCCCTGAAGCAAAGGAGGGATAACAAAGCAGGCGAAGTGTGAATATAGAGCAGAGGGAAAAGGAAAAAAGACTGAGGCAAGAAAAGGAAACTCAACAAGAGAGATTGGGAGACAGGTTCCAAATCCAGGCCATCGCTTTGATCTTGATCGGTACGGGCCGGCCCACCAGATGTGGGGCTTTTTCAAGAGCGTCTGACTCACGAGTTGCCAAGCGGTCCCGAGGACCTGCTGTCAGCCCTCGATGCAGAGTGTCCGTCGATGATCCCGCAGCCACTTAGCCGGCAGCATCCCAGCGCCGTAACCTAGCAACACCCAGAGTGCACGGCACACTGCTGCTGCTGTTTAGCAGGAGTCGCATGCAATTTGAGGATGTTGACAAATGGCAGCTGGAAAATTTCAAGCAGGCGCTGGCTTAATTCACATATTAAGCAGAACTTGAACGCGGTTAAATCAGCAATCTGTCAATTTTTGAGGGACATGTGAGGCGCTGTAACAGGGAGAGGAATGATCTGTTTGTGTGAGGATAAGATCAGTGCATTGCTCACTTGTGAGCCAGACGCTTACTGTAAGATAAATGGGTAGGTGTGTGTGTATGTGTGTGTGTTTTTTTTTTTTTTTTAAATTGCCCGACAAGGGACTGTTGGCACAATGTGTCGCCCAGACGACCCCGCGGCCCAGAGCTCACCTGTGTACCGATACACACAGCTGTAACCCGGCTCACCTGTTCCCCAGGCGGGCCCTCGCTCCCCTGCCGAAACACGTCGAGATACAACACCGCGACACACCGGGGAGCGAAGGTGTCGGAGGAGGGCGGGGCTAAACAGATGGAGAGAAAGAGGTCAAAACCATAATCTGTGTTCGCATCAAGTAAGAGCATCGGTCTGCTGTAGTGACATCTGTGCAGATTTCCAAACTCATATAGTCAAGTTGAAATTTATTTGCCATTTTTTTAATGCATTTTCTAAAAGAGATGCACATTCGCAACATTCCCTGCTGACCTTTAGAGGTTTTTAAACTAGACATATGACCCCAGAACAAAAACACCCAAGAAGAATACAATCACAATACCCTGTTGTTGTACCGTGTCCCAGTTTGTTTATGATGTGACAATCTAAGAGGTCAACCGGAAAGGAGCTGTATTAACCTGTTGAAACAACACGTTATTGTCGAGGGGAGGACACGGTTCTGTCAGTAACTCAGTTTTCTCTGTTGCATGTAAACTGGGACAAAGAGAGAAGTTCGATTAATGGCCAAAACTGAATTTTGAGCACAGCTCGATTAGGCTGCATATGTAGATGCTCTCACACAGCTGAAACGCAAAGGAGGGGTGACAAAAAACAGAGCGAGTGAGAAAAATAGTAGAGGAAGGGGAGAGTTGTTTGGTTGGTGTAAGGCTGTGCAATTAATTGAATTTTGCGATTACCATTTTCATTTCAAATGATCTTCAAACTCATATATATCAAGTTGAGATGATTTATTTTCCATTTTTCTTTACATGATTTCTGGAAGAGACACGTATGCCAAATGGATTCCCACAGTGCAAAGTGAAAGTGTGAAAAATGTCAGGAGGACAGAGTTGTTTAGTTGAGAAAAAGGGTCGGAAAACTTCTCTTTTATAGGAACACGTCAGGACATGAGATCCGTGTCTCTTGGCAACACAATCTATTCTAACCATCATTTATGTTGTTTAACACCTTATTTAATATTCAAAGTGTATTTATTTCATTCATTTTCTGTTTTATACATTGCAAAACTGCTTTAAGGTACATATTTGTAGCCTATATTCATTTTCAATTTTAAAGTTTTGCATACATTATCAATAACTAAAATGCATATTGTAAAAATGATATCATTATATTGACCAAAATAATGGTGATAATGCATTTTTTTCATAATCGACCAGCCCTACTTTGGTATTACACTGATTTATAACCATGATTGTGATGCATCTCATCCCATTTGTGTCTGGGAGTTGCAGCTTTGTTTGCAAAATGCTACGAACAAAACGCAGCAACTAAAAATAGACCCACTGAAGCAACAAAGACAAGCATTCAGACTAGTGAACAGGTGGAAAACAAACTCCTGGATGAGTCAATTTATTTTGGGAGACGAAATAAAGGTAAAGCTCAGTTTTGAAGGGAAATACAGTTCAGTTGGTACGCTTCCATTGAATTAATGAGTCTTATAGTCAGCTGAACATGCAAAAATGTGCTATTTGTTTAGAGGTAAGCAATAAATTATTAATATTCACTTGTACTTTATGTACTTTTCCCAAGATTATTACTAGCAATTTATTTCCACCCAAGAATCGTCACAGCAAATTATTTTAGAAATTAAGGACCCGTAAATTGAATCATCACCTATTTTTTTTTCCCCGACCTGCAGGAAATGAAATTGCAGGTTAGTCGCGACTTTTTTCAAAAGATCCTGCAATATCTCCGGAAAAAATCTCTCCAGCGCTATTGTGCACACAGCTTTTTTTCATCTCATGTGACAAATACAAACATTGTGTTTGCAGTGCGGCGTATTCAGAGGGAGGGGGAATAGATGCAGAGTGAAGGATTCTGTTTGAGTAAAGCGGAAGCAACGCAGTTAAGAGATAGACAGGAAGATGGAGCTGGAAAGGCCCAGATAGTGAAGTGCTGGGGGGGAAACGGAGAGGTACAAAGCAAGTGAAAGAGAGAGAGAGATCAGTCTGTCAAAAACTGGCTGTTATTCTCCCCTCTCTTCCCTCACCGACTTCTATCTTACAGTTTCTGTTCCCTCGGTGGCCAATTACCGCTAATTAAAATCCTCACTGCAGCTCTCGTGGACTCCCCCTCTTCCTCTCCTCTAAAGACCTCCGTCTCTCCGCTCGTCGCCTGTCACCCCGTCGCTCGCTCTCCCGTCGCCTTGTTCTTTGAAGATCTGGCGTTTTGCGCCTGTCGCGAAGCAGCAACTTAAACACCTTGTTTCCTCGAGTTCTTTTCTTCCCCGATATGGCCTTTCTACCTCCCCTTCTTTTATCTCCTCCTCACTCCTACGTTTAAGCCCCTTCCTCTCCTCCTCCATCATCTTTTCTCCCATGAATCTTGCTTCCATCCCCTCCCTCCCCATCTCACCTTCTCCCCTCTCTTCCTATCATCATCAGCAGTAAGGTTTCTTTAGTAGTGCCAAGAGACTTGACAAGGCTCTGGGCTAAAGACTGTAGCACTCAGACTGTGATACCTCCCCAGTTTTCCTTCTCCCCCTTTTTTTTTTCTTCTTCTTTTTTTTTTTTGACAAGGTTGTCGACATCTTTGCTTTTTCCTGCCTCGCCGTCAGCAGTGTGATCCTTCTAGGTGTTAAAAAGCTTCGTCAAAGCTGTTGCTGCTGATGTGGAGGGGAATGATGATGGCGATGATCACAGCAGCAGCCCCGGTGTTAATTCATTCAGTTAATTCATTCGCCTTGAAGGAGGAGGAAAAAAAAAAGGGGGGGATCAAAAAAAAAAAGGCTCCAGTGTTGCTTGGCTCAGGGATAGAGTATTGGAGAGCGGGAGTGAAGAATGTCTCTGATGAAGAGAATTATGTCCGCTCCTTTTAGCATCGGCATCTTCTATGTGTGTGTGTGTGTGTGTGTCCCCTCCTCCTGTTTAGAATATCTGTCCCTCTGTCTTTTTTAAAGAAAAAAGGTGAAAAGAGATAGGGAAAGCTGAAAGCAGGACCCAGGCCTGGATTTTAAGAGCTGTGTGTGTCTGTGTGTGTGCGCTTGGCTGAGCACAAACTGAGGCCAAGTGCACAAAAGGACCAGCTCGCCTTTTTCCTGCCTTCTGCTTTAAAAAAGGCAGATGAAGAAAGGCGAGGGACAGATGGAGGTATGAGAAGAAGAGAGAGGGGAGGGGAGGGGGAGCCAGGATGGATGGATGGATGGATGGATGGATGGATGACCGTTGAGTATGAAAAGCCGGAGCAGTGACTCATGGCCTCCCAGGTAAGAATGGTGAGGGGCCACGTGGGGGGAGAGGAAGCCAAAGAGAGGGGCAATTACAATAAGCTGTAAAAAAAAAAAAAAAGAAAAGCTAAAATGGCTGACAAAGGAGAAGCAAGGGCGGGTGTCACCGGATGGCACTCAGTCCTCTTAAAGCTCATGCTAGACACCCACTTATGAGGGAGAATAGGCCCGACACACACTCACACACACACACACACACACACACTCAGAGTAAATATGCAAGGCAAATCAGGTGTGTGATGAATATAGTTTGAGCTGCACTTAAGCACAAATTGACTTTGCTTCTCCTCATGTGTTATTTGGCCGTTTGCCTTCCTATCTGTCGGTGTCGTTATTTTTTACCTTGACTTTGCTTTCATTATGTTGTTCAGCCTGTTCATTATTGTTCCGTGTTTGTTCTGGTGCTGTTTCTGTCTCTTGACGGGAGCTTAAATGAAACGCGTGTAGCAGTGCGTCTTCCAAACGTGCGAGAAAAACACTCCTTTGTGTTATAATTAGGTCGGACTGATTCGTGTTGTTAAGCATCTTTTTACTGACGTGATGAAAACTGCTCTGGTGGTATTAAGCTGTTTTTACCACTCTACCACTTAGAGATTCGCCTCAAGTAATTATAAAGTGCATTACAAATGAAATATGAAATTAATTAGAAGAACCGGTTTGTAATCAAAAAGATTAGTGAGGAGGAGGAAGAAGACCCCGCACACGTATTTTCTACTATTATTTTGAATTTTAAAAACAATGTTTAAAATGACATTCATCAGATTGTCTTCAACAATAGGTTAAATTTAGGTGTGCTTCAGTATTACTTTGAGGTGTTTTATACTTCTACTACTTTGCTCTTCATCTTCTAACCCGGTGGTTCTCAAAGTGTGGTCTGGGGACCCCCAGGCGTCCATAAAGAGGTGCCAGAGGGTCCCCAGAAAAAAGGAGAATCATTTATTTTCACTTTTATTCTACAATGAAAGAATGTAGTAGTATTTGTATAGAGGACTGCCATAAATTAAAATAAATGTATTTAATTCAGTAGTATTTATTTCCTATTATTTGTGTATTATGTTCCCTTTGCATATTAATTCATTTAATTTCTATTTTTATTTTCCATTTCATATATTGAGGTGAAAATGAATGGGCTGAGTGAATAAATGAATAAATAAATTCATTTACAAAAATTCATATACAAATAAATAATATGGGAAATCGAATAAATGTGAAAATATCAGACATTTACGGTCGTTATGGTAGTTTCTGTCCTCCATAATTTGGCCTTGGTTTTCTGACACTTTCTTTTATAAATCATCTTAAAGCACAGATCTTATGAGATGGGGTCTGTGGTCGACTTTTCATGAGTTTAAGGGTTAAAGTTTGAGAACTACTGTTCTAACTCACCACATTTTTCAAAAAGAAATATTTCAGCTACAGCTGCACCTAATTTACAGAGTAAAATATATATATTAAAATAATAAGATGTACTGCTTTACATAAAAGTTGCAGCTTACACATCATCGTATGAGTAATAATTCAATGCTGTAATATATAATAGACCCAGAGGACATAAATGTAAAATACACTGGAGCCATTTTGTCTTCAGAGTCGGTACCTTTGCTTCTTTTGAAACTTAATATGTGTAAAAGTTTGAGACTTTTACCCGTCAGGGTGAATTTTTACAGTGTTGTACCTACTTTTACTCAAATAAAGGACCAGGGGCCATATTCATTATATATTTCTATAAACACAAATTGGAAATATTAAACCTCAAGTGGAATAATGAAAGTTGATGTTTTGTTACTGTAGATGGCATAAAAACTCCTAGTTGGGAAAAAAAAAATGCTTTGTTCCCGTTTTGTGCAACATCAGCATGAACGAGCTGGTCTGTTAAGTTTCTCCCTCATTACTCCACAAACAGACCCAGAAACTGAAAAACAGCCACGATATGGATGCGGTTTGATTGGACAATGTGGATCCACTCAACCTTTAAATGACGAGCCTTCCAAAGGTCTTTGTGCCGTATCAGACGTCCTTTGTCAGCTATAAGTGAAACGAAGATGATTTTTCTTCCATTCAGTCGCTGAACGTCTCTTCTTTCCTGTTAACATTACAGATACAGAGACATTAGGAAGCATTTTCCTGAGGACACGGCTCTGTTATTGTGGCGCTTTGTTCACTTGACAAAGCAGTGAAATTCCAGACTGTTCGTTGTTCACTGCCCCTTAGGTAAAAAAAAATAAGAAGAAGAATAATGCATTTTCTTTCAAAGCCCCTTTCAAGACGCCCAAGGGTGCCTTACAATGAGTAAAAGAGCAGCAATCAACCAGTTAAAACAACAGTCAATACAGTAAAAATAAACATCAGACTCGGCATTGATCGGCCGAGACGCTCGGTGAGCAAAGATGAATGGGAGAAGGTCAGCGATGGCGTGGTTTGTTTGTGGTCGTGGTGACTAGGGCAGTTTGAACAGGTGTGTTTTCAGGTGGGATTTGAATGTTTCCATGGTGACGGAATGTGGGGGTTGACGCTGCTGTGGTGATAGAAGCTGCATTCTGACATTTTCCTTGTGATATTGGGCTGTAAAATGAATTAAAATTTACTGGACTTAACTTGAAAACCCTTGCTGGTTTCAACAAGACAATAAAACGTTTGGTTTTGAAGACCAAGTGCTAGGGATGCAGCCAAATGAAAATGTGTGGCTGAAGCCGAATGAAATGACACACTTGCCCAATTATCAAGTACAGGTTTTAAGTTTTTCACTGTTTTTTAGACATGTTTTCAAAGATGTCAGCCATGGACAGAGCTGCTGTTCAGGGTGTTTTTGGCCTTTAAATGACTAATTAAAGCAGTAGCACTAAAGTTCTTTGCAGAGGAACCCCCTCTAGATAAACTTTTAAATATCTCCACGCTGATGTCATTTTAACAAAGGCACCAGGTCACTGCATTACTGTATGTGTTTGATTGTGTCATTTTGTTGAATGCCACTATTTGGCCTCACTTTCACACCACTGAAGGCTGAATGTGGTGTTTTTTACAATATTCAGCCAATATTATTTGGTGCATCCTTACTACCAATACGTCTCTTACCCTCTTACCTAATGTGTTTTATCTACTGGTCCTTTTATCCCGTTATATTTAAATTAAAGTATGAGAGAAACCTGTTGCTGGTGTAACTACAATCCTGTATGAAAGACAAAGGCTTCTTGTTAATGTTCTTGAGCAGCTTTGGGTTAAAGTTAGCTTCAGCAACTCCAGGTAACATTAGCTTCAGTGGCTCTGGGTCAATGTTAGCTTCATTGGCTCCAGGTTGATGTTAGCTTCATCGGCTATAGGTAATGTTAGCTTCAGGGGCTTTGGGTTAATGTTAGCTTCAGGTGCTCCAGGTTAAAGTTAGCTTCAGCAACTCCAGGTATCATTAGCTTCAGTCACTCTGGGTCAACGTTAGCTTCATCAGCTCCAGGTAATGTTAGCTTCAGGGGCTTTAGGTTAACATTAGCTTCAGCGACATCGGGTTAAATTTATTTTCAGTGACTCCAGGTAACTTTAGCTTTGGTGGCTCTGGGTCAACGTTAGCTTCATTGGCTCCAGGTTGATGTTAGCTTCAGGTGCTCTGGGTTAATGTTAGCTCCAGAGGCTTTGGATTAATGTTAGCTTCAGTAGCTCCAGGTTAAGGTTAGCTTTAGTGCCTCTGGGTAGTTCTTGGAGGGACAAAGTTATGATGTCACATATGCAACTTTCAGGTGTGTAGTTTTCCAAATTACATATTTTGACAGTCTTTTACTTCAATAATTTCACTATAAACTGCATCTTTATCTGATATGCACTATGTAGATAATACACCAAAAACCAAATTTTGCTGCTAGAATAGTCGTTTACCACATTAGCAATATATAGTGTATTTCTGTTAGTTTAAAATTATCTTCATTGGAAAAAAACAGTGCTTTTCTTTCAAAACTAAGGAAGCAGTGTAGAAACAGACATCATAATTCATGGCACCATTCAAACAGGATCACACAATCATTTTCTCTCCGTGTTCACTACTGAGCATATTTTCTTTTATGAAATACAGCCTCATAAGGTCCACTAGAAGGCAGAAGTACTTAGCCTCTCTTTAATTTACATACAGTAGGTGTTTGTTTATGTTTCACACTCACACAAACACACTTATTTAGTCACACACTCACATTTCAGGCGACACACTCTCCTTTATCACTGTTCCTCACACCTGCCCTGTAACACACTCCCCCGTTCACACATAAGCGCCTCACACATCCCAACGTGCTCAGCTCGCTGTCCATCTCTGTCCATCTGAGGCAGCAGCCGTAACACTGGGGTGGGGAGGAAGAGGAGGAGGAAGATGAAGAGGAGGGGGGTGTCGGTGATGTATGGTGGAACTAAAGCAACCCTGCCGATCGATAATGTAAACAGGAGCAAAGAGAGGCGGTAAATAAGGCCGACTCCTGACAGAACTGTCTACCTCAGGTGACGGAGAGAGAGAGAGAGAGAGAGATGGAGAGGAGGGGAGAGAGGTGGGATGAGGGGAATATCTAATAGAGGAAGGGAGGGACGAGAATGCAGTGGGATGAGAGACAAAGTAGTAGAAGGAGGGACAAGGAGGGGTAGAAAAAGGAAGGAAAGGAGGGACGGAAGAGAAGAGGGTAATGGAGGTGAGAAGGGGAGGAATAACCGGATGAGGTCATGGGGAAAGAAGGAGGGAGGGAGCACAAAGATGGAGTGAGAGGTGGGATGGACGTACAGGATGAGGATGAGAGGAAGCAGCTGGAATGAAGGAAAAAAAAAAGAAGGAAGGTGATGATGTTTGAAAACGAGAGAAAATCAACTCGACAAATATTGACCAGTTCAATTTTAGCAGCAAATGCTTCTACTTGCTTGTATAAATGTTGGTGTGTGTGAGTGTGTGTGTGTGTGTGTGTGTGTGTGAGACCAGTGTAACAGTGACATTTAGCAGATGACATGCAGATGAATGACCACAAAGCGACCCACTGTTGAACCAACACACACACGCGATCTCACACACACACACACACACACGAACACACACACACACACACGACCGAGTTGTGAACTTGGCCACCGCTGAGCGCTCCGTTGCTGCATTGGCACGGCTGAGCGACTTTTTGAGAGAACACACACTCGCTGTGGGTCTACTTGACTAATGGAGGAGTCAGACTGAGCAGAGAATAAACACACACACACACACACACACACACTTGACAACATCAACAACAACACAATACATCTACAAACACACTTGGGAAGCAAATATGTGCCAGTGTGTTTTATTATGAGTGCACTGCACTCCTTTGTCTCTTCTTTCCTTTTTTTCTTCTGTCATGCTTCACTGTGTGTTTGATCACCGTAATTAAGCTCATGCGTCCATGAGTGTGTCGTCTACTGTGATTTTAACTCGTTCACATGTTCTAATCCGTTTCTGCTGCTACGTAATGAAGCAGCCGCAGCTTTTCTCTCGCACTATAAATAAAATCGTTGCTGCTGCTGCTGCTGCTCACCGACTGATGAATCACAATCCTGATTCATCCTATAGCGTCTCATGGAAGCTCTTAAATTTGCAGTTTTAAATCAGTATTTTTTTTTTCCTGAAGTCTAATGGACATTTTATAAATAGCTTCAGTTTTGTACAAAATAAAACACACTGCAAAAACTGAGATCTTAACATATGAAATTATCTTGTCTTTGCCACAGTTAGTCCAATGTTGAGTAGAATTTTCTGATTCAGATAATTTAGCTTCTTTCAATTTTGTTTTCCAAAAGTTTTTTCATGTTTTCGTAAATTGAATCTTTTCTTTTTTAGGAAAATGTTAGTCTTGTTTTATTAAAACAACAGGATATATATTGAAATAAGATAAATTATCTGCCAGCGCCAATAACCTAAATGCAATGTGGGACAAATAAAGTATAATTGATTGATTATTAAAAAATGGAATAACGTAATTCTACACCTGTTAAGATTTCAGTTTTTTCACAGTTTAATAAAGTATGATACATGTTTTTGCACCAATGACATGGGAATTTCCTAATATATCATTTTAAACATTATTTGAATTCAACTAAATGTCCATACTGTTTTCACAGCTGTTCAGGTTAGAGTTATAGTGAGGATTCTATGAATCTATAAACAACAAGTTAAACAAAAAAAAGTATTATTCTAAAGTGAAAAGAAAATATATATATATAATATAGATGTCATTACAGTGAAGTAGCAAATGAAGCACTTGAACGCCATCAAACGTCTGCTGCCGGCCTTGGAAGTCTTAATTGCTGAGAGGAGGAGGAAGGAACACAGACGTGCTGATTTCATCAACAACTTCTTTTATTCACGCGGCATTATGCTGAGTCAAAGCCCAACACTTCAGCTTACGCCTTCAATGCAGTGGAGCCAACAAGCCTGTAAGAGTCAGGGAAGACGTGAGCGATATGCTGCCCACAGACAGACTTATGCTCTAGGACACACGGATTCAGATAAATCCTACAATACGATATTAAACCGATGAGCAAAATTCAAGATCGAGCCTTAAAAAGAAAGTCCCATGCAGCGACCCGGTGGCTAAGTGGTGATGACGCATCCCGTTTTACTGCAACGCCTCCGGCCAGCGACCTTATTTAATGACACCCCCTCCTCTCCTTTCCTTGTTTCCTGTCTGTTTCTGCACTGTCACTGTCCAATAAAAACAAATGCCAAAAGTATTCTGGAAAAACAAAATAAATCTAATGAACATCAAATACGGCTGTGTGAAAATTCAATTTTGAGGGGAAGGGGAGAAAAAAAGAAGCTGCGTCTGCACACTGGATTTTAAACTTAAAAAACGCTGCACAGGGTCCAAACACTCAACATCCTGCACTTGATCTTATTTACTGTCCTGTACTTGACCTAAAGATAGAATATGGGATATGCACCTATTATATATTTGCTTCTATTTCAATGGAATTACGTCATTGCTGCATTTTACTGCAAAAAAAATTAAAATAAATCAGGCTCAAGTTTTGCCACAGGTGTAAATTCCTGGCACGTATTATTACTACGGTGAGGAAAAATAGATCCTGTGTCATCCTGTGACGTTCTGTGTTTTAGCGTGTGATAAGTCTTCAAACTGATGGATAAATCAGTCAAGCTGGACGCCCTGCATCGTACTTCATCAAGTCGGCACACGGCCTGCCAACAAGCATTACAGAACACCCTGGAACCGTAGGAGGACAATCTCACACACGGCTAACCGCTAACCAGGAAAAATTATCCTGTTATATCTTTTTAAAACAGTTAGTAGACCGATCTTCTCTATCTCATCACAATGGCAGATATTGTTTTTCTTGGTTCGTTTGATCCTGTTTCCTTAAACAAATTGACAAATATGGTGTAAAATGTGCAATATATGAATTAAAAACATTATGATAAGATCTAAAATTATGAGATAAAATGGCAAAATCACAAAAAAAAACAAGTTTAACTTTTAAATTAATTAATTTTCTTAATGAGATTAATATTATTCAATATAATCCTACTCAGTACTATTGTACTTGGGTCTATTGTACCAAATACAAGATATTTTCTGTATTGATTTTACAGTACATATTGTGATTTGTTAAAATATGGTGTAAAATGTAGAATATATGAAAAACATTATGATAAAATAGGCTGGGATAGGATGACGTCTAAAATTATGAGGTAACAGTTATAAGAAAAGAAGACAAAAATATGAGATAAAAAGACAAAAAAAGTGAGATATGAGGGCAACATTATGATACAATCTGTAGTTTTCTTAAATGAGATTAAATTGACTAGATCATTCAAGAAAAAAAAAATGAAATAATAAAAATCGACCAATATTATTCAAGATTATCGTATTATTGTATTGTACCACATACAAGATATTTACTCTATTATTTTTGTAGTGCATGTTGTGATTTCTTAAAACAAATTGAAAAAGGTGGTGTAAAATGACCAGCATTATGATAAAGTCTAAAATTATGAGATGAAAAGACAAAAATGTGAAAAATTAAACCAATTTAATATTGTTTTCTTAAGCCATTTAAGACCACCAGTAACTATAGTTAGCAATATCTGTGTCTTTTCTATTCAAAATTTAAAAAATAGTAATAACATAACAGAGAAAACTCTCCCAGAAAGAGGTTTCTTTCTTTAAACTATGATTTCAGTGATATGATTTCAACCCTGACATGTATATAGTATCTATTTAATTGTTTGATTCTGTATAATGAGCCCCAAAAAAGAGTTTTGTACTTGGGATGAATATTTTCAAGAGTTCAATATTGAAACAACAGATGTATACCTTTATATGCATGAATCCTTAGGGAAAATGGGCTTAAATGGGTTAAATGAGATTAAATTGATCAAAATCAACTAAAAGAAACATGAAATAATCAAAATATAGCAATGAAATATTATTCAAGATAAATATACTCAGTACTGGGTGTATTATACCAAAACAAGATATTTTCTGTATTGATTTTGAAGAGCATAATGTGAGTACATATAATATCATTCAGCCCTAGAGTCAAATAAATAAATGCTTTAAATTCTACACATGACAGCCGAGGAATTTAAAGTGACACATCAGGTAATAGTGACAAACATTCAGAGCTGCTAAATTGTTGTTTTTTTACAGTGAGATAACGGGCTACAGCCACTTTTTCAAAGCGTTTTTTATTAAATAGTACAATTAAATAAAAGGAAGCTAAAGGGATTGAAGAACAGCAAATATGAAGTTTCCTTTGTGCAGTTTTTTGTATTGAAGCCACAGAGTAGAAAGCTTCCAGAGAATCCCAGTCGACACATTATATTGCTGTTGTTTCAAGAGAGAAAAAAAAAACCCTCCCAGCTAATAATCGGGCAGCAGGAGTCGTTTGGAAGATTAATTCTCTGCATAAGAAGCTGAGCTCAGATTTTGATGTGAACTGATCAAGGTCGACTGGGAGGGACGAACTCATCTGGTTATCAAGTGTGATCCTCCCATCACAGATTAAAGATGTTTGGCTGAATTAGCCTCACGACACCTGCAGAAAGATCATTACTGTTGAGAAGTTGTAGCTACGATTGGTGACACACACACATGAACACACACATATTACATCGAGCCTTTTTCTCCCTTAATATTGCGGAAATAAAACTAAAATCAAAGCCCATCAACCGCTGACTGAATTGGCAAACTTTGTGAAGCGCAGTCAGTCTAAACCAAGGAAGATCCATAATTATTTAATAATTCCTCTAAATAAATCTATACCAATCACGGAGGAGGAGCTGGAGAAGGATGGAGTTTGACACAGCTGAGATTTTTGGATCCCGCTTCCAGGAAATCGTCATTAAAACGCCGTCAGTTTGCTGCAGAAGCGCCGGCGGTTTTATGCGATGTGAAGGAAGCGATATGACACGACCCTTTGATAATCTATGCGATCGGAGAATATAAGCGTGTAATAGCCGCGTCGATGTATAAACAGGCGTTGAATGAAATGCTTACTATTCTTTCTGTGTGGGTTGATGCATTAGGGCTAAGTGATTTCTCAGGGACCCGTTCTCTCCTCCGTCCGTTAGAAGCTGGATGGAGGGTCTGTCATGCTATTCGCACAAATTCCTTTCAACGGTTCTCAAACCAGACTTTCATCCACACACTCATGGTCGTAGGAGGGCCACAGAGGCATCACGCATGTAGTTTTTGATAAGCTACTACTAAGGCTACTCGCCTCGTTCTAAATGATTTCAGACAGAGGATGTTCTTCTGAAACTGCAGCTTGATTCAGGAGAGCAGCAGGAAGGCGAATAGTGAAGGAATTCTTCTATATCAGCATGTATAGTCTTTCTTTCTGGGGACGAGATGCACTTCTCCTCATGGTGTTATGTTTTGTGTTAATCCGAGGAAGAAAATCCTTATCTGACATCACTCCTCATGCAGACGATTCTGCTGCAGACTTGCAGTGTCCAGACTGCAGAGTGCACCCCAAGGGTCTCATTATCTGCTTAAGATATCAATAAACCTATATATATATATATACACACTATAGTTCAAAAGTTTTAGAACAGAAATTTTAGAAATTTAAGCAGTTTAATTTCAATGAATACCATCTAGATTTATTAGAGCCCTATATATATATATATATATATATATATATATATATAGAATGTGAAGAATGTGCCAACAAGATTTTATTGGTCAGTATGAAAAACGGAAATAATCACATGAAGAAGCACCTCACAGAGAATATGAATGTCATTTTAAGACAGATTTGGAAACAAATATAACCAAACTAAAACTGTTCTGAGCACCTGTAAACGTACTATGAATGGTGAAAGAGGAGATGACAGATGGCACATTACCTGCTGCACACGTTTAAAAATAAGAAATTGTCATATCCTCATTCCGTCAAAAATACAAACCTTGAAGCGAATTATTAACCACTTATGCCCCGGGCTTAGTTTTCAGTTTTCCTGCTATAAATGACAATAAATATGGAGAATCTCTACAACCACAAGGGTCCGGTACATGTTCTGGTGTCAAAATAAATCTACAGCATGTGGGATGACTACAGAAATGTCAGTATCAATTTATGTTGCTGTTAAAATACTCGTCTCAAGGCTGTATGATGAAATTTTACAACGTGTGGCAGACGTTTATGAAATATTTCAATGAGGAACTTTCTATACTGCACCAGACACAGTAGCCACCTCACATTCTATGTTGCAGTAATCTGCTTTACTGATCTGTTTTGTTTTATTGTTTCGTTGATGTGTGGTAGAATATGTATGAAATAACTGTAATGGTAATTCTGTATTTCATAATCTAGGTTCATGTTCTCCCTGTGTCTGCGTGGGTTCTAGCCGAGTTCTCCGGCTTCCTCCCACAGTCCAAAAAAAAAAAGCTGAGGTTAATTGGAGACTTTAAATTGCCCATAGATGTGTGTGTGCTCCATGATAGACTGGCGACCATCTTGGGTGTATCCCTGTCTCTCACCTGTAATGTGCTAGGATTGGCTCCAGCAAAACCCTGCGACCTTAATAAGGAATAAACATGTATAGAAGATGAATGAATGAATGCAAAGTTCACTGACTAATAAGAAGTGTCAGAAACAACTTGCATTAGTGTCACAAAGCAAATATAGCTAGAATATTGCAAAATGGAGTTTTGCAAGATTCTAAGATTGTGTTTCACTTTATTTAAAGCCTAAAAAAGACCAAACTAACCCAAAAGAAACATGAAATGAGCTAAATGATCTGCAATGCAAAGTTCAATGATCAGTAAGATAAGAGTTCAAAGATGAATTATTTGTCCATAAAATCATAGAAATTACACTGAGGATCATTACAGAACATGAAGAATATATTCTGTAAGAGGAGATTATAAAGGAGCCAATTAAATAATCACACAAACAGCTCAAATCTAAATTAAATATCTAAATAGTGGTTAATTGCAGCCCTACTACTGATATTATATTAGATTATTTTCTTATTGTGTTGATGATGTTGATATTGATGATATATATTGATGCAGTAACAGTAACATTGTGTTTTATTACAGATAAAAATACTTTATTTAGTGGAGCTGAGGTTTTCTCATGCGATATCTGAATAAAACCCACTGTATCAGGGGGTTTTGGATTTTAACAGGTTAGAACATTTATATAACAGTTATTGTGATGACAAAGTCAGGGACATTGTCTTGTAGCTCAGAGCACATCACCCAAATTAATTAAATCTCAAAAATAACACAGACGGCTGCAGGAAAGTCAGATTTCTTTTTTTTTTTCTCCCATTTCGGAGTCTCAGAGATCAGAGAATCTCTCTCTGTGACTCGTATTGTTTAGGCTGCTCTCTGTTTCCAATCGAATCAAACACAAACAAAAGATTTTTATTGATCAGCAGGAGTTTTTACTGGGAAACGCTGACCCTTTCCTGACCCTTTTTTTATTTCCGGAAAAAAAAAAAAATCCTTTTATTGAATTTCATTGAATCATATGGTTCCTATTGTGTATCTCTGTAGAAAAGTAAATGGCTTTCTCAAATAATACAGTAACTTCCTCTCTTTCTGCTCTGTGTTACAAATATTGTTGTTATTGCTGCAGAATCTTTTTTTTTTCTTTAATCTCTTTTACATTAGTTTTATTACTTCTATCTATTTTAAATCCTGGTGATTTCACGCCTGTTTGTGGAGCACTTTGTAACATGGATTTTGAAAGTGCTCTATAAATTGAGATTATTATTGCAGTTATTATTAATAATAATAAAAACTTAAGCTTTTTGGCAGCCGGAGCGCTGTTCCAATGCCTGGGCACAACGAGCTAACCAAATATCTTCCATTGATCGCTTTTAGCTGGCAGAATTTCCCTGTCAACGGATAACACAACCTTTTCCAGCAACAAATGAGGCTGTAAAGAGTATCGGGGAAGTGGACGAGGCAACATATTTCATGCTTTTGTTATGAATTTCTGGTTTTGAAATAAGATCATCAGGTCATATTTCACTGTTACAATCTTTCTGCCTAATGGCCTCCGATCCACAGAGGGTTGAATTAAAGAGCTTCTGCTGTGCTGTGGGGTCTATGGCTGGTGTGTGTGTGTGTGTGAGAGAGAGAGAATGTCCATATTAATTAATCATTAGACTCATATTGTTTTGAATTGTAATTGAGATAAATCGGACCCACGAGGATGTGAGAGATTTTTTTCTTTTCATGGGGAGGAAAAACAAAGGAGAGTTTAACTTTTGGCACTTTAACGGCTTCATTTATTCATTATGGATTCCTCCTGTTTGTTCTTTAGGAATATTCACTTTAACTCGGTTTCCATCCAAATATACATTAGCGCAATTTTGCAGATTAAATCGACAGAAGGAAATTTGAACGGATACACGTTCCCTCCACTGACATTATGCAAAGAGTCGGCTTGTCGGGATAAACAGCTGCTGCTGCTAATTTTCTGGTCGGGTCCATTAAACCATCACATTTCAGTTTTCTTTTTTTTTTTTTTTTTCTGCGCTGCAAATTGAAAATGCAAATACAAACAGGTAGATGAAAATGTACTTAAGGATGTGATATAATTTCAGTAGTCGGTGCGTGTTGTGCTGGAGCACTGATGGAAATGTCTGTCAGTGGTAATGTGCGGGGGTGTTTGGCATATAGATAAGTTTTTATTTGAGTTAGAATCATAATACACACCCACCTCATTCTTTATTAGAAACACCTGTGCAATCTCATGTGATCCAACGCGACAGCTCCGCAATAAATTCTTCTTTTATGAAGCTTATTAATGTTCAGTTTTTTGTTGACATTGTCAGAACAGGAGAGGTGATAATTCTACGGCTCTCGCTATTATTGAGGTCGTAGAGGGTGATGGTGCTCTGGAGTCGAGCATGTTGTGAAGTGCTTATATTTTAATATGGCGGACGAAACATTAGGGACACTTTTTAATTATATTATGAATTAATTAATAGATTGAACAGGTGGATATTTTCACAAGTTTTATATTTAATGCTTATAATAAACTAGTGCAGTTCCCGTAGGAAGTAGGTGATGTATTTCTATAGGAAAGTGGAAGCTTAATATGATTGTTCATGTCTGGCCCAGCATGGTGGAACTGATGAGATTACTGCAACATGGAGAACATCCAGCGTAGGCATTCACATCATGGATCTCCAAAAAAAAATAAGAAACCACTGCATTTTTTTTTTCCTGAAATCAGCATCTCTACATGTATTCCAGCCATTTCTGTTGAATTCCAACACATGCACACCTCATTAAAGAGGGAATAAGAGTGGAATAAAGTCACCCAAGAACAATGGTAAAGACTAGTGGAGAACCAAGGTGCATGAAAGCTGTGAATAGAAAGAAGAGTTATTGCACCAAATATTGATTTCTGAACTCTTCTGAAGTGTAAACATTAGTATTATGCTGTTTTATAATGAATTTGATCTTGTTTCGTTGCATTACGACCTAGCAGTTCTATTAGTGCACTAGTAGAACTGCTAGGCCGTAGTAGTAGAACTACTGTGCTGTCTTACTAGTAACGTTTTTTCCATCAATGGTGCCACTTTTGGCCTCAAAATCATTTTACTAGTAAGGACAAAAAGCTTTCTAGTATCTGGACCTTAATTTCAATATTAAGGATATTGAATAAATGCTCAAACGGCTTTCTGTAGGCGACAGTAGACAATACGGTTTCAAAACTCTCGTTTCTGTGGCCCCTTGAGAGCTCACACAGAAATGTATGATTTACTGAGAGATTAGAAAACAGATAAATGTTACTTAACAGACGACCTGGTCGTGTCTCTGTTCGACTTCCTGGTGAGTTCAAGCTAACTCCAAACTCTGTTCCTGATTGGCCACAAAGGTTGTTTAAACCAGGAATGTGTGCATTTTCCTGTATTTTCCCTTTGTCGAAATACATCTGTCACTTCCTTGTTTTTTCACTGCAATATGTTTAGTAAAATGTTTTTGTCGCAACTCAAACCAATAGATTCCAGTCTTTGAAAATTGTTGGAATAATAGACTGGTTATCAGCATATTCCTGTATGAATCTCCAGGTATCTGTGATGTTTTGCTGCAGTATTTTTAATAATTAGATGCTAAAATCGTAACAACAATATAATATAAACTTAGCAATTTGTCACTACCAACGAATTCATTATTAGTTATACTTATTCAGACATTTATTATAAATGGAAAGGCAATTATGCCATATAATAATCTTTAATCTAACGTTGATGTGGATGAAATTGATTTTGACGCCCCTGATCTATAGCAATGTATTTTATTTCATAAAGTAATCATAATACATGTCAGAGGTATTGTTGCTTTGTGTAAAATCATAATCTAAAAATATAACTATAGATGTGAAGTGTAGTGCAGCAGAATATTTAGGACAATAGTTTCCTCCAGGATAAAGAAGCATATAGGAAAAATATAAAAAGTAAAACGAGTTCTCGAATCAATATATTTATACTTTCCTGCGCTGACCGAATATTTCAGATCGATTTGTAGCAGAACAAACTAGATTATTACAAAATAGGATGCTGCTCCGGAGGAAAAACAAAGTCGCAATAGTAGATTCAATGTATTATTTGAGTGGAACTTGTCTTGTGGTTATGTCGAGGCGGTGCTTGTTGCCGAGTGTCGGTGGTGGTGTCAGTGTGGGGGTGTAAAGACCAGTTAAATCCCAGCTTGACGACAGCTCTCCCTGTTCCTAACGCTGTTAACTCCCCTCCCTCTGTCTCCTCCACCTTCAATTCATTTACTCCTCTATACAATCAATTAGTCCAACTCCAAGAGTTTCTTTCGACGAGACCCTGGAAGGAAAAAGCATTCATTAAGTTGACAAATGAAATACATGCTGGATGAATTAGTCAAGCACTTCAGCAGCAACATGACAGCAAAATACGTGAAGTATATTGTACAAAGCGATTAAAAGCAAAGAAAGATTCTATTGCTGTAAACTTGAAGCAGTGGCGGAAACAAAGAAAATGCAATTTCAAAGCCTCTTGTCAGTTTAACATCGGCCAAGGCAAGTTCATTTGTATAGCACATTTCAACAACAAGGTAATTCAGAGTGCTTTATCTAAAATATTAAAAGCATTAAGATAGAAGTTGAGGGGGACAATTTAAACAAATGAATCAAAAACAAGAACAAAGTTACACCGCAGTCGAAAATACAAGATTATGCAGGATTTTACAAATAGGCATTGGACATGTTTAGAACGTGGCCAATAACAGCAATAATGAAGGTCATAAAGAAAAGTGAAATTCATGATTACAATTCTTAAGTTAATTGTATTTTGAGATAATATCGGATGACTTGTATGAATCTAACTGTGCTGACGTCGTGGTTCGGTGCATGCGGTCTAGAGCTGGCATGACGAATGACGGCTGTTCGGTATTAGTATTAGAGACGGCCTCCGTTAAGCATTTATCTGACAATGATTGAAAACCAGCTGGTCCTGAAGTAGAGAGCTTTTTGATCTGATGCATCCTCTGGCAGCCATATTGGAAGGTCATCAACTCTTCTTCTGTGTCCCAAATCGTCCATTCTCTCAGTAAACTTCTTTGCAGTCACTCCTGTCCAGTCACTGACTTGCGCACAAAATTCAAGACTGTAGTTTTGTCCCAAATCAAAAACTGCCACTGAGCATTTACCAGAAATGACTCAACAGCTTCTTCTTCTACGACTTTTTAAAACAACATCCCTCCATTGGAGCCATGACCGCTGACACTTGGCAGCCGAATGAAATGAGCATTGTGTTATACTGTTGTTGTGTGTGTGTGTTTTTTTTTCGTGTGTGTTACAATGACGGTATCAGCTCCATCTGCCGCCAATATTGCTGCTCCGTTATTGAGGGTGGAAAGTGTCCAACTAGCCGCGCTAGGACAGAATTTTCATTCCCACTCCCACGTAAATCTGCAATCCTGCTCCCACCGGCAAATCTCACAATACAAAAGATGAAAGGTCTTTTCATCAAAAAAAAAAAGCTCCTATTTATTATTGCATGTGTTCAGCCATACAAAACATTAAATAGGCCTAAGAAACTGACAATGTAATTAGGATAATGTCAAAAAGGTCATGTGGTGTTCCCCTAAAAACTTGGTACCAGATAGTTTAACTCTCTTAAAAATGTGTTTAATATAGTTTTATATTCTAGGTGGATTAAATATTTAAAATGTATCATTCTATTTAAGGTTACACCATTTTAAATTTGTGTCAAATCATACATTCCGTGTGAATTTTGCAAAAACATAAAAATAAAATAGTACAAATGGAGTTTCAAATGACCTACAGAGACCTGATGAATGCTTTTAAAACTGTATTTTAAAAGGTTTTTGACTTTCTCATCTTGCCAACCATTATTTGTCACTGACCCAAAGTGTGAGTACACTTACGCGCTTAAAATATTAAGAGTAAGTGGAGAAATACGCGATTTGGGACACAGGATTGGCAAAAGTATGCTAATTTGGTTTTGGTACTTGCAGGCTAATTGTCTAACTAATGACAACGTTCAGCTAATCTCTCAGGTTGGATAAAAAACGAACCTTCACCTTGTCAGACTGCCGAGTTCTTAATGAAAGATTAGCAGCCGCGACATTCCTTTCGGGTTTTCCTGCTTGGTTGTTATATGAAATTTAAAAGTGACTTGCATGCATCCTCTCAGCAGCGAGTGCGTTATAGCTTCCCAGGTGAGCTATTAAAATGAAACATTAAGCGCGATTAGTGTAAAGGGGGATAAGACAGAGTCATTTACTGAAAGCCTGAGACCTCTCAATGGCTGCTCACATCTCCAATTTTCGGCTTTTAAAAATGAAGATGAATAATGAAGTTGTAGTCCCAGCCGCCGTATAAAAAGCAGCGGATGTTGTTTGGCACCTGATAATTTAAAGGGGACCCGAGGCAGCAGGTCGGGGGGGGGGGGTTTAAAAAAAAAGTGACGCTTGTTTTTGTTCCATTTTTATAACGGAGCCTTTCCACTGAGCCAGCATGTAAAACAGCAGCAGCCTGACTCTGTTTGACGTTTATTAGCATCATTGGTGACACTTTGCCGACTATTTCATATCAATATGGCTGCTGTGAAAAAGCTGTGTAGAGCGATAGCATCCTCTCAAAGGGTGAGATGCAAACCTTTCAAAACACGTAGAACAGCACTGAGGTAGAATTTCTGATACCTTGATGGACACATGATGAATGCAGCGGATGTCTTTTACAGGTCATTGTACCATTTGTAGTGAATGTGTTTTTTTTTTCTTTAAAGCATATGCTTTTAAGCATGTGGTCTGTTATTTTTGGAACATTTGCTTTATGGGGCAACTGAAATATGTGATTTAAACCTAAAAAAAAGCAAAAACACAACAGCTGTTTGGGACCAGAGCCTAGTGAAAAGAGAGAGAAGAAACTTGACACTGAAGATCATTCGTTATGGGGCAAAGTGTGTGAAAATTTGGCAAACTTGCCTTACTCTCGGTTACATTCTTACAACCTAAGTGTGAAAGTTTGATGTGGTTTGACTTATCTGAGACTAGAAGATCCACTGATACATATAAGAATGAGATTTGCCCCAGAAAGAAAAGGCCGAGACGTTGTTCCCGTCTCAAACTGGAAAACAAAACCACATCAGGAGAAGTTTGTCGTGAGAAATCATCTAATGAGAACTCGCTGTGCTGATTGCTCGAATTAGACCGAGGTCACGGGCCTGCACAGTAGGGATGGGAATCAACAACTGGTTCCAACAGAGAACCCTTCGTGAAATTTGCTTCTTTTAACGGCGCCGCGCTCGGTGGCGAAAAATTTGATTCTTTCGAACCAGTTCCTGGCAAATGAGATTTCAGTTTGTCCCGATGCGGAGGCAGAGTGAGTCACGGCGGAGAGAAAGAAACGCTCCGAGGCTTAGTTACACTTTACACCAAGAGATGGTGACAACGTGATTTGTAATATATGCCAAGCCCCCGTTTCATCAAAGGCTGGGAAAAAAAAAGAGCAATATGCTGAAACATTTATCAGCGGTTCATTCCCTTAAAGTGAAGGAAGCCTGTCATGTTTTGACAAACTGAGAAAGAGTAGTGCACAGTTGTTGTTTTTTAGGTGGAAGCCAATTTCATACATGAAATACTTTACTTTGTGTGTAATGAATCTGTAATCAATGAAAGTTTCACTTTGTGAAAGGTTTTGCAGAAAAGAAATAAACTTTATATGATATTCAAATTACCTGTGAATATTCTCATTCATCCAGGTCATTGTTCTCTCTCAAATTAAATTGTAGGCAACTAGACTTTGTACTGTCCTGCTGGTTTTAGGAGTCTCCCTACTCCACCTACACCTGATTCTAATGATTATTTAGCTCTTGACAAGCTTCAGCTACTTCAATCAACAAGCTGATAATAAGAATCAGGTGTTTTGGAGTGGGGAGATACCGAAAACCAGCAGTTTTGAGTAAGTTCCTTTAAACCTGTAATGTGTTATTTAATCCTTTTTACTGCTATTACTATTGCATTACTTTTAAGTTAATCTCACCAAAATAACTGGAAATATGGATTTGTCGATCTGAAGAATCTCAGAACAGGTGAAGGTTAATTTAGTCTGTTTCGTGGTTTTATCTCCATTCTCATGTTCCACTCGCTTCCTTGCTAACCTCATGTTACTATGGCACTATGTCAATGTTAATTTACTGCTGCTATTTCAGGAAGTGGACAGTTCTTCAGGTGTAGCACACAAAGTGTGTTTGACTACGATGTTTTTTAAATCCTCATGTTTCACCAATGTAAAGTAATGTGTGTCCATGAGAATGTGATATCTGACGTTTTCTGCAGGTTCACTCATTTCTATTTTCTGTCTAACAAGCCAAACTAAAAAGGAAGTGAAACATTGTTTGCGCTGACATTTCACGGCTGCTGATTTTGCAGTGATTTTAGCAGAATTGAGTTTCACTTCAATCCAGGTTAAAAATGCATTGTAATGCACATTACTGAGAGTCAAATATTTCCTTTTTTTTCCTGTAATGCCATGTAATTACATTACTGCATTACAGCAAAAATGAATGTATCACAGTAATTTATTTCTTTTGTAACGTGTTACTACCAGCAGGTTAAAAGCTCTCTAAGAGCAGGGTTGCAGACCTATGGTCTAAAAAGTCGTTTCCCTTCTTATCCAAGAGGCTTTTTCAGTTCTAAGAAGTGAGGATTAGATAAGAGGCCAAACATCTTCCTAGACAAATACAAGTCCAGTTGTCTACGATTGGATTTGACAAGACATGACTTTTAAGTATTTTGGAAGCGATCTGTCAATATCACACCGACTACGCCATAAGGTGCATAGCCGACATTAACAAATCAGTCCCTCCAGTTTTTCGGGATTTTGCAATTACATTATTTGCAGCGCAATCAGCAACATCCCTCTATTTTTGTGATACTGCATATTTTCTATTATATGTCACATAATTCTTGCAAAATAAACCCAAAATACCGCCCATCTTTCACAAAACCCATATATATCTTTTCTACGTCTCCTGCTGGTTTCAGTATATTTGCACATGCAATCATTTTCTTATCTTTAAAAAAAGGGCACAAAATTCCTCTCAAATTATGAGAGTTTGGATTGCAAACATCATAAAATAAATCTTGGTGGGACTGACATATTCCAACCAGCTCACAGTATTTGTAGGAGGTGGTGAAGCCTCTCAAACCCCCATTCAGAGAGTTCATCAGGAATCCATAGGGAATCGGATCAATAAGCACAACCGATAATGGCATCAACCTAGAGTCTCATACCTACTTTGTAGTTCGTAAGGTGGAATGGCAGAAATAACCCCCCCACACACACACATTTACACACACACACACACACACACACACACACACACACATTTACACACACACACACACACATCATCGACAGAAACACCTTTAGCTGCAGAACTCATCATCTGCAAGGCTGGTGGTAACAAAAGGCCTTTTTCACAGCAGAGATTACAGCTGTGTCCCACTTCAAGGGCTGCATCCGTCGAAGGATTCGGTCCACAAAGGACGTCCCTTGACGGCTGTGAAGGCCACGCTGAGTATTGTTATGATGATTTTTTTTGATCAACGGAGGATCTTCTGTTCAACACCAGTGTTCCTGCCCTTGCCTCGCGTCTCAAAACATCCTTCCGACTAGAAACCTTGACAACTACCACTAACTGTCCAGACACCGAGTACAAATTTAGACCAGGGACGATTCACTGATCATTTAGTTTATGCTAGTATCATAAACAATTGTGAAATTTGCTGTAAATAAAATATTTTTTAGTTTTTTTACTAATCATTTGGGTAGAGTGTAAAGAATATCTAAACATGCTTTAAACTGTCCTCTTAAATGTCTAAACATGCACTAAAGTGCCATTTTAAATAAACATGCATTAAATTCCTCTTAAATGTCTTAACGTGGACTAAAATGCCCTTTTTGTCTGTCTAAACATGCCCTCTTAAATGTTTAAACATGCACTAAAGTTCCCTTTTTGAATTATTAACATGCATTGCAGAGCCATTTTAAATGTATAAATATGCAACAATTGCCCTCTTAAATGTCCTAACATTGACTAAAGTTCTCCATCGTGAGCCGCAGACATGTTCATGACAAGAGTTTTGACATATCTGCAAAACTTGACGAGTTGCGGCGCGTTGCACTCACCTCAGAAACTAAAGCTGTGAATGAAATAGCTGAATAATGGATCATACAGACTTTTAATTCCAGCAGTAAAACTGACTTTAACACCTGCTATAATTAACACTAAGGGAAGTTTGAAAACTGGGACGACTCGGGATATATTTTACTCACTCCTCAAATTAAATAATTTCGAGCGTGTCTCTCGCGGTAAGAGGTGCTTCATCTTCTTATTTCCGTTCTCTCTGCAGACGTGATCCACACCGTCGGGCCCATCGCACAAGGAGGTGTCGGGGAGGAGCAGAAGAAAGCTCTGAGGTCATGCTACAAGAATAGCCTGCAAACGGCGGCCGCCAATGCTGCACGATCCGTGGTGAGGGGGCGAAGGGACCGGGCTTAGAGATGGTGGTGGTGGGAGATTGGAAAGGATATAGAAAAAGTGAGATGCAGTGAGTTGTTGTTGTTGTTGTGGTCTGAGTATGAAGGAGTGCGGGTGTCTGAAAGAACCAGTGAAGACAACAACCACAAAGGAATGGAGTCAAAACTGTGCCCCCCCCCTCCCGAGCTACAGGAAAAAGAGGAAAATCACATCAGGACTTTTCAAACAGGGAAGCTTTTCAAAAAGGGAACTGAGACAAATGGTGAGAGAAAATAGGAGCTTGAAAAGAGTGTTGAAGTGTAAGGAGGTTTTAACAGGCCAGGCAGGAGGCTTCACAATAGAACAAGGTGTTAGAGTCAAAGCAGAAACACCAAAGCAACATAAAAATAACGTCAGAAGTAGAAGAAAACAGGCTCTGTGAAGATAATGCTCTTTAGTTTGAGTTTTAAATACTAAGCTTGCTTGATTTTCTTTTGCTTTATTACAACAATTACTTCATTTGTTATGTTGTGTTACACCCACAAAATTAGTGATTTTTTTTATATGTATTTAAAGATTCAAAGCGTTTATTGTCATGTGCACAGTGTAGAAACAAGCTTCTCTGTATAATGAAATTAAAGTTAAAATAAAACAGAATAAAATAACACACATGTAACAGAAGATGAATATAAACTAAGTAGGCAGATTATGTACAGATATTTAAAAGTAATGTGCAAGGAATGAGCAGTATGAATAGTCAGGAATAAAGTGGATGTTCTTGGCACAGTCACAGCTGGATGAGGTAGTTAAGTTGTTATAGTTTGAAGTTATAAGTTGTAGTTGTTGCAGGAGTCCGATGGCAGAGGGAAAGAAAGAGTTTCTGAGTCTGAAAAGCAAAAAAACACACAAAAAAGAAGAAAAAAGCCAACATTCCAGAGTGGAACTAGCAAACACGTCTGCCACAGGGGGCGCCGTCATAGAACCCACTGTGACACTTTGTGTCACTGCCCCTTTAAATGTTCTGGAAAGTTCCTCAAGCAGCTTTGTCCTTAATTTAAACCGATAAAAGGCCCTAAGTGACCGCCTGGTGTGGTCATGTGACAGGTGTGAGAGGAATGATTCATTTTAAACAGCTTGATTTTTGTTATTAAATGTACGTTTCAACACATTTAAGGATTACACTGGTTTAATAACATGCCCTATATTACATTTAACCTGTTCTGACCACAATTCTTGAAAAAAATTGACATAAAAAGTTAGGAAAATGTTGTGGTGACAATTTAACCTTTTAACCTTAAAATAGTCTGTTGTGGTTCAAATAATCTGAACAGCTATGATATTTGTTGAGGAAATGCAAATAAAATGACTAAATATGTACTGTTTTATTTTTTAAATGAGGATAAATTTACCAAAACACCCAAAGTGACACACACATATATACACATATAGATCTCTGATACTGGGAATTAGTATTTAAAAAAAAGTTTCAGAACATGGTGGTGTATTTGGTCTGTTTTATATCCCCCATCATTTTTATTTGAGAAATTGGTTCTTATGGGTTAAATTACATTTTATGTCGGATTCAAAAAGACAGGACTTTAATTCTCCACATTCACAGAACCGGAGATGGTGTGTTTCACAGTTTCACGAAATGATTCATTTACTTTTGGCCTCGATGAAGCCGTGCGTCATATCTGCTCTCACCCTGAGTTGCCAGCTCCTCGGTCTGGTTAAGGCGAACAGATCCGGAGACTCGGGGAGCGTCCTGGCATCTGCTCGCTCTGCCGCGTTTGACAGGAGGTTGAGAAGCAGCCAGATTTGATTTAGTTTGGCATTTACTGGCTGCCTCACTCAACTCAGGACCAGGATGTACTGCAGCACAGACTAGTTCTTATCCCCAAAACCGTTGCACCATATCCAATACTCTCTCTATGGTCTGCATTGATCCGGCAGCAGCCATTTAATGTAGTTACATCCAGTAATTAGTCCAACTTTCTTTAGGGGATTCAGAGGAAACAATGCAATCACGTACATTATCATTACTGTTTGTTATTTAATTATTTATTTAATTGAAAGAAGCCTCTATTCTTACTAATTGCTCTCCTCCCCTGAACTCATATTAAGGATGATACTGCTAAAAACAAACATTTCCCACTGCTGCTGCTTTAAGTGGTGGTGTGGTGGACCACATGGTTTTTATTGTGAAGCAGCCAATATAAATAATGTCTATTTATAAAAGAGGTTAGTCCATCTACAAAACAAAGCATCTTCATTTCCTGCTGGTTTTTTTGTATTATCAGAGTAAGCCTAAATCTCGCAGATGATGAATGGCACCAGAGAGATCAGCCATATGAGCTATTAGAAGAAAAGCTGCAGGAGACCGACTCTTACTGCGCTTTGTGAGAACCAGCTCACCTCATTACGGCATTTACTGTCATCTTTATTCATTTACAAAATAAAAAGACAACATCATCTCAGCCCACAGTTGTGCTGTAATATACCCAAAAGGATCCTTTCGTCTTATAGTTGTAACTCTAGAACCTGTTTTTATTAAGAGGGACATATTCATTCAATTCATCTCAATTTAATTTAGTAGTTTATTTCCATTTTTACAAGGCGAGACAGTTGATTGTAAGGTGGAGCGGTGCAGCCCAACAAATGAAACGGTTTAGACATGCTGCACATAAATTCTTCCACAACTGAACAAGTTTCAACCTGCTAGTGATGCTTGATTAGTGATGTTACCCATAGACGTGAACGGGAGGGGGGCAATTGTGCTCTAATTGTTTTAATTTAATTATACTCTAATTAAAGTGCCCTTTTTTATTGCCTAAATATGCACTAAAGCACCCTTTTAATGTCTAAACTTCACTAAAGTGCCCTTTTTAAATGTCAAAACATGCACTAGTGGAACCAAGAAATGCTGTGAAACATTACTACTGCAATTACTTTTATTTTGGACCTTTTTTTGCTTCTTATATTTTAAGACAAAACTCCATCTCACAGAAAAAGTTTGGATTATCTGGCGTTGACATGGTGTTAAAATGCAACAGAATACAGGTGAAATTTACACAATTCTGATTATTGATCCTCACTGCAAACTACCTTGACTCGTCCAGTTCGACCAAGTTAAGTTTGAATAATTTACAATTCATATATAATATACATAAAATACACTGTAGGTGTCTGTGTACGCCACTGACGTAACTCTCCGTCCTATTTGTCATGACATCAGAATGTGATGATAAGAAAAATGATTGAGAAGTTTCCATTTTTTAGTAAAACAAGAATCCTGGAATCCCACTGTTAGTTTATGTGGCCTCCAGAGCTGCAAAATAGATGCATAAAACGCCAGTAACAGTAAATTAGTAATGAACCTTAAATCATGTAGAGACATACTAGTGGAATATAAATAAAGACCTGTAAATGTGCATCATACATCCCCTTTAAAATGTAATTGCTGTTATCATCGGGGCTTGTTGCCACATTAACTAGGACTGAAGCCCGCGTGTGTGTTTATGAAGTGTGTGTTTATGAAGTGTGTGTTTATGAAGTGTGTGTTTATGAAGTGTGTGTTTATGAAGTGTGTGTTTATGTAGTGTGTGTTTATGTAGTGTTACTCCTCGCCTGTTTAACAGCTGCTGCAGCTGTAAAAAGAAGTTTGTCTTCACCACAAAAGATGATCAACAGTTTGGTCTTTAAATTGATGTGAAAATCAGCGAGAGAAGAGAGGCTGTCATAAAAAAACAATCAGGAGAACGACTTCATTGACACCCAGCAGTGACTGTGGTTTCTGTGTGTGTGTGTGTGTGTGTGTGTGTGTGTGTGTGTGTGTGTGTGTGTGTGTGTGTTTGGGAGATAAAAGAAGGCAGCAACGAACTATAACCACTTTGTTTGTCATCTTCACTCTCCAGGCCTTCCCTTGCATCTCCACTGGAATCTACGGTCAGTGTTTGTGTTTGTGTGAATCTTCTTCTTTTTTTTAAAAAAAAAAAAAAAAAACAATTTTCATCTGACAATGCTCCCCGGCTGTGTTTTCCATCACGCTGCTTGTTTTCAGTATCAGTCGCTCTGTTTAACCCGCCTGCTGAGCCACCCAGTGCCACTTGTCATTATCTCCTCCAGCCCAGAGGTGCTCCTCAGATTAAGGCCTTGGATTAAGACCGAGAGATTTAGACAGATTAGGCCACAGATTGACTGTAATCCCCCTTCACACTAGCAGGAGAGAGAGTTAAGGGTAGTGCTTAAATGCTCCCCGGGGTCGTGTTTGAGTATAAGAACCGATCGCCGACACCTCCCTCCTGTTGCTAGAAAGAGGAAAAGGCCAAAGTTGGGATTGACTCAGTGTGTTTTCCGTGTTTCTTCCCTCACGCTTGTTGGTCTGGTTCCTCTTGACTTATTTTTCTACCATTAAGGGAGCTGAAGGAGTGAAAAATAGGCAGTTTGATCAGATTTAAACAGCACTTAACCTCTGTAACTCCATTTGGAAGGAAACAAATGAAGAAAGAAAAGAAGTGTTTATGCTCATTACCATATAATATTTTTTAATCTCAGGTCTAATTTATTTCATTACTCAACACGTTTTTAAAGAGGGAAGAGAAACAAGAATTGAGGATTTTTCAGTCACTGGAGCCAACCTATTGAGGTAATTAAACGAAATAAAATGGGTGAATGGTGCTGCCAACGTTGCTGCAGCCAATCACGCTGCTATTTGAATAATAATAAAAACACTGAGCACTGAAAACCCTAATATTCAAACTGAGCAAGGTTCCAATATCTCAAAAGAATAATATGACAAAGAAGAAGAATCATACTCTTTTAGGTCCTGAACACGGTGTTTTCAGTCATTTTCTGCTTATTAATACAGGTTAACCACTAAAGCCCAAGGCCTGTTTTTCAGTTTTCCTGCTATAAATGATCGTAAATCTGGAATATCTCTACAACCACAAAGGTTATTGTACTTAAACCTGATGTTAAAAGAAATCTACAACATGTGATGTGACCACAGAAGTGTCAGAATCTATTTAGGTTACTCTTACAGAGCAAATATACTTAGAATATATAAAAAAAACATGCAGGTAAAAATACTTTATTTAAAACCTAAAACAAGACCAAACTGACGCAAATCAGGAAATATATACTTTAAATAAGCAAAATTATCTGCAATATAAAGTTCAATGATTAATAAGATGAGTTCAGGGATCAAATATTTGTCTATAAAATTATAGAAATCACACTGAGGATCATTACAGAACATGAAGGATATATTCTGTAAGATGTTTAAAAGGAGATTATAAAGGAGCCAATTAAATAATCACACAAACAGTTCAATTCTAAATGAAATATCAAAATAGTGGTTAGTTGCAGCAAATTCAAATTGTGTTGATTAGTTTTTTTTGTCCATTCTGGTAGTTGTGATAGATGATCACAGGATTTTCCTGAGCATGTAGACTCTTTGACAGCAACACTAAGAGTAAGTAAGAGTAACAAATGGAAATTCTACTATCTGCAATGTGGAAGCTCGGTAAAAGACATCTAGAGCAGGCAGAGAATGATCATGGAGAAGATTCTTGAAGGTAAAAACAGGATATGATGGTGAAAGTTAGAGCGACACTGCAGATTAGTCCATGACTTTGCTGAATTCGGGGACATCTTTCTTAGATGAGTTGTGGTTCAGGCTTCCTGAAGCATCAACCAGTCACCGGAGCATGTTAAGTATGGGTCAGAGTGTCAGAGCAGCAGGGATAAAATGTAAAATGACAATCTCACACAAATTCTAACACCGGAGACAAAGGTTCACGTCCTGTATCCTGTGCGGTTAAATTAGGTTTGGGAGGATTTTCTTGTGCCTGTTTCAAGTCACTGTTAAAATAAATGCATGAATGTGCTTAAGCCCCAGGCCTATTTTTCAGTTTTCCTGCTATAAATGATAATAAATGTGGAATATCTCTACAACCACAAATAGTATTGCACCTAAACCTGGAATCAAAAGAAATCTACACCATGTGAGGTGATTAGAGAAGAGTCAGAATCAATTTATATTGATATGACTGAGCAAATATAGTTAGAATATTGAGGGGGAAAAGGTGGGTTTTGCTACAGACTTGATTTAAAAATTAAAACAAGACCAAACTGACCCAAATCAGGAAAAAAAATGAAATAAGCTAAATTATCTGCAAGGCAAAGTTCACTAATTAATAAGATAAGATCCAAAGATTAATTATTTGTCCATAAAATCATAGAAATCACACTGAGGATCATTCCAGAACATGAAGAATATATTCTGTAAGATGTTTAAAAAGGAGATTATAAAGGAGCCAATTAAATCTTTTGTATTATTTTAACAGGTTAAAACTCATTTTAAAGGCTTGTATTTATCAGATATACCTTAGTTAATTAAATATCTTATACATCTTATAGATGAGGGCCTGATTTGACTCATGTGTTTGTTGTGATGCTTCAGCAGCACACTGCACCGCTGTAATTTGTGTTCCCTTCTCCTCACCTGTTGAACCTTCTCTGGTGATGTATGCAATAATTACTGCGTAATCACACGCCGCTGTGTCTTGTTTGTTTGTCTCCTCATAAAACGACGAGTGTGTGTTGCGTCTGCAGCATCTTGCTGGAACAGAGAGCAAGTGACAGCACACACGTCGGCGTTACAATAGAAGAAAGAAGATCCCAGAAAAAAAAAGAACAGCGCAGACCTAACGCAAACACAGATCTATCACCACACCTGTTCTTGTAAAGTGTGTGTATGTTCTTTTACGCGTGTGTGTGTGCAGGATATCCACCTGAGCAGGCTGTGCACGAGGCATTAACGACTGTGAGGAAGTATCTGGATGAACATCACGACAAGGTGCGTTTTGAGGAGGAGGGACGTGTGAAAGCGTGTGTATGCATCTACACAAGCCAATTTTCCCCCCCTACCATTTCCTCTAGGTATTATTCCTTTCACAGCTGTTGTTTTTGTTTTCTAGTGAGAGGAGGGTAGAAAGGGTGCGTTGAGAAAACACACACACACAAGTTCAAACACACACTCCCAAGTTCTGGGCTCTCATGCTCATGGCCAAGTCTGCGTTTTAATTGGCTCCTTGCGGGATTAAACCTGACTAACACAAACACAAACACACACACACACTTTCTCTCCGGAGAAGCTGCAAGTGGAGAAAAGACAAAATGATGGAATAGATAACTGGAGGGGAGGGATGGAGGAGGAAAAAGAGGAGGAGTTGGGAGGAGAGGGGGGGGGTGATGGGAAGATTTGAACAAAGAGGAAACTTTCCAATCAGTCATTAACATGCTCTCAGCTCTCCTCCTCTCTCCCTCCTTCACCTCCCAGCTCTCCTCCTCTCTCCCTCCTTCACCTCCCAGCTCTCCTCCTCTCTCCCTCCTTCACCTCCCAGCTCTCCTCCTCTCTCCCTCCTTCACCTCCTTCACCTCCCAGCTCTCCTCCTCTCTCCCTCCTTCACCTCTCAGCTCTCCTCCTCTCTCCCTCCTTCACCTCTCAGCTCTCCTCCTCTCTCCCTCCTTCACCTCCCAGCTCTCCTCCTCTCTCCCTCCTTCACCTCCCAGCTCTCCTCCTCTCTCCCTCCTTCACCTCCCAGCTCTCCTCCTCTCTCCCTCCTTCACCTCCCAGCTCTCCTCCTCTCTCCCTCCTTCACCTCCCAGCTCTCCTCCTCTCTCCCTCCTTCACCTCCCAGCTCTCCTCCTCTCTCCCTCCTTCACCTCCCAGCTCTCCTCCTCTGTCCCTCCTTCACCTCCCAGCTCTCCTCCTCTCTCCCTCCTTCACCTCTCAGCTCTCCTCCTCTCTCCCTCCTTCACCTCCCAGCTCTCCTCCTCTCTCCCTCCTTCACCTCTCAGCTCTCCTCCTCTCTCCCACCTTCACCTCCCAGCTCTCCTCCTCTCTCCCTCCTTCACCTCCCAGCTCTCCTCCCTCTTTTCAATCTCTCTCCATCCCTCCCCCCGTCCCTCTCTCTAACCACCGATGCCGAATCACCTCCCAGAGAGAGTGTTGACGATGTTATTGTTAGCGGCGGCGTCTCCGGAGTCCGTGCAGCAACAGCGGCCGACCGATGCCGTCAGCCGCTCTGAGCCCCACAAACCGACATGAAACACGCCTCGCTAGGAGGATAACAGTCAACAAGCCTTAAACGGCTGGAAATAAGCAGCGGGCCCAGTCGATGAGACTCCTTTTATGCATTCTGCTCAGAAACATTGTCTGTTTTTACTGAAAAAAAACGAGTATTATCAACAAAAGAGATGGTTAGCGGGAGTTTATTTGCATACACCACAGGAAACTGGGTTTATTCTCTAATTGAGCACAATTGAGCAATTTTTCGGGGGCTTTGCTGTAATGTGGAAAGACACAAAACCGGACTCATAACACGGGGCAATGTGCCAATATTCTGCATCAGGAGTATTGATATAAACATGAAAACACAACGCTGGGAGCAGACTAACAAGTAAAAACCAACCGCAGCTCATAATAAGTGTGAAAATCAGACAGGGAAGCTCTGTTTCTTCTTTTAATATCTATTAAAAACACACTTTTTCAGAATCCACAATCTTTTTGGTTGGGAGATTAGAATAATGATAAGCAATAAAATTGATTTTGATTCATTCATATTTTCCTGCATTAGATTATATATATATATATATATATATATATATATATATATATATATATATATATATATATATATATATATATATGCTAATAATATGCTAATAATATTTTCCACTTTTTTTTTACTTTGGCATCTTCAGTGAACATAACTACTAAATATTCATTTTCAGTGTTGTAACCCTTTAAGTGTGTGTGTGTGTGTGTGTGTGTGTGTGTGTGTGTGTGTGTGTGTGTGTGTGTGTGTGTGTGTGTGTGTGTGTGTGTGTGTGTGTGTGTGTGTGTGTGTGTGTGTGTGTGTGTGTGTGTGTGTGTGTGTGTGTGTGTGTGTGTGTGTGTGTGTGTGTGCGTGCGAGAATAGTAATGTGACCTTGTAGCTGCCTGAAGTCCATAAATTGTCTCTTTGCTGCAGACACACACACACACACACACACACACACACACACACACAGTAATTTCTTAATACTCAGACCAGCAGCACCCTTAAATAAGCCCTATTAGCACCAGACAGACTACAGTTAACTGACCTTGTACCTCTCTCCAGACACGTCTGTGTTTTAAATGATACAAAAAAAATATGAAAAAAACAATTTTCACTGCTTGTGTGTAAATATTTAGGTCTCTGGTGTCGCTGCTAACACACAAACTGTGAAATAAGACAAGATACTCATCCTGTCACGGTTTGACCTCCTCTGTAGTGTTACTCAAACCTGTTTAGAAAAGGCTCCTGTTGTGATGTCACAACAGGAAGTAGGAATGGAAGTTATACTATAGAGAACAAATAGAAAGAAAAGTGACAGTACACTGCAGAAACTGAAATCTTAACAGGAAGATAGAGAGAATTATCTTATTCCACTGGCAGATAATTCATTTTTTTTCCTGATCTGTGTCAAATTGGTTGGATGAAAAAAGATTAAATTGACTAAAATCAAGAAAAAAATTTAAATAAGATAATAGATTAATTTAATAACATGTGAGTCTTGTTTCCTTAAGACCAAATTGGAATGGAAAAAAAGGAATTTAAAATTAAATTAATTGTCTGCCATTGGAATGAGATAATTCTACAATTAGTCTAATATTGAGTAGAATTATCTTATTGTATTTTAATTTATTTTGCTGATTTGGATCAATCACATTTCATTAAAACAAGAAGATTAAATTGACCCATCTTATTTCAAGTCTTTTTTTCCTGATTTGGGTCAAATTGGTTTTGTCAAAAAAGATTAAATTGACTAAAATCAAGAAAAAAGAATACTTGAAATAAGATAATACATTTATTTAAATTATGTTAAAATGCACAATATTTAATTTAAATTGATTTATTATCTTATTTCACATATTTTTTTTCTTGATTTTAGTCGATTTCTTGATTTTAGTCAATTTAATCCTGGTCTTGTTTTAAGAACATTGATCCAAATGAGAAAAAAATATATTATAGTCAACATAGGACTACCAAAAACAAGATATTTTCACCTGGCACCCAGTTTTTTGCAGTGTGAGGCTGCTGATGGCACAACCAGCGTTGAAATACTCAAGGTTACATCAACACGAGGAGTAGATGAACCAGGAATCAAACCACTGATCTTCCGATTGATGGATGATTTTCTACATCTGAGCCACTTGGTTCAATATCGATATTCGAATCATGGCGTCACATATAGGTGCCGTATATCCACTACACCACTCACTGTAGTAAAGTTTTCACAGTCTGGTCATTTCTGCCATTACAACTAAACCAGTAAAAGAAACGCTGACGTCCTCCTTCCTATAATGTGGTGTGAACACACGACTGTGTGATGACTCAGCAGGTGATAAATAACATGAACCAGAAGGAACATCGATGGAATCGGTGCTTTTCATAGACCGTATATGAAGGTGGGTGTAGAAAGGTGGGACGTTAATGTAAGCTGGAGCCGGTTTGAAGCCCAGAGTTTCTGTTTATTGGAGCTTTAAGTAACATTAGACTTAATAAACGAGTTCTGGAGTGGGAGAGCAGCAGATGAACCAGCTGTCAATCACAGCTGTCAATCACAGCTGTCAATCACAGCGGTCAATCACAGCGGTCAATCACAGCGGTCAATCACCGGCCACACAGCAGACTTTAAAGCTCCTATATGTCTTCAAATCGTATTAATGGGTTCAAGTCTTTTTTTATTTCTTTAAAAAGTCTATAGATTTTTCCAGAGAGAAGTTGAGCCTGGTCGGTGCTAACAGTTACAAGCTAGGCTAACTAGCCTCCACTTTCCCAGTGAAAAAAAAACTTAACAGCACAATAGTTCTTGTCATTACCCAGGCCTGGCTGTTTCCACCATCTTGGACGACGAAAAAATCCTCACAGCAAACAACTTAGCATGATAGCCAAGTTACTTTTTAATATGTAGTTATCCATTTTTTTCCATTTATGTGCCTTTTTTCAGCTAGCAAGGTAGTGTCCTGTCTGAAAATACACCTTTAGCTTCTGAAAAAAATCTAAATCGCTCATTTTTAACGAGTAATGACGCTCCTGTACTTGCAAACGTTCAAACTAATTTGCAAGAGATTGTAAAATGATGATGATAAGAAAATCTCAAGTTTATTATTTGATTTAAAGAAAATCAGAAGCCTTAAAATGAACGTATTCAAAAAGCCAAAACCATATGTTAAACTTTAAAAAGATGTTAAAACATACAGATGCTAAAATGTATTTAAAAGAGTGTTTAAGAGCATACAAATATATTTTAAATGATAAAAAAAATAAATATGTGAAAAACATTTATTGTTTAAAACCTTTTTGAAGCCTACAAAGCAACAATAATACCAGTAATAATAGTAGTAATAATTAAGGGGGGGATGATTAAATATCAATTCACCTGGTCAGATTTTTTCCCCCCATCTGTAGGTTTTCCTGGACGTTCTATTTCCTGCTTTAATTGAAACTCTATATAACCATCATACTTTATACCATTAAGTGACTAGTTATTTCACTTAGTGTGTTAAAATTCAGCTTTTTGCATTGTTTTAATGTTCACAACCCTATCACTACCACTACATAACCAGCACTTGTTAAAATGTCTTTTATTAACAGTCGATAGTCGATAACACCACAATCGTGTTTCTAGCATCTGTATTTAGACACTGTTGCCACAAATATCATCATATCATTAATATAGTTTATATTTCTCTCAGAAAACTTGAGAATTCAAATATTATTTTGACATTAAAGCCAAGTTTTTATAAGACTTTGTGTTTTAACTCTGCCAGAATCTGTTCATTCCCGACAACAGTGAATCGTACAAGATTTGAGGGATAAACTTAGCTGCAGCCTGTCTTTGTGTCTGAGGAGGGAGTTTCTTGCCGGCTCCGTGTTTCCCTTGAAGTTCCCATCTACTCAAAACTCTGTTTTTCTCACTCTCTTTCGGTCGGTTGCTTGAGTTTTTCCAGTGCAGGATTGTGAAGGTGCAGAGTTTGACACTAGAAGGCTGTTTTCACATTAATCTGCTGGAAGTGGAGTTGGAAGTTTATTTGTGCTCATTGAAGATATTCAAGTTAAACAAGTGAAATGTGGAAACTTGGAATCCTCCAGTGCAAAAACACTAAGAACTGACTTTACAGTCAAGTAAGAGACATATTGTGTCCAGCAGTTAATCTCTTAAGCCCCAGGCCTATTCTTCAGTTTTCCTGCTATAAATGGTAATAAATATAGAATATCTCTAGAAGCACAAAGGTTATTGTACTTAAACCTGATAACAAAAGAAATCTGCAACACTTGAGGTGACTACAGAAGAGTCGGAATCAATTTATGTTGCTGTTATAGAGCAAATATAGTTAGAACATCGCAGTAAAAAAAAAATCTAACATTGTGTTTTACTACAGATAAAAATACTTAATTTAAAACTTAAAATAAGACCAAATCAAATAAAAACTTGAAACTAGCTAAATTATTTACAATGTAAAGTTCAATGATTATTAAGAGTTCAAAGTGCATAAAAACATAGAAATCACAAACCTGGTATTAAAAATAAAGCTACTGTACATGTGAGGTGACTACAGAAGTGTGAAACTGACCCAAATCATTAAAAAAAGAAACTTCAAATAAGATAAATTATCCGCAATGCAAAGTTCAACGATTAATAAGGTAAGATAATAGTTAGATAATAGATAATAGATCAAATATTAGTCCATAAAACCCTAGAACATGAAGAATATATTTTGTAAAATGTTTAAAAAGGAGATTATAAAGGACCCAATACTAAATTAAATTTTTAATTCAAAATCTAAATTAAATATTAAAATAGTGGTTAGTAGCAGCCCTACTACTAATTTTATATTAAACTATTTTCTTATTGTATTGATGATGTGGATATTGATGATATATACATATACATATATATTTACAGGTTACACAAATTAAATATAATTGCATATGGAGGTAATTATACTTTTCTTTCTGGAAAACAATATCAGACGCATATTATTGGTTTATAAATATGTGAATGGGAAATGTAAGGACATGCAGTTCTACTCCGTTCACTTGATGTTATTGTTAGCTGTAGCATCTCCAGGGTCTCTGTTGCAATAGTTTCAAAATGAGCTCCCCGCTGTGAACACTTTCCGGAGGCCATTTTGCATCTCTCCTCACCAGCGCTGGCTTTAATTTGTATGTGGGAGGCTGCAAAAAAAATGGCAAAGTGGAAGCAACGGCGCATGGAGGTTAGAGGTTTGGAAACCTTTGGCCCAGGGGATGTCGTTACTTACCGCGCATTTCCATATCTCCCCCTTGTAGCCTGCGATTCAAATCCTGGCGAGTGATGCTAATTGTGCCAGTACTGAGAAACAGAAGCTCCATGCTGGCAGACTGCTGGAATATGTGTCTTTGAAAGCAGCGAGATTTAAAACTCCCACAGCAAGCAGGAAGTGAAGGGAACAGCCTGGGTATGAATGCCTCACCCAAAGCAGAAAGTATGTAGAGACATTATGCTGCCGCTGTAATAATGTTTGTCAGAGTCTGAGAAATAAGATGGTACAGTGGAGCTTATCCTGCCTGGGAGCATCTCTTTTTTTTTTCTTTTTTTTTTTAACTGTAGCTACAGTAACTTTCATTATCCGGCTACAGTGCCGTGCACAGATACACAGAACACAATGTAAATATTCCACACTGCAGGGATCTAAAGGACACAGGAGCACAGAGCATAAAGATTGTTTATCGTCGTAGAATAGCTGCACTCATCCGACCACTGACTTAATACTATTTGAAAGCTATTATTTTTATGGCTTTGTGTGTGTGTGTGTGTGTGTGTGTGTGTGTGCGCGTCCACGTGCGTGTGTCCGTGCATGCATGCGTGACATGAGTCCAGATTTAGTCGACCTTAAGTTTCACATACACACTCACTCACTCTCAGTATAACACTCAGGGGCATGCACAAAAACACACAATATGTCCCTCTCCTGCTCATACACACACACACACACACATCTGTGTATAGAAAATAAGTTTTTATTGACTGAGTCTCTCTCTCTCTTTCTCTCTCAGAGTGTAATGAGTGCTGCGTTGTAGCATGATTATAATAGGGAGCTAATAGGGAAATAATGGTCTGATGCATTACCTGCATTCTCCTGTTGTGTCACTCACTGTTGCATTGTGTGTGTGTGTGTGTGTGTGTGTGTGTGCGTGTGCGTGTGCGTATGTCAGCTGGACAGAGTCATCTTCTGCGTGTTCTTGCCTACGGATAAGGAGCTGTATCTGCAGAACCTCCCTCTCTACTTCCCTGCTGGTGAGTTGTTTTGGTGCTTACACACACACACACACACACACACACACATACACACACACAATGATGGCAGCTAAGCTCAGTTCAATTTAACCATACACACAAATAATCCATTGTGTGCTACTGGCACATCTACTACATTCACACATACTGTACAGGATGTGTATAGAAAACTTCATACACAAACACACATTCAGAGATTAACAGTGATGTGATGTTCATTATCTGTTTATTAACATAATTTTTTCCAGATCTAAATACCCTTTTATTTCTTAAATGAATTAATGTATTCAAATATATTCATTTAAACACAAACTCTGGCTTAATTGGTAATAATTGTCTTGGTGTCAGACGTTTGCTCTGACGAGTTAAGACGGTGTTTATTGTTAAAGATTTGGAGAAAACAAGATGTGATTTGGTACTATATATATATATATATATATATGTATGTATGTATATATATATGTATGTATGTATGTATGTATATATATATATGTTTGTATGTATGTATGTGTGTATGTGTGTATGTGTGTATATATATGTGTATATATATGTGTATATATATGTGTATATATATGTGTATATATATGTGTATATATATGTGTATATATATGTGTATATATATGTATATAGTACCAAATCACATCTTGTTTTCTCCTTTTAATGAACTTCTTCCTCTAGAAATTGAAACTAAAATAGAATGTTATAAAAGTTAAAATATATATGAAAAAAAATTTGTCCTTTTTTCAAGTGCAAACAATATGTGCAAAACAAAAAGTTCTTCTCTGTCAGCAGCAGTTGTTGATGTGAGTACTGAGCTGTGGTAGTGCTGTACATGTCTCTGCATTGTGCTCGTATTCACCGCGCTGTACGGCATTGTTTGCATACAGTGTCTGCATATTGTCCGTGTCTTATCAGTTACTCTCTTACCATTTATCATTTCTGCCGGGAACCCAAAATGCTGCCAAACAAACGATTTAGAAGCGGCGGGGGCGTCGTCAATAGTAATACCTGTGTTTTCCGTCATTCTGGCTGCTTGCTGGATAAATCGACGAGATCTCGTGTGACGAGATCTCGTCACACCCCTAATATATATATATATATATATATATATACACACATACAGTACAGGCCAAAAGTTTAGACACAGCTTCTCATTCAATGTGTTTTCTTTATATTCATGATTATTTAGATTGTAGATTCTCACTGAAGGCATCAAAACTATGAATGAACACATGTTTATGGTGTTATGTCTTAACAAAAAAGCTGAACTAACTGAAAATATGTTTTATATTCTAGTCAAGGGTTTTCTAATCCATTATTCTTCTGATGCTATGAGTAAACACATTGTACCATTAGAACACTGGAGTGATAGTTGCTGGAAATGTTCCTCTATACACCTATGTAGATATTGATGCACCAAAAACCAGACATTTGTAGCTAGAATAGTCATTTACCACATTATCAATGTATAGAGTGTATTTCTGATTAATTTTATCCTTGAAAAAACAGTGCTTTTCTTTAAAAAATAAGGAAATTTCTAAGTGCCCCCAAACATTTGAACTGGGTGTGTGTGTGTGTGTGTGTGTGTGTGTGTGTGTGTGTGTGTGTGTGTGTGTGTGTGTGTGTGTGTGTGTGTGTGTGTGTGTGTGTGTGTGTGTGTGTGTGTGTGTGTGTGTGTGTGTGTGTGTGTGTGTGTGTGTGTGTGTGTGTGTGTGTGTGTGTGTGTGTGCGCATTAAGTGACTAGTTATTTCACTTTGTGAGATAGGCTCCAGCAGACCCCTGTGACCCTAATGAGGAATAAGCAGGTATAGAAGATGAGATATTTGAGTTTTTTGAATGATGAACACTAAAATTCAGAGGCAAAAAACTGAGATACATAAATTCAAGTGCAAAAAATGTAGTGCCAGATATTCAACAGCTCTTGAATTTCACAGTCTGGTGGAACAGATTTACTTCTATAATATCCACTTTACTTGAGTAACCCAGGTGGCCGGAGCCTCGTATTATCTTCAGATGAGCTTTTAAACACATTTTTACTCAACACAGGTGCTGTAGATGTCCTCCATTACTTTACAATTGCATTTGGAGGAGGTATTTTAGTGGAGAGTATGAAATGGAGAAATTACAGAAAGAAAACCCTGTTTAAATTTGTATTCATATATGTATACTATTTCCCTTAGGTAGAGTTGGAAAATTGTGGAATTATCCTTTAAGTTAATTGAGCACAAAACTGGAACAGGCAGAAGGAGATGATCTTGCAGACTTTTTACAGCCAATCATCTCTTTTCCTTTCTATTCTGTGCCCGCCCCTTCAGCCTGCTGACCAATGACAGAAGAGTATTGTTCAGGTAACCAGCATGGTGTGGTCAACACAGTGGAATGTGAGTGATGTGTTCATATAGAAATATGATATGAACAAAACAAAAAAAAGAACAATAGGATGTACAAATCCTCACTGAGGCAGGTGCAGAGACACAAAATAACTAGAAGAATGAGAATTGAATAAAGAAATCACACTCACTGATAGGGTTCAAGAAGATTTATTGCACCACAGGTAACATTTCCAGCCTGTTAGCTGCTCTTCATCAGACTTACAGGACACTGGCATTCCCTCTAACCAGCACTTTTCATATTCTAAGAATAAATTGCCCATCTTTGCGCCTCACTTTAATGAAAATGTGTTTTTTTGCATTCATGAATGCATGTAATGGATTGGCTGACCTCAGCTAACAGCTAACTCAGAGCTTTTTTCTTCCCAAAGTGACATTTGGATTAAGAAAAAAACACATTTTGAGCCTCAAACATTGCTATTTGAATCTGTCACAGCTGCTATTTTTAAAGGAGACTAAGAGGAAATGAAGTGTGGTATCATTGTAGATTAATCTGTACAGTTAAATGAAGTTTAGTAAATACGTAAATTTATTGTTGGCGAGGGCTGTGACATGATGACTTCACCAATTTGTTTTGATTACAGTAGTGATTGATAGTGTTATAATGCCAAGCAGTCTGGGCTCCTAAGCATGATCAGTCATTCACTCAATTATTCAAATTAAGCATTGGTATTACAACTGCAGCCTTAACCTCTAATGTCTTGCTTTACCACTGCTATAAATCAAACTCACCTCTCTTTTCTAAAGCATCTTGAGAGAGAGGTCTCGCACGTCTCATACTTTCTGCGTTTGCAGGATAAATGATACTTTTTTTTTTCCATCTGCCTTGGCACACAGCTGCTGCCCAAATCAAGACCAAAATAATCTGCTGAAAAGATTTTCAGCTTGGCAAATTTTGTCAAAATCTATAAACTTCAGATTCAGAGTTCAAACATTCTGAGTTTAAGGTTAAAACTTACTGAATTGGTGCATTTACAACCTTCTTCTGAAGAAATGATGAACCCAGGAGTCAGAGAAGTCGACTCACTGCTGCGAGCCACCAGCGAATACATTTGCATATTCTTAGATTCTGGAATTTTTAATAAGGCGAGTCGGTGTCGAGGTCACTTGAAGGATTTTTAAGTAGTAATTATATTTGTTTGTGGGGGAAAAAAACAAATCACATGATCTGAATATATCTATATGTCTTAACACATCTTGGGGGAGAATCTTTAAATGAAAGCAGAACTTTCTTGGTCTGAAATGGCTGTAAAGGTTTAACATATTGTACTGTATAAGCAGTAGAATGGGTTGACATTCACATGATGAAAACTTACATTTAAATACAGACGACAAGATGAAACACCCCATAATCTAGTGGATTACAGCACGTTGGGTATATTTTCTGACGGGCAAGAAGTTAGAGACAGAAAATGGAGAAAAGAAAAGCAGTGAGACAGCAGCCTATTAAAAGTAAGAGCAGAATCCAATCAACTGTGCCGCCACATGTCTTGCATGAACTTTAAACTCAGACATTGGGTTAAGAGTCTTAATTTGTTTTTAAATCTTTTTGCAGACAGATTCACCAGTCGTGGCTGGTGCCAGAGAGGATTTTTCTCTCTAAAAAATAATGGGATCTCAAACTGTGATGACCCTGTATTCTCTGTTTTACACCGAAAAACTAAGCGAATTAGGTTTGTTAAGTGTGTTTTTTATTGATAAAAAAAAAAAATAGTCGCTTATGCAATATGTTAGAGAATAGGTTACGTTCTAAATTGCTGCAGATCACCTTCAATCAAAAAAAGGTCATTTCACACTAAATAGACTATAACTTTAGAAGATAACTACCTTTGGTCTACCTAACAACGCGTTTTATCTTCAGCCAAACTGTGGAATTTATTTTTGCACAAAGCACAAGCTGTGGACTTTGTCTCACTTTTATTACAGTGAAGTTGAATAATAGCACGTCAGTAATGTGGTGACACGGATTTTAAACTGTCCTTTAACATACAGTGTAACACGCAATTATGAGTGAGAGTTTAAAGCAGAAAAATTGACATTTTGGAAAGTTCACTTCAGGCCATCTGCATTCTGGCAGCGAGTTGGATGAGAAGATCAATACCACTCTCATGTCTGTCTGTTTGATAGAAGGCTACAGCTAGCAGCCGTTAGCTTCTACCTGCAGTGCTCAACAAATGACTTGTTAAACTCACACTATACATCTGTGAATCCTTTTTTTAAAGACATATATCATTTTTTCAGTCAGGAAGGACTGAGAAATGTGTGTTTTATGATCTGCAGACTCTCCTATCATCAACATTGTTAGTTTTACAGCAAAAAAAAAGCTCTGATCAACCCCCAGAACACAGTAGAGCACCAAACACACACACAGACAACATTAGTGACGAGCAGCTGAACATAGTGGATGATTTAGCTGGGAAAGTTATGTGAATATTAGACTTATAGACAGTGTTGACAGTAACACGTTACAAAAGCAATAAATTACTGTAATGCATTAATTTTTGCTGTAACACAGTAATGTAAGGTAATACAGGGGGGAAAATGAGATTATTTTACTTATTTTACTTGGTACAAATGTCAGTGACACACATTACAATGCATTTTAACTTGGATTGAAGTGGTTCACTAAAGTCAAACCTCAACCTTTTCCTTTGGCTCGTCAGACAGAAGATGGAGATGAACGTCAGGCATCACATTCTCCAGATGGACACACACTCATTACTTTATGTTCGTGAAACATACGGATCTGAAGATCATCGTAGCTGAATACACTTTGTGTGCTCCACCTAAAGAACTGTCCACTCCCTGTAATAGCTGCAGTAATTTAACATTTACAGAGGTGTCATAGTAAAATGAAGTTAGCAAGGAAGCAAGTGGAGCAGGAGAGTGGAGATAAAACCACAAAACAGACAAAAGTAACCTTCTCCTGCTCTGAGATTCTTCAGCATGAAGAGGTTAATTGTTGAAGACATGAGAATCACTTTCAACAGTGGAATCATTTTTTGAAAACTTCTCAGCAAGATCCTTGTTGTGACTAGCAGCAGTAATGACAAAGGTGTGCTTTATTTAGATCGATGAATCCATATTTCCAGTTATTTTGGTGAGAGTAACTTAAAAGTAATGCAATAGCAGTGTATTGCCTTACATTTTAAATACAGTAATATTGTAATGTAACAAATGACTTTGAAATGACAGTAACAAGTAATAAATAATGCATGTTTAAAGGAAGTTGCCCCACACTGATTATAGGTGATCAGAAACATGATAAACATGATTCCTAATGTTAACTAGCAGCTTAGCGGCTCCTTCCACTGCCTTTAATTGTCTCAAACACATCTATTAATGCTGCTTTAAATGTGTATGAGCAGCATTAGCTTTAATTTCATTCCATGGACAGATTATGGTTTTATTTCCGTCCTCCATGCGGTTGCGGCACCATTCTACTTTCTATAATTAAACCAGTTAGAAAATGATAAAGGAGGGGAAACACCGACTTCCACGCGCTGAAGTTTTCAGGCTGTGCCATGGCATCGACTCGGCGCTTGAAGCATGAAATCAGCACTTTTACATCTTCATGTCGGATCGCTCGATTAAAGAGGCGATTTTCCAAAAAATGCAGGTGTGTCCGTTTCGCAAAAAAGAAAAAAAAAATGAGAGGAGAAAAAAAAAGTGGCTGCTGGCTGTTGGTGTCTTCCTCCTCCTCCTCTAATGGATGTGCAGCAGATTTGGTGGCAGCAGTAGCGGTGCTTGGCTGGTAGATGGACTGGAACTGTGTGTGTGTGTCTGTGTGTGTGTGTGTGTGTGTGTGTGTGTGTGTGTGTGTCTGTGTGTGTGTGTGTCTGTGTGTGTGTGTGTGTCTGTGTCTGTGTCTGTATGTGTGTGTGTGTGTGTGAGAGACAGAGCCGCTGCAGGCAGGCCTCCAAGTCTCCGCTATAAACCGTATGTGTCTCCAACACCAGCCTCTACCCACACTGTCCATTTGATGTGTGTGTGTGTGTTTGCATGTTTGGAGTGTATCTTTAAGCGTGTTGGACTGAAAGTGACTAATCCTCGCTAACAGATCCCGTCCGAAGCGACCAGATGCACCCGAAGCCAAATGGCTGTTAACCACTGCGTGACCAAAATATAAAACACTCTCTTCCCATCGTTTAACAAGTTTTAATTTTTTTTTTCTCTCCCAGCTCCGGCAGAGACCACGATGAAGAGTAAACTCTGAGGGAGAGAGGGAGCGGATTGTCAGATTTCAGTTGCCGTGGATACGCACTCAAACCTCCTGTGTCGACGCAGATCAAGACCTTTCAGCAGGAAGATAACCTCTAAGTGGATGATTAATTTTTTTTTTTTGAAGTGCAAACTCTTTTTCTCTGTTTTTTGCACTAATTGTTGAGGTTTGTTACAGAGACGTAGGATGATAATAGGGAATAAAATAGATGTAGATAATAAAATGGGTAGGCCCATCCTTCATTGCATGCAAATTCACTTTAGTCTGAACACAATTTTCCCCTCATCGAGGGCAGTAGTTCTCAACCTTGGGGTCGTGACCCCAACTAGGGTCACAAGATGATTTCTGGAGGTCGCCAGATCATTTTTGGAAAAATATAAATGTGCAAAATTAATAAAAGCATCCGGCCGGATATTAGAAGGATGACGATCTCATTTTATTACTCAAACCCAGTCACTGTCAGCCATAACTACAGCAAACAGGATGATAAAATTATATTTACTGATTTTTAGTGAAAATCTCCAGGTATTAAATGTATACTACATCCATATAAAAAAATATTTCACCAAAAATTCAGCTGTAGTAGTTAAAGCATTGAGAATATGATGAATTATAGCGGAGTAAGAAAAAATCCAGAATCTTGAGCTGTTTTCTCCCCATTGAATTTTGTTACGGCTTTTAGGTATTTTCCATAATCAAAAAACATTTATTCTAAAGGGGGTCACAGACATCAGTGGATGTTCAATTTGGGGTCATGACTCAGAAAGGTTGAGAACAGAAGTGACCTTGTTGGTAAGTGTGGATCCAACATGGCGGCAGACGGTAATTTACCTTTAGATGCAGCCTTAGAAAGTGTTCTATGCAACTTTATTTTGAAAAATGACCATGTTTTAGCACTGAACTTTTTAATGCATGTTTGATACCACTGGCTATAAGTTACATATTGGATGCATTTCATAGATATTCATAGACCACACCTCCCACTCAGTCTGGGGACCACCACAGATGGTCCCCAGACTGAGTATAAATCTGCATTGATATTTAGTCTGGTGTTAGCCAGGCTACAAAAATGTGTGAAATGGACCGTTTGCAACCTAAGCTGCACTGGAATGTGACCTCCATGGCTGGAATCCTCTCATCAAACACACACACCTTCTCTGAGTCGTGTGCAGCTGTTTCTGATTCGCCGCATGTGTGTGAAACACAACAACAGATGCTTATTAAAACTTATCACACAGGCTTCTGGCGTGTACGAGTGGATTATTGCTCGTGTTGTGATGCGAGTCGGCGAGCGGGGCGTCGCCAGGGACTTCTTCACATCAGCGTTTCCTGCCGTGTGTGCGGAGAAGAGACACAAAGAGAGTTTTAATGTGTCTCGAGGGCTCGGCCACATCATTCTTGACAAAAAATATTTCTTTTATTTCTTCCTACATTTTTTTTTTTTTGTCTGCACACCATCCAGAATTCCACCTACAATGTCTGCACGTCTGCGTCCATGTGTGTGTGTGTGTGCATGTGTGTGTGTGTTTGTGTGTTGATGCCAGCCAGAGCGTCATGCTTCTCCCCACAGTGCATCTGTATGGCTTTATAATTGTTTGTTGCAGGATGTAGCCGTCACGTGTCGGCGGGACGCAGGCGGTGATTTGTGTGAAGTGAAATGAGTGTTTAGCGAGCCACCGTCCCGCCCCACGACTTTCATCTGCCAACAGCCATCTTTATTGATTCCAAACAATCTGCCACGGTGGCGCAGACGCACGGGGAGGGAGGAGAAGGAGGGAGGGAGGTGGCGTTCTGGGACGGAGGAGGGAGACGGGTTGTATATCAACTACAAAGACTATCAGCAGGACTATCACCAAAAAGGAAAAATATATATATATATATATATATATATATATATATATATATATATATATATATATATATATATATATATATATATATATATATATATATATATATATATATATATATATATATATATATCTGTCAAAAGGTGATTGTCCTCTCCTGAGCTCTTTGATACTCCCTGCCTGTCTGGGCCTCCCGTTTCTTCCTCCTCCTCTTTCTCTTTCTCACCGTTTTTTTTTTTACTCTACAGGATGGCAGGAAAAAAAATAAACAGATGGAAGAGGGAGGGATAAAGAGATGGAGAGAGGAAGGACGTAGGAGTTCAAACAGAGAGGGGGAGGGAAAAAAAGGTAGGGAGGAGAGGATGTGGAGGGAAAAAACAGGGGGATGGAGGAGCCTGATGAACTCATCTAAAGGCGCTCTGGGTTTTTTTTAATAAGCAGCAGACTGTGAAGCGACTCTCCAACCACTCACTCTGAGTAATGAGAGAGGGAGAGAGAGAGAGACAGAGGATGGGAGGATAAAAAGACAACGAGACTCATTATCCTCTGACCAATTTTCATCACTGTCCTGTCAGTAATCTCTCTCTCTCTCTCTCTCTCTCTCTCTCTCTCTCTCTCTCTCTCTCTCTCTCTCTCTCTCTCTCTCTCTTTTCTCTTTCTTTCTGCCTCGGACTCAAACAGTCCACGGTTCTGTTTGAGATGACGGATGAAGACCAATTACTCGAACTGTTTCATTAAGTTGAAGGCTGATTCGCTGCCATCTTCCAGAACACACACTGATAGTCCTGTTGGCCCTGGAAATTACTGCTGCTCATGGCCTGCTAACACACCTGTGTGTGTGTGTGTGTGTGTGTGTGTGTGTGTGTGTGTGTGTGTGTGTGTGTGTGTGTGTGTGTGTGTGTGTGTGTGTGTGTGTGTGTGTGTGTGTGTGTGTGTGTGTGTGTGTGTGTGTGTGTGTGTGTGTGTGTGTGTGTGTGTGTGTGTGTGTGTGTGTGTGTGTGTGTCTCCAACACAAAGACGTGTGTGACAGGGAGGAAGAAGCTCAGTTGAAAAATGTCCACTGACAAACTATTCCAGGCTGATGCATATACAGACTCGTCAGCTGCAGCTTTTTATTTTTTATTTTCCTCTTGTCCATGTTTTCTTGCCACTTAAACTTATTTGTTGCCGTACTAGTTTTTTTTATTCCAACTGAACAGACATCACATTGTTCCTGTTTCCTTTGTTCCCCACTTCTGCAATTTTGCTTTAACCCGTATTGCTGCTTCTGTTTTGGCTGAAATGTTCTTCTGTAGAAAATGAAGGACATCTGTGCTTTTTTGTTTATTGTTGGATTTTCTTTTTTTTGTTTTGCAGCAAGCGTTTTGTGAGGTTTTCTACAGATATTGGTCGTGTTGCTGTTGCAGGCCCAGTGTAATACAGGTAAATGTAATGACGTGATTACATACGTTAGTTATTCACAAATAGTTTTTGTCCAATAATGTAACGTAAAGGAGTCAATTAGTATGTAATGTAAGGTGTCGGAAAACCCTCCGTGGGTGTGTGTGTGTGTGTGTGTGTGTGTGTGTGTGTGGGTGTGTGTGTTTCGTCCTTAATGACTGCAGAAAGTCTATTAACACTTCTTGTTGACTGAAATGACAAATAAATTAGTGGAAATTAGCTGATGCGCTCTTTAGAAAGATTGATGCGTTGGCACATTTAGCCTTTTTTAGGATAAAAGCCAGCGTTTTGACTTTCAATGCTATCTTTTTTTTTGAGGAAAGATTGATTTATGCTTTTCGCTCCTGGAAGAAAGATCCCGCCTCTGTCATATCCATTTAATCTATTTTAATGTTAGTGTTTTTAATCTGCATCAAGAGGCTAAAGTTAGTGCCTATTGAACATTATACTGCAAAGACAAGTTTATTTGTGTCGCATCTTTTAACAATAAATCAGTTCAAACTGCTTTACATAAATCACAAAAATCATTTGGACATGGAATTTAAATATAATTGAAAAGATTTAAGTAGAAGATAAAATAGAATGGGAGATTACAAATTACAATGCTGTGTGTGACATGAATAAAATGCCACATATTTGATTTAATAAAAGGAAAGAAAACAGAAAAGTCTTGTTTTTAAAGAACTAAAAGTTGCAGCAGACCTGCAGGTTTGGTTTGTTTTTTAGATACATGGTTCATAAAAAGTAAAAACTGCTTCTACAGGTTTAGTTTGAACTTTTTAACAGACCTGCTCTGAGAGATCGGAGGGTTCATAACATAATATAGAGAAACGCATGAACAAGTCTTATTTCCAGCTCAGAAACAAATAGACTTTAGATCGTCTTAGATTATCTTTAACAGGATGAAGGATTATAATCATTAGTGGCTGAATAATAAAGTATTGTGCTTTTAAGGTGGTAGGTTATAGATTTGATCTGAATGCGGCTGTTGAAAGTGAATCCATGACAACACTGTTATTTCTGGCCTTGATTAGACACATTAGAGATTTAATCTAAACATTATACGCATCCAATTTTAGATATGTCTCACTCTTTTCTTTGTTCTTTTTGTCTTTGTCTCATTTTTTAAAATTTTTTTCTGGCTGCACTTGTCTGTTATTGCCTCATCAATCACCTTTGAAGCACTTTGATCTGCACCTGTATTGCCTATAAATAAGAACTTTTTTTTTCTTTCTTCCTCCCTCCTGCTGAACGTGTCTCTACCACAACACACACACATGTTCACATCATTAATTATAAGAGGATGACAAACCTTTACAGCTAATTTCATTTGATTGCTTAAAATAAGCAGTTTTAAAATAAAAATACTTAAAATACAGTTTTAAGACGCATTCATCAGGTGTCTCAAAATGTAATTTTGTGTTCATTTAAAAGTCAGTTTGTGTGTGTATATATATATATATATACATATATAAATAAAATAAAATATATAATTTTATTTTTTGTAAAAATCATGATTTTGTGCGAATTTTTTGACACGAAATGTCAAATGATGTGACCAAAAAGAACCTAGAATAAAAAACCAATAATAATTAAAAAAAAAAACTTTTTAAGAGAACTATCTGGTTCCAAGTTTTTAGGATTACACCGTATGACATTTTTGACATTATCCCCTGAACAACGTCATCGTTCTCTCCCATTAAAGTTAATTCCTGCTCATAACAAGAAAAGCACGGCAGTAACAGGGATGAGCTGATGAAGGAAAAACACATTTTCTTTATTCAAAAAGAAGGTTTTAAGCTCCAATAAATAGATTTAAGCTATTTAAATGAACACCTACATGGCATTAATGATTAAGAATATTAATGCACTAGCATAAAATCCAATAACTTTGTTTATATGAGAGAAAAAACAGAGGGAAAAAAACGACATTCACAGCCCCAAACCCCACAAGGCCCCCGCAAACAGAGCAGAATTAACCATGAAACCATCTTTCTACATTCGTCCTTTAAATGCCTTTTTGTTGCCACTTGTTGCAGACGCTGCTCTGCCTGACACCTGGTTTACAAGTGTGTGAATGTTCCAGCTGGATGTTATCTCCCTGAAGGGCCTGGCCGAGCCGCTGCTGTTGACTTTTAGGTCGTCGCACAATCACGGAGGCAAACAGAGTCTGGCCTTTATGCTGCAGCCAGTGAAGCGTCCGAGCAGCGACAGGATGAGTTATTATTCCAGCTGGATCTTGTTAGGAAACAGTGCAAAACCACAAAATAAACGGCCGTTTAAGGCATTTTTAATCACAATCATAAACATAGCGACAGGTGGCTTATATTAGTCTGAATACAAATAATCGGTAAGGATTGTTGAGTTTTACATGAAATATGAGACATAAACAGAGCTGTGGAGATGTACTCGTTTATATCCAGCAAAAGTAATGACAACCTATGCAGCACTCAAAGAAAAGTGTATTTACAAAGCAGAAAAGTGACAATTTGAAACTACTATTTGGATCTAGGCTCAACAGCATTCAGTAAATTTAAAGATCTCATTCAGACCAGTTTGAAAACATGTATAATAAAAAATACTTTGAATATGAATTTATGTTTTTTCAGAGGAGACACGGTGGTGCAGGGGTTAGCGCTGTTGCCTCACAGCAAGAAGGTCACAGGTTCAAGACCTCCTTGGTCCTGGGTCTGGGACCTTTCTGTGTGGAGTTTGCATGTTCTCCCCGTGTCTGCGTGGGTTTTCACCGGGTACTCCGGCTTCCTCCCACAGTCCAAAAACATGCTGAGGTTAATTGGAGACTCTAAATTGCCTGTAGGTGTGAGTGTGTGAGTGAATGGTGTGTGTGCCCCATGATTGGCTGGCGACCATCTGGGGTGTATCCCTGCCTCTCGCCGTAACGCGCTGGGATTGGCTCCAGCAGACCCCTGTTTGCAATATCACAACTCACATTCACTGACCCATTAATCATCTAATGTTATCAATAAACACTGACCTGTTCTGTCCACAGACCCTGCTGCTCCTAGAGGAAATCCTCACCTTGGATTGTTTTTAAAAGATCCTGAACCTCAGAAACATTCCAGTGAGATCAGACTGTCCATGTGGCCCCAACAGACACGTCCTCATTTCTGAGTCCTGTGGAACCAGGTAACCACTAATGTGGCAACGGTCCAAAGTTCACACAATCCACAAAACCAACACGTTCTATCATCCACACACAGACAAAAGCATTTCATTTTTTATTTCACACAAAAACCAGCAATGTGTCCTACAAATGTCCCTGTGGATGTTTCATCAACGTTCCTGCAGAGTCTTAAAAAGTCTTAAATGCATTGAATTCATGAATTTGGAGATAATACCTTAAAAAAGACTTGGAAAAAGTATTGAATCTTGATATCTGGGTCAACCACTATTATTTTTTAAGTAATGTAGCCTAAATAAAAAGTGGTGAAACTGTCATGGCTCAAAAAGTTCTGTCTTTCCAGAAGTTACTTTCTAGAATCTTAGTATTATAGACTATTATACTCTGATATACTAGAATATTACTGTCAACAGAAATCTCCAGGTCGCCACGTTGCCAATCTACTGCCGTTCTCTGTGTTAGGGACCGTCTGCAAGTTACATGTTTCAGCAGGAATTGATTAATGAAAAATGTTCACCAAAATTAAGCAAAATGACTTTTCCTACTCTGTTTGCTGTAGTTCATCACATTCACAATGCCCTAACTAGTACAGGTGAGGTTTTAGTTAAAACATATTTTATATGGGCATTACACAGTTAATACCTGAAAATACTCACTAAAAATCAATTAATAGTCTTTTTATCAGGCTGTTTGCTGTATTGCATCGTATTCACAATAACCTAATTACTATAGGCCAGTAATACAAAATATTTTATATGAGTATATATATATATATATATATATATATATATATATATATATATATATATATATATATGCATTTAATTTAAATATAAATGAACCAATAAAACCGATTTCTTTGCTGGTTGATCTGTGCAATGGGCCATAAAATAGGTATTGAGTTTTATATCAATAGTCTTAAAAGAACTTAATGTATGAAACCCTGTTTTATATATTAGGAAACTTCCAGACTCTCATCAAAAGAACCTTGAAACACTTCAACTCGATGGTGGTTTGGAACACTTCCTCTGAGAGGAAGCCTGCATGTGTTCATTGTTCCTGACTTTTGCATTTAGGTAGTATTCTACACACCACTGAGCACTAGTGCATTTGTATATGCTTTAAATAATGTGGCCATGGCTCGTGTGTGCACTCGCTGTGATATGGTATCATTCAGTCTCACTGTTCACATCATGGGATATATATATATATATATATATATATATATATATATATATATATATGCTGTGGGAGGAAGAGGAAGAGTGAGTAATAAGCATGTTTTTTTTTTGGAGGATACTATCCCTGGTGATTTAGTTTTTCTCTGACTGTGACTTTGACATTCAGGACTACTTGGCTTGTGTAATGGCCCCAGTAGAAACATGTGGTCCAGGAAAACCCTTTTGCCCCTCAAGAGTAAATCCTCCAGGTAGCGCATTGAGAAGTGAATTTTTATGATTCAGGATAGTGGAAATTTGGTTTGGATCAATGCAACATGCTGTTTTCATTTCAAACGCTGTAATGCAACCGGTATTTGCGTCACTTTGATTGGTTAAAAAGAGAAAAAATACCACTTGATTAAAAGAGGATTAACACTCATCTGCTTCAGTTTTGAAAAGAGCAGATGAGGCTATAATGTATTAAAAGCTGAGCTAAAATCAACAAATAAAATCTGTGCGTGGGCTTTGAGGTTTTTAATGTGCTTGACAGCGACGAGGTTGATGCTGTTAATGGCATCATCGGTGCCCCTCCCCCGATTACACGCATTATCCTGTTCTGTGCTGGGACAGATATAGAATAGTACAGTGGTGCTCAAAGTGGGGTCCGGGGACCCCCAGGGGTCCTTGAAGGGGAAATAGAAATAAGGAGAATAATTTATTTTCACTATAATTCCACAATGACAGAATATAGAACCGTTTTTTACAGAGGACTGCCATCATTTTAAGTTTATTTAGTAGCATTTATTTCCTATTTTTTGTGTATTATTTTCCCTTTGCGTATGAATCTATTTATTTTCAAGTTTTATTCAGGCAAAAATAAATGGTGTGTATATAAATAAATAAATACAACAGTTAATAAAGGAAAAAAGTAATAAATGTGAAAATAAATAAATGTCAAGTCAATTTTGTTTGTATAGCACAAAATCACAGATTTGCCCCAATGGGCCTTAATGATGGGCACATCATATAAGGAAAAACTCCTTAAATGCACAAATAAAATAAATAAAATGCTCAATAAAATGGAAAAGTTAATAAATATGGATGTTTACTGGTATATTTATTTATATACGGAGTCATTATTTATCTATTTATTCTTGATTATGGCAGTTTCAGTCTAATTTTGACACTTTCTTTTATAAAATAAAGCACAAATCTTATGAGACGGGGTCCGTGGTCTAGTTTTCATGAGTTTAAGTTTATTTTAGGTCCTTTTAATGATATTCACCACCTATTAACTTTAACTTTTACATATTTTTCCTGCTGATCAAGTCATTCTCTAGTTTTTTTTTATCAACTTTCACTTGTTTTGCTGAACTTTTACATGGTTTATGGCATTAAAGATTAACTGTGACATGAGTCATTATTTAGTTCTAGATCACCCTCAAAAATGACCAGATCTGTACAGCCTGTTGATCATCATGTCTGTTCCCTGCTGACTCATTTTACATCAGCTTCAGTTACAATAAAACCATCAAACCCCAGTAATAAAACCCAGATGTGATACAGAACCAGGGTTGACAATGTATAAAACAACAGAGATTCCTACGCTGTTTAACACATATGCCATCAGTCATTGTTCCGGTTTAAATACGCCTGAGAAAAATGTGTCCAGACCTCATCGTATATCACACAGACTGCAGCAGCTGCTCCAATTCAGACGGAAAGTTGTCACGCGTGAAATATAGTTATTGAAACTTCACAAGCTGTCCTGAGTCGAGTTCCACTAGAAAGTAAACATAGCGTATAGCTGTCCCTCCATAGCCCAGAGATAAATGTCAAATTACTGATGTTTCTATGATATACGGCTATTCTGCTGCACAACAGCAGCAACGGTACCATATATATGACTTAAATGAAAGTGCAGTCTTATAGAGGCCAGGAGAGTGTACAGAATACACACATAGTGTGTGTACGTGTGTGTGTGATCAGTATGTATTAGTGGTCCGAGTGTTTCTGGGCTTGTAAGGTATTTCTCTTCTATGAAAATTGTCAAGCAGCAAAGTGTGGGTGTAAAACAGCAGCCGGCACTCAGAGAGGATGAGGATCTGGCAGAGAGGTGAGACGGCTGATGTGTATGGATGAGGCCGTGATGGAGAGAGCGAGAGAAGAGGGAGGAGGCCGATGTTTACGGGTGGGGGTTGGCGGGGGTGGGGGGGCGGCGAGGCCAGTAAACTGTTTGTGAAATGAAAATGGCTCTTTAGCAGAATCCAGGACACTTGGGCGCTGCGCTGGATCAATGTCTCTGATTTACTGTCTGAAAGCCTGTCAAAGGGAAAAGAGAAGAGAGGTGGGGGGGGGGGGGGGGGAGGACGGACAGAGAGAAGTTAGAAGTTGGAGGTAGAAGAGTCCTTTTAATGGAAGGAGAAAGCAGGGTGAGGCTGCAGATGGAAATTGTCTGTCACGGTGACAGCGTGAGGAGCCAGAATCGGAGGGATTGCTCCTCAAGTCCTCAGGACTGAGCTGCAAAATCAATCCGTCAAGGCGACGGGGAGGAGGAGCCGTCTGGTTTTGTGCGGAGAATTAGTGCGGCCATTTGGGGTAAAATCAATAGGGGACACACGGTGCTTTTTAAATCCTTTACCGCCCCGCAGAGGCCCGGGCCTATTGACAAACAGCGGAGGGTACAGTACACAAATTCTTAACCTGACCTGTCTGGAAGGAATCTATATTCTGGTGATGAGCGAAGCACCGGTGGAGCCAGATGAAGGCAGCGTTTTGCTGTGAATTCAGAAAAGTCACGGAAATGAATAAAAGAGGAAGAACCATAGAACCAGAGGAGTCAAACTCAGTTTAGTTCAGGTTTCATCTCAAGTGAGTTACAAAATATTCGTATAAATAACAACAGCTACACGTTTCTCCTCTTCTTTTTCTGTGAAAAAAACCATTGTGAATTCACCCTGAAACAGAACCGATGACCCAAGAAAATAAAGGTTCAATTATCCCGTATTTAGTCTTTTCTGCACAATATTTAGTTATTTAACCCTGCTGTTATGTTCTTTTCTCAGGAATGTTGTAAAGACGTCTAAAACCAAAAAAAAAAAATCCCAATAAGCATTGTCAATATTTATTAACTCCATTGCTTTCTATTCTATCAGTATTTAGTAGAATAATTACTTATGAAAGACCAACATATAAAAGACAATAGTTTTACAAAACATTGAAATCTAACATTTAAATGTATTTTTTTATATTTAGACATTTTTACACTCTTTTACCTCCAGTTTGCTGCTGCAAATTGACCTGATCAGTATCTATGTGATATAAACATGCAGGGATATATGAGATGAAACATTTTCATTTTATACGTTGATTACACTAATTAATTGACCCATGACATAACAGGAGGGTTAAGCAGCAGGTGAAGTCATCTCCTGCTTTAGAAACCATTTACAAATCAAAAACTGTCAATATTTTATCTCTTGATCCCTGAAAGATTCTCACTGACGTCACATTTCTCTGATGAAACAGGAACTGGAACATTTTTTGTCAAACAGTACTGTACAGTCCTCTGTTGGGGCCGGATTGAAGCATTTAGCGGGCTGGTTCTGGCCCCCGGGCTGCATGTTGGACACCCCTGCCATAGACTGGCAGGACACGGATACTTTATTCAAAGATGGCTTTGAATAAAGTATCAGGCATGTTATGCCAAATAAAAGTTAGTTTCTTCTTCTTCTTCTTGTATGGCGAGTTGACTCCCTTCATATCAGCATCATTTCTGCTGCTGGCCCATTCAGCCCATAGACTTTACATTGTAGATGACATCACAAATTTATTAATCATTTTTTTCTAGGCTCTGGTAAAGTTTTACAAATGTAATCTGGATAAAATGTTAATATAACAAAGTGTTATAATCAACCTTATTTGCAGACAGAGGTGTCCTGATGACGGTTCTTTTATAACAGCGGCCTATGGCCCAAACAACACTCACCACAAAATCTGCAGTAAAAGCTGAGCAAATCTAAGATATTCATATATTACATGAGAAAACCTCAGCTCCAACACTAAATAAAGTGTTTTTATCTGTAGTAAAACACAATGTTACTGTTACAGCATCAATATATATCATCAATATCCACATCATCAATACAATAAGAAAATAGTTTAATATAATATCAGTATTTCGAGCACTATTTTGATATTTAATTTAGATTTGAGCTGATTGTGTGATTATTTAATTGGCTCCTTTAAAATCTCCTCTTTAAACATCTTACAGAATATATTCTTCATGTTCTGGAATGATCCTCAGTGTGATTTCTATGATTTTATGAACAAATAATTGATCTTTAATCTTATTAATCATTGACTTTGCAACTTTGCATTGAAGATAATTTAGTTTATTTCAATCTTTTCCTGATTTAACTATAGTAAAACACAATGTTAAAATAATCAGGCTACTAACAACTATTTTTATATTTAATTTAGATTTGAGCTGTTTATGTGATTATTTAATCGGGTTCTTTATAATCTCCTTTTTGAACATCTTACAGAATATATTCTTCATGTTCTTCATCATTTTATGAACAAACGACCTTTTGAACTTTGCATTGCAGATAATTTAGCTTATTCCAATATTTTTTTTCCTGATTTTGGTCACTAAGTAGGACATGTTAGGTTTGTTTTGTTTCTTTTTTCAATATTCTAACTATATTTACTCTGTAACAGCAACAAATTGATTGTGACTCTTTTGTATTCACTCTCTTGTAGAATTTTTTTGACACCAGGTTAAAGTTTATAACCTTTATAGTTGTAGATGTATTCTACTAGTACTGTATAGAGTGAGTCTGTGGAGAACAGCTCAATCAATCTTCTTCAAATCTTATAAACGGGTCCAAATTGATTGATGACTCATGGAAACAAAAAACGAAATGAAGGACTTGGTATCTCTAGAAAGAAGTTGACACTTTTTGAATGGGATTCTGTGGGAGCCGGTTCCTGCGTTGGCTTCAGCCTCGAAATGTGCTAGCTGCAGCTTGGGTAGGAGAAAAAAAAATCTGGCTATGTCTTCTATTTGCTAATTCAATAAAACACGCGCTCGAACACACACACAGGTGGGGCTCTGGGGCCCGGGACGACAGGCCGGACGTCTCGACAAGAGTGTTTTCCCGCACCCTTGGGACACGGCAAGTCTGGATTGGGGAGTTGGCGTTGGTGGGCCGGTGTTTTATTTTTATTTTGAGTGTTTAATGTATTAAAAGGGGCTAGGGTAATGAATTATAATCTTTAATGCAGAAACCGATCGATACCACCGAGAGAATAAATCAGCTTTTACTGAGAGCGTCAAAGCCCCTTAATACACTAGGGGGGGAGAAGGGGGGGGGGACAAACTGTTAGCACAGGAGGAACAGTCCTGTAGGAGAGGTAGATGATGAAATAGAGTAAGAGGGGGGATGGAGAGATGGATGAATGCAGAGGGAGGGAAGTTATAGATGAACACACTCACCTTTGGACTAACCTCATTGAGTAAAAGCCTGGTGAAAGCACCGAGATTTTGACAGTTTTGTGAGGAGGCGAGGTTGCAGGGTCAGATGGGTCAGCTGGTGTGTGTGTGTGTGCGTGTGTGTGTGTGTGTGTGTGTGTGTGTGTGTGTGTGTGTGTGCACGCACTTATTTTTCCATGTAGTTGTATTGTTCTCTCTCACCTAAAATAGAATTACATCTCCCCAAATCAAACAAAAATCACAATTCTAACTATTTTTTAACACTTTACTTAATGAGTTTTTAACAAAATTCACAGTTATAAACTGCACATATAAAACATTCGTGACTGTTTTAATGAGACTCAATATTCATACCAAACCTTTAATGAATGTGGAAGACAGAACGCTGACAACTTGTCAAAATAAAAGTCTGTGAAAAATCATGGTTTTCGTTCCATAACTCTCTACCTGATCATGTCACATCTGAGTCAAAGACACAGAATATGGTCAAGCAAATAGCTTTTGTTTCATATAAAATGTTTTTTTTTTTTACGTGTACTGAAAAAACAAAAAGTCACCACCTGGATTTAACTAAGTAAACCGATCTTTCAGGTGGAAATAAGTTATTTAATCCCAACTGATGCAATGATGCAACAGCCACATGGAAAGACACAGGTTGTGGGAAATGTTTAAAAATGAGCAGAGTGAAATCACTGGCATCAAGCATCTAAAGAGAAACTACTAAACGGTGCAGGTTCTCAGTTCATCCAGTTCATCTTTCATCATAAACTGCACATATGAAGCATTCAGGACTTTTTTAATTAGACTCAACATTCATACCAAACCTTTCATGAATGTGGAAGACAGAACGATGACAACTTGTCAAAATAAAAGTCTATTAATTGCGAAGAAGGAGATAGATAGATAGATAGATAGATAGATAGATAGATAAAAAGATAGATAAAAATATCTTGTTTATGACACTTTACTGTGTCGTTGTGACTGTTTCGTGAGATTCAACATTCATTCCAAACCTTTCATGAATGTGGAAGACAGAACAACGATGACCTGTCAAAATAAAAGTCTATTAATTGCAAAGAAGTAATCTCCAACCTTTTTAATTATGTCATTCATATATATATATATATATATAGATATATATATATATATATATATATATATATATATATATATATATATATAGATAGATAGATAGATAGATAGATAGATAGATAAAAATATCTTGTTAATGACACTACTATACTATACGATACTTGACGAGTGACTTCATAACACTTTATTCATAGCATAGTCATAAACTGCACATAAAGCGTTCGTGACTGTTTCATAAGATTCAACATTCATACCAAACCTTTCATGAATGTGGAAGACAGAACAACGATGACCTGTCAAAATAAAAGTCCAACAATTGCAAAGCAGCATTCCTGTTTTTGTTCCAATTTGCCTCCAATATTGCATAAAGACACTGGGAGGTAAACTAGTTACATTCGGCTGACCTGTATTTTTTGTATTTTTTGGTCATTCTCAGTAGCAAAAATTTGAAATTAATTGCAAAGATTACATTATAGAACACACACACATTATAATGAAACAAAAATGATTTGCTTGACCATGTTCTGTCTTTTTGTGACTGGACTAGTCCATTGACTCAGATTTGTCATGATCAGATAATGAGGTTTGGAACAAAAACGGCATAAACGCTGTTTTGCAATTGTAGGACTTTTATTTTGACAAGTTGCGGTCGTTCTGCCTTCCACATGTATGAAAGGTTTGGTATGAATGTTGAGTCATGTGTCATAAAACAGTCATGGATGCTTTATGTGCAGTTTATGACGGCTGCTATGAACTCACCCGTCAACTTAAGTGTTACGGAACTTTCTGTTAATGGAAAGTGAAGTTTGGTGGTGTGCACTCACTCTGAATCTGAATAGAGAAACAGGATGCGCAGCCTCTTTACTTTGTGGAACAAGTGGTTTAAGTGTTGTTTGTGGTCACCGGAGACTCTTTAGAAACAGCCATTATAATCTAATAGCACAGGCAAGGACAGCAGGTGAAAGAGTAGAGGCGGATGAAAAGGAAAGATGCACTCTGGTAGCAGGTGGAAAAGATTGTTCTTGGTTGGAGGAAGAAAAACAGAAGGTAGACCATTGAGAGAGAGGAAAAAGACAGAAAAGTCTTTAGAGAGAGAGAAACAACACGGTTCTTTACTAGAAAAGGAAGGCCAAATCATTGAAAAGGATTGATGAAAATGTGATATTCGCTGATAGTGTTACACCCCCTTTTATTAATTAAGAATGGAGCGGACTCTTGAGATCCAACAGTGATGTCAACCAAGGTGTCCATCCATCATCCATGGCTGTAGGAACCAGGGATCACTCATATTGTCAGGTAGTTTTCTCTCATGGTTTCTTTCTCTCTCCAAGGCTTTTCTGTGTTGTTGTTTTTTTGACTGATTTTGTGGTGCTGCTCCATTGTTATGCTTGCAGGGACAAAGCCTTTTTGTTTTGGTTTTTTCTCAAAGAACTAGTTTATTTCTACGAGATAGCCTGCTGAATAAACAGGACAAATTGCAAACGAATCAAATTGCTGTTTTTATTTCATCGTCCTTAGCGAGTGCCCTCTCTCTTTTTCGATTTATAAGCGCGAAGGGGGGGGGGGACAACCTGTGAATACGCTTGCGGTGAGGCGTCTCCATTGAGAATTTAAAGCCTTACCCTTCACTTTTTGTCTGTGGGCACTGTACGTGTGTCTGTCTGCGCGCCCGAGGCCGTGTGATTGTTGCATTGCACTCATAATAAGCCACTGAGTGACTGGCAGAACCAATATCTCGCTATCGCTTTGCCCTGTGCTCACTCAGGCGGCTCGGCTCGCAGCCCCAGTCATGCATCTCAATTCCACAAACATAATGTTCGGGAGCCGAGAGAAAAATGGGGCCTGCTTTTTTGATTAATGTCACCATGACAACTACATAATTCATGAATTGTATTAACGATCCATTTGTCATTTGCAAATCGTGATTCAGGATGTGTGTTTGGGGAGGGCTGGCTGGAGAGGGGAGAGCATGCGGCCCTGATATTATTCCTGGTGTTGTCTTTTGCTCACACACACACACACACACACACTTGACAACAACAACCCTGCCATCACCATGGCGTGTCCCCGTCCTCATCTGAAAGGCAGGCGGCCTTTGGTAGCCGCCTCATTTTGGACAACGGGCCCTTTTGGCTTCAAATTAAACTCTAAGCCCAGATGCTAATGCTAAGTGCTAACACGCCTCTCCACCCGTCCGTCTGTCCGTCTTTGTGTTGCCGGCTCCACACTGACACCAATTGGTGCAGCGGAGAACGGAGTTAAAAGGGGGATTCACTTTAAAGCAGCGGTGCAGGATCATCTGCCATTAGGTCAATGACTGGCTTTAAACAGGGATCCTTAAAACGAAATGAGATTTCCAGCCATATGTGAGCCAGATGGCAGAGCTTCTCCGTCTTTATCCCACTGTACACAGATCAGATCCGGGGGTTATGTGGAGGTTTATAATTAGATTTACGTATTTATTTTGCCTCCCGCCTAAATCCAAACCCCTAAGACTGATGCCCGGAGCTAAATAAAATCTTAATTGTTCATTTAACCCATTGAAGCCTATGAGCCTTTAAGTCTACGGCTGTTGTTTTATACTTAAAATAATTTTTTTTTACGTTTTATGCAGCAAAAAAAAAAAAAAAAGTTTCCAAGTGCTTCCTCTTATATGACGTCAACTTCCTGCCCCTTTCTCCTGAGAACATAGTGAAGACAAAACCCTCCCAGAAAGAGTCATTTTATTTAGATTATTATGATTTACACACACACACACACACACACACACACACACACACACACACACACACACATATAATCATTCAAGTCTCTAGAATAATCCTCCAAAAAAGTTATAAATGGGTGCACGCAGCAACTATAACAGCCATTAAAATGCTATTTCCTGCAAAGAAAAGTCTACAAAATGGAAAAAAAAATAGATAAATAACATAATTGTTAGTGACTTAAATGGCTAAATGGGTTAAAGTACAGCCATAATTACTACAAACTTTTTAATCCAAAAATGGAAAAAACAAGCTAAAGACACTCCAAGATTTGGAAAAAAAAAAGTATAAAAATCCTTTAATAAAACATGGCAAGAATAATTTAAAGTAAAAGTAATTACGAGCTGTGACTTTTTCATGGATATTGGTTTTGTGATGCTTATAAATGATATATATGATGCATATATCACTCTTTTGAACACATGCTGTATGAGAAGAAAGACGTTTTATTTTAATGTCCCCTGGAAACCTGCCGGACTACTTTCATTTTGACCAGAACTGGGCTCACAGGACACTGTCGGGGGTAAGTCAGTGTGAGTGTACGACACTGACGATAGGGATGCTATACAATTAATGTCAAAAATACCAAACTATCCCTTTAAAAGCACATGGGCATAGGTTTTACGGCCGTCATGCCCTGATAAAGACCAATATGGCCGCAACATGTAGGCCTATGTGCTTTTAAATCATTTTTTCCATGTTATATTAAAGGCATTTTATACTTTTTTTAAAATATATTTTTTATATATCAGAAGAGCACCCGAGTATAACTTTTTAAGCCCCTTTGTGTCTCCTCAGTGCCTTTTTAATCCTTCTAGAACACATGGACATATTGTTCACTTAGTTATCTCTGTTTGCACTTTCTTTTCTTATTTTTTTGTATTTCATATGAAAATTCAATGTTTTTTTCTTGCAGCATTGATCGGAGCAATTTCAACCCATAGTATCACTACAGGCAAATGGTCCCGCATGACGGAATGTAAGCTAACGCTAACCTCTAACTGTGTATTGAATTTTGTATCACTATAACCCTCCTTGTTTGTGATGATACGTCCAGTTTTCAATGGTCCAATCAAATTTGACCCAACGTTTTTCCCCGCCTGCGTATCCGAGATTCTCTCTTTAGCAATTTGGTGTCGACGTTAGTACAGGCATTTAATTTAGTTTACAGCTCAAAACACACGAAACAGATCAATGGACCACTTATCAGAGAATGAACCCAAAGCGTAACACCAAACGTCAGTCGCAGGTTATTAAATCCACCTAAAGTGATTTGTGCTTTTCTTTGGGTTCAGTCTCTGAGAAATGGTCCATTGATCTGTTTTTAGCTGATTGTCCTTCTCTGTGAACACCAACCTTGTTCTGTGGAGGGGATGAAGCATAAGACTCCTTCCTCTGGAGCTCAAAAGATGTGTTTCGGGTTTTAGATCCACTTTAAAGATATCCTCAACATAATATAATGACCCTATAGAACTATGTTATCACCACCAGTTGAAGGATTTCAACACTGGTTCTGAGAAATCGGTTTGCTAAACAGCTAAAAATACAACAAGCCTCTATGAGCCACACAGTTCTCTTGATTGATCCACACACACACACACACACACACACTTAAATATACTTGCAGTAAACAAAAAGATAAGTGTGTGTGTGTTGTAGAGCTGTCCTTCACTAAAGAAATTCTTCATGTAAGAGTTGATTATTTGACAAATCTGTGAAATGTGAGTGTCTCCATTCAATAGTTGCAGGAGAGTCTCATGTGCTCATAGGTTTTCAGAAAACTAATTCAGCAGGAGAAATGCTGAAAATTGACTAGAAGATCCTTAGTTGACTGAGATCAAACCGATTGATTATTCAATTAATCAACAATGAGGGGTTTGACCTGTGTGTTGTTGCAATAAATAAATCAATACACTGCAAAAAAAACAAAATGTCATGTAATTTGTATAATATTGAGTAGAATTATCTTATTCCATTGGCAGATAATTTATCATATTTGAAGTTTTTTTCCTGGTTTTAATCAATTTAATCTGTTTTTTAAGAACATGTTAACTTTCTTTTCTTAAAAAAAGACCAAATTGACCCAAATCAGGAAAGAAAAACACTTTAAGTAAGATAAATTATCTGCTAATGGAATCTAATAATTCTATTCAATACTGGACTAATTGTACCAAATACATTTTAACTTCTATGAGCGAAGACCAAAAACAAGGAAGAAAAAGAGCTTGTAAAATATAAATAAAATAAAAAATAGAAGAGTGAAATTAAGGTTTAATTTTTTTAACAGACTGCTGGTGGAAAAAAAACGGTTGGATTGGAAGTTGAAAAGATAAAACTTAATGTTAAATATTACATGTTGATGTAATCAGTTATATTTGACTCGTTTTGAGGTCTATACTAAAAGTGGTGGTTCATTGATTCTCAATCAGAGACACATGAAATGATTGACTGAAGAATTTATTCATTCAGGTATTCAAAAATACTAGGAGGATCTCATTTATTATAAAACACTGTGGTGAGCACATACTATGAATGATTCCTTGTTTAATTGTGAGTTGGCTGAGGTTCAGGCCGTCGGGGCGTCATCGCTGGAATGTTGATTGTCTGGAAGGCAGAGAGAAGATTACACTCTAATAAGCACGCGTATGTTTTATTAAAGCCCAATATTAGCTGTGTTCGGAGTGATTTCAGATGTTATGACCAGTCTCTGGGTGCACCTTTACTTTACAGTCCTATTTATATTCAGCTTGACATTTAACTTGTTGCCCCGCAGACCTTTTACGACGCTCTGCACACAGCTCACCGGCAAACACACACACACACGTTTAGAACTCTCCATCTGAACAAGTCATTTCTTACTTTAAAAGATTAGGTCACAACGTCGTCTGATATACTTTTGCTATTGTTTAAATGAAAATGGGACTAAATGACCTGCTGGGATTGACATTTCTAAAGAGCATATACACACATACTGTAAATACTTACAGCTCTGGAAATAAATAAGAGAGCACTGCATTTTTTAATGAAATCAGCATCTCTACATGTATTCCAGCCATTTCTGTTGAATTCCAACACATGAACACCTCATTCTGCTTAAAGAGGAAACAGGAGTGGAATAAAGTCACCAAGAACAATGGTAAAGACTTGTAGAGAGCAGGACAAGCCACATTGAATCTATGATTAAAAAATAAGGGTTATTGCACCAAATGTTGATTTCTGAACTCTTCTGGAGTGTAAACATTAGTATTTTGCTGTTTTAAAATGAATTTGATCTTGTTTGAGGTCTGAAAACATTATATCTTTATTGTTATTTTGACCATTTGTCACTTTCTGCAAATAAATGCTCTAAATGATACATTTTTTTTTTGTAATTTAGGGGAAATGTCAGTAGTTTAAAGACTCAAACAAAATTGTTCCTTTTGCCCAAACATATACTTATAAGTAGTAAAATCAGGGAAAAAAATGTTAATTTTGCAGTGGTCTCCAATAAAATAAACTGCATATATGCACATATATCCTTATATAGGTTCTTTCTATGTGGGTTGTCACAAAATCTGCATATTTTTTAGAAATAAATACAAACGTGATCCCATCACTGTACATCACCATTACTCATGATGCATAACTGTCCGTAACTTTCAGAGGATTTATATATTTTTATATTTCTAAGTATCGAATCTCTTTCCATTCTCTCCCTTTCTGCATTTGTTTGGAATTCAGGGGAAATATTGTCAGTCGTCTATAGACTAACACTGTTCCTTTAGTCGTAAAATCAGAAAAACTGATATTTTTTTTTCCCAGTTCTGTATCTTCTCCCCCTCTCACCTCTGCCTTCATACTCCTCGATGCTCTCCTGGCTGATGGGCCTGACGCCTGCTCCCTTGGGTGCGTTTGTTTCGTCCTTCTCTCCCTCCCAGACGACCGTGGGGGTGTTCTGGCTGGAGCGGAGGCGGGATCGGGGCGGCGCCTTCTGGTCGCCGGGACTGAAGGACTGGGAGCCCCCCCTGGCCAGGCCCAGACCCCAGCCGTGACGGGACCCCAGTTTACGACGGGCCCCCCCCGAGTTGGTGCGGAACACCGGGGTCCCCGGAACCGAAATGTCCGGTTCGGCCTGGGACGACGGTTTCCTCGAGACAGAAGGAGAAACCGGAGCGCTGCGAGGGTCTGGGGAAAAAAATGAGAGCGGAAAAAAAAGATGAGTGATTATTTATATCATTTTAATCCAGCGTTTATAGAAAACCAAATGGCAGGGATGTTTGGAGTTTAGTTGAAGGTAATGTTGTTCTGTTCTGAGTATCATTGAACAGCACTATTAACAATTTGACCCTCAGCATTTTTCTGCCACAGTGCTGCACCACACTGGCAGGATGAATAAGTCTGTGCCCATTGTTTTTCAGCACAGTGCAAACAGAGTTCAGGCTTTTCATGTATTCTGACTGAGGCAGATGTTGAAATATGTGAAGGAAAAGTTGTGAGCACAGAGAAGGGGTTGTTTGTTTGAGTTAATGTGGAAACAGTAAATCCTGTGAGTTTATCGATTAATGAATGCTTGATAAAACCTTACTGTCTATATGTGAGCAGACATTTAAAAAAAATAACAAAAAAGAGTTTAGGGAATTTTTAATGACAGTGAGAACTTATGGTAATAATGATACAAATGGTGCTTCTAATTCTATAAACCACTTAAGCCCCAGGTCTATTTTTCTGTTTTCTTGATGTAAATGACAATAAATATAGAATATCTCTACAACCACAAAGGTTATTGGACTTAAACCTGGAATCAAAAGAAATCTACAACATGTGAGGTGACTATAGAAGAGTCAGGATTAATTTATGTTGCTAACAGAGAAAATATAGTTAGACTATTGCAAACATATTCTAACATTATGTTTTTCTACAGATAAAAATACTTTTTTTTAAACTTACAACAAGATCAAACTGACCCAAATCAGAAAAAATAATCTTGAAATAAGCAAAATTATCTAAGTTGCAAAGTCAGAGATTAATAAGATAAGAGTTAAAAGAACTATTATTTGTCCTTAAAATCATAAAATCACACCGAGGATCATTGGAGAACATGAAGAATATATTCTGTAAGATGTTTAAAAAGGAGATTATAAAGGATCCAATTAAATAACAGCTCAAATCTAAATTAAATATTCTTACATCTTATTGTGTTGATGATGTGGATATTGATGATATATATTGATGCTGTAACAGTAACATTGTGTTTTACTACAGATAAAAACACATTATTTAGTGTTGGAGCTGTTTTCTCATGTATTATATGAATAAAACTCACATAAATAACGTATAAAATCAAGTGCATTGAAAAGTATGTGCCTTAACTTGAGAGCTTTCAATCGATCGATTCTATAAAAAAAGTGTAATCCTAAACTATTTAACAGCAGATTATATCAAATTATAGTAACTTTATTATGTTTTATTCATAAATCCTGACTTATAGCCTTAGTTTAATGGATGAAGAACTGCAGTGGTAGAATTCTCTGTGTTCAGACCACTGTAACATCGGCTGCAGTTAACCTGCCACGTTAAGGTTAAACACGAGTGCTACTGGAAATGTCACCTCAAATATCAGAAACAAAGAAAGGAGTAGGCGTTGTGGGAAATGGCTTCATCTTAAAGAGGACATATTATGCACATTCACACATTTTGTATTAATCGGGGACTCTGCCGGAATATATTTGCATGATTTACACTTCTTAAAAAATATATGTTAACATTGCACAGCCCTTTAGTTCCACCTCGGTTTGACTGTTTTTGGCTCTTGTCTCTTTAAAGCTCTGCTCTGTTCTGATTGGTCCTCACCCTTCTGCCACCTCTGGAATCACCATCAACAAAATAGAATGGAAGGATTTGACAATTTTTTTCTCATTTTTTACCCAAAATGTCAACTTTTCAAATACATTTGTACATGTTCGTGCCGGACCTGAAATATAAAAGTGGGCAGTGCAAACAACACGTGGAAAAACCTTCGCAACAACCTCAGCAACAAAGGCTACGGAACAGATGTTTGTTCATGGTCAAACAAAATGTGCTGGGAAAAAAAACATTGCAAAAAAAAAAAGAAAGCGCCTTTTTGACTTGATGTCCGACATAAAAACTAAAAAGAGAAAAACACAAAATAATATTATGTCCCTTTTTAAACAAAAGAGAAGTGACCACTCATCTCAAACATTGATTTTTCCTTTAGTCTAAAGGCTTCAATAAATCTGCTTCTTCCACTTGCATCCACTTGAGGGAATGAGTATCTCTCTGGGACCCAGGCTCGATAAAAGACACAAATCCTCTTGTTTAGGAATAGGAAGAACCAGCTTTACGTTTTCCTGGGAAAATAAAATTAAATGAGGGCCAATAATAATATATCAATAGAGAGGGAGGGGAAAGAACATTCATGCAGGTTGGGGCTTAAATCTCAGCTTTGAGGAGGGTTTTTTTTTTTCTTCTTTTCTCTGATTCAGTAAATGCATTCCACTGTCAAGGTGTATAAAAAGAGAATGAAGCCCTGCAAATCTTTCCCTTTCAACATGTGGTTAGCAAGGGAAAGAGTCAGTCCCTGTGCTCTACAGGGAGAGATCTGAGGAGGAGAGAGTGGTATCAATGTCGACCACACTTGGTAGTCATGAGATGATTTGTATGCATGCCTGTAGCCGCGCTTGATGGGGTGAGCATGTGAGCATATCTTTGTGAAAGCCAGTCGACTTGTTTTTGTGTGTGTGCGTGTGTGTGCGTGTGTGTGTGGTCTCACCACTCTGAGGTGTGTCTGATGTAAATTCCGCGCTGTCGGCCAGGTTTTCCACACTGCCCAAGGCGGTGAAGAGGGCACGTCCCTCCCTCCCTCCTCCCCGGGGTTTGATTAGCTTCTTCATCCTGTCTGCAATCCAGTTAGATTTCCTGTGAGGACACAGAGGACAGGGACCATTTACAAAGAAGCGGGTTATTAGGGCGGTGTGTCTTGTGCGCACGCTGACACGAGCACATATTACGCGAACACCCCCGGTTTTCCAGAAACCGTATTAGCATGCCGAGTGTCAATGCACAAAAATGCATCGTGCGTCACGAAAATTGTGTGTTTTCTGGCACAAAAAACGCCAGCAGGGGAACAAAATGTTCCTCGAGCTGCCAAGTGCCATTTATTGTGCCAAAGGAAGCACTTTGTAGCGTGATTTAAGAAAATCCATTTGGAAATGTTATAATTGGAATGTCACTACTGTTTTAATTTCCTCAATGAAAACTTTGTACACAACAGTGATGGAAATAGATGTGATGTTTAAAATGCTTTGTGTCACTGCAGCTGCTAAAGGGGGGATGTGTCCACAGTTTGTGAATTTAAAGGTTGCATTTTTCCTATTTATTATTATTTCCAACAATTCTTACCTGCAAATCCAAACTAATAATCAACTCATCCTACTTACAAGTGAATCCAGTGTCTGATTTATCATAGGCCTCCTTTTTTGTTCAAAAGCTAAGTTTAGGATCACCTAGACAATTTTGTGTTTTCCATTTCTAAACTGTTTTTAGCTGTGCTAACATGTTAGCATCAAGGGTTTTCTCATTATCCATTATCCTTCTGATGCAATGAGCAAACACATTGTACCATTAGAACACTGGAGTGATAGTTGCTGGAAATGGGCCTCTATACACCTATGTAGATATTGCAGTAAAAAAACAGACATTTGCAGCTAGAATAGTCATTTACCACATTAGCAACGTATAGAGTGTATTTATGATTAGTCTAAAGTGATCTTCATTGAAAGAATAAACACTGCTTTTCTTTCATAAATAAGTGTATTAAAAAAACTCAAAGTTTCTAAACAACTACAGTAACTATTGCATTCAGGAAGAAACAACATGGCCCATCCACATGTTCTGATGGTTTTTGGACAACAGCACAGAGGAAAACAATATTTTGACTCTGCACTTAAGAATTGTCAGAAAGAAATAGGAAAAAATTGGAAAATTGCATTACCTTTTAAAGATCCTATACGGTTCCCTTTTTCTGGGTTTTATTTGATATCCCTAAACAAGATATGCTATCATAAAAAATAATATGTATTAAAAAACTTTAGTAATAACTTAGAGTCACTGCACACTTTATTTTCTACTAAAACCAACACTACCAATTTGTTGTATATATATATATATATATATATATATATATATATATATATATATATATATATATATATATATTGCATTTTATTTGCTATTGCTATTTTATTATATTTAGTTTTTTCTTTATATTCTTATTTTATAGGTTGTTATCATCACTACTACTGCACTGTAATATCTATCTATCTATCTGTCTATCTATCTATCTGTCTATCTATTGAATGAAAGTACTTAATATTTGTGACATCACAACTCATTTTATGACAGTTTCTGAATCCAGACTGTGTGAATTTCTCTCCTGATTGAGTCTTTTGAAAAACGGGACAGTATTTATATAACATCTAGACCTTTTATAATCAAAAAGCGATTAAAATCTAATTTTCTTCAATATGTGACCTTTTTAAATAGGCGACACTTGGCTGCCCAAGGTGAATTTTGTCCATAAAACACTCATTACTCTGTGTTTTCTACCACACACTGCACCTGTACAACAACACAACAGCCCCACAATACACCCCGTCTTTGTGGAGCTTATACGGTTTAATTTTTTGCAGGTGCTGAGTCATGCTGAGACATAGAAAATCTATGGAGCTCAGCCAGTTCCTCTGTGAAGATAATTGAACTGTATAAGCATGTAGGATTTATTGTTTTATATGTTATTGATACACCTGCTCAGCTTTCACTATGTTTGAATTCAGGTTGTAAATTGTGCTTCTCCTCCATCTCTGAACGAATGTTAAGCATCCATCACGATCCACGCTGCATTTAATTCCTGCACTACCTTACACTACTGTTCAAAAGTTTGGGGCCACTTAGAAATGTCCTTATTTTTGAAAGAAAAGCACTGTTTTTTCAATGAGGATAACTTTAAATTAATCAGAAATACATTCTATACATTGCTAATGTGGTAAATGACTATTCTAGCTGCAAATGTCTGGTTTTTACTGCAATATCTACATAGGTGTATAGAGGCCCATTTCCAACAACTATCACTCCAGTGTTCTAATGGTACAATGTGTTTGCTCATTGCATCAGAACGCTAATGGATAATGAGAAAACCCTTGATGCTAACATGTTAGCACCGCTAAAAACAGTTTAGAAATGGAAAACACAAAATTGTCTAGGTGATCCTAAACTTCTGAACTGTAGTGTTAAGAAGGTTAATGGATGATTATAAAACCCTTGATGCTATGACGTTAGCACAGCTGAAACTGACCTTCCTTTTGACGAAAGCAAAGTTTGAAGGAAAAAAATTATTATTTCAAATACAAATTATTATTTCTAATTTTGTCAATGTGTTTTTCTATTCATTTTACAACTCATAGTGGTAAATAGAAGTGTGACTTTTCATGGAAAACACTAAATTGTCTGGGTGACCCCAGACTTTTGAACAGTATTGTATGGGTAAGTGACAAAACCTGGTACCAGATAGTTTAACTCTCTTAAAATGGGTTTAAAAAAACAAAAATACATTGATACTATGAATAATTTTATATTCTAGGTGGATGGAAATATTTAAAATGTTTCATTGGTTACAACATATGCCATTTTGTGTGAAACAATCACACAAAATTGTGATTTTTGTTTAAGAAATGGACAGAAATAGACTTTTAAATGACAAGAAACCAACATGAACACAACATGTACATTTTGAGAGACCTGATTAAAACTGAATTTAAAAAGTTTTTGACATCTTGCCAACCATGATTTGTCACTGAACCGTACATGTTTTTCTGCTTTTCAGTAAACTTCAATGAATTTTGGACTTTTAACTTGCATATTTTATTACTTTATTTGAAGCACAGTCTGGTTATTTAGCCTACTGCAAGGTTGAAGTTTTGTATTGAACAGGTGTGGTTAATGAATGAATCCCAGCTCATTGTGTAGGCAAATATTATATATTTATCCAGTACTTGGCCTTGCTGGTTGGAGTGTGCATGTTGGGCTCCAGGACTCTGTACTGATCCATAATCTTCTCCACCAACTTCTGCTTCTCCCGACGTAGCTCGCTCATTTTCTCCCTGAAGGAAAAACCATGAGAAGCATCAGAACAAAGCAGAAGAGAAATCCTGAGCAGGAAGACGTCTGTGCTCGTTTCTTATATTCATTATCATCGAGAAGAAAACCTGGCTGCTGCGTGATTCAGCTCATGACTACAAATCCAGAAATGAAACGTGAGTGTGCGGTTTGAATGGGATTCTTTTTCTAAAGCAGCAGATCAGAGAAGAGACTGCAGTATTTTGAAATGAGACATTTTTTTTGTATAATCTGAGGTGTAAATATAGAAGAAGCTCTAAAACAATAAATACACACATTTCATTCAACATATGGATTGAGTTTTATTCATAAATAACATGAGAAAACCTCAGCTACGACACTAAATAAAGTATTTTTATCTGTAGTAAAACACAATGTTACTGTTACAGCATCAATATATATCATCAATAACCACTATTTAGATCGTTAATTTTAATTTGAGCTGTTTGTGTGATTATTTAATTGGGTCCTTTTCAAACATCTTACAGAATATTCTTCATGTTCTGTAATGATCCTCAGTGTGATTTCTATGATTTTATGGATAAATAATTAATCTTTGAACTCTTATCTTATTAATCATTGAACTTTGTTTTGATTATTAGATTATTTAGCTTATTTCAATTTATTTATTTATTTAAGTTTAAAATAAAGTATTTTTATCTGTAGTGAAATTTTACAATTTTACAGTATTTTTCCCCCGTCGATTCTAACTATATTTGCACCCTTGTGGTTGTAGAGATATTCCATATTTATTGTAGTTTCAAGCAGGAAAACTGAGAAATAAGCCTGGGGCTTAAGTGGTTAACACAGTCACTGTGCCCACATTAACATGTAGACATCAGCACTGTGCAGCCTCACAAACAGCCTCAAGAAAATGTTGTGGTTCTGAGGCAGTCTGTCTGATATGTACTCTCATTTTTCTTTCTTTTCTTTTTTTTTTTTAGGAACATAAAGGTTAATTTCATCTGTTTGCACCTGAACGATCACATCAAATGAACTAAAAAGCTTTTTGTCATCCCACGAATTTAAGTGATTCATGGGTATGATCAGCTATGAACACAAAGGAAAAGCAGAAACAGGAGCTTCAGACTGTGGTTCTCCTTCACTTTTTTTTTTTTTGTGAGGAGGATAAAGTGCTGGCTTCGAGATAATAACAGCCATCTCCTTCTAGCCTGTTTACCTAATATGGACTTGTATCCCGGTGATAGATTGGATTACTTGCTAACGAACACCACAGTGAGCTTGGCACAGGACAGACATCTGTGCTTCCTGCAATAACCCGAACTACAGGAATAATGAGCCCAGTTTAAATAAACAGTAGAAGCAGCCATGCTGTGCTATTACTCTAAATCCTCCTAATTAATATTGGGGGGGGGGGGGGGACAGTGAAAAAAATGCATCCTGCAGGGAGGCATGGGGAGGTGCAGGATCAAGTCGCAGAATACAAACTTGGCCGAGTGTCGCCGACGCCCTGAAGGTCAACCACTTCTTTTCCAGAGTGATGCAACAGCTTGATATTTTCGACACGTTGCCAATCGTGTCACTCCAGCCAATTAGATTTCAGCTCTGCTGTCGTCCGTACGTGCAGGCCTGCTACCACAGGTCTGCTGACTGCTTTTAACTATCATATACAGCAGTGGTTCTCAAAGTGGGGTCCAGGGACCTCCAGGGGTCCTTGAAGAGGTGCCAGGGGGTCCCCACTTAAAGGGGAATAATTTATTTTCATTATAATTCCACGATGACAGAATATAGGACTGTAGAGGACTAATGATAATTTAAAATAAATACATAAATTTATTTAATTTAGTCATATTTATTTCTGTAATTTAGTCATTTATTATTTTCCCTTTGCACACACAAATTTATTTTATTTTCTATTTGATATATTGAGATAAAAATGACTGGGGTAAATACATTAAAAATAACTTATTATTTTAAATGGAAAATCAAATAAATTTGAAAATAATATACAAATAAATTCATTTTATGAATTAATTAAAAGTAACATTAAATATATGGGGACATTTACTGGTATATTTATTTATTTACTCTTGATTATTGGTTTCAATCGTCTATAATTGCCCTTGGGTTTTTGACACTTGACACACACTGACATGATTAAAAATAAATAAATGACTGACTCAGTACATGAATAAATATGCCAGTAATTAGCTGTATTTATTAAATTTTCCATTTATGTAATGAATTAAATGTATTTGTGTCATATTTTCCCTTTACACATAAATGCCCTATTTATTGAATTTTCCTTTTTATTTATTATGCATATATTTTTAAATGTAATTATTTATTCATGTATTCATTCCCCCATTTATTTCTCCAAATATATTTATCTCTGCATTGTTTTCACCTCAATATATAAAATAAGAAATACAATATGAATTTAAATAAATTCATGTGCAAAGGGAAAATAATAGGAAATAAATATGTTAATGCCAAATTAAATAAAGTAATTTATTCACTTTTAATTCTGGCAGTTTTACACCTACACTCTGTCAATGTGTATGGAAGGAATTATAGTGAAAATTAATTCTCCTTTTTTCTGCGGACCCCTGGCACCCCACCCAAGGACCCCCGGGGGGTCCTCTGGCCTCACTTTGAGAACCACAGAGTTAGAGAATAGAGTTTGCTTGTATCTCACTGAAGATCAACCTGATGTCTTATTTTTCCTGAAATCTCCTGAACTCTTTCCTAACAACGGCAAATAAGCCTCTTTTCCAAAATGTTTAACTATTCCTTTAAAAATCCAGTGAGTAGTTTCTGGCATTGAAAACGTCTTGGTTTGTCTGTTCAAGGCTACTGTAGAAACTACTCAATCTATGGGAATAAGAGCACAATTCTTATTTTGATTGCACTATATACTAAATAAAACAAACATGAATATTCCATTTCTGCCAAGTGTGTTCTGCTAGATGCTGCTAAATCATACATACTGTTCCTTTAACCTAACACTGACCCTAAAAGTCTTCTTTACAAGGTTTTAATACTGGATAAAACAATACTTTTCCCCTTCTGACATTGTTCATTCTGAATAACCAGATCTACAGGTGTAAAAGGCTTTTACAGCTGCAGTCGCCTGGCAAGATTCTGGACTAAAATGTGCCGTGAAACGTAACACGCTGACATTTCTGTCAGTAATTGTAGGGGAAAGACGTGAATCCTGAATGGAGAAAAACAATCTTTTCATGAATCTAGGCTGAAAATTAAGGTACAAAAAGATGTAATTTGTGAGAAATATGTCTCATTAGACTTAAAGCCTGAAGCAGCTCTGTGTGCTCACTATTAGTTCTGGATTAATCTGCTACAGGTCTATTAAACATTTAAAAGGACAACTGCTGAGTGCTGTTGGACTGTGAAATTGTGGTTTCACAGACTCAGACCTCCACATTAGTGCTTTTACGTACTGGATATGAATACAGACTGTTACTGCCTGCACAGTTATAAACTTAACAAAACATGTTACACACTTCTTGTTGTTGCTGTAATTTTGAAACACCATTAAGAAGCCTGGAAGAAAATGTGGAGACCTGATTTCCGCTTCAATCCACTTATCTTTTCTTGTCAGTAATTTCTGTGAGTGTGTGTGTGTGTGTGTGTGTGTGTGTGTGTGTGTGTGTGTGTGTGTGTGTGTGTGTGTGTGTGTGTGTGTGTGTGTGTGTGTGTGTGTGTACTGACTGGTACTCCCGCTGTTGTGTATAATGCTGGTCACGGCGCTCTAGGCTCTGCTCCAGCAGGGCCCGGTTCTCCTTCAGCAGGCTCTGGTTCTGCTCTGCTAAGTGTCGGTTTTCCTCCTCCATGGTCCCCTTCAGCTGGGTCAACAGCTGCTCACACACACACACAAGGATGGACATAGTTAATGTGAGCATCTGGTTGTAAACATCTCTTTTCATCACTTTAAAGACACAGCTAACTATTTCCTCAATTAATAGATTTGTTGTTTGTTTTATAAAATAAAAAAAACAGTCCATAACCCAGAGATATTCAGTTTATTATAAGACCGACTCAGAATAAATAACAAATAGTTTTATTTGAGAAAATAAAAACAGATAATTAAAAATGAATTAATTGAATTTGTTGCGGCTCTAACAGCCTGATTAGTCTGTATCTAAGTCCAAGTCAGTGTGTGTTTGTAGATCTGTGACAAAAGACCTGGAAAAGACCTTCAGAGGCATCTTTACATCCATTCATATTAAGTCAAGTAGTAGTAGCTAACAACACACTTGTATAGAGTGTATGATGTCAAAGGTAACGTACATTATTGTTGGAGACTGAATACTCACTTTTCTTTTTTCTTTAAGGAATATTCTATATTATATATATATATATAATATAATATACAATATATACAATATCCTTGCATACCGAGTCCTCTATATATACACATTCTATACACATTACATTACATACGTTTTATATTTTAACTTAAAGTGCATTTATAGTAGTTTAAAGGTTAGCATCTCTATTATCTGTTGATGCATCTGTAGGATACTTCACTATTTTTTCTCATTCTCTTAGAATAGATTCAGTCAAACTACAAGTCAAATCTATGGCCATCTCTGTCACGAGACACCGTGTTGATATCATGACAATTATGTGGGTTTTATGTATTTGTTTTTTTGGCTTTGTGTTAGCATTTTTACTTGCTGACCTGTATCCTAAGGGGAAATATACAAACAGTTTCGATACAGGTGTCTTCAATGGCGGCTGCGACCCTGGTAAAGAGTCTCCAGTACAGCATAGGGGTGTTGTGAAACTGGATTTTACAGAACTTAATGGTGATGCTGGAGTCATCAAAGTCAGGAGGGTTTATACTCTGGGAACCATGAATGTCTGTACAAAATATCCTGTTAATCCATCACATAGCTGTTGAGATATTTCCGCCTGGACCGACCTACCGGTATTGTTAGCACGGCTAAAAATGGACGAATTGAAAAGCAATAGATCAGAGCTCAGTGAGAAGTGACTGACATTCACAGTGCAGCCTCACAAATGACCAAAGAATTCATCCAGCTGCTCTGTAAGCCTGAGCTTTGCAAGTCTCGTGAAAAAAAAGAATGCCTGAGGCAGAATTGACATTCAAAGCAGACACAGTAAAATCACTGGGTGTATGAAGCAGCTCTCAAAGGTGAATTTGCACATGTGAATGTTCAGAAAAGTTTATAAAGAATCCAAACCTTCAAACAACATCCTATCTGAGGATATGCTAATATCCTTTTCAAGAATGTAGAGCCACACCTGAACTGAGCATTTCCTATTTGTGAAACTGCCTTCAATTAAATTTTCCTTTTTTTTTCACAGGTCTAGCCCCATCAGGCAGCACCACCACTGCAACAGGTTAATTGCAGAAGTTCACACTGAACTTTTACTTTTAATCAGTATCCTCTTCTCTGGTCCATTTTTCCTTCTGCAAAACAGTATAATGAGAAGCCTGGGAGCCGAATCATTGTGGGAGGCTGAATAAGATGTCCAGCGAGGCACATGGGAATGCTGACTTTAACACTTTTATCATATATTTTGGGGAAAAAATGGAGAGTTTAACTTGAGTGGACGAGGAAATGATCTGGCAAAGGCTGAACATTTAACTGGAGAGAATAAATGTGTGACAGGTTAGAGCCATCAGACGCTACAGGGGAAGTAAATCCTGCTTACTTTTTATATTTTAGCATTTATCTGCTTCTGCTTAGTCATTTAACCCGTTTAAGCCTATGAGCTGCTAAGTCTATGACTGTCATTTTATACTTAAACCAGATTTTTTCCAAAGATTTTTTCCATGCATATAATTAAATCACTAACAATCATGTTATGTATCTATTTTACTACTTTCTTTTTTAGAAAATAGCATTTTAATGGCAGTAGTAGTATAATACTAGTCTAGTTGCTGCTTGCACAAATCTGCCCATAAACAAAAAACTATTTATCCCATGTACAAAATTCTTTTTTGAGGGATTATTCTAGACACTTGAATGATAAATAGATATAAGTGTCGGGGTTTAAAAACATAATTTAAATATAACAACATCTTTCTGGGTGGGTTTGTCTTCGCCATATTCTCAGCAGGAAGGGACAGGAAGCATTTGGAAATCTAAATTAATTGCTTAAAACATGTTGTCTAAGTTGTCTACTATCATGTCATTAGAAAAAAAAAAACAGCTGTATGAGTAACATTTCAATTTTTTATTGTAAGACTTAAAGGCTCATAGGCTTCAATGGGTTAAAAAAAAGTTTTACGTTTCTTTGAAATATTAGACTTGGAAATAGGAGACTATTTATCTTAGTTTCTATCTTTGAATTCAAGGCATTTTAATATTAGCTAGAACCAAGATTTCTTGTCAAGTCAAATTCAGATCATTCACTAGTATGAATCATTTTCTCCTCATATTATATTTCTTGTATTTCAGCTCATCGTTCTTTGCAGTGCAACAAACAATTGCTGTCGTTACGTGCATAAAACAGAAGAAAAATAGACTTGGAGTGTAACAACGTGCTTTGTGTTTACGCATTTAGAGTGTGAAACATGAGCCGTTCTGCAGCCTGCGGTGTTGATTTAAAACAGAAGCATATATCTGAGGAGGATCACTGCGGCTGAAACATCCTGTGTAGACAAACTAGGAACAAAATAATCACAAGGGTCGGTCGGTTAGGAATCATGCAGCATGTACTTTATATGCTGCTGCTGTGTGTCCAGCAGCTTTAACAGGACCAGCTGATTCAGGACCAGCTGAAGCAGTAGGGTTGACTCCATAAATCCAATGATAATTTTCCACCTGTTTCATCCTTTAAGCAACTGGGAGACTTTCCTGTTTGAAAGACGGTTTAAATATTTGCTGCATGTTTGACAGCATATCACAGACTAAAGCTGTTTTAATGTCAAACAATTCCTGTATTTATTAAAGGTCCCATATCACAGAACGTGAGATTTTAATAGTTTTTTTTATTATAAGCAAGGTCTAGGTGTGTTATAAATATCCCATATTTCAAATGGTTAGGCTATAGTAAAATATAAAAAAAAGTCTGTATCCAGAAACTGTGTCTTAGAACAAGTCCCTGGAGAGAGGAGATGTAAGACTGTATTCATGGTTAGACGAATCAAACCTTCAAATAAAACTCAGGAAAAGTGTACGACATGGGACCTTTAAGTAAATTATTAACTATAACTTACTTCAAGGTGCCTAATCTTAATTCATATATATAATTATATGACGAGCACCTGTGTATATATATATATATATATGTATATATATTTTTTTTTAAAGTGAAGCTGAAATTGAAATTGGATTCAGGTCAAGAATCTGTCATCTACTGATGATATGATAGGAACTCCTTCCTGACCCCAGCTGTGTAAAATATGCAAAATAGACTCTAAAATCTTTCATAAAAATCAAATAAATGTGTTTAATTGCCCAATTATGCTTTAACTAAATTTGTTTTTTATTTCAGGAGTGTAATGTATTCAAGTGTCTCCACCATAAAGTATTAAATCCTTTTTATTTGTATGCAAATTGTCAACTGGCAGCTTGAATACAAAACACTTCGGTGTGTATCTGCGTGCGTGCGTGCGCGTGTGTATGTGTGTGTGTGTGTGTGTGTGTGTGTGTGTGTGGTACCTGGTACTGGCTGGTGAGGCGGGCGTTGTTGAGGTCCAGGCTTTGGTTGGTCTCCCTCAGGCCGCTGAGCTCCCCCTCCAGTCGAGTCCTCTCCAGCTGGGAGGCACTCAGCTCCCCCCGCAGCTCCGAGCCCTGAGCCAGCAGCTCAGCCTGAGACGCCAGCCCCTCCTTCTGCTGGGCCTGCAGCCTGCAGCAACACACACACACGGACTTTACTCATCGCTGTCATTGATGGGTGTCCTGCAAATTGCTTTGTTTCATTGTTTGCTAAGAACTGTCTGAGGAAAGCTCATTATTGTATTATTACACAACACGAAAAGCCAGACGAGCCCTAATAGATAAATCTGACATCATCTGAGCAGAAGGCATTACGGAGCAGAGCTAGTGTCACTCAGCGGTTGTGCTATAGAGGTAAGCAATCATCTTTGTTTTGGTTTCTAATGAAATCCGTAATGAGATGAGATGAGATCTAATGATCACTGTGGGGGAGGTTTTGTAATATTCAGTAACAAACATTAGTAAACATTTTATATTCGCAATGTGATTTCAAACTGCTTTAGGAATTAAACTTCGTGAAGTTATTGAATCATGGCCATCATCAGAACACGAGAAAATGACTCGTGATGTATATTATTCCTTCAGGGCATCAGCTAATAAACATATTCAGAACATTTCATCTATTATGTTCTTCAAAGACTGGTCTATAAAAATTCTTAGAGAATAGTATGCTGTAAATTCAAAAGCCCAAATCTTACTATAAAATGTCTAGTAATTGATACAATTAGTCCAACGTTGAGTAGAATTATCTTATTCCACTGGCAGATAATTTATCCTTTTTCAATTTTTTTTCTTGTTTGTGGCAAATAATTTAGCTTTCCTGATTTTAGTCAATTTAAGCTTTTTATTTTAAAGAAAATGTTAGTTTGGTGTCCTTAAACAAGACCAAATTAACCTTAATCAGGGAAGAAAACTTGAAAAAGGATAAATTATCTGCCAGTGGAATAAAATAATTCTACCCAATGTTGGATTAATTGTACCAAAAACAAGATAACTGCAGCTCTGCAGCGCTCACAGTGACAAATCTCCTTTTTTTCATCCAAACAACCCTCCAAAACTCAGATATTCTATTTAACGTCACAGATGACTACAGAAAAGAGAACATATTCATTAAAAAAAGTATTTAAATTTTCAATGGAACCTTCAGTTGTGTGTCATCAACACAACCAGCAGAGCATGGTTTCCTGCATCAATATGCTGATGAAAACCTGGTTGATTATCCAACTATGGAAAACACTTATCTCATAATGATGATGATTATCATTATATACCCACCATGTGCAAAGGAAAATGTAATCAGAAGCATTCAAAATTATTTTCCACCTCAGATTTAAGTACACAAGAATGTTATTGAGAATATTTTAATAAAAATTCCAGGTAAAGCGATGTGGTCACAGCTGAGATGAAGTTGTTAAGGAAGGAGGTGAAGGTGTTTACTTGTTGCATTTACCATCTTTATCCTGTTTATTCTTGTCTGTGCTGCCGGTTTGTGCTCTAATGCTTTCAAATCTGCATTCTGCACCTTTCTATAGTACATTTGCATTAAAAATAACTCCTATATATCGCCCCCGGTGCTTCATATACACTAGAAGCAGTGATGCTGGCACTCTCCTATATTCAAATGAACTGGAGTGCAGGGAGCAGAGCGGATGTGAAAAGATGATCAGCTCTCAGTGAAGGTAACGGCGAAGGAAGCTGACGAGACTGTTTCTGTTACCTCTCGTTGTCGTATTTCAGCCTCTCCAGCTCCCGCTCTCGCTCCAGCCTCCTCTGAGCTTCGGCTTCCATCTCCTTTCTCTCCCTCTTTATCTCTCGCTCTCTCTCCTCGAGCTGGGTTTTACCATCCAGGAGCTCCTTGTACCTTGAGATCAGAAACACAAGGAACTACTAGATACAGTAGTGTTCAAAATAATAGCAGCCCAATGTGACTAATGTGGCTAACCACATTAGAAGAAGTTAGGTTTTTATTAGATTTGTTAATTCTACATGGCAAACAATTTACCAGCAGTTGCAGTAGATTCTCATTCATATGTACACTCTAAGGCAACTGGGCAAAAAAACTCAAAACTCAAAACTATTTTGTGTTTCTAGGATTTATCAATCCAGTGAATCACTAAGCTAATATATAGTTGTATGACCACAGTTTTTTATAACTGCTTCACATCCTTGTGGCACAGAGTCAACCAACTTGTGGCACCTTTCAGCTGTTATTCCACTCCAAGATTTTTTACATTTTGCCTGAGAAACAGCATTTTTGATGTCACCCCACAAGTTCTCAATTGAATTAAGGTCCAGGGATTGGGTTGGCCACTCCATAACATTAATTCTATTGGTTTTGAACCAAGATTTTCTCATTTACTAGAGTGTTTGGGGTCGTTGTCTTGTTGAAACTCACATTTCAAGGGCATTTCCCCTTCAGCATAAGGCAACATGACCTCTTCAAGTATGTTGATATATGCAAACTGATCCATGATCCCTGGTATGTGATAAGCAGACCTGACACCATAGTACCATATCATGATGCGTCACTGTCTTCAGAGTGAACTGTGGCTTAAGTTCAGAGTTTAGGGGATAGCTCATAAACTGTCTGTGGCCCTTGGACCCAAAAAGAACAATTTTGCTCTCATCAGTCCACAACATATTCCTCCGTTTCTCTTTTTTTTTAGGGAGAGACTTTGCGGGTGATTTTTATAAATAGATTCACACAGACGTCTTCTACCTGTCACAGCACTTATAGGTAACTCCAGATTGTCTCTGATCATCCTGGAGCTGATTATTGGCTCAGCCTTTGCCATTCTGGTTATTCTTCCATCCATTCTGATGGTTGTCTTCCGTTTTCTGCCACATGTCTCTGGTTTTGCTCACTATTTTAAGGCATTGGCATTTTTCCCCTCTTTATAAGTTTTCCCTTCTCCAATCAACTTTTTACTTTGTACGCTGTTGTTCTGAACAAGGTGAACGACCCATTTTCCTCAGGCTTTCAAAGAGAAAATCAGGTTCAATAAGTGCTGGATTCATCTTTAAACAGGGGACACCTGATTCACACCTGTTATTTATTTTTTCACAAAATTGATGATTGATTGCCACACTCTTTCCAACTAATTTTCCAGTAGCACAGCCTTAAGAACAAGCATATCGTGAATGCTGGGTCTTGTTGGTTTTCCGAGAATCTACTGCACCGACTGGTAAATTGTTTGCCATAAAAAATATAATAAAACCCTGGATTAATCTGGTTAGTCTATTAGATTGAACAGTACTGTATTTTCCAATGCAGTACAGAAAGAGTGTGTTTTTTATTTTAATTTGATGCCCGTGGTGCATGTTTTACTTTGCTTCCAGTTCCCTGTGCTGGGCCTCCAGGCTGCGGTTGTTGCTCCGTAGCTGTGAGTGTTTCTCCAGCAGCTCCTCCAGCTCCACTTCCTGCCGCTGCTGCAGGGCCGTCATCCGCTCATGGTCCCGCCTCTGAGCGTCCGTCCTGGCCGCCGACTCCTCCCGCTCCCGCGCCCAAACCTTAGACTCCGCCTCCAGCGCCGCACACCGGGCCTCGCTCTCACTGCAGCGCACCAACGCCGCTGCATGCTGGGAGTTCAGCGACACCTGCTCCACCTGCATGTGTGTGTGTTGGTGACAGAACAGAGACATTTTCATGCTACATTAGAAGTTTTGCTATAGGCTTTTTTTTATTACTTTTCATCACCTATTATCATGTTTTTGCTGCCATGAATATAATAATGTCATGGACATCAACAACCAAGTGGATATTTTTTCAGAGATGGCACCATTAATGTTTAACACTGACATTTAACAACGCATTAACTTGACACCTGATGGCATGAATCAGAGGACCTCTCAAAAACACATCCAATCCAATTCTTTGGTATTCTTTCATTTTTGTTATTTGCTATTAAAGTTGTTCGGTCCATTTCTGCAGCTTTTGTTTCCATAGTCGAGAAGACAAAGAACCTTTCCCACACCTGGGTCTTTAAACAGCGATTCGCCAGTGAAGAGAAGTTGTAAAATTAGTAGAAGTCAAGACATTGACAAGGTTAGAAATAATGATTTGTATTTTAAATAATATTTGTGTCCTTCTAACTTTGCTTTCAGTTTTCTAGCTTCTCTAACCAGATAAACTGTTTTCAGCTGCACTAACATGATTGCACATGGGTTTTAGCCTTTTGACGCAAAACACATTGTACCATTAGAACACTGGAAATATAGTTGCTCCACCATAAAACAGAGCTTTGCAAATTGACAAATAGTCATTTACCAGATTAGCAATGTATAGAGTGTATTTCTGATTAGTTTAGTTATCTTCATTGAAAAAAACACTGCTTTTCCTTCAAAAATAAGGACATTATTAAGTGACCTCACCGGTAATGTAGCATGTCCTACAGGCTTCAGCGACATCCCTCTCATGAGTTAGAGCTTATATGCCACACTAAACCATTATAAAAAGGTACCACTATGAATAAGTAATATGTGATGATAGATTACACTCTTCACAGGAATTGCAGTCACTCCAAATAGCACGCTGTGTCAAAATAAAAATCCAGATTCATCAATGAGTCTCAACTAGAGCCTTGAAGACAACGGCATGATTTTTTTTTCTTTACAAGTTAAGATGTGAAGATTAAATACCATTCTCTGTCTAGAGTAAATACTGTATGAAGCCACATCAGTTGCTAGGCAACCAGCACAGATTCCAGGAAGCTACTAGTCCCGGCCAAGAAACAGGCCCACACAGAAATGAGTCCATGTTAATGAGTCAGTGTTAGAGGTGCTGGTAGGCAGATTTAGTTAAGTTTCAAACTTTCTCTACAAAAATTCATTGCAAAAGCTTGTATTAAAGCAACCCAAAGGGCTAAAAGTGAATGTCTGGCATGGATTATACGCTCTATGTGTGTGCTGGGTCACCTGTAGTTGAGTGTTGAGGGTCTGCAGCCGGGTGCAGGAGTCCTGCAGGCTCAGAGAGTTGCGGCGTAGAGCCTCTAATTGCTCCTTGAGGTGCTCACACACCTCCTGGGACTGAGACAGCCGGGACAGCAAGACCTCCTGCTCTGCAACCGCCGCCGCTTTCTGGGAATCAGAGTTGGAGAGGAGATAAAGAGAGAGAAGGAAATATTGTTTTTTCTTGTTCCGATGGTGAGAGAACACCGACTGGTATGTCGCTGCCAAGTTAGCATTACCTTCAGCATCACACACACACACACACACACACACACACACTGCACAAAATATCCAGATTATTTGAACTTGGACCAAATCCACAGCCGACCTTTCAAAGCACAGTCAGTTTTCAGCTTTATTTGACATTTTTGTCAAAACTGATAAGATCTTTGCAAGATCTTATTGCAATTGAATCATACAAAATTGCACTAAAGGTGTTTCTTATCCAAAATAGGGCAATAATACTGCAAATGTTGATTATTTGGTAACTCTATATTTGAATGGGGGTTCATAATACTGTCATAACCAGTTGCCGTTAAGGGTGATTTAGTAAATTATGTCAATTTTAATGCAAAGTTGACATTGTTTGACATGTCTTTCAGGGTTCCTTACTGTCAAACTTTATAAAAATAATGTAAGTGATAAGTAAAGTGTAAGTAAAACCGAATGACACTTAAGCATTTATTAATCTTCATGACAGGCGTCATGTAATGGTTATGACAGAGTTATGAACCCTTTCAAATAAAGTGTTACTGATTATTTTAATCACTGAATAATGTACTGATCAGTTACTCTGGTAATTAATCAGTCTATTGTCAACAAATTGGAAAAAAAAATACCCATCACAAGTTTTTCAAGCCAGGGCTTATATTCCAAAATGTCTTGTTCTGCTTTACTCTGCCAGGAGCATCGCTGCTTAACACTGGATTTTATCTGTCTCCCCACACAGGTCCAGTATTTAACGCGCCCCTCAGGGGAAGTGGAGCCTCCACCCGGGGGTGGGCGAGGTGTTATGGATCAGAAATGGAACAGCAGATGTGGACTTGTTTGCCTCCCTGATGGAGACGAGTCCAGATTCCCGTTAAATATCGGTGATACTACACAGACTCCACCGAGCTAATCACAGGCTCTTGTTGGTCTTTCCAAACTGGTCCCGGGTTTCCAGGAATGCACGTGTTTGTTGGAGTCCGGGAGCCAAGACCTGGTCTCTCAGCTGGAGAGCCACCTCTGGCATCTGAACCGGGAACGCTTTCAGCTTTTGGGTGAGTTCATGAAAAGGTCCTGAGAGTTCCTCTCTGCCAATGGTTTGCTGTTTTTTTTTGCAATCCTTGCAAAAAAAAAAGAAGAGAAGGTCTCTGCCTTTACCCTGAGGGTCTATGTGGCTGTGAATTCGGCCAGAGATTTTAAGAGGAGAAAACCAGACCACAGGGACTCACTCTGTTGACAAGGTTTCCAAAACCCCCCCGCAGGCGGTCAAGATTCATTCTTATGGACCCGTCTCTGGTGTCAGAGCCATCGTTTCAGCACAGCAAAGTGTGGCACTTGCCATACATTGACTATAATAGACACACGTGTAGACAGACGTTTTTAAAGTTAAATTAACGCATTGTAACTGCAAGTTGGACTCTATACGTTGGACTCATGTTATTCAGACCTGTAATTTTAACAGGTCACGATGACTGAAGCTTGTTTGGTTTGTGTTTGTCATATTTTTTGAGCACAGCTGAGGTTTAACCTTATTGAAACTATTTCTTATTCTTCCAATAATCTTAAATAGACACTTGCAACACTCGCATGTTAAGAGTGTTAAAATATGAAAAATATCCCTTTAAGGTACATTTACAGCAGATAGAAATGTGATTAATTTGAAATTGGTGCATAACTTAATCTGAAGGTTGATATTTTGAAAAAAAAAGGTGATTATTGATAGTAGACAATCAATAATCGCTTAATAATTATTAATAATCACTTTTTTGGCAAAATATCAATCTGAAGTGTGTTATTTTGCAAAAAAAGGTGATTATTGATAGTCAATAGCTTCTTGATTTTGCTGTGTAATCACACCAGATTTCTGAATTTAAATTTACATTGACCTCTTGACCTCCCTAGAAGTCGCCTTAAAATTAAATGATGCCATGAATGCCTTGGAAACTGTGAATTGTTTACCAATTTTTTGCTTGTTGATGATTACTTATCTGTCGATCAATCAATCGATAAACCGTTGCAGCTCTTATCCAAAATTTTAAAAAATTGGGCTTCCAGCACACCAAAGGTCTGCTTACACCCATTGAACTCTACAGATGAAAATGAACAATTTAGTGAAAATTGGCAAAGCAACACATTTTATGTTTGCATCATCTGAATATTCTGGAGCTGAGTTTTGTGGCAGAAGCTGTTTTTCATTTTGTATTCTTTCTCACATTGCCACCAGCATCTGCTGCATAGGCAATTTCTGCTTTTTTTTTTTCACCAGTTTTTAAATTCCCTGCTTTTTACACTCCCTGCAAGGGTAGCAAAAACTGGTATAAGTAACTAAATCCTTTCTTCATCTATCTTTATTCAAAACTTAAAATCCTAGTCAGTCCAGCACTGTACCTACTAAGCAATGCGATGAACAAAATTCGTGACCTTGGAGGTGCCAGAGCCGCCACTTACGGTTTGATGTTGGAGTTTATGCGTGTCTGTGTTAGAGAGAGAAAGAGTAAGCGCTAAAGCAAGAGAGAAGTAGAAGAGATAAGGAAGATTAACAGTAGCTGAGGTGACATTATAAAAACTGATGAGCAGAGATAAAGCTGTAGTTCTGGAAATAAAGTGCTGCACTTGGGAAGTGGTGGGCTAGTGTGAGTCGATAGTTGTCAAGCATCCCTAGAGCAAGGATTTCATCATAATGTAGATCATCTCCCTGAAACAGGAGTCGCACTGAACCACACACACAAGCATGGTAAATGAGATTCAAAGGCCCAAACAGAAATATATTCAAACACAGATACACACCTCTTTCTCCAGTTCCATCAACTTCTCACTCAGCTGCCTTTCTGTCTCTCCTGTGGTATGATCGTGGGTCGTGGAAAGGTCGTGACCTTTGCCAGCCTCGGGGGTTTGATCCGAAGTTGACGTCTCCTGGATTTTTGTCTGAGAAATACAGGACTTGTTTGAAGCGTCTGAATTTGAATTAATCACAGCGTCTGTATCCTCACTTCTTATCCTCTTTTCCAGTTGGAGAAGGGATTCGCTTTTCTTGAGGCTAACAGAGAGAGACTCTATTCTCTCCTGTGATTGGTTGAGAGAGGAGGTCGCCTCGTTTAGTTCAGCCTCGGCTTTTTGTAGTTTCAGGACCAGTTGTTGGACTTTGGTGGACAGATCATGAGAACGAGTCTGTTCGTTGGACAGGTCCTGATAAGAGAGAGGTAGGAAACAAAGTGGTTATAAAGATTCTAATCCAGTGGTTCTTAAAGTTTTTTCACATCAAGGACCCTGAAAATCACAAAAACTGGACCACTATCTCCATCTGATAAGATTATTTGCTTTTAGATGTTTTATAACAAAAAGTCGCCAAAATTATAGAGGATTGAACGAATGAATATGCCTGTATTCATTAAATTTTCCTTTAAATTATTAATAATGAATTAAATGTATTTATTTGTGTATTATTTACCCTCATAAATGCTCCATTTATTTGATTTTCTTTTTGTTTATTTATTTAATCATCCCTGCGCATTTATTTCCTAAAATATATTTATTTCTGCATTACTTTTGCATTTCCACCTCAATATATAAAATGGAAAATAACGTTTTAAATTAAATAAATTCACGTAAAAGGGAAAATAATAGGAAATAAATATGTTAATGTGGAAATTAAATAAGTAATTTACTTTTAATTCTGGCAGTTTTAGTCCTCCATAAAAATGCTCATACATCTGTCATTGTGTAGTTATGGAAGGAATTATAGTGAAAAAAAATTATGATTCATTCAAGCTTTGTTTGGCTACTACCAATAACATTTAATGAGGATTTAACTCCATTGTTTTATAGCAGGAAGGATCGGCTCATCACGCTCGTCCTAACTGAAATGTCTCGACTACCGATTGGATTAAAATTAAATTACATTTTGTACAGACATTCATGGTCCCCAGAGAATGAATCCTAACGATTTAGCTGATATTCATTTTTTCATCTAGCACCACCAGGAGGATGACGTTTGTGGTTTTGAAAGAATCGTCTTGACAACCATTGGATGAACTGCTGTGAAACTTGGTTCAGACATTTATGTTCCCCTCAGGAGAAATTATAAAAAATGTTGACGATCCTCTGACTTGTTATCTCGTGTCTCATCAGGTTACATTTTTAATTAGTCCAATACTTCGGTTCATGACCGAATGCCTGCAAAGCAAAAGGCATTTCCCCTCAGCTGAACTCCGTCTTTACTGCTAATGAGCAAAATGTTTGCATGCTAGCGTGAGCACAATAAACATTAATCCTGCTAAACATCAACATGTTAGCGTTGTTATTGTGAGCTACTGACGTCACAGACCTGCTGGCATGGCTAGAGACTCATGTTAGAAAACTACAGCTGTGTCATGATGATTCATAACTAGTGTTGGGTAACTCCAGTATTTTTCTAGTACACTGCATTGTGGAAGCCTGGAAAATCCAGTTAAAAAAATGTAATTTACACCCTTTACAAACTGTAATGCAGTGATTCTCAAAGTGGGGTCCGTGAACCCCCCAGGGTCCTTCAGGAGGTGACAGGGGGACCCCAGAAAAAAGACAAATAAATTTCAAATAAAAAAAATTCATAATTATTTAATTCATTATTTATTTCCTATTATTTTCCCTTTTCATATTTTATTTCAAATATTACTTTCCATTTTATATATTGAGGTGAAAATGAATGGGGACAACAAATTCACAAATAAATAAACACATTTAAATAATGGAACATTTAGTTCATGAATCAATTAAATGGAAACAATAAATAAATATGGATTTCTGTGCCCACTTATTCCTCATTAGGGTCACGGAGACCTTAGGTTTCCTACACCTCCTATTATAAAAAATGTCTTAAAGCAAATATCTTATCAGATGGGATCCGTGGTCTAGGTTTTGTAACTTTAAGGGTCCTTAAAACGTGAAAAAGTTTGAGAACCACTGCTGTAGTGTACCCACCACTACATCCCTGCAGCTGTGATTATTGTTCACCCACTGCCAGTGACTAAACTACTGCACACACACACACACACACACACACACCTGGGACAGAGAGCTAATCTTGGCCTGAGCTTCTGTGTACTGCTCCTGCAGCTGCTGTTTACCCTCTTCCAACCTGGTTAATCGAGCGCTGAGCTCCTTCTCCAGGTCCTGCAGCCGAGTGCAGAGCTCCTTAGACTCAGACAGCTGCTGACACACACTTCTACACACAGAGAAACACAGACAGGTCAGGCAAAGATTGAATAAAGATATAGTTGACATTATAGATAAATGCACGGCGCAGCCGAGCTGTTCCCTGTGATGAAGCTAATTGCGTGACCAGGGTTAAGTGTGTGTACCTGTGTTCCGAGTCCAGGGTCCTGGATCTCTGGTTGCTGTGCTCCAGGGCCAGGGTCGTGCTCTCCAGCTGCTGCCTCAGCCTCGCCGACTCCCTCTCCCGCTGCCTCCCCTCCTTCCGCTGGGTTTCCAGCTCCGACTGACACGTCTCCTTCTCCTGCTCCAGACGCGAGGCCTCCAGCAGGGCCTGGTCCCGCGTCCGGGCCAGAGACTGGGCCTCCAGGGTGGCCTCGCGGAGCTCCACCTCCAGCTCCTCCTCCCGACGTCGACACGTTTCCAAGCTGCGAACCTGACGCTCCAGCTCAGCCCGGAGAGTCTGGGTGGTCAGCTCCAACTGGTCGCCCTGGTCAAAAGAGGAAAAGGCGGATGAGTAACGGTTCAATTCTCAAAATGCAATTTATGCAGCGAATCTCTTGTTAGAATGGATCCATGAAAGGGTTCCGACTGTTAAAGGCTGGCAAAGAGTATTGTTTGATCTAGTGCCATTAGAATATTTAAATGCATTTAAAAACAGACCAATTACATAAAGTCTGGGAACCCTATTTAAACGATATGAAGCCTAGTGTCTCTGATATACAAGTCTGGAAAAAAATAAGAGACCACTGCATTTTTTTCTGAAATCAGCATCTCTACATCTATTCCAGTCATGTATTCCAACCAATCATGGTTGGCAAGATGAGAAAGTCAGAAAATTGTTAAAATAGAGTTGTAGTATACAGCTCTGGAAAAACAATAAGAGACCACTGCACTGTTTCCTCAAATCAGCATCTCTACATGTATTCCAGCCATTCCATTCCAGCTTCTGTTGAATTCCAACACATGAACACCTCATTCTGCTTAAAGAGGAACCAGGAGTGGAATAAAGTCACCCAACAATGGTAAAGACTGTGGAGAGCATGCCAAGACACATTAAATCTATGATTAAAAAATAAGGGTTATCGCACCAAATATTGAGTTCTGAACTCTTCTTAAGTGTAAACATTGATCTTGTTTGAGGTCTGAAAACATTGTATATTTTGACCATTTATCATTTTCTGCAAATAAATGCTCTAAACGATAATATTTAAAGTGGAATTTGGGGGAAATGTTGCCAGTAGTTTATAGACTCAAACAAAAATGTTCCTTTTGCCCAAACACATACTTATAAGTAGTGAAATCAGAAAAATAATAATGCCCGTCAGCCTCCTGGACAATTTTGCAGTGATTTTTTTCAGAGCTGTAATGTTAGAGATTTTCCTGAGTGCTCATTCTGTGTATTTATATTTATTTTTATATATTTTTTACTGTAACCACCTGTAATATTTATATAACTAGAACTGAGCTGACCTTTTTTTCTTAATTTGTCTTGTTCTGTTTGTTTGCTTGTTTTTGTTCTTACACCCTTTACTAGTAAAAGTTTATATATATATATATATATATATATATATATATATATATATATATATATATATATATATATATATATATATATATATATATTCTCATAATGGAATAGAAATAGATAGCTATAACTAATACCCGGAGGTGAAACTAGTTTGACAGCCCATGCACAATCACGTACTTCAAGACGACATTAGTTAAGGAACTAGCCAGAGAATTGAAAAACTATGTATATTTAATACAATCAATCTATTAATAAATAAAAGGCTGACCGGAAGCGATGCAGCTGAAAATGGCACCAATAAAACTGGCAGTAAATATGAAATGAAGCCTTAAAAATTAACGATTTGTAACAACAAAGTATATGATATGAAAATGTAGAAACTGTGCCAAAAATATATTGAAGCTGTAGCTCGTTTCACTATTGTCCACACGGCACAGAAGATTCTTTATCTATCTGTGGAGCATCGAGACATCTTTAACCAGCCACTCATCACTCTTTACTGAAAACACCAAACTGAAATTATCCTTTAAATTGAAGTATGGTTTTAAGTGGTTCTTTCCCTATATAGCTTGAGGAATTTGTTGGTCTGGAATTACTTAATGCTTCTTTTCAGCAGCACTTTTCTCTCTGGATTCAAATTAATGAATGCATATTCAGTCGCTATCTTCAAATGACCAACATAACACTTCAACCTGCTCAACGCCAAGCAAGCAAATGGCGGGAAAGGGGGATGTTAATGTGTTGTAATTTTCTTATTTGTGTTTTATTTTCCCCTGCAGCTGAAAGAAAAAGGGCTCACTTCATGTTTCATTTACCGAGCGCCGTTATAGACTCCATTAATCCTGAGTCTTTGACTCTTACTGTCGAATCGAACTGTCTTGATGTCACGTCGAGATTTATAATTTATAAAACTGAAATTAAAGCACAATAACCCCTCCGCTGTAACTTTCAGACTATGTTCGTCTGGCACACATTTCATCTTATACTGTTTGATTTGATTTGATTATTTGATGTACAGCATTAGCCAGATGATGCACAAGAAGAAGTTTGTTTCTCATAGACAAACAAGCAGACATAAATACTGTCTTAGCACACTAAATAATACATGGATGTACTTCATATGAACCCAACGTCTGTGGATCATGCATCTGGGAGCAAAACGTTCTTAGTATTTAATGTGCGTTGAGTTTAAAAGCAGAAACAGCTGATACATGTCTGGACTTAACTGTTAGATAAATAGTGCTTTCCTAGCAAATACTGTATTGTAGACACAATAAAGACATGGGATCTTCCCTTCATAAAAAAGAGGGAGGGTAATACAGTAGAATCAGAAGAAGGATTATGTTTGACTCTTTCTGAATGGGAGGTATTCATGAATCCCTTTTTTATGGTATTTCTTTAATGCTGAATAAGCACTCTTCTTTTCCTTAGCTTGCAATTTTACAGCAAATAGCACTTTAAATAGTATTCTGTGTCACATTTTCTGAGAAAAATGAATAGGCTCTACATCCTGCAGTGGAGTGACTGAAAACGCAGTTAATATGTGGCTTAAATTGAGTTTTCTCTTTGGCTCTGCACCAAGGTAAACTGCACTAAATAAGTCGTGCTGAAAACCTCAACCTGTGATCCCTCCCTGAGTGTTGATGAGTTCTCGTCGTCGGTTCAGAAACACTCACTCGATATTGAGCGCATAAAAACATCATGTTGCAGTCAAATCTGCCTCCGGCTGAACAGTTTTCTCCAAACCAATATCCAATGTAATGCACTTAATGCGATCAAGTAATTATTTAAAGCGATTACAGGGAAAAAAAAACAATCAGCTTGAGTATGGTTTTGTCACTATGGGTTTACATTACATCACAAATACATAAATATTTGTTCATATTATAATATGTTGTTCTTTTTATCCTATTTATGTACATTACATACTCCAAACTACACCGTACTATATCATATCATACTGTAAATACTATATATCAGACATGAGCCCTTTGCCCCTTTAAACCCAAAGTGCCCTTTTGTTAAGGTTTATTTTTTTTAGTTGGTGTGTGTGTGTCAAACCTGTGGCCCTTCAAAAAACATTCAACAATGTAATAATAATTTAGATAATAACAATAATTTAACTAAAAATATGTAAATAAAATGATCAACATAGAGGTGCCCCTCACAGACAAATTAAATATAATATGCATATTTTTATTTTTTAATTAATTAATTTTTTTTTTTTCTTGCACAAAGTTGATACCCAAACTGAATATAAACAGAAGTACATTTAGATACATGACCTCCACATTAGTTTTATTTTAAAAGGTTATGAAAGGTGTGTGTGTGTGTGTGTGTGTGTGTGTGTGTGTGTGTGTGTGTGTGTGTGTGTGTGTGTGTGTGTGTGTGTGTGTGTGTGTGTGTGTGTGTGTGTGTGTGTGTGTGTGTGTGTGTGTGTGTGTGTGTGTGTTTTGAAATTTAACCAGTTTAATTCCAATGAATACCTTATATATTTATTAGACTCCTATATATATTTTACTGTATATATGACAGGAGAGAGTGTATTAATACTGTCCCATGTTTAAAAAACGCTCAATCCACAGAGAAACATACACAGCCTGTATTCAGAAACTGAGCCTTAAAACAAGCAGTCATGACTTACGTGAACACAAATAAGAGGAGGAGGAGAGTGTAAAACTATACTGAGATGATCTTTGCTACTTCAAATCTTGTTAGGGATGTTAAAATCCCAAATCAATTTTCAGGACAACACATTAAACTATGACAATTTCAATAAAAACTGAAAAATCAAGGTGTTCTAAAACTTTTGACCAGTGGTGTATGTGATGTCATATTCCATTCTTCATGAATATGTGTTGCTACAGTTCAGCCAGTTATATTGTAGAGTTTGTTTCCAACTCTTGTTCCATGTACTCCATTCTAACACTGGGAACCTGATTCCTCCAACAGCCTCTTGCACTTCTGATTGGATGCTAAACCACATTTCATTACCCTCTATTTAGTCATGTGTAATGACAATAAAGTTGAATCTAATTTGATTTAATCTAAAAAAAATCCTCTGTTCCCCTTCCCTTCACTTTTTTTAATCTTCCCCTGAGGTAAAATGACATCTGCCCTGGTCACAGAAATGTTTGGCGTCATAGCTGCATCATGCATGTGCATGTGTGTGTGTTTATGTGTGTTGTTGATGCATATGCACTGTCCAACCTTGCGCTGGGCCGTACGCAGGGCGTCCACGGTGCCTCGCAGGGCGTCCTTGTCTCTTTCCAGCGCAGCCCGCTCCCCCTCCAGGGTGGCGATGACCGTGGTCTGCATCCTGTGAAGCTCCGCTTGGCTCCGCAGGCGACACAGTTCCTCCTCCATGGCCAGAGCATCAGACTGAAGAACCTAACACACCCAGAGAGAGAGATAGAAAGATCTGCACACACAGCCATCCGTATTGCATGGATTAATTTGCCCAGAAAACATTCTAACATCGAGTTGTTGTTTATAATAAACGCTAAAATATTTAACGCACAGTATATTTCCCGTGTCGGCTTAGAAAGATTTCAATTATTTCTTTGCTTTAAGGCAAGATTATGTAACCTTTGCTGCACAGCTGCAGTGTGGCCACAAATGCCAATTACAAGATAATCACACATTGACTTTCAGTCAGTTGCTTTAAGAGCATGATCATTAGGCAGCCGGAAAGAAATGAACATGTCTCCCGGTGAGGTGAGTGGGTTTTACTTCTTTATTTACTGTATATGAGCATTGGAATGTTTATCAGTTTTTTTTAGTGCAGTGAAAAGTGCATTAAAGTGGGTGAAATGAAACGTTAATGTGTGTAATGTCACGAACACATTAGCGAGCATGAGCTACTGTTCCTACCAGACCAAGTGATGCTGTTGTTGTATAACCTGTGAGTGTATTGGACTGTGCAACAGTGTGTTAATAACTTTCCATCTATTATTTACTTAGTCTCACTTTAATATTACATTTGAAAAATGTTATCAAATCGCAAATATATCCTTGTAATAATTGCTTCTCAAATGCATTCTGGGTTTTCCTAGAACTGAAAGAACATTAAAACCTAACATTCATCCATCTGTTTAATTTACTATTTATGAGCATCAATGCTCTTCAGATCTCTATTATTACTCCTTTTAAACTGAGTTAAGTTAACTCAGGTCCAGTTAGTTCCATCCATCCTTCCATCTATCATCCATCCATCCACTCATCCACTCATATGCAACAACAGCATTGTTCCATCCACTCATCATCCATCCATCCATACACTCATCCATCCATATACTCATCATCCATCCATCAATCCACTCATCCATACACTCACCATCCATCCATCCATCCATCCACTCATATGCAACAACAGCATTGTTCCATCCACTCATCATCCATCCATCCATCCATCAATCCATCCATCCATACACTCATCATCCATCCATCCATCCATCCACTCATCCACTCATCCACTCAACAACAGCATCACCTGATCTGGTAGGAACAGTAGCTCATGCTCGCTCATGTTCGTCCATCCATACACTCATCCATCCATATACTCATCATCCATCCATCCATCCATCAATCCACTCATCCATACACTATATCCATCCACTTATCATCCATTCATCCACTCATCCATCCACTCATTCATCCATCCATCCATCCATCCATACACTCCTCCTTCTATCTATCCATCCCTGTATCCATCCATTCATCCATCCACTCATCCATCCACTCATCCATCCACTCATCCATCCACTCATCCATCCATCCATCCATCCATCCATCCATACCTCTATCTGCCTGCGGGCCTCTCCCAGACTCTCTGCAGTTTTCTTCATTCTCTGTAGTTCAGCCTCCAGCAGCACCAGCCGCTGCTCGGCCTCCCAGCCTTTCCTACTCTGCTCTCCCAGTTTGGATCGCAGGTCCTGGGCCGCGGCCGCCTGCCTGTCAGCCTCCTCCTGGGCCTCCTGGAGCTGGGTGGTCAGGAGCTGGAGGTCAGCACCAGCTAGGGAGCACACATCGTGGTCTACAGGTGAAGCATCTGTGTTATCTTTGGTTTTTGGTTGATTTAGGACCTCAGAGCTTGTTCCTACAGTCTGTTCTTTCTTCAACTCATTTTCCTTCTGTTTCTCTCTGTCTTTTCCTCCTTCTGCCTCCCCCCTCCGTTTGGACGGGATTGCCTCATCGCATGGTTCCGCTTTTCCACCGAGAACGAGGAGAACCTCTTCACCGACCCCTGCTTCCCTTTGTGTCCTGATGACTTCTCCTCTTCTCTCCCTCTCCTCCGTCATCCTCACCGTCCCCTCACCTTCTCCCCTGCAGGATTCGGAGCCCTGGACTCCCCTCTCCTCCTTCTCCTCCTTCTCCTCCTCTCTGTCTGCCCTCTTCACTCCTTCATCTTTCTTCTCGTCTTCTATGTGAGGCAGTTTGCTCACCAGCTGTTCCAGGCGCTGCTTCAAAGTGGCGTTTTCGTTCTTCAAGTTTTGAAACTGAAAAGGTTTATAGCAGCATAGGAGAGAAATTTCAAAAGCTTTGAATCTACTACAGTGCTCCTTTGTGTATTGGATATGAACAAACCTGAGGACTTCTTACTTCCTCTTATATTGCATCCAGGTTCAATACAAGGAAATGAAAAGGAAACAAAAAAATGAAACATGTTGAATGAAGGATAAAAGGTGAGGAAAGGTGAGGAAATTTGAGATGAACTGGGAAACCTGAAAGAATGATAGGCAGCTGCTAGCAAAAAAAAAATATTACATGGAAACACTTTATAAAAACAATTCATAGCTGTGCAGCTCACCTCTGCTTTTAACCTGTTAAGAGTTTTATTCACATATCGCATAAGAAAACCTCAGCTCCAACAATAAATATAGTATTTTTTATCTCTAGTAAAACCCAATGTTAGTGTTACAGCATCAATATATATCATCAATATCTACATCATCAATTAAATAAGAAGATATTTTAATATAATATCAGTAGTAGGGCTGCAACTAACCACTATTTTGATATTTTATTTAATTGGCTCCTTTATAATCTCTGTTTTAAACATCTTACAGAATATATTCTTCGTTATGTAATGATCCTCAATGTGATTGATCTTTGAACTCTTATCTTATTAATTAATGAACTTTGCATTGCAGATAATTTAGCTTATTTCAAGTTTCTTTCCACTGATTTGGTCTTGTTTTTTAAAAAAAAAAAAGTTTTATATGTAGTAAAAACACAATCTTATATTGCAATATTCTAACTATGTTTGTTCTGTCACAGCAACATAAAAATAATTCGGACACTTCTTGAGTCAACATTTTCTTTTTTTGAAAATATTGGTGAAATTATCTTGTTTTTGGTACAATTAGTCCAATATTGGGTAATGATGATTTTATTCCACTGGTAGATAATGAGCTTATTTCAAGTTATTTTCTTAACTTTAGTCAATTCAATAATTTTTTTAAAGAAAATGTTTGTCTTGTTTTCTTGAAAAAAGACCAAATTAACCCAAATCAGGAAAAAAGTTGAAATAAGATAAGTCAGTGGAATACGAAAATTCTCCTCAATATTGGACTAATTGTACAAAAAACAAGATATCTTCACCTTTTAATATTTCAGTTTTTACAGTATTGGATGTGAAGAGTATCTCAGCATCAGTTTTTCTCTGAACTCACCTCCCTGAGTGTGTTCTGATGCTCCGCCTCCAGGGAAGCCAGCTCATCCTTCACCTCTGGTGGATCAACCTGCAGCGAGAGACGGACGCTTAACTCCACCAACTGTTGCTTCCTGCTGTGTGACCCAGTTCTGCCAAGATGACTTGTAAGGTGGGTGAACTGGTCTTTTCATCATTCTTGCAGCCAAAACACGATGATTACATCAAATGAGAAATATACTCTTTACTTTACACATTATTGAGTTGGACATAAGCCTTTACATCGACAGTGAATCATCCCTCTCCCTCATATTGTTTCTTTAATCAAAGAAATTGAGTCTTTTGTTAAACCCGGTCTGACCTCCGACCTTTACCCAGGTAGAGATAAACTGTTGCGGATTGATTCTATGAGTCATAACCCTTGGCTCCCGTGACCTCTGACCTCCTGCTGTGCCTGCAGCTCCTCCAAACGCCTCCTCAGCTCCGCGTTCTCCTGCTCGGCTCCCAGCAGCATGAGTGTCGACGCCTCGCCCACTTCCACGCTCAGCGGCTTCTGATCTGAGACGGAGGGGAGGGAGGAATAAAGAGTTGAGAAGGAAAAAACAGATGAAGGAGACGCAGATAGGGACGGAGAACAGGAGAAACGGATACAGGAGGAGATTCACTCGGTTATTGTTGACTGATAACCCCCGAGGCGGGCGTCACCTCGACATATTTTCTCTCTTATCAGTTAATTAAAATGTCTTAAATGACAAGGTGTGGGGAGGCAGGTGCGCTGACCAATCGGGTCGCTCTGCTCCTCGTCAGACTCCAGCTCTGATTGGAGGAAACGGAGGTGAGCCGCGGTGACCGGTGCGGGAACACCGCCACCGCCACTCCTGCTGCTGCTGCTGCAGTGCCTCAGGTCCGCCTCGAGGCTCATGTTCATCTCCAGGAGCTCATCAACTCGCTGCCTCTCAGTGTCCCGCTCCTACACACACAAACACACACACAAATTCAAAACTTATATTCTGAATGAAATGCCCCTACTATGACTTACATATATAAACAAACAGATTTGGCAATTCCCATTTCCTTGCATATTGAGTAGTAATTTAACCCGCTATTACATAGTGTTGCCTTGTGGCAACACTACAGCCCTGGAAAAAAATAACCACTGTAAAATTATCAGTTTTACTGATTTTACTACTTGTAGGTATGCAGAATATAGCATATATATGCTTCATTGAGTCAAAAATTGAGATGCATATATGTGCATATACAGGTCTCCTGTATTGCTGCTTTATATCCACATATATACATGTACATACAAGCTATGTCTCCTACAGGTCTGGAACATAAGAGTGCAACATTATCATTTTTTTCTGATTTCACTACTTATAGGTATGTGTTTAGGCAAAGGAAACACGTTTGACTCTATAAACTATTGACAACATTTCCCCCAAATTCCAAATAAAAATATTATTGTTTAGAGCTTTTATTTTGTAGAAAATCACAAATGGCCAAAATAACAAAAAAGACGTAATGTTTTCAGACCTCCAACAATGCAAAGAAACAAGATCAAATTCATTTTAAACAACATAATATTAATGTTTACACCTAAGAAGAGTTCAGAAATCAATATATGGTGCAATAACCCTTATTTTTTATTGTGTTGGAATTCAACAGATGCTGGAATGCAATGGTTGTTATACATGTCAAGATGCTGATTTCAGAAAAAAAATGCAGTGGTCTCTTATTTTTTTCCAGAGCTGTATAAACAAACCCATACACAGATTTAGCAGTTCCCTAAGGCATTTGCTTGCATATTGGGTAATAATTTAACCCTCTATTACATAGTGTTGCCATATGGCAACACTATGTAATTACTTTTAATGACTTTATCTTCATTTTTTCTAAAAAAGCTATAAAGTCTATGTTTTTACAGTTAGATGTGAAAAGTTTTTTTAATTATTTTTGAAGGACATACAATTTATGAGGTCACATGACCAGGATATCCTGTTTGCTCGTTAATATTTGTCATGTGAGCATCATTGTCTCTTTTATTCAGGATTTTTAAATATTTTCACCAAATAAAAAACTGAACTCATTATCTGGGTTAAGTAAACTTTATTTTTTTTTAATTCAATTTTTGATGTTATAAGTTTTTTATGCTAAAGTAGATTTGTTGCCATATGGCAACTATATGGAAATACAGGGAAATTCCTAGTGTATACAACCTAATAGAGCTCCATCCACTTACATAGCATGAAACCATCCTGAGACTATTTCTGGAACTTTTTCTTAGATTTGTTTTTATATATCTATTATTTGGGCCATTTTACGTAATGAAAACTTAAAAAAATGTTTTAATGCAATAGAGGGTTAAAAACATGCATGCATACACACACAAACAAAGCCAACAGCGCTCATTTTGACAAACAGATATTCAATTACACTCAAATGGGTCACAAATGTGCACCAATTAAGCGGACAAACACACACATGGCTCCACCCACCGCTTCCACATCTATGATCCGGTGACGCAGCAGGAGCGCGTCCCTCTCCAGTTCTCTGAGGGAGGAGCAACGTGCCCGAGCGTCGGCCAGCTGCTCCTCCAGGAGAGCTTTGGTCTCCTGCAGCGCTGCACACAACTGCTGCTGCTCCTGCAGGAGGCGTCAGGCACACAGAGGGAGTACATGAACTCAAAAATCAGACCAAATGGGAGAAACAGAGGTAACATAGTACAGGTACACGTATTCACTAAACCTGTGGTAGCCGGGGACCCCCAGGGCTCCTTCAGGGGATTCCAAGAGCTCCACAGCAAACGTTGGAATCATTTATTTGCACTATAATAGCATTCATAAGTCACACGATGACAGAATGTGGGACTATTTTTGTTTTGTTCTGTGGTTTAATTTAGTTGTCCTTGACATGAAAAAGTTTGAGAACCACTGCTCGAAACTGCTGCAACTGTTTATACTTCAGCTATTTCCTGTATTGTCCTGACAGCAATGTTAGTGAAGCCAGACTTTTTAGTGACAAATAATAGTGGACAAGACAAGAAAGTCAAAAACTATTTAAAATATAGTTTTAAAAGCATTCATCAAGGTTTCTCAAAATGTAAATTTTGTGTTCATGCTGGTTTTGTTTCACTTAAAAGTCCATTTGTACCTTTTTTTTTTTACAAAAATCACATAGAATGTGCAATTCTTTTGACATGAAACGTCAAACGGTATAACCAAAAAAGCTGAATAAATTTTAAATATTTAATCCGTCTAGAATATAAAACTAGTTGATAGCATGAGTTTTTAATATTTTAAAACCTTTTTAAGAGAGTTAGACTATCTGGTACCAAGTTTCTAGGGTTACACAACATGCCATTTTTGACATTATCCCATTTACTGTACAAAGCAAGGATCTTATAATTCAATAAAATCCATTTTGATAACACTTTACTCGACAGGTCAGTTCATAACACTTTATTCATAGCAGCTGTCATAAAGTGCACAGAAAGCATTCATGACTGTTTCATGACACATGACTCAACATTCATTCCAAACCTTTCATGAATGTGGAAGAAAGAATAACATCGACTTTTCAAAAATAGAAGTCTAACAACTGCAGAGCAGCATTTATGCCATTTTGTTCCAAACCTCTTTACCTGAAAACATCTGAGTCAATGGGCTAGTCCAGTGACAAAAGACAGAACATGGTCAAGCAAAGACTTTTATAAAAATGTATTTGTTTTATAATGTGGAAATGATTTATCATCTTTTGCTACTGGGATATCCAACCGTTCCAGGTTATGCAAAGTGAGAGTGGCCGCCCTGGGTTCGATTCCCACATCGGGCAGCCCCTTCCTGCAGGTCCCCCTTTCTCTGCCTCCCCCTTTTATCAGTCCCTACTCTTTACTATCGAATAATGACAAAAAAAGCTAAACAATGAATAAAAATGCAGATCAGCAGAATGTAGCCAGTTTCCCTCCCAGTGTTAATCTCTGTAATTACAAATACTTTTATATACTATACTATACTTGTATAGTAAAGTGACATTTAATGTAGACGTCATAAGATATTCATGACATACTTACACAGGCTGGAGAGATTATGCTCCTCACAAAAAGTTAGAGATATTGTTATTTACATGAGTGTTTTTCCTATATGGTCTGAATTTTAATAAAATAAGTACAGCAAATAAAACACCTAAAATGCCATTTTTATTAGTTTAATATTTTTACCCCAAATATGAAAACCAAAAAATGAAATCCACTGAGTCTCTCACAATATCCCTAGCTTATTGTGAGCAGTGTAAAAATAATGGTATCCAGGTTACACAAATATGAATGTAGGCTGGTTTACTCATGGACTCACTGATGTGACGTGATCAGGGAAGAGATTTGAAATAAAAGCAGCATAAATGCAATAGGTGGGCTTTTTGTTTTCCACATTTATGAACGGTTTGGTACAGATGTTGAGTCATGTCTCATGAATGCTTTATGTGCAGTTTATGCTGTGAATGTGTTATGAACTCACCCGTCAAGTAGTCAAGTATTACCACAATTTTCCATACATTTGTTAGATCACAAGGACACAGACAATGACTTTTGGTGACTAAGAATGACTGCAAACATAACTTTTTGTTTTCTTTTCCTGATGTAAATGATTTATTCAGTGTATGTGCATATTCTAGTGAGTTTGCAGGTTGTTTGTGAGTGTGTATGTGTGTGTGTGTGTGTGTGTGTACCTTCAGCTGAGTACGTGTGAGCTCCAGGCTTCGCAATCTGTGTTTACAGCTCTGAAGTTCAGTCTGGAGCTGCTCGGCCCGTGCAGCTCGCTCTCGGGCACAGTCCAGCTCGTCCCGCAGAGCACGCATGCCCCGCACCTCACCCTGCAGAGAACGGTTCTGCGCAAACACACAAAGCAGGAACAATCCCTCCTTTGAAGTTCCTTATTTTGCAATTCCTGCATGTTTTCTTGGCGATATGAAAAAAAAAATCTCTCAGTTTAGGTAAAGGTAGCATTATGAGATCAATATATATTGGTGGACGGATTCAGGAAAGTCCTCTTCTCTGTGGGGATGATATATGGGATGTGAACCACAGAATGACAGATACAAATGCTGCATGAATCGACTTGGGAGGAGCCTGGTGAATATCCCCGAACAGAAAAGATTTTTAATTAGGACAATTTTGCTTAGTGAGGAGAAATCTTTATTTTGGATGATTGATTCTCTTCTTATTTTCTAAAACAGAATATAGTGTAATATTCGTTCATATGCCCAGTGAAAACTGTCCCTGATGTACAAAGATAGTTTGTTGATGCTTGGTACGAATCTGAATTAAGAGCATATTATCTGATGGAGACAACCAAAGCATGCAGTCCTCTGTGAAGCAGCTACATTAACTTTAGCAACAGGCAGGTTTACTGGTCTCCCTGAAGAGGAAAGGCGATTCGCTTTGTGATTTAGGTGAGACTGAAGAAGAGACTGATTCTGTTTTATTGCTCATTACATGATGATTTAGGGGTTGCACTATTTAGTAAAATGTACTTAGGGTTATGGTCCTTAAAAAGAGTTCTTCTGGATGAATGATTGTAAGAATCCTGAGCTGTGTTTCAGATATAGAGCCTTTCGTGTGGCTAATTTAATTTGTAAAGTATGGCACAGAAGTTGTGAGGACTATAACTTATTTGACTCCTCGCCTGTAGCAGTCTGTTCTGTTGTGGATTAGTGTCTAATCTTTTTTTTTATTTTTAATATTAACTATATATCTGATTGTGTACTTTGCTTTGGGTTTTAAACAAATGTTATTTCCTCAATATCTTTTATTATTTCATCTTATTATAATATGTTATTAAAAACTGAATGTAGTTCCCTGTCCCTGTTAAGCACTATTAAATTGCTTTGTGTTTGAATAGTTCTATATAAATAAACTTGCCTCAAAATGTAGCTGAGAAAGAAGATTAACAACGTTTCCCTGGCCAAACTGTAGTCTGTACTGTAGGCTATAATTTCTGTTGTCTACTTGATGTTAAATACATAAACTGAGAGGAATCGAGTAAGTGGCCTTTTAAAGCTGTGTGTTTAGTGCTGTTGGTTCTCAGTATATTATATAGCAGCTGCCATAGGAGTCAATTATGACTGTGTCTCTGTTTGAGTCCAAACCAAGAAAACAATGTCTCTTTCTCTTTGAAAAGGGAATCGTGAAAAGTCGATGTCAGGTTTACATCCAGCAGTGCGAGTCAAGCTGCTTTTGATGCCGTAAGTTCAGCTCCTGCTACAGACCTCTAGATAACGAGTCTGAATGTGCACAAACCTCTTTCTGAAGTTTTTTCATCTGTTCTTCCATGGTTTGAATCTCCAGCTTGTAATCCAGTATCTGGTCACCTTTATCTTCCCTAGAAAAGCAGATAAATATACAACCATCAATGTGTCATATTCATTTGTAGCTCGGTCTGAAACTGACAGCTTTACTCAACAGGTTCTCAAGGTACATGTCTGAGCCAAATGTGCGAGTTGATTACACAAACAGCCTTAGCAACAAAGATTATGGTAGAATCTGTCATCAGTTCACTGAGAATTGAGAGGTAACATTGCAAATGAAACACTGAAGCCCTAACATACACTCTATGGCCATTTATGCTATAGAGATGTGCTCATTATTTCTTTTTTGTAATTATGCTTGCAGTTTTTTGTTGTTATAGTTTTTGTTTTTCTTCCTTTTTTGTTGTTCTACATCTATAGATTGTTGATTCGTTTTAACTCCTCTAGATCCCTCTTGAAAACAAGCAGATTCCTCTCAGGGGTTTATCCTACTCAATAAAATGTTTGAATTGAATACGCTTCCAACATCAAAACAGTGTGAAAAATAACAGGAAATCACAAAAAAGCATGATATGTCCCCTTTAATCGATTATACCAGCGATGCATTAGCTGATGAAAAAAAGATTAGAGGCAATTGTGTTTGCTAGAGTGAAAAAAGGAGAAATCGGTATATACAAACTGTATAATAAGGCAACGCTGTAAACTGATTATGGCAGCGAGTTTCCCTGTTCGTGAGTAATAACTCGTTGTTTTATGCATTAAAGTTTGACAAATAATTTGCACATTTTTCATGTTGACCTTTATCAGAACTTTAAACGTTCTCTTTTTTCTATCTCACACACAAACGGACACACACACACACTCACAGTTGTTGTTTGAGGCGGCGGAGTTTGGCCTTGCTGTCTGCCAGCTGGAGCGCCATACCTTGGGGTGGCTCCTCGCTGTAACCACCCAGAGGCGCTGTGGTTGACTCAGCCTGGGCCTCCCGCTCCCGACTCCACGCTGCAATCCTCTGGGAGAGAGAGGAAGAGTGATGGGGAGAGAAGGCAGGCGAGGGACAAAGAGGACAGAGGGAGAGAAAGATTTAGGGAAGAGACGAGAGCGAGAATGACAGAGATGAGAATGGAAGGAGATTAGATACTTAGAAATATAAATCCTCCGAAAGTTACAGACAGTTATGCATCGTGAGTAATGGTGACTTTAAGTACAGTGATGGGATCACGTTTGTACACTTATGCAATTTATTCTTCGACAAAATATTCAAATTTTTTGCCAACCAACATGGATGGAACTTATATGAGAATATATGCGCATATATGCATTTTATCTACATATATACTACAGGGGCGACACGGTGGAGCAGGGGTTAGCGCTGTTGCCTTACAGCAAGAAGGTCGCAGGTTCAAGACCTCCTTGGTCCTGGCTCTGGGACCTTTCTGTGTGGAGTTTGCATGTTCTCCCCGTGTCTGCGTGGGTTTTCACCGGGTACTCCGGCTTCCTCCCACAGACCAAAAACATGCTGAGGTTAATTGGAGTCTCTAAATTGCCGTTGATACCAATTGAGCATCGTTGCAACACCACAGCCTACCTGAGTGTTGTTGCTGACCATGTCCATCCCTTTATGACCACAATGTACCCAACTTCTGATGGCTACTTTCAGCAGGATAATGCTCCATGTCATAAAGCTGGAATCATCTCAGACTGGTTTCTTGAACATGACAATGAGTTCACTGTACTCAAATGGCCTCCACAGTCACCAGATCTCAATCCAATAGAGCATCTTTGGGATGTGGTGGAACGGGAGATTCGCATCATGGATGTGCAGCCGACAAATCTGCACCAACTGTGTGATGCCATCATGTCAATATGGACCAAACTCTCTGAGGAATGCTTCCAGCACCTTGTTGAATCTATGCCACGAAGAATTGAGGCAGTTCTGAAGGCAAAAGGGGGTCCAACCCTTTACTAGCATGGTGTACCTAATAAAGTGGCCGGTGAGTGTACAGTACAGGCCAAAAGTTTGGACACACCTTCGCAATCAATGTGTTTTCTTTATTTCCATGACTATTTAGATAGTAGATTCTCACTGAAGGCATCAAAACTATGAATGACACATGTTTATGGTGTTATGTACTAAACAAAAAAGGTGAAATAACTGAAAACATGTTGTATATTCTAGTTTCTTCAAAATAGCCACCCTTTACTCTGATTACTGCTTTGCACACTCTTGGTATTCTCCTGATGAACTACCATTTCAGGTAGTCACCTGGAATGGTTTTCGCTGAAATGGTTTGCTTTATAGGTGTGCATAAGTACATAACTCCACATGTGTTCATTCATAGTTTTCATGCCTTCAGTGAGAATCATTAAATGGGAAGGTGTGTCTAAACTTTTGGCCTGTACTGTATGTACCTATATATAAATGTAAATATATATACAATTCATGTGCAATAATCTAGTCTACTCACTGTAGTGCATCTATCTGTATCTGTATATAGGGTATTATAATGCATCTATCCTATATTATAGGATATAGGCTTTTTTTTTCTTGCATGACACTTGTACTGTTTCCCCACTGTGGGACAAATGAAGGATTATCTTATCTTATATACTGTATAACATAGGAAAACCGCCAATCTTATATATGCCAAATATATTCAAAACCTATCGTAAAATATATGTTTATATAGGTTCTTTCCATGTGGGACTATAGCAATATACAATCCTGTTTGTATCTATTACGAAATCCATATTTTTCAATCATATTTGAGTCTGTCAGTGAATTTCACAGCATATTCCACTATGTACTCAGCCTTTGTGCTCTAAAAGACAGAATTACTACAACTGCAAGTGTTAAATAAAAGCAAGAAACTGAATATGAGAACATGGCATATGAAATGTTGATCAAATACGTGACCTAATTAAAGCTGACTTATGCAATTTCCGACTGATTAGCCTAAATGTCAATACTTCACAGAGACAAACAGACCCTAACAGACAGTGGTGTAACAGAAAACCTCAGACAAAAATGTCAAACAGTGTTTTGGGGTTATTTTTCTTTTGCTATTAACATTCTTTGACATTTAAAATCTATTTTGAAAATGTGGCTGAAGGATATTCAGATCTGCAGATTCACTGAGCGACAATAAACTACATCAGTAGGCTACTGCATGTCTGGTTCTTGAATTGATAAATATATGCTCTTAAAAACGTTAGGATTGCTGTTGGAGAAAAATGTTGCAAAAATGTATTTTTTGGCTGAAGCACAGCCGTATAAACACAAAAATCCAAAAAAAAAAATCAATTTCCCTTGTTTATTTTTTTTTCTTTTCTGATTTTAATATTGATTTTTGCAATTGTAAGTTTATATATATGCAAATAATGCATTATCCAAATAAATACCTAATTTACATAGATTTACAGAACAGAAAAGTGAATATTGGATAAAGCCAGGTTCAAAATGTTTCATCAAAGAGTTCTACAGAGGGAATTTTTATCACTTCAACATTCAGAATATAGTCAAGAGTCCAAAAAATCAATTTTCCACCATGTTTTTCTGAATAAATCGGGCTATAAATGATACATGAACAAACCCCTTTATAAAAACTTTCAGAATACAGTTAGGAATTGAAGATTGGTGTATGAAACTGCTACTTGAAGTGGAGATTTCTGTCTCAAAGTGAGAAAAAACTCATTTTCAGAAAACAGCCCTATTAAGAAAAAAACAGTCTTGAGTTTATGTGTAAATATTTAGGTGTCTGGTTGCTCCTGGTAACACACAAACTAAAATGAATGCACTAGAATTCATTCTTTTGCAGTCTGAACCTCCTCTGTAGTGTTGCTAAAACCTGGTTTAACACAAGCCATTAATAAATGGTTCTGGTTGTGATGTCACAACAGGAGTGGAAGTTCTTCTAAATGAAGTTAATTAGTATTTGTCTTCTGTTTGTGGGTGTTTCTGTAGATGTTTTTCAGAGTGAGTGTGTGAGAAGGCAGACTGTATTGCTGGTACAGGTGCTTTGGGAAAAGTAAAAAGCATGCTAATTTTCATAATCAGACCACAAAAACATAAATATTAAATTTAAACATGCCAAAATACTGTCCCTTTAGAGGTTTGCATTGCAGGAGAAATTGCAACACTAAATGTGGACTTTTACCGTTTTTAACCACTATTCTGAAAGGAGATGCTATTTCGCTTCATGTGGAAGCAAAATGTCAAGTAGAAATGAATCTGCAATGACTTTAATAATCATTTTCATGCCAATTTCAAAATTCACAACAGAAAAATAAAGCTGCTGGCTGCAGCTTCTCAAATGTGAAGCTTTAAAACTTTTCTGTCTCAAACTGAATTTCTTTGGATTCTGTTGATGGAACAAAAAAAAAAAAAAGAAAATTGAAAATGTCACTGTGGCATCTTCACATTTATTTGCAGGCATTTTTCACACTTTGTTGACATTTTAAAAACTATAACTTTTCTTTTATTAATCAAAACATTAGATCCATTAATAATGAAAAAAATTGTCATTTACAGCTGTAAACTCTAAACTTGCTTCATATAAAGGCAAAATAGCCCAAAATCTTAAAATGCAAGTGCATGAAAATACCGTTTTTACCTTCTGTGTCTCAAATAATTGGAAGCTTAGCGAAAGTTCAAACTGGAAAACAAAATCATAATCGTTTTTTGCTTCACTCACTCTCTCCTCCTCCTCCACTCGCCCTCCTCCTCCTTCCTATCACCGCCTTCAGTCCATCTGATCATCAGCTCAACAGTTCAATTCCACTCCATCTCATCATATCCACATGTGTCATATATCCACCAAGTAATTTACAGGCATATATATATATATATATATATATATATATATATATATATATATATATATATATATATATATAGGGGTCTAATAAATCTATAAGGTATTCATTGGAATTAAACTGCTTAATTTTCATATATTTCATACATTAATTTTCATATGTATATGACTCAACTAATTATTATATGCCATAATTAGTTGACTAGTCAATCAACAGAAATTAATCTGCAACTATTTTAATAATCATTTTCATCAAGCAAAGAATTCCAACAGAAAAACGCTGCTGGCTGCAGCTTGTCCAATATGAGACCTTAAAGCTTTTCCGTCTCAAACAGTGTATGATATAAAACTGAATTTCTTTGGATTCTGTTGATGGGACGAAAAAAAATGAAATTGAAAATGTCGCTTTGGTATCTTACGAATTTATGTGCATTTTATGTGCAATATAAGTATTCTGTGATTAATTTAATGAAAATAATAATCAGTTCAATCGGTAATGAAAATAATTGTCTTCATGTGGAAGCGAAATAGCTCAAAATCTTAAAATTGGTAAGTGCATGAAAAAACTGTTGGAATAATTGGAAGCTTAGCAAAAATCTATTGATTAATCCAAAAAATAATCATCAGCTCAATTGATAGTGAAAATAATTGTCATTTACAGCCCTAAACTCTATCTGTCTGAACAGGTGTAGACAGTATACATGTCAGTAAAGAGACAGGAATATTTACTTCCCATGTCTCCAATAAGCTGTATAATACAACATTCAGGTATGATTGAATGCTTGGATCTCGTGGTCCAGTATTTCTCTCATCCTGGCGTGATTACAGTGTTTTTTTGCATACCTGCAGGTGTGTGTCCCTCTGTGCCACCATGCTCTGGATCTGTTTGGCCATGGAGGTGAACACCAGCTGTAAATCTGCTCCTTCCGCCTCCACCAGCTCCTCCCACCGGAGCGGCAGCACCGTCCGAGGATCCTGAGTCACCTGTAGCGAGGGCAGTATATCAGGTCTCTATGATTAGATCAATGCGTTTCTGGATAACCTGACACAAAATGTCAGATCAGAGAACAAACGATGCAGTCCATCAGCAGCCTGGAGGGCTGTGTGAATACCAAGTAGTGTGCATGTGCGATGTGAAAACAAAAAAACAACAACAAAAAGAGAATGCGTCTATTAGGGAAGTGCAGCTCTTGAAAAAAAAAATAAGAGACCACTGCAAAATGAAGTTTGTCTGATTTTACTACTGATAGGTTTGTGTTTGGGCAAAAGCAACATTTTTGTTGCAGAAAATGACATGGTCAAAATAACAATAGGGATAAAATGTTTTCAGACTTCAAACAATTCAAAGAAACAAGATCAAATTCATTTTATAACAACATAATACTTATTGCTTTATTGTAGCTGGAATTATTTCAACACTGTACATTTTAAATTTATTCTGGCACTTATACAACTATCTCACAGGTGCTAACTTTATTTAAACCCAAGATCATTCAGAAAACCCCTGTAGGTGTGGACATATACTGCATTAAGTCTGGGCCTGTAATTTATAAGAGGTAGGCTGATAAATAGGCCTAGGGGGGAACAGGTTAAGAAGAGTTCAGAAATCAATATTTGGTGCAATAACCCTTATTTTTAAGCTTCCATGCGTCTTGGCATGCTCTCCACTAGTCTTTACCATTGTTCTTGGGTGACTTTATTCCACTCCTGTTCCTCTTTAAGCAGAATGAGGTGTTCATGTGTTGGAATTCAACAGAAGCTGCTATGAAATAGCTTTAATACATGTGGAGATGTTGATTTCAGAAAAAAAAAATGCAGTGGTCACTCATTTTTTTCCGGAGCTGTATGCCCAAATGTGCGTAACGCATGCAGAAGTATCTAATGCATGCAAAACTAATGATGATTGTAAACAGGTTTGAATTGTCCTCGGGCAGAAAGGCGTATGAGCAGCAAGCAGGTGGTGCATCCATCCACAAAAAGAAGAGCACCTCTCACCTCTAGGATTTATGAGGCTGAGAAACCAGGCACAAAAGAGGCTGGTGGGCAGTCTGCTGCTACTATAATTACATACTGGTATGCAACATGCTGTTTTCGTAATGCTGGCAATTATTCATGGGGGGGCTTTTTTTCTTTTTAAAGGAGTATAATTTGCCTTTTAGGTTATATTTGGAGGGCACAAAAAAAGCAGAAGGGCAGAAAAGAGATGAAGGAGAGGTAGAGAGATGTGTGCATGAGGAGTATGAGGCAGCAAGGGGCAACCAAAGGTCTTTAAAAGGCCACCCGCAGAATGACAAGCAGATCATTTTCACAGCAGAAGATTTAATAGTTTCACTCCCTTTCTGACTACAGGTCAAATTCTTTGCCAAATCATTTTTAGGAGAAAAAAAAAAGCCTATTGAAGTGTCTCCTCGGGCCAATATCTCCTCAACCTGATGGTCAGCCTGTGAATGCCTTTTATATTTAGAGGGTGCTTGATTTAATTAATTCTACACTTGAACATACCTGCTGAATGCAGCTGGCGATGCCTGCCTGGGTCTCAATGTCCAGGGACTGGATCTGCTGAATGAACGTCTCCTTATTCTCACACTGCAGACACAGGAGGATGAAATGTCAGGTGTGTGTGTTAGATCAAAATATATCCATATGCTAATATACAGTATCATTCCATGATCATTTTGTTAAATGTGATATTAAATGTTGTCTGCAGATGATATAATAAAGTTTTCTCCCCGACTGTGAAAATGTCTGCAAAGGAAATGCATTTAATTATGTAACAAAAGTATTTTTCGGTTAATTCCTAATTAAAAACTAGCAAAGCCGATCCATCTATAATTAATTATGAGGATCAAAGTTTCAATGATAAATATGATTCAAAATGTTCTCTGATGAAATAAAAAAAAAATTATAAACATAATTGATTGGGTGAATTGGCGTCAGTATTTTTTTTCATAGTTTGTCGTCTTACAAAATTGACTCAAAAGTAGATCGAACGTGTTTTTTTTGTGACCAGGTCTTCAAGGCCATGATACTGACCTACAGGATGAAGGTGTTTTCACGCCATAATCAACTAAAACCCCTTGACGAAACGCACATGATCTCCATTTAACTAATTATGTGACCAAATTAAATTATTAGCGTCAGTGATGATTTAGATATGTCCAATTAAAGGGAGTAAATACTTACACAAACAGGTGTTTTACATTTGTAGTTAAATCTATTTTCACTTTGACATTAAAGGATCTTTTATGTAGTAAACTGTAAAACAAACACTAAATCTGCTTTTGATTTAGTGTTTAGATTTAACATCAAATCATGCAAAAGGAGCTGAAATACTTTTTATAGGCACTCCAGGCTGCACCAGTTTCCCCTGGGAACGTCAAAAAGTTTTACAAACTACATAATAAAAGAATCCGTGATAATTAGCGCTGCAACTAACATCACTTTTTAAATTATTGGTTAGTCTACTGATTAATCTTTTGATCTATAAAACATTTTTGACCTTTTGTCCAAACAACAGAACTTTCTACATGTTCCAGTAATGTCAGACAAAGAAAAACAGCAAAAAACATTTTTCATAACTTACCAAATAATAGTAGAGGTTCAGTTAATCACAGCTTCCCCTTTAAACCCCTTTAATTATGCAGGTGTATAATTATATGAGTCCAATTTATTTATTTGCCCAAATGAAAGTTATACAGTAGTCAGACTGGTTTAATAAAGGAATTTGAGTAAATTAGCATATTTTTCTAGTTTTGCTGAGCAAGATTTTATGTCAATTTGTCCCAAATTACCACCTGGTCTCAAATAAAGGCCTGGTCTGGCAAGTGATGGAAACAAATAAACATCCCGGCCTTTATTTGGTAATTTACAGTCAACGATGAATTGATTATCTAAATAGTTGCCAATTTATGGATCACCAAATCCGTTAATCATCTAATTTTGCAGCTGTAATAATCAGAAGTATCTTGTCATGAACTAACCAGAACAGAATAACTCTAATGTATTTGTGTGATCACCTGCACAGCACAGCCTAGCAGCAGCAGCAGCAATCGCCTGAGTTCTTCCACAGCTGCCTCTGAGGACACAGAAATAACCGTCATCATCCTCATTATCGTCATCATCTCGACCTCCTACCGTCAGTCTGGCTATCATTATCACCTTAATGTGTTCCACAGATACAGAGATACAGACTCGTATATATAAAGTATAATTACTTTCCTGCCGCTGAGAGACACGGCTCTGATAGCATCACGCCGTTATCTTGTACCTGTTAGGGGGTCCTGCCCCAGAATGGCGATGTTTGGGAGAGGCATCAGTATCAACTGCTGCAGGTCTTCCTGAAGAAAAGAATAAACGTGGAGAGATTAGTGGAAAACATGAAGCGATCGCCTGTCTTGTCCTGTCCGCCCGCTGAATGTGAGCCTGAATAATCAGGAGAAAAAACTTTCTACCACTTTGAGGTGTAAAGAAACAGCCTATATATCCATTATATAACTTTTTATGTTCATTCCATCATGTCAACAAGGCTTCTGGAGATTTACTATGTTTCAGAGAAGCTCATTCTGAAGATTTTTTATAACTAGCAGAACTAGTAAAGATGCCATTAATGATTCACAACGACATAGCGAGATATCTGCATTGTTTCTGGAGTTGCCCTTGTGGTTAGGAAATATGGGTTACGCGGGACAGCAGAAGGTGATAGCAGTTAAAAGCCGCAACAAACAAGTCAGAAAACGTCAAACACAAAAGAACCCATTACTATTTACTAACCGAAGATTTACACTTCCACAGAGCTACCTACCAGAGGCCTGACAGAGCAACGGCACGGCCCATATTTGTGGTCGTCATCACGGATATATCAGCAGTAAGTCACAATAAATAGCAGCACAGAGAAGCCAGAGATGTTTGGGAACCGTTGGCGTCGTTGCGTAGTTTTTCCACCAGGGAGCACTGTCAAATATCCTGCTCAGGAAACGTCTTCCTCACAGTTATTAAGGAACTGAACTTAAAGGGTTTCCAGAGATTTCATCTTTCCTGCCTTCTCTGGTTGAAAGTTCGAGCCTGTGAAATTGTGAACACACCCTGTATGGGTCATGCTAACATCACTGTGGCCAGAGTTAACAGTTAAACCAGGAGAGGCCAACAAAAGATTTTCAGAAGGTTTATGTTGCTTTTTTAAGTAATTGCTATCAAAAATGTTTGTTTATGGGGTGTCCTGGTGGTCAAGAGTAGATAACAGATATAGCGTAAAGTTAAAAGAATCTAAACTTATGCAGCAGACCCAGAGATATTATCTTCAAACCATGCAGTAGCATGGGGGGGTGGTTGCCCCCTCGTGGTGCAGTTGTTGAAGTGTGCTAATGTGCCTTTATTGCGACCAAAATGTATGCTAAAGTGCCCTCTTGGAAGCCAAAATGTATGGTTAAAGTGCCCTCTAGGAGCCAAAACCCATGCTAAAGTGCCCTCTCTGGAGCAAAAAGCATGCTAAAATTACATCTAGGAGTGAAAACTAATGCTTAAGTGCCCTCCGGGAGCCAAAGTGCGTGTTAAGTGTCTCTAGGAGCCAAAACACTTCCTAAAGTGCTCTCTTGCGAGGTAAAAGGCATGCTAAAATGCCCTCGAGGAGCCACAACATGTGCTCAAGTGACCTCTAGCAGCAACAAACATGCTAAAGTGCCCCCTCTGTAGCAAAAAGCATGCTAAAGTGCCATCTAGGAGCCAAAACTAATGCTTAAGTGCCCTCTGGCAGCCAGTGTGTGTGTTACGTGCTCTCTAGGAGCCAAAACACATGCTAAAGTGACCTCTAGCAGCAGAAACACATGCTAAAGTGCCCTACCTGTAGCTAAAAGGCAAGATAAAGTGCTATCTAGGAGTCAAAACTAATGCTCAAATGCTCTCTAAAAGCCAAAGTGTGTGTTAAGTGCCCTCTAGGAGCCAAACCACATGCTAAAGTGTCCTTGAGGAGCTAAAATGCATGCTAATGTGCTCTCTAGAGGCCAAAACAAGTGCTGATGTGCCCCTTTTTCCCCTTTTCACCCCTGCGCTTCAAAATGTCTGTGCATGCCACAGCTTGGCAGTCTGATGCCTACATTACCCACAGTGTTGGATTTAGGCGTGTTATTCTAGTAGAGGATAGTTGCCACAAACGTCTGGTAACTCATCATCCCCAGATGATTTCTAAACTCTTAGTCCTAGACCTTAACCACGGTTGCCATTCATCAGACTTTACTCATGCCCCTCTAGAGCCCCAAAAGGCTTTATAAAGCATTTTCTCATATTCTCCTTAAAGGTAGAGTGCAGGATTTGTCGGCTGCTGCTTGTAAACGCATCATTCAAAGATGGCGCCTCCTCCCCAGAGGAGCCAGAGAGAGTGAATCAGAACTGGGGTTTGCGAGAACAATGCCATAACACAGAGAACTGGGATGTTTGTATTTTTAATTCTGCCACAGAGGTTATGTTCTGAAGCCCGGATAAAAACATCCAGCAACTCCACACGCGGCTGCACGCCGCCACAGGGAAGGTGCAGTGAACTCTCTGCATGCATGAGCCAGTCAAACAGACAAACCGACAGCACTCCAGGAGAATTAGCTCATATTTTCATGCAATATATATATTTATTATAAAAAATAGAGACATAAAAGCATATAAATACACAGCTGTAACCTGGCCACCACATTTTTATGAGTTTATGACTTGTGAAACAAAGAGATTTAGGTCCCAACTACACAAATCTAGATATCTATAAATATTTTTATCCACACACTTTTCTATCCAATTCAGCCTCTGAACCACGGCAACCCAGCACTTATCACTTAGCACTTAGATTTGTCATACCGAATAAACAAGTGGAGAGGCGATTGCGGCGATTGTCTCAGGTTATGTCTGTGCTCTTGGTACTTTTGCAGCTTTTTTCAAACATTTATTGAGAAGGATAAACCTAAATGGGTCCTAAATGGGCTAAAACAAATAGAATCAACAATCTACAGACATAGAACAACAAAGATAAAGAACACAAACATCTTCACCAAAAAAAGTACAAAATGAGCACATCTCTATGGCAAAATGACCACGACTGTAGTAGGATAAGCCTAGTAAAGCTGATAATTACAAATTAAAATTATAATGTGCTATAAATCATGTTCATAAAACATCACTCGCTTTAATTCAAAATACGAAGACAAAGCACATTTAAACCTATAAAAAAAGTCAATGAACAAATATTTAAAGGGATTTTGATGGAGCTTTAAACATGAATGATCTTTTACTTGTTTTGTTCACTGAAGGAATGGAGAAGAAGTATTGAGATGCCGTCTTAATTGATATATTGAGGAATATGGAATCAAAAAGGGTTCTACATAAGCAGGATAGCTGCAATGTATAGGTTTTAAATTAAAGTGTAACCAGTGATTATGTCTTCTTATATTGAGTGAGAGCCAATTGAGAAAATTCTACATGATACAGTGACAAGTGTAAAAGGAGAAAACAAATTCTGAAAGATGGTTGTATACAGCGTTGAGAGACAGAAAGTAGATTTTAGAAGTGCAGACATCAGCACAGTCAACAAATGTTAAATAAGCTTTAACCTTTACAGCTGAATTTAAGATTATTGCATTAGGTGCAAATAGATGTGCATATCATAAAGTCCGTATAGACCCGCCTGTGTTTTTGAATCACTACCATGTTACACTGTGCATGTTCAGAACATTCTTTCACGCAGGAAATTTTGCTTATCGCCCACTACTGGCCTCGCGTGGTATCACAGCCTTTTAGACTGATCATATTCGAATTGAACTCTCTGTATAGTCTGAGATATTTGTCATCAGATCAGGGTGTGGAAGGACATTTTTTATCAAAAGGTGGACTAGTGTAGCTGAATGTTATGTTGAACCTGATATAGTTAGTAAAGGCTTGAATGGATTGGACGTCCATTCATATGTAAAAAAAAAAAAAAAAATGTCTGCACTACAGCTTAAATTTGTGATGAGTTAGGAGAAACAGCAGTGTTTTCAGCTTGGTGGCATTTTTCCACTAATGCAATGGGCTCCTAATTGTTTATTTAGTTGAAGAAGTAGGATAGTCGTCAGAGGATTTCCTCACGCCACACAGGAGCGCTTCATATTTAAAATCGCTGGGAAGCAACAATATCATTATCACGTTCTTTTTAAGTAAAGTTTTTATATTGCTATTGGCCTCATTTGGGCTGTTATTTACTCACATTTATTCTAATTATAAATTTAATAAAAAATCTTCTCTGTCAAAGAGCCACACGCGCTGACTTTGGCACGTTCCTGTTCCAACTCCGCCGAAAGGCTGTTTGCATCCTCCTGTGGTCCATCAAATGCAAAATTTACCGGAGTACAGAAGTCACAATTACAGCTCTCTCGTTCTGCCGCGTACTGTAATTTATAAACTGTAAAGTGAGAGGGGGGAAATGTACCAAGAGGCAAGCAGTCGCTCCCTCCAGCAGCTCCATCGTGTGCGGGTTTGGCATCAGAAGCATGTGCAGCCGACCTGAAGTTTCTGCTCCTTCAGGGCATGTTGGATATTAGCCACTGCAGCTATGTGTTGGTCATCGTGCAGACTCACGGTGCGTGATGCCAAATGAGACATCTGCAGGAGATTAGCCATACTGAAAATTATACAGAAACGTCTTGTTGTTGTTGGCAAAAGAACGTCCACTCATGGAAAAATTCCCTCTGCAGCGTGATGCAGCCAAAATACATATATTTACCCAAATCCTTCCTGCAGTATATTTTATACATAATCATTCAGTGCAGTTACACACCCTGCTTGAGAAAGAGATTAACAAATGGGTAATACATGAATATTTCTGTGCTGAGACTTTCATGCTTCCAAGTTTCTCTTGATGTTCATTTCTAAAGGATGTACAATTTTTTTTTCCAGTGATACTAAAGTAAAAGAGAAGGAATTAGTCTCCGTCCCTTCACGAGTCTGCTTCTGAAAATAATCTACTCTAGTACAGTCTTGGATTTGAAATAAACTCTGCCATCAAGCTGCTGGCTGCAGTCGTAAAGATAATTACAATCCATCTGCAACATTATCTTTTCCAAATTCCATCTTTCTTTTGTTTGGATTGGTTTTCATGTTGCCCACAGACCATTTCCCTTATGATTTCCAACATGTCTGTGGGCTGTCTCGCTTTTTCCTTTTATCTTTACTTTACTTGCCTTCAGGATTTAAGCACATGTGCAAACCATATTTAATCTGCAGTTGGTTTGAAGTTAATTGAAACGTCTTTTATTGGATCCTCAGCAGCCTTATCTCAGTTTATTGAAGACCAAAGTCTTTATATCCAGAAGGTCAATAAATAAGTACACTCGAAATGAACATTTAAAGTCCCCTTAACAGACGGTCGAACACTGTGTATCTCCAGAAGGGAGTAGATGTTTTTGATAGGATAGAATACAGCAGAATAGAATTGAACAAATACATTAGAGCAGAATACCAGCAAAGAAAAGAATAGTACCCAAATGAAATGCAATAGAATTGAAATGAAAAAAATTGAATGTAATATAACACAACCTAATAGGATAGGATAGAATACAGCAGAATAGAATTAAACAAATGAAAGACAATAGTATAGAATAAATGGAATATATTAGAGCAGAATACCAGCGAAGAATGAAATGGTGCACAAATGAAAAAGAAAAAAAGAATGCAATAGAACAGAATAGAGGAGAATACAATACAGAACATAAAAGAATAGAACAGAATATAAAATAGTACAATATAACTCAACTACTAGAATAGTGATGGAATAAGAATAAAAATGGAACAGTGTTGAACAAATAGAATAGGACAAATAGTCAGGATAGAATGCAGCAGAATAAAACAGCACAGTGACTGCCACGCTGTGCTGTTAGAGAGAGAATACTGTATTGTGCTGCTGCCTTCACGCCTGTAGATATACACAAATAGCACAGTAGCTGTATTAGAAAAGCTGAGGTCACAGCAGAGAAAATTAAGCCTTGCAAGGCTGCACAATGACACCGCTGCTGTGGCCACTACGCGGCTGTCAGCGTATCACACACAAACACGTCCACAGCAACAAAAAAAGGAGAGAGAAAAAAAAAGCACAGATGGTGAAGTAAAACCGTGAGCAATATGGAATTTAAACATCCAACAGTGGAGCCTATTCTGAGAGCACCTGGTGAGATTCTAGCGCTACGCCGACCTGATATGAGCTTCCCAATTATCGCCAGTGTGTTGTGCTGCTCTGGGCTTTCAAGGGACATTAGTGATTCACTGAAAATTAGGAAGTGAAACCTTGTAGGCTCGTGTTTTTATGTTGTGTGACAAGCTAAGCAGCGCATGTTCAGTCCACCTGACTCGCACAAGGAGAGGCTCCTCTGCTGCCAGAAACAGAGGCCTTTGAATCATCGTTCGGGGAAACAGTTGTGTCATTTCCCTTAAAAGCCACCTACAATGCACAATGCACGGCACAGAGAGCTACTTGATGGAGTTATTCTCTTTCCTTCATCAACCTCCTAACCACAACTGCGAGCTGAAATATTCAGCTCGCCACTCCTCCATTTACCTCACCCCATTTGCCCTATAATAAGCTGGGACATGCCTACTGAGGATGGAAAATTTAAGCGTTTCCTCTTCTCTTTGATGCAACCACCCCCTGCATGCAGAGCAAAATTTTGACAATATCCTGAGGAGAAATGTTTGTATGTTGAGAATGAGAGATTCGCTCCTCCATTTTGCTTCTCCAGCCCTCTACTATCAACCTTTTGGGGGCTTTTATTTGTGCAAGTGAACAACAGAAGACATCTAAAACGCATTAGATGAAGCACAATCTAGAGTCTAATTGTATAGCCTGGCTCATTATTGTGTCATCATCTTGCTTTGCTGCTACGATAATGCTATAGTTTAAAAACAAACATAAAAATATCCACTCACATTTTGTTGAGATAATATTTATATAAAGATGAAACTATCACAAAAGACACTGTGTATTTACCAAAATTGTAAAACTATATCACTCTCATATTTGTACATATCTATCTGTAAATATGTAGCTGCCCGAAGCCAGTTAGCTTAGCTTAGCTTAGCTTAGCTTAGCGTACAAATCAAACAAACTAGAAAAGCTTACCTGGCTCTGTCTAACACCCAATAAATCTACAGACCAGCAAATCCCACTAAACAATAGAATAAATATAATTATACAATGCAATAATTATATAATAATATGTATTCATATGTGCCATGCTGCGGACACAGGACAATATTTATGTTTAATATTTAATTATGTTAGGGGAGCATTATTCAACATCTAAAATCCTTCTCATGGAACCTTGATATTCTGCCAACATGTTTCTAACTGCATGACCTCAGATTTCCTACAAATTGTAAACACATTTCTTCTCTCAGGTTTAATTCTCCCAGGCACTGAAAACTATTGACATCCAGCCGCTCTTTAAAAAGAACTTTTAGACACCTCCCTAATGAACACGGATAGGCCCGTATCAAATGTCCTATTTTTAAGTAAAATCCTTGAAAAGGTTGTTTTTTCAACCGCTGACCAACTTCTTGGCAGCTAACAAGTGTTTTGATGTCAGGATTGCGACCACAGCACTGAGTTTGTTTTTGTTCAGGTCATCAATGACATCCAATTAACCACTGAAGGCCCAGACCTATTTTTCAGTTTTGCTACTACAAATGATTATAAATATGGAATATCTCTACAACCACAAAGGTTATGTACTTAAACCCGGTATCAAAAGAAATCTACAATATGTGAGGCAACTACAGAAGAGTCAGAATCAATTTATGTTGCTGTTACAGAGCAAATGTAGTTAGAATATTGCAAAACAAATCCCCAAATTCCCCCAAATCAGGGGGAAAAAACTTGAAATAATCTAAATTATCTGTAATGTAAAGTTCAGTGATTCCAAGATCAATTATTTGTCCATGAAATCAGAGAAATCACATTGAAGATCACCACGGAAAAGGAACAATATATTCTGTAAAATGTTTCAAAAGAAGAATTACAATCATTACTATATCAGAACTATAGATAAAAATAATTTATTTAGTGTTGTATATGAGGTTTTCTCATGTGATTTATGCATAAAACCTAATGCTTAATGTTTTGGATTTGTGATTCGATTTAAATTTTCGATTCTCAAGATTCAGAATCGATTATGACGATTCAAGTCGATCTTCAAATATTCCAATGTTACATGTTTGAAAGACATTTGATGTTTATGAGACACCATAACATAGTGTGGTTCTGTTACTTTAATGAGCTGCCTGAAACCCTCATTTTCAACAACGGAATATGAGCACATATCTTTGCAAATTAGCCCACAATCGCCTCAGTTATTTTTGTGAGAACGTGTAGAATTGGCTGCACGTTGTAGGGTTTGCTCCAGAGTTTCATCTGTTGCGGTCCGGTGCATGGCTTGGAGATGAGCTCTTGGTGATGTCGCAACATGTGGTTCCTGGGGTCGGTCATATTTCTGCAGTACTTTATCTCCATTTGTGGCAGGCCTTGCAAATCGCTTTTCTTTGGTCAAGCTCTTTTCTTTTATCTTTGTGACCCCAAAATTTTTGTTTTAGCATTTTGTGAGTCTTTCATTACTGCTTATGTCCGATGCCATGTTTGTTATTTTGATCGTTTTGGACACCAGCATGATTTCAATTACACGACTAATGGGGTTAAAGTTCACCGCCAGGGAATTATCTTATCTTATCTTATTAAAAAAATGTATTTTTATCCATACAAATTAATTTGTGAAAATTAACTTAAAATTCAATTCAGAATCTAAGAATTGATTCAGAAACTGTGTGTGATTTCCTGGGACAGAAACACACTATGTGTCTATAAATATGCATCTGAGCATTCAAAAATGAGCTGTGGAGTTCCCCAAGGCTCCATTCTGAGGACTCTGCTATTTAACATCGACATACTCCCACTAGTACAGCTCATAGAAAACACCACAATATGTTAACTTAATTATGCACACAACACACAAATTTATATTAATAGGCTACATCTACAGGAGACTATAATCCAAAACAATCGCTGAGTGAGTGCATTGAAGAAAATCAATATTTCATGATTAGATGTGCCAGAACTTTCTTCAATTAAAGAAAGATAAAACTGAAGTAATTGTTTTTGTAGCCAAGGAAGAACGATTAAATGTCAGCACTCAGCTTCAATCACTAATGTTAAAAAACACAGACCAAGCCAGAAGTCTTGGTGTAGTCATTTCAACAGCCACATTAAGATAATTACAAAGTCAGCCTATTATCACCTGAAGAATATGTAACAGATTAAAAGACTTATGTCTCAGCAGGATTTGGGAAAATCTGTCCAAGCATGTATCTTCAGCAGACTTGACTATAGTAAAGGTGTACCAGGTCTCTCTAAAGACTTGATCAGACAGCTGATCCAGAATTCTGCTGTTTGAGCCCTCACCAAGGCCAAGAAAGAGGATCAGTTCAGTACTGAGGTTGTAACACTGGTTTCCTTGCTGTCAAAAACCTGATTTTAAAGCACTGCTGCTGGTTTATAAAGCTCTGACTGGTTTATACAAATACATTTCTCATCTGCTGCTACGTGATGAACCGTGCAGACCTTTCAGGTCATCTGTAACATATCTGCTTTCTGTCAAAGCTGAACCTGGAGGAGCAGCTTTCAGTTTTTATGCTCCACGTATCGAGAACAAATTCACAGAAACACCACATGTCTGCTGCAACTCTCAGTTCTTTTAAATCAAGGCTGGAGTTTGGTGCTGCCTTTTATTAAATCCATTTTGAATAATAATTCATTGCACTATGACTGCTATTCTCCTGTTTTATGTCTTATTCTATTTTAGCTTATTTTTATTTTATGTTGCTTTTACATCTTTTCTTGATGTCTTTTATGTAACGTATAAAGCAGCCTATATGGGACACAGCTACTTCTTGAACAGGGCTGTTTTTCTGTTTCAGTTTCAAGCCAAGCTAGTTGTTTCATTGATTTCAGTGTTTATGCTAAGCTAAGCTAACTGACTGCTGGCTGTCACACGATATGAGAGTGGTATCAATCTTCCTTTAACTAATTTGAAAACACAAGCATACTTACCAAAATATTGACATCTTTCTTTCTGTTAAGTATCCAATTTGAACTGAATGGACAAGCAATTGTTCCTGACTTTTTGCAAATGCTGCTAGCAGGAAACATTTCATGCTACTTCATAAGCTTCTTAAAGGCTGAGTTAACAATAAATTCCAACAGTAACTTTGCAAACCGTTCAAAGATTCTTCAGCTGTTGCACACTGACAATTAGAAATCAATATTTGACTAGGTTTTGATGAACTAGTCTGTTATATGTACTAAATGTAATTTAACACCTAGAAGTACAATACACTCCTTTCTTAACAGAATTCATAGATTTTTTTTTTGGCCTATGTAGAGATTTTGGTGAACATTTTTAGACATTCAGAAGATGCAGATCAACACTGGAATTTTAAAGTTGTTTTTCTGGCTCTTTAGTTGCTAAAGGCTTCACTACGTTCACCAGTTAGCGGCTAACTTTTATCTATCAGTGATAGAAAGGTGCAGGGTTTAGTTTATCTGTGAAAGCAGCTGCCTGCTTCTGCTGGAAATAGGTTGAAGAGAGAAATGAGAGTGAACCAAAAGAGTAACATCACAGGTCATGAATCTGAAATTGAAAGATGCAATAATGCTAAGTAGAGCTGAGAGAAGCTGAAGAGTTGTGTGATGATTCTGTCGGTTGGCCACTCAAATCGACATTTTCCCTTAACACACAGTAATTTGATCCATTGTTAAATACAGGCACAGCTTTAAAGCCGGATTACTTATCTCTTCATGGCGCACTGACAGGTAAGAATGGGTCAATACATGACTGAGCATGAAAAGTTTTTCTTGACCTTGGAGAGTGTTTGAAAAACAAAACCTTCCATGGGTCAACAGAACAGCCTTCTCTGAGCTTTCCACTGTAAAATCATGAGATAATAGCACGAGGGAAATGATTTGGCCTGTTTGTGAATATGTAGTCTTGCAAAATTTGTCATCTGTACAGTTGTGATTTAAAATGTGGAAGTACGACGCGTGTTACTTCCACATGCCTTATGAAATACAGAAAAATCATAGCCTGGGTATACACATCCTTCATTGCACACAAATTCACTGTGAAATTCAGCCAATCACAGAACAGGGTGCACAGAAGTGACTTTGTTGATATCTATGGATCCAACATAGCGGCAGATGGTAATTTACCTTTTGATGCAGCCTTAGAAACTGTTCTAAGTCATTTAGACTGCAAGTTTATTTTGAAAAATGAGCAACTTTTGCACTAAACTATTTAATTGTCATCTGGTATTGGGTACACTACCGTTCAAAAGTTTGGGACCACCCAGATAATTTTGTGTTTTTTATTAAAATCACACTTTTATTTACCACCATGAGTTGTAAAATGAATAGAAAATATAGTCAAGACATTGACATGGTTAGAAATAATGATTTATATTTAAAATATTTTTTTTTTCCTTTAAACTTTGCTTTTATCAAAGGAAGGTCAGTTTTATAGCTTCTCTAACCAGCTAAACTGTTTTCAGCTGTGCTAACATGTTAGCATCAAGGGTTTTCTAATCATCCATTAGCCTTCTGATGCAATGAGCAAACACATTGTACCATTAGAACACTGGAGTGATAGTTGCTGGTAATGGGCCTCTATACACCTAAGAAGATATTGCACCAAAAAACAGACATTTGCAGCTAGAATAGTCATTTACCACATTAGCAACATATAGAGTGTGTTTATGATTAGTTTAAAGTTATTTTCATTGAAAAAAACAGTGCTATTCTCTTAAAAAAGGAAATGTCTTTGTGACCCCAAACTTTTGCACAGTGGTGTATGTTTGATATGATTGGATATAAGCTATGTACAAACATTCATAGCGCTCAATAAGCAGCTCTGGGCCTCCAATAGGAACAAATGAACAGATAGTTCCCAGACTGAATATTGATGTACATTGAAATTCATTCTGGTGTTAGCCAGGCCTGAAAAATCTGTTAAATTAGAGAAACAGTAGTTATTACGGTACTTTAATTGCAATCACTAAAACTCTGTAAATTTGATCTCAGTAATGAAAACCTGTGCATTGTTCTGTTGACTTTCCCATTTCTATTGACTCTCCCTCCTTATTCATGATCTGATCCAACATCTGGAATTCCCCCCCGTGGCACCTTCCCCTACCTGGTAGAATGCTCTGAGGTGTCGATTTAAAATAGAAAAGTTCTGGACTCTCAGCATGTGGTCGTCCCGCTCGCTGTCGTACAGCTGCTCCACCTTAGGGTTGGGGTCTCTGGGAGGGAACGAACACAGAAAAGACACAGCGGTGTGTTTACTGCAGCTTGATCAAACAGCCCAGCGCCACGTCTCGCCAGATGAGAAATTCTTATGCAACAGTGCATTTAAGCTGAGAGTGAATAAAATTTTAATGAGCCCGTGGAAGCAGGCGGCGAGAATCCACATGCAATTATTTGTTGAAATAATGTGGCTTAGGTCAGGACCAAATTAATCAGCTGTTCGGCAAACACAGACTAAGATCCCGTCTTGCCAGTTGACAGAGAAATGGCTCTATGCTGCTGAAATTTGAACATGGAGATAAGGAATTCAGCGGTGATGACTAACAGGGTGGTAAGTATGCTGAACCCTATTTCATGATTCACTGGTAATTTGTGGCAAGTATGAATGGGTCCACCTTCATGCCGTCATTTCACACTGGCTGCAGAACAATGTGATGTTATGAAAGGGAATGTGATAAATGGTACATCAAATTTATGCAAGACAAGAAAAGGCCTACTTACTTTTCATTCAATTTCTCTCAAAAGCATGCCTTGTATTTTAATTGGACAATGAATTGCTGACCATTTTCACCCTTTTTTGCATATTAATAAAAGCCATTGCCGTTTTTTTGTACAACTAAATACAAACCTACATTTCATTCCTAATCCCCTGAAAATGAGCACTTTAGACTGTGATTTCTTTTCTTATTTATATATTTATTGACTGTGAAAGGACCTTGCATGTTCATCGCATTAGCTCTTATTTTCTCGTCGCTTTTATCGAAGGCTGCGGGGACAATGAAGCGAGAAAATCTTAATCAATCTTACATGACCCTCATGACCTCATTGAGGAAAATCCCGTTGGTCAGCCTCAGATAACGTTCCCGGGTGCTCTGGGAAATCGAGTTTACTTCCATGTATTGGCTGTAGAGCGGGACTCCGTCCTCCCTTTCAACCATCTTCTCAAACAGCTGAACCTGCAAGAACCAAAGAGTGACAACATGTTATGTTGTGTGTAGATTTCCGGTATATTTCCAGAATCTTTTCCCTAATTCTCCCTGGAGTGGAACTTTTTGAGTCTTTCCACAATTTTCACACATGTACAAAGACTTTCCCTCAACATCAGCTTGTGAGGAATGCTTCTACACATCAGATGGTATATGTGGCATTTTTCTGTGGATTGAAATCTGTAAAAACACAAATGCATTGGTATAAATGGAAATATAGTTATAGATACACAACTGGCATAGTGTTCAAAATAGTCAACAATGTCTCAAAATGTGCAGCTTCAATAGTCTTGTGTTATGGAATCGAGGAGTGTACTTGCATTAAATCTGGTTGTATATATATTTATATATACATATATATTTTCTCCAACTATATTTAAGTTTCCTGTTAAGGGCCAGCATTAAATTTAGTAAATTTTGGATTCATTCCCATTCGTTCTTATATCCAAAATAATGTACCACTGCATTTTTCATTCTGAAATCAGCATCTCTACATGTATTCCAGCCATTCCATTCCAGCGTCTGTCACCCAAGAACAATGGTAAAAACTTATAGACGTGAAAGTTAAAAAAATATAGATTTCTGAACTCTTCCTAAGTGTAAACATTAGTATTATGTTGTTTTAAAATGAATCTGATCGTGTTTCTTTGCAATGTTTGAGGTCTGAAAATATTGCTCTTTTTTGTTATTTTGACCATTTGTCATTTTCTGCAAATAAATGCTCTAAATCATATTTTTATTTGGAATTTTGGGGGAAATGTTGTCAGTAGTTTATAGACTGAAACAAAAATGTTCCTTTTCCCTCAAACACAGTAGTAAAATCAGAAAAAAATGATAATTTTGCAGTGGTCTATTATTTTTCTTTCCAGATAAACTGCATATATGCACATAAATCCTCATATAGGTTCTTTCTATGTGGGTTGTCACAAAATCTGCATATTTTGTAGAAAAATTAATTGCATCCAGAGCTGTATTTCCATTAATTCCTGTTAATTACCATGGAAATGCATGGTATTTACACAACCCTAGTGTTGTGTGTAGAAAAGTATGAATGTGTACCAGGAGGTGGTCAAAAACGGAGCGCGGAGGAGAAAACGGACACCGATAGAGACAAGGTGGACGAGTGAAAGCGTTTTCACACAGGAAGCCACTTGAGCCCGTGCACCTGTCTGGACAGGTGGGATCCGTGCACTCACACTGAGAAGCACTTCACAGTGAAAGGCAGCCAAGCAGGAACCCAGCCAAGGTCTCTCTCTCTCTCTTTTTCTCTCTCCCTCTATCTCTGGGACGAGGAGGTGTGCCAATGCAAACCGAAAGATAATGAAGTTTATTCCCCACCTGCACCTTTTCTAAAACATGCGCTGTTGGTAAACAGAGGGACGAGCTGGAGTCGGTCGGTGCTGATGAGGCGTGGCGGAGGAACCTGGATGGAGAGGATGTCCTTCAGCATATGAGAAGCCGGGCGAAAGCTCTCCGTGTCAGTGCATAACTGCCCTTGAGCGAAATGCTAAAGCTGTGCCAGCTGCAGGCGCTCCGTTGACCTCCGACCCCGCTTTCGGGCAACGGTAACAGAGAATATCCCCCACAAGTTATGGCACAATTTCACATTATATCATAAATTCTGATTATTAACCAGGAAAGGGGGGTGTAAAAAAAAAAAATGCCCCGTCCCACGTGGAAACCCCCCAGCTGGAAATCCATTCTGTTACAAACACTACACACATCCTTATCTGACTGTTTTAGGGGAGACCACGTTTTCTGAATAGTCAGACGGTAACTTATCTTGAACCAGAACTGCCCGAGGATACGGAAGTGTGAGAGAGAAAAAACAAAAAAGCTGGTCATTAAAAGGCAAGTAAGCTGAAAAAAAAAGGAGAAGTGGGGTGTTTGTTTTGCTGTAACCTACACAATCACTGAAAGTTATTTCGAAGCTTTTTGTGCTTGGTTTTCTTTGGATTATCCAACTTATTATTCTATATGTATTTAGCTGAATAGACCTGTGAGAAAGTCTCTTCTAAGAGATGTAATATGAACGGAAAGAATCTGCTGCATCTGACCAAGCTGAATTTTTTTTTTTTTTTACCCAATCCTCCAATTCTATTCTCCTTTCTCTCTCTCTCTCTCTCTAGAAATGATGACCTTTTCTCTAATTGAAAGTGATAAGTGATAAATGATAAATGACGTACCCACTGCGCCAACGCACTTTCCATGAATTCCTCTATTATCTCCATAATGTTAGAGTCCATTGTTGATGATACAAGGAGGTGTGGAAACACTGGAGGAGAAGGGCTAATTAACAAATATTATCAACTCCATAGAACGCGATGAATCAAGGAGAGGATCCATCTTGCGTCAAATGAAGTAGTTTGACATTTGTGGGGCCCTGCCTTCCCCTCCTCCTCCTCCACCCATGTCTCTTCCTCTCTGGCTGTGAGTGTCGTTAGTTTCATTGCAAAACCACACCGCAATTTTCAAAATGTTGCGGGTTTTTTTTTTCTCCTTCCTCCTCTCACACACCAACCCACATGCGCACAGATGTTTCCCGATATTAATAAATTACAGTAGAGAAAAGACGCGTTTTCTAAGTTGGTTTGGATGCTTCATTTCCTCACGTGCGCTCTTACCAAAAACCTGACATGTATTTCTCATCAGCGCAGAACATCCCCTGCATGTAAAAATATGTAAATCTTTATTTAAAACATAATCCAGAACAGATGTTGATGTTGACACATCCGACGGTGGCGCTGGAGGTGGGAGATCTGGTGAAAACTTCACTGGTGTACCCGTGAAATTGGGAAGTTTTTTTTTTTCTTTTTCGTCTCGAGTTATTACCATAAAGTTGTCAAAAGTTGTTACCAGTGTTGCTCCGAGAAAAAAAAAAAAAAAAAAAAAAACTCGTGCAGAAAACGGATTCAAGCTCTGTGTGACGGTGCTCTCTGCTGGTGCAAAACGGAAGCTCCTGTTCCCCCATAAATAAAACCACCCATTACATCATTATTTCCATGTTAGAATCACTGGGGGAAGTGAAACCAAGCAGCTCCATTTCTATTAAGGCGGTGCTAGAAGAAGTACTTCACTAAAAAGTAGAAATACTCCTTTACAAGACAATGAATGAACACGGTATTTGAGTAAAAGTGTAGAAGTTTTATCAATAAAATCTATGTACCCTGCAAAAAATTAAAAATTAGTAGACTTATCTTATTCCACTGGCAGGTTATTTAGCTTATTTCAAGTTTTCAGTTTTAATTAGGTCTTAAAAAAACATTTTTTTTATTAAATTGACTAAAATCGAGAAAAGAAATCTTGAAATCAGCTAAATTATCTGCCTCTGTTTGGTACAATTAGTCCAATATTGAGTAGTTATCTTTATCCATTAGCAGGTTATTCAGTTTATTTCAAGTTTTCAGTTTCAATTTAGTCTTAGAAAACATTAAAAAGATTATATTGACTAAAATCAAGAACAAAAACTTGAAATCATCTAAATTATCTGCATCTATTTAGTACAATTAATATTCCAGTATTCCGTTAACAGATAATTTGACTTGTTTCAAGTCTTTTTCTTGCCGATTTAATCTTTTTTTAAAGAAAATGTTAGTCTTCATTTCCTAAAACAAACCAAATTGGAGTACGATAATTCAACTCAATATTGGACTAATTGTACCAAAAACATAATATTTTCTATAAGTATAATAATATATCTATCTATTCTCCTGTTAGGCTTCAGTTTTTGCAGTGTAGAGTATAATAAGGTAATAGCTACTTGTTATTAAGCTCCTTTTAAATAAGTGTATATTATTATACTTATATATTTATATGTGAATAATATAGATTTTGTTTAATCGGAGCCTCTTTAAAGGAAGGTTCACAATTTCTCCAACAGTCTGATATGAACACTAGAAGTAAAGCTGTAATTATTCCTCCTGTTCACTCTGGCTATTATTACATCTTTCAAATGTGCTCTATATGTAAGTAATGGGGCAAAAATCCACATTCACAATTCACACAGTCATTTTGTGTGAAGCTGATATGAGTTTTCAGCATTTCTGAGTCATATCAAGTGGAAATCTGACATATTCACAGTCCTTTTAACATCAAATTGTTCTTCAGACAGTTGTTTAATTATAGTAACAAAAAGATGGCTATGTTGAAACATACTTAAATTCAATTAAAAGGAATCATAAATGTTTAAGAACTGATTATAAAAAATTTATAGCAAGAATAATTAGTTTTGCTTTCTACTATTATCTTAGATAAAAAATCTGTATCACCCATTGTGCTGTAATATTAATTAATGGATAAATATTTCAGAAACATTCAACCTCACATGTTAATAACAGAACATATCAAACTGCTTGTTAGGAATAATAAAAAAAACATTCAGTGGCTTTATTCTTTGACAGGGTTTTATTCAAGAACAAAGAGCGCACATTGGATTTAATTGTTGCAAATAAGGAGCATTTAAAACCATTTTGCTTTATAAAATACCCTTTAAACATGGTGTATTAGTACATTACATCAGTGTGCTGTGTCTGTCAGTGTGTTCCTGAGTGCTGGCGACGCTGATACTGCTGCTGCAGCTGCAGCACTTCTGGGATTAACTACATCAGGATTATCAGATTGTTTCAGAGCTGCCAGAATAGACAAGATGACGGCGTCATATAGGCCACCACACACACACACACACACACATAATACACACACACTTAATCCAACTCTCCTTGCTGTTCTCAGATAACCCAGTTAATTGACCTGTCTATTATATCATCATACAAAAAGGAAGCAGACGCTACAGAAGCAGGTAAAAACTTCTACCTTTAATAAAAGTCATGTGCAGGTTAACAGGTTCCTAAGCATTTCATTGCAGTTTAGTACAAACTCTATAGCTGTGAGACAAATAATACAGCGAACATGGGCCAATCATTACCATCATGTGTCAAAATGTCAAAAGAGTTAAATATGTGCTACTCCCATTTATAAACTGAATGTATTCTCCTCTAGTTTCAACAAAAAAAAAATACTACACATCTCCTGAACAGATTCTCTGATGGACACACATTCGTGAGTTGTTTTTTTTTTGTTTTTTTTGCACAGAGGAGATGTTTTTTTTTCCTGTGCCTGTGCAGGGGCCTGGTAATATTCCCTACGTGGTGCCTGAGCCTCGTTTTTTGGCCATCTGCGAGGGAGCTGCGGCTGCTGCATCGGTGGAGCGTTTAATCAAGCCTAACCTGTCACAAACCAACAGGTGTTTTCTACCAGCCACCAGCCAACTCACACGACCAAGAAACCTCAAACACACCCCCCCCTCCATAACCCTGTATCCCTTCCTCCTCAGCTCATATTTGATTGTTTTTTGCCCTTCTAGCTTGCAGGAGCGTCAGCCTTCTCTCCTTCTTCACCTTCTCCCTCGGCGGGGTCGATCTGCCCGAACTTCAGCATCTTTAAGGCCTTCGCCTTGACTTCCTCGAAGGTTTCCTTCACTCCCTTCTCCAGGATGTAACCCTCGCTGTCGCCCTCCGGCTCCTCCAGAGCCATCGCTCCTTCCACGGCCGTCTCCAGGTACCGCAGGCTCAAAATCACTGATACCTGGACAGAAGAACACGAAAAAAGGATGCTGGGAAAACCTTAGCCTTGCCTTCGGAAAAAAGCTGATTTCTAAATGTATAACTAAAGTTGCAATCCCAAAATCAACATTGTCGCCACAAGTGTTTATGTTTCACTGCAGGGTTTCAAGCGTGAGGATGGAGAGTCAATATTTAAAACATGCACATTTTTTTATCCAGTGATCCTTGAATCAGAAACAGGCTTTGAATCCCCAAACTCTGAGGATGAAATAAGGAAGAAAACACCGCTGTGGTCCATCGAAAATCAACACCTGCACCATAAACTAGGTGGTGAAGCAGGAATTTCTTTTTTGTTTGATCTGGCGCTGTTCTCCTCTTGTTGTTTGATCTCAGGCAACACGATTCAAAGAGAGACTTTCTGGTCGAGAATCAGACGTATTTCGCAGCTCAGCTCGAGGCTTTGGTAGCTGCTCACATACCATCCATCTGTCCCTGCTATCATGTATATGCTAGGAAGAAAAAAAAAACACCATACTGAGCTGCTGCATTTTTTTTTTCCTTTTTTTTTTTGTAAGAAAAGACAGTTTAAGTAGCTGTAGGACATGTGAAGCTCTGTGTGTGAACGTCCTGTTCCAGCCTCCGGTCTCGCTTTTTCTTTCTTTTTCTTTTTTTTCAAATTAATGAGAATGTGGCATCCATTCTGTGATTTGGCAAAGGACTGAAAGCGAACGTTTGATTAAAAGACAGAAATAAATCTGCCTCTGTTTTCTATTTCTCAGTTGTCATGGCAGTTTGTGTGTAGGAGGTAAAAAAAAAAAAATGGTGCAGAAAATGGACAAATCATAGTAAAATCTTCGATTTTAATTCCTTCTAGCAGATTATCATGGTCGCCTACCTGTATCAAGATGACTGACAGCACGCCAGGACCAGTAGAATTCATCATGCCCATGTAGTAGTCGACCAGGGCCTCCCTGCAGCCACGCTTGTACAGGTTGAGGTCCTCGGACTGGAACTCGTAGTTGTAGTGGGCGCTGTTGTCGGTCAGCTGGTACTGCAGGCAGGGCCGCGGGGAGGCCGGGTTGCAGCAGCTAAAAGGAACTCCGTCCAACAGGTAACGGCCGTCCACGTTACTCCGGATGCGGCTGGCGGGGAGAAAAATTGATGGAAACAGGTGAACGGAGGAAGCTCTTTCGTTTAAAAAGTGCAGAAACAGCCTTAAAGTGAGAAATAAGCAGTTCCGTCGTATCATAACCTTTTCATTCACTCCTTCCTTTTTCGTCTTTGACCGACCTGTCTCTCTGTTTGCTTTATGGGCCAAACTATCAATCCATTCCTGGCGTTGCCTTCCAAAGTAAAGGCCAGGGCTATTTTTAATACGCTTCAAATAAGTCTCCTCCTCCACCCTCGCATCATTCTTTCTCTCCCGGCAGCCCTCAATCCTTCCTTCGTAACATATCGTTTGACCTTTTCGGAGTTGAAGTCTACTTATCCGTCATCCAGGCCTCCTCCAACTACTCTCTCTTTTTTTCTCCCCTCTCCTATCCGGCTTGTGCTCTTCCCCTCATCAATCCTGTTTTCTCCCGCCTCTCTGCAGCTCATAATTTGCTCATATTGATATTCACTCACTCCTTGACTTCCTTTTGGGTGAAGTCGAGGTATCTGTTGCTGACCCACTGGACCTCGAACCAGTCCCTGAAGTTGGTGTTTCCGCAGCAGTGGAACTCGATTTGCAGGCGATCGATGGTCTCTTTCTGAAAACAGCGGCCCGGCACGTCCGTGTCCTTGTAGAAACGAATGCCGTTCCTCAGGCCCACCTGGGAGGGAAGGAAGAGGGAGAGAATGAAGGTTTCTAGTTGTTTCCATATTACAGAGATCGCCAGTTTACCCTCTATTGCATCACACTGCCATATAGCAATAGTTACTTTGGCTCAATATGGCTAAAAAGCAGTAATATGAAACCCATGTTTTACTGTTTAGGTGTAAAAATAGAGTCTATTTTCTATTTTCACTCCTTTTTAACATGAACTAACAAAAATCTTTTGACCCCCCAGGGTACATTTGATGCAGCAAAGTGCATTCTGGGCCAAAATTAGAAGGAGAAATTTGCACGGTGTTGCCATGCTATGCAACGATGTGAAACCTATTTTTATTAAAATGTTGCTTGGATTGATGGTTCAATTGTTCTGCGTTGTAAATGGCAGAATAAAAACAGCAGATATGAACTCTAAAATAACTCTTAATTTTGAGTGCATGACTGGTTTTAAAACAGCCTTTAAACAGACTGTAATCCTACATTTTTTATTGGTTGCAGTGGTTTATTGGTTTAATTGTGCAGAGAAATTCATTTGCATTTTTTCCTTTTAATCTAAAATGCACAACTTGTTAACCATGAGTTTACTGTAGTTATGCTATTCTCATTTCTTAATGTGTATTAAAGAGATTTTTTAATTATTTTTCAAACAACCATATTTATCAGTGTTTTTTTTCACTTGAATTCATGTATAGCTGAGGATATGGAGGTAAAATGGTGTTTTTTAACTAAATAGAGACATTTTTTTATCCAAATCTCCTTAACGCTGCCATTTTAAATCCCACATTACAGAGTGTTGTCTGATTCTTTCAGCCAAAGCAGACAGATGCTGACATCCTCTCTGCACCCTGACCTCCTGTCAACCCTCCCCGGCATTCCTCGGCCTCGTGACCCCACCTTCAGGGACTCCTCCAGACGTCCCTGCAGCGCGTAGCTGAGCACCACGACGGTGAGGAGCAGGCAGCAGAGCAGCGCCGCCACCACGAACCAGCCCAGCAGGAAGACCTTCCAGCGGGGGAAGCGGGCCGCATCCAGGGAGTCCTGACAGATCCGGCTGGCGAGCCAGTTGGTGCCGATGGAGGCCAGGCCCACCATCATCAGGATGTTGGGCACTATGTGGATCTCCGTGTTATCCATCACCTCGAGAAAGGAAAAAAAAAAAAGATGATAGTTGCCATGAGAGCTGGGCACGAGCAGAGTCCAACTGCAGGTCACTTTGTCATTTCCACTATCCACTTCACTGAGTAATAACTCCACATTCAATCAGCCTTATCTGTTCTAAAAAAAAAATGATGTTGGCAGCCAAGAGATTCAATTAGCTGCTGATATGCTGGATGCAAAGGCAACTACAGCAAGAAGATGACAAATTGAATTCATTGCCCTGGCTACAGTAAAAGTTAATTATGGAGGTAGTTTATTATTGACTGAATTTTGGAAAGGCTGCCAGCATTAAAGGCACCTCTGCCCCCGTTGTTGTTTTAAAATTACCATTAAAAAACGCCGCTATTGCCTAATATCATCAGGCGCTGTCTGGGAAGCCTCCTGTGGTTTGGTTTTGGACAAGTAATTTCAGCCTCCGAAAATTCACTCAGAAGGAATAATTGCAGCTTTATGAGGTGTAATCAGTTTTTGCCAAGGGTCTGAACAAAGAGATAAGTGCGAGAGCGAGTTGTGTGACGGTAGAAGGCTGTTTATCCACGTTTGAATGACTGAAACATTATTCGGGATTCAGATTGAGAGCTCAAAGCAAGTTGTTCCGCTCTCTCATTGGAGATCAATATGTGTCCGAAGGCGCGCAGTCATGGCCCGCAGCTTTCCTGTGGCGTCCACTGGGTAGATTCCAACACAACGGAGTCGATCGGCGATCAATCGAGCCCCGAAGACCAGTTGGCTTGAACAAATGTCAATCAAATGCCGAGGTCATGACCGTCAGCTATAGGTCATGTTAGTTAAATTCCAAAACACGGCGACCCCCGATGACTGGAAAGAAAATGGAATGTGTTTCCAAAAGATTTTATTACATCTACATGACTGCGCATGAATGCTATTCATTATTATATTAATGTGACTGCGAGTGTGTACACAAGTATTTTGCGTGTTTGCATTCGTGGATTAAACTGTAGCACCGACTTTAAATAAAAGTCACTGATAAGCGACAGGTTCAGTAAACACTGAGCGAAGGAAAAACACTGAATTTATATAAACCAATGTTTGTGTAACTTTGACTAAATTCCAGCCAGTGTTTTGTTTTTTTTAATATTCATATTCATGCTCATGTAAAGTGAAAGTGATTCAGTGGAGAGGAGAGTTAAACCTGTGGAGGATAATTACAAGCGTGTGATGCAGTGAGGGAGCTTGGTGGGGCTGGATCTACGGGATTAGAATGTTATTATAATTATTTATGACAGCTTGAGTTGGGATGAAGCCAGTCTGATGTTGTCAGCTCTTACAAAGCAACAAATAAAAAAACAAACTTGCGCCATAACTCTAGATTGCCCGCTAATGTTTCTTTACACCATTATTAGTATCTGCCAGGGGAATAAGATAATTCTACTCAATATTGGATTAATTTTATCCAAATTCAAGATACCTTCACCTGTTAGGATTTCAATTCTGCGGTGAAACTTGTCAAATCTGTCCTCAAATAATAGTCAGGTACCCAGATGAGCACTAAAACATGTTTTTCTTGCAGTAACCATTCCTTATGGCCATATTAACTATTAAGAGATCCCTCCATGATGCCCTTTCAGTGTAAGGGATAGGGAAGAAAAATCCACAATCCTCCTGTGCAAAAAATGCATTTAAAAGTTTATAGGAAGCTAATTTGAGGCTCCATCTGTGCAAATCAAGCAGACACCTTTTAAAATTATCACCTTTCTAGTGCCAGAATACCTATATATTTGCTATGATCCACCCTCAACAGTTTAACGGGAACATACTCTCCATCGGGACACGAATATATTTTTACCAAAAAGACTGTAAATTAGGAGGATATTCGCTTTATTTGGCTTAAATAAAGCCTCGTGTTATCTTCACATGACTTTTAAACAAAGCCTGTTCACACTGAGGTCGCGACTGTCACCTTATCGGTCACGTTTCAGTGAACTCTAATGACTTCACAAAAGAATGTTCCAAAAGCTTTTTAACATCCACATGATTGTAGCCTGCATGTATGAATGTGCCAAGGCAACACATAGACTATATAAAACTAATGATTTGGTGATTTTGGCTAAACTTGTACCTGTTTTTTTTGCATTTCAGCCCCTACACTTGGCCTTCTCGTATTGTGTGTGTGTGTGTGTGTGCCTGTGTGTATTTTCCCTCTCTACCTCGGCCCGTCGGAGCAGCTCTGTCTTGAGATAAACCCCCAGACCAAAGATGAAGACCCCGCACAGCACTGCCAGCCAGGACAGCAGCCACAGGCCCTGGGCCATGCGCACCCGCTTCTGCTGGGTGAAACTGAGCTTCAGCAGCGCCATGGCTCGCTACCATGCACCGATCAATCGATACGAGAAGGAGAGTCCAGTTAGAGTGAGTCGGTGAGTTATTAGCGGGTTGAGCTCATCTAATTTGTTCCAGGTGAAGAGATAAGCAGGTAGATCCCCAGTGAAAGGACGCAGCCGACCTCAGAGGATAATCCAAAGGCCTTCACTCGGATGTCGGATTCGATCCCCAAAAAGGTTCTTTATATTCCAATTCAATGCAAAAAGAACAAGAAAAGAAGTAAAAAAAAATGTGAAGATGAAAAAAAAAATGTTGATGGATCAAAAGTGTGAGGAAAAGAGATATTCCTTTTTTCCCGGGGGGTGACAGGCTGTCCCCTCAAGCGATTGGTCAGCCCCCCCTTTGAGCTGAAACCGATGATTTCCTCCTCTTGGCTCGATCTCGTCTTTCGGCGGCGCCCCTCTGGGTCAGTGCATGTGCGGCGCCCCCCTCAAACCGCCGTACCCATGGTTGGAGGACACTGAGACTGGTGAAAGTCGAGAGTTTGGAGCCGTAATCCCCCCCCAACAGAGTCCCTGGGATCCTATTAGGACTCAGGGGCCAATGAGAAAGCAGGCCAGTGTCTGATCAGCAAACTTATTCTGATCGACACATACACTGGGAGGGTCTGTTGGACTATTAGGAGCTGGACTCTCCTGACATTCCTCAGCACAGGCTGCAGCTCTGTGGAAATATGACAGAGGCTGGTAGCTGAGGCTGAATGGCAGGAATATGATGAGGAGTGGGAGTGTGGGAAAACGTGCGAGTCTTATTATCGTCCTGTCAGTTGTCTGTGAGCCACTTTGAACCGAACTAACTTATATGAAAGGTGTCATTCAAATAAAGTTTGACGATTCAATTAAAGTCTAATTTACTTTCAGAGTTATTTAATTGTGCAATAAGGCAAATCATGGAGGACAAATGCATTCAAATAGGTCCAAAATTTCCAGGTTTGACTTCAAATAATAGCATAAAAATAATAGTAAATGTTAAAAAGTTCCAACTTACTTACTGTACTTTCCTCATCCCAACTCTGTAAAAAGTAAAACAGTTTCAAATTAATGTGAAATACAGGTAACATACCAACACACTGTTTTTAAAGTTACATAAATTGAAATTGAGGTATCTGATCTCAAATGAAAATGGCATTAATTATGTTCAAAGCAACAAGTCATTTACTTCCAGGCAATAAGAATCTGATAAAATCCCCTGTTACAGGTGCAGCATTAAGTTTTATTTATATATCACATAAGAAATCCTCAGCTAATACACTTAATAAAGTGTTTTTATCTGTGCTGTTATCTGTTACAGCATCAATATTTATTGTAGATATTCACATCATCAATACAATAAGAAAATAGTTTAATATAATATCAGTAGTAGGGCTGCAACTAACCGCTATTTAGATATTTAATTTAGATTTGAGCTGTTTGTGTGATTATTTAATTGGCTCCTTTATAATCTCCTGTTTAAACATCTTATAGAATATATTCTTCATGTTCTGTAATGATCCTCTGTGTGATTTCTATGATTTTATGGACAAATAACTCATTTTCAACCTCAATCTTATTAATGATTGAACTTTGCATTGCAGATAATTTAGCGTATTTCATTTCTTTTCCTGATTTGGGTCAGTTTACGCTTTTTTAAAGTTTTAAATAAAGCATTTTTATCCGTATTAAAACACAATTTTAGATTTTTCTTCTTTGCAATATTCTAACTATATTTGCTCTGTCACAGCATCATACATTAACATTAACATATCTGTAGTCACTCCACATGTTGTAGATTTCTTTTGATACCAGTACATGCACATAACCTTTGTGGTTGTAGAGATATTCCATATTTCTTGTTATTTCGAGCAGGAAAGCAGAAAAATAAGCCTGTTTTGTAACAGGGTTATTTAATAAAAAAAAATTGTGTAGTCCACTCCAGTCTTGCAGGATGAGCTGCTATGTGATATATGCATCTCGTGAGACTGGTGTTGTGTGTGGGTCTGTGTTGTTTTGGGACAAAAGGCCTAAAACAAAGGTCAGAGGTTAAAAGTCACACCCTGCACTTATGTAGATAGCCTCAAGGTAAATGACCAGCAGAACACAGGAGCTCATGGTTCACTTTTGAGAAATAAAGTGTATATAAGAAGGCTAGTCTGCAATTTAGCCATCAAATTCAGCAGGTTTTTCACACATTTGTCATTTTCGTAATAAAATCCTTTTCACGCAGAAGAAGACTTGTTGGGCAGGTTCATCAGCACATCAAGAAACTATTGTGTTCATATAACAAAGAAAAGTGTGTGTATTTCTGTCTGTGAGGTGGATCTACGGAATTTTCTGGGTGATGGGTTGTTGTTCTTTATTGTGTTTGCTAAACACTGGGTGGATATGCACTACCGTTCAAAAGTTTCAGGTCACCCACACAATTTAGTTTTTTCCATGAAAAATCACACTTTTATTTACCACCATTGTTGTAAAATAAATACATTTTATTACATTATTCTTCTGACACAATGAGCAAACACGTTGTACCATTACAACACTGGAGTGATGCTTGGAGTTGCTGGAAATGGGCCTCTGTACACCTATGTGGTAAATAGTCATTTACCACATTAGCAATGTATGGAGTGTATTTCTGATTAGTTTAAAGTGATCTTTATTGAAAAGAACAGTGTTTTTCTTTGAAAAATAAGGAAATTTGTGACCCCAAACATTTGAATGGGGGCAACATGGTGGAGCAGGGGTTAGCGCTGTTGCCTCACAGCAAGAAGGTCACAGGTTCAAGACCTCCTTGGTCCTGGGTCTGGGACCTTTCTGTGTGGAGTTTGCATGTTCTCCCCATGTCTGTGTGGGTTTTCACCAGGTATTCCGGCTTCCTCCCACAGTCCAAAAACATGCTGAGGTTAATTGGAGACTCTAAATTGTGACCCACAATTGGCTGGCAACCATCTGGGGTGTATCCCTGCCTCTCACCGTAATGTGCTGGGATAGGCTCCAGCAGACCCATGTGACCCTAATGAGGAATAAGCAGGTATAGAAAATGACTGACTGACATTTGAATGGTAGTGTAAGCATTGTAAAGATGTTGTTGTAAGAGAGATATTTATATATTAAATGTTATGTGATGTATTTTCCATTCTTTTCTTGTTAAATGAGATGCAGATCTTCTGCAAAATCTAATTTTGTAAATCTCCATCACTACCTTCCTTTTCACCATCACCATTCACCACATCCTTCACATGGTAGTTTCACTGTAAATTAGTAATAAGTTTTACTTCTATCTACTCGTTTTCAGACACTGTTCTTGTTTTGTTCATTTAAATGTCATTCTTTTATTTTATTTTTGAAATAAACTAATTTATTCATTCATAAATGAACAAAGCTGGGAATCTACTTGCTGGTCGGACATTACATTAAGAAAACAACCGACTGTAAATTGCCATCTTTCTTTTTAAATAATCCCCGGATTTATGACTTGAACAAGACAGATGATTACTGATCCAATTAGAGATATTTATTGATCCATTTATGGACCCATGGAATGAATATTGTCCCGCAAAATTATCTGAGAGATTCTGACGTGAGGTCAGGCAGAGTCGAGCTCATGTAAAGGGAAAGTAATGCACTGGAGGGGATAATTAAAAGCGTGTGAGGAAGCTTGGTGGGGCTGGATCTATAGGATTAGACTGCTAATATAATTATTTATGACAGCTTGAGTTGGAGCTATAGTTAAAATGAAGCCAGTCTCATGTCATCAGCCCTTAGAAAACACCAAATAAAAACACTCTCAGGCCATAACTCTGGATCATCCGCTAACGTTCTTTTACAAGCATCCCCATTAGTTACATTACATTTCCAGGAAAGTAATTTAATATTGAGGCCGAGAAGCTTGTTTGCTTTATATTGTTTTCCCTCTACTCGCGTTCATCAGTCAATCTGTCCATCAAGTCCCTATTTTTCTTCTTATACTTCCTCCACAGCTAAACAGGAACACACTGTCCGTCAAGACAAAGGCTTTTACTAAAACTCTGGAAGATATCCACTTTATTTGCTTTATTGCCTCATATTTCATCAGTCAATCCCGTTCTAGCTGTCACACTTTAAAGTCTGTCTCCCCTCCTCGCTGTCAGCTGTCATTTCAGTGTGTATCGTAGCGATTCCGCCTCCACTCTATTCATCCCAGTTATTGGAATAAAAGCAACAATCACACGCGCGTGTTTATATGAAGAACAATAACTCCTCGTGATGTTTGAGGTTGACAGGAGGAAAGGGAAAGAAATCAGAAATAATTGCAGACTTGTATAATCTGAGATATTGCTTTAATGAAACATTAATATATTTATTCTGAGAGAAGTTATACTGGTACAATTGCACATTGAGTTGACTCGCACTGGCAGAATTCATATCTAATGAGGGATGGGGACATATACAGAGAAAAATTACATTACTACGCTGCTGCTCTATTCAACCAACGTTTTCACAAAAGTACACATTATTAAAACCTCTAAAGTCTGTTGAATGTACATTTATATTCTGCCTTCTACTAAAACTTAATGCTCAGGAGTGCTATTGTTTCAGAAAGGAAGGGTCAGCACATTTTATGCCTCATATATACATTTACACAGAAAAAATATTTACACAACTCTCTGCATGTAACTGTAATATTACATCTGTCATTTTCTGCAAACGTATAATTATATTTCAAATGAAAGAGAAAATTAAATGATCAGCTGCATTTAGTCTTTGTCTAATTTAGTTGAATTATATGTGTTGGTAGCACAAACATATGAAGAGCATTTTATTTTAAGAAGTGATATCAGGGATTACCTCTGATAAGAAGCAGTGTTGAATAGGACTTAACACAAACTTCAGACCTTTTATTTAAATTCCACATCCTTGGTGTCTTTATACTTTCAAACACCTTGATTTTAACTGAACAAGTGATTTTTATTGAAGCAGATGTTCAGACTTGATGTCTACCTTCATAATGCCTGGTGTTTTGGTCATTTCATCTCTCCAGCCGGCAGTTACTAAACACAGAGGCCATTTTATGTAATCAACATGCTCTCTGTTCATTTGGGAGGAAATTACAGGGTGACGGGGAACAGACAGTAAATGACACGTTATTAGAATTACTAGCTAAATGCAAAGATAGCATATCTACACAACAGTTTTCTCTAATTGCATGTATCCTCAAAGTTCAAATGTTAAAATAGTCGTCGCTTAGATGCTATTGTTTTCAATGCATTTGCTGCTTTCCTTTGATTGCTGAAACGTGTGTGTGTGTGTGTGTGTGTGTGTGTGTGCAGTGTAAAACTTTTGCTTTGAAATCTGCAGTTATTTCCTGTGTTAAACACAGTAACATTACTGTAAACATTTATTACAGTAGATTACTGTTTATTTTACAACAAATTACAGTCATCAAATTATTACTGTAGAAAATCACAGTAGTCAAAGTATTACTCTATAATGCAGTTAATCACCCAATGCTGTAAATATGACTGATATCACAGTATTTAATTGTTTGTTTTTTAAATTTTAAAGTATTGTAAATACAACTGAAATCACAGCAGCCTATTTGTTTTTCTTTATCTTACAGTTAATCGACTAGTACTATAAATACAATTGAAATCACAGTATTTGTTTTTTTATTTTACAATTAATTAACTAATACTGTAAATACAGCTGAAATAACATAATTTACTGTAATAGTTTTTTTTTTTATATTTTACAGTTAATCAACTAATACTGTAAATACAACTGAAATAATAGTTTTTAATTATTTTATTTTACAATTAATTAACTAATACGGTAAATACAGTTGAAATCACAGTATTTATTGTAATTGGTTTTTTTTATTTTACAGTTAATCAACTAATACTGTAAATACAACTGAAATAACAGTGTTTAATTGATTTATTTTACAATTAATTAACTAATATTGATCTTGTAAATACAACTGAAATGACATTATTTAATTGTGTTTTTTTTTATTTTACAGTAAAGACACAATACTGTAAACAGAAGTACAGGACTTCTGCTATAAAAACTGCCACTTAGTCAATCATTGTTAAGGATTAATGGTATTACAGTGTGTGTGTGTGTGTGTGTGTGTGTGTGTTTGCATGCATTCAGGCCTACATGTGATTGTGTTGTCAATCTTTATATTTCAGCTAAATACAACATTCATTCCTGTTGGTTGTTTTTCCTGCTTGTTCCTCCTACTGCTGCCCTCCCTGCTGCTCCTTCCCTTCACCAGCCTCCTTATGGGCCTGCAGCTGCTGCATGAAATCATCCAGGATCTGCTGGGCCGACATGGAGCTCACATCTCCAAGATCCTGCTCCAAAACCTTCAGCCCTCCCTTTCCACCCCAGCTGTCGTCACCCGCATGGGCCTGCGGACGGTTTGGAAGGGCATCGGCATGGTTGGTGCCCTGGGAACGCTGCCGTTGGCAATGGGGGTAGAGAGGCTGTGGTCTGACAGCATTGCTGGCGGCCATTTTCTTATAGATGGCGACGCTGATGTCGGCCACAGAGAAGGGCGGGCTGAGGCTGGACTCACGCTGGCCTGAGAGAGAGCTTTCACTTCCTGCTGTCGACACCTCCTGTTTAAACGGCGTGAAGGCCGTAATCCTCTGCGGACCTGCCTCGGGTTTTGCCAACCAATCATGCACTACCTCCTCAGATTTTGATTGGTCGTCTGCGTGCGGGGGCGTGGCCAAGTGACCGGCTGGAGCAGAGGTCGCCAGAAACTTTTGCAGGACCTCGGCCGAATCAAAGTGCTTCTCCAGTAAATCCCTCATCAAGCACGGCACCTGGGGTATGAGACATCAAACACAAAGTAAAACCCTGAATTCATCTATAAATATCACTTCATACATCCCTAAGAGTTTTCTATCATGGATCATAAAGATGCTTATTTTAAATCCTTGTTTAGCAGTTTTCATTTCAGGCGTGGAGTGAATATTCAATTACAACTGTCAACATACAAAGTGATAAAACACAATAAAGCTCAAGAGCTTATTTCCATTATAGTCCCCAGGTGTAGACATGCATGCATGTGCTCAGCTGTTAATATTACAATGAGCATATGAACACAATAAGTTATAAATTGATGTGTGTGAATGTGAATGGGGGACAGCAGCAGGAAGAAGGCAGCATTAGTACATATTAAATACAGATTATCCTGCCACTTGTGTCAACACTACAGTAAACAACATAAGGAATAAATGAATGGCTCAATATGCAGAAATCACATTTTGATTTTGTTATTTACAAGAGTGGTTTCACTATTTGGTCTGAATTTTAATGAAATAAGTAAAAGTTCCCTTTGATATTACTAATAATGAATAAAAAAAACAAAACATTTTCATTAGTTTAATATTTATTACCCCAAAAATGTACGAAATCCAATGAGTCTCTCACAATATCCTTAACTTATTGTGAATAGTGAGTATAGATTAGATCAGAGGCGTCTTTTGGGCACGACGTTCACCGTACTTTGACTATAGTAGACACATTTCAAGTTATAAGGACTCATATTACTCAGTAAATGTTAAATTTAACAGGTCAGTATGACTGAAGCTGTTATAATTAGGACTATTTCTCATTGTTTCAATAATCATGAAAATATCCCTTTAAGGTACATCAAGAACAGAAGAAAATTGATTTGAAATTTGTGAGTAGCTCAGTCTGAAGGCTGATATTAAGCATTGATCGTCTCCACTCAATTCAACTTTATTTATAAAGTGCTTTAAAACAACCAGAGCTGAAACAAAGTGCTGCTGTACATATGTGGGCATAAACCAACATCAATAAAACAAAACAAATCAACAATAAAAACAAATGAAATACATAAGACAATGAAACAGACTGGGGTCTCTGGCTTTAAAAGTCATTATTATTGAATATTGATAATAATGACTATAACTTCTTGATTTTGCTGGTTTTAAATTTGTATTTTTCTAATTTTTCTATCCCTAACCCTCCAGAAAAGGTTTTTTCTCGGCTTAAACTGAAATGACGCCACTTGAAAGATATATTTCTTTACTTATTTAAATGTAGGCTTACTAAGATATTGACTTTATTTTGTTAGAGGAAAGAAACAACAAAATTAAATCCAACGCAGGAGGATCGATCACAAGCAGAAAATGAGATCAGGAACTTCTGTGGTCTACTTTTCATTTACTGATAGCGACACATGGAGATTTGGTTTCGTAATATTTTATGTAATAATAAAAGAGAAACTACCAGTCTAAACCAGGCTGTTTTTTCTGTGTATGTGTGTATTTCTGTCCAGTAGATGGCAGTGTGCTCACATTAATGCTCTCCAGGGCAGCAATGGTCCTGTGGGCGTCTTCCAGCTCTGAACTCAGCTGGACCACACGGTTTTGCAGGTACTTCCTTTCACTGCTCAGGCTCTCTGACTGCACACCGCACACACACACACACACACACACACACACATAAGTCACATTTACAGGAAAGTATAAAGATCCCTCTTGTGTTATTTCACCCGGGGCATCCCCATCCAAATGTCCCTGGAAGTTTACTCACTGCAATGTGCAGGTGTTCCCCCAGCAGATTATTGGCCTGCTTGGTCCCAGTGTGTGTCTCCAAAAGGCTGCAGTTCAAAATGAAAGAAAAAGAAACACCCATTACACTTGGGATTTTTTTTTATTCTGCACAATAGGACCTATTTCTCTTTAACCTGTAAATATCAAAAACTCCCTGATACAATGGCAGCATTGAGTTTTATTCATATATCATAGCCTCAGATACAACACTAAATATTTTTATCTGTAGTAAAACACAATTTTACTATTACAATATTGATATATAGTATATCGTGAATATCCACATCATCAATACAATAAGAAAAGAGCTGCAACTAACCAGTATTTTGATATGAATAGAACAGTTTTGTGTGATTATTTAATATATAATCTTTATCTCTTTTTTAATTATTAAATTAAATTAAATTAAGAATATATTCTTCATTCATGTTCTGTAATGATCCTCTGTGTGATTCCTAGGATTTTATGGACAAATAATTGATCTTTGAACTTTTATCTTATTAATCATTGAACTTTGCATTGCAGATAATTTAGTTTATTTCAAGTTTTCTTCTTGTCTTGTTTAAAGTTTTAAATAAAGTATTTTTATCTGTAGTAAATACATTTTTTTGCGATTTGCTGTGTAACAGCAAAATAAAATGATTCTGACACTTCTCACACATTGTAGATTTCTTTTAATACCAGGTTTAAGTACAATAACCTATTTATTAACATTTATAGCAGGAAGACAGAAAAATAAGCCTTGGGCTTAAGTGGTTATGAATCATTTCTGTTCCTACTCCTATATCACCACAGCATTATTTTGCCTTTAAAAAGCAGTTGTTTGTGAGCTCAGCCTGCAGCCACAGACTCTGCAAACAAATGTGAAACAACTGACACCAAACTGGAGTTCAGTGTAAGGTGACCATTCACCCCAGTTGCTCCAGTCTGTTGAAGAATGTGAGGTATGTGCCGGGTGGGCAGTTGTTTGGTGCTAAACAGGTCCGACAGGGCCTGGATCACAGTAAGACTCTCAACTGGTGAGAGTGAAAGGAAGGGACAGATGCCTGAGTCCCTGTTTCTGTTGGCCAAGGAAAATGGGGTCAGTGTCGGCCTGAAACACCCACACAACTGCACAGGGGCACATGTGTGGCACTGTTGTCATCCAGAATGTTCCATGGATCAATTAATCTATAGAAACTCCTACATTGAGCCATAGTTTGATTTGAAACATTTTTATTGATTACTACAGGATATGAATTTGACGACTCTCCATGTCTGTGCACACATTGTGTTCTCCTACAAGTGATTCATGTCTTACGTAATACTTATATGTGCAAAGTCGTTCTTGTGTATAAAGGAAGGAAGTTTCTGATTTTGTTCCGTCTATGATCCCAAACCTTTTATATTTCTCCTTGACGTGGCTGAGTTCATCTCTGGTTCTCTCCAACTCCACCTCCAGGCTCTCGATACAGACCACCGTCTGCAGCAGGTTCTGGTGCAGATCCGCATTCTCCTCCTGCAGTGCCCTGACAACAGAAGGATGATGGGACATGGAGTTTTGTCACAGAATGAATTCCTTCCTGAGATTATTTAGTGGTGTCTGCTATGTGGACCAGGGCTAATGGTTCTAAACAACTGCTGAATGAAGTCGGAAATCAATGTTCAGAATTTATAGAGCCAGTGATTTGACAGTAATAACTTCAGCAGCCATTCAAAATGAGGTCTTTTTTCATGCTCCTCCATTTTGACATTGTATTCATTATCCCAAACATGGGCAGTTAATGGCTTGTTGTGCTCGGTTAGAGCTGCACACAGACTGTTCTATAAATCACTAACACAATTGTTGCATCTTATCTTGCAGGACAAATTACAACTTTACTCTTCAAGTAGTGGTGCCACGTTTTATGTCATGTTTATATCAAAATTGTTTTCAAAATAAAATAAAAACAACAGAGTTCCAGAAAGACCAAAGCATATGTGGCCACTTTATAGCTGCATCAGACAAAAATTCAAAGGGAACAAAGAGTGTGTGTAGGTGGACAAACATTATACAGGAAGATGACAAACAGGCAGCTACTAGCAGGGAATTCATGTGTATAATTACAATTCTATTGTTTAATTTGTAATATTTTAATCTTTGACTTTTTAAATATTTTATACTTCAACTACATGTGCATGTGTGTTTACATTATTTTGTCCAACCCTTCTGATGAGAACCAGATGGTCACATGAAAGATAGCTGCACCTATTAAAGCCCTTCCTATTAAAGCAGTTGCTGTTATTACTGTAGTGCAATCAAGAGCTACTGACTCATCAATAATAGAATGAGACAGAGAGAAATGTATGAAAGGAGAATGTGAAGTGGGCAGACAGAAAGCACTTACCGAAGGTGGTCGGCATCACACAGCATGTCCTAGAAAAATAACAAAAGAAAGATAAAAGGGAGCTTCGTATCGGTCCTTTTCTCCTGCTCGCTGAATTGAAAGTAAAATAGTGACTTTCTGCTTTAACTTAAAAGTGTTTACATTCGCATGACGTTGCCCTTTTGTACACGTCCCCCTCAAGAGGACAAACTCTTTCATGCGTTGACCCAACATTAATACGAACGCTCCTTGAGCACCTTTTGCTGAACGTCAGCACTTCAACCTCACAGTCAAAGTTTTATTTAAATTGCAGTGTGCTGGAAGAGGTCGCCATCCCATTACTGGGGACATGACAGACTGAATAAAATATTGAGTTATGGCATCCTGGAAATGAAGTGATGAAGTGTACTGGAATCAATTATTTCTGTCAAGCTAAACTGTTGCCAGGATTTTCCTCTTCGTGTGTGTGTGTGTGTGTTATTTTGCTGAACATAAATCCTGCACAGTGCCAAAACCAGACTATACAAAAAAGGCCCACAGGGAAAAAAGGCAATGTAGTGTTATGTCTGTTTATTAGTAGCCTACATAGGAGTGCGAGCCTGCACAGATCTTTTACATAAGAGCAACCTGGCATGAACTCTTCCAAACAATTCTCTCTGTCTGGCTCATTCTGCCTAGTGCTGTTGGCTGGTATGTGCTCCAGATTTATCCCTGTCCATGTATGTTGTTGCTCTCAGCCTACACAGTTTATTCATACAACATGCAGCAGCTCAGAGCTGCAACGTAAAGGAACAATTACAGCATTTAAACCGATGCACATCCCCTTAAAAACCTAATCTGAAAGTCTATCGTCTGCTGCATTGCTGATGTATGACTCAGCTCACAGTGCGCAAGGGCTGGACCCATCCCACACGGAGTGACTCAGCCACACTGCCTCTGCAAGAGAGGAGCAGCATTCATTTTGTTATGTTCATCCTGTCCTCTTCTATACCTTCTCTTCACTGCAGGGCATATAATTAGACTCATGATTCATCGAGTGCACCAGGTTTCCTTTTTCAGGAGCATGACCTATGAAATGGCTGAAATACAGTGGTTTGTTTGTTTGTTTCCCATTTCCCCCATTAAAATGCATGTATTTCTCACAAATATACCAATGAAAACCATATTTGTTGTATCACTATGGTTCCTCTTTCGCATGTTGCTCAAATTGATCGGTTTTATTTGATTAACAGACATATAATATAAATATATATATAATATCCTGATTCAATTAGCTGACCAAGCAACACTAGCCAGATAAGCTCATTTGTCATATAATCCAACATGTTTTCATATATGTTTTTTTGAATTAACCTCTTAAGACACAGTAATACTATGCTTGAGTCATTGGTTTTTAAGTGAAAATAACATAACAATGAAGATCTTGAAGTTGTTTCGCATAGATTGACACCATACACGAGCCAATCGAGGCGTATGTTTGGGAGATAGCCAGCTTGAAAGCTAGTGACTACAAAAGTTTGACCACCGTTGGTTTGATGGACAGCATTGCGACCCAATGGAAATTTCCCATGACGAAACCTTTCAAATCTTACAGCCAATAGCCAGGGCTATTGACTGACATGTGGGAACTGTGCTACTTACAAATTGGGCAAACCATTTTTTCAAATAAGACTGAAAAACGATTGTGTCTTAAGAGGTTAATCTATATATTTTATATTTCATATTAATGATCTTTCCCATCTCATGACGTCATCCTCTAACAATCAGACCGACCAAAGAAAAAAAAATCAACTCACCCTGTGCTGTTTAGAATGCTGCAGATGATGGCGACCACTCTCTGAGATGTGGCCAGCAGCTCTGGAGGCTGTATCTCTAGTCCTGGAGGAATCTGGTTTACAGGTTGAAGACTCAAACCTGACACCTGGTCCCGCATCCTGGGCCAAGGAAGGAAGGTCGTTGCCTTGCCCTTGTTGCCCAGCACCTGGGTGCACCTGCTGAGGCTGGGTATGTGGATGTGGACTGTGGGAGGTGGTAGTCTGTGGTCTTTGGCGGTGCCGGTGTTTGGGTTGGCCCTGTTCGGGGCTGGTGCTGGTGTCATCGGTGAGATGAGGGCCACCCCTGCCGTACTTGTCCCCTGACATGGAGCTGCCGGTGGGTGATGGCCTCCTTTCTTTACGGTTGCTTCCATGGTGCATATCAGGGCTGGGAGAGTGATGGTGGCGGTGAGGTTGAGGGCTACTTTGGTTGTTCCCAGCCCCATGTGAGACCACTTTATCAGGGTTGGAGGGTTTCTTGTGCTGTTTAGGATGCATCTCCCTCTCCTCACTTGAGCTCTCCCTGTGCTTCTTGGGTGGCAGCTGAGGCTTGACGGGGCTGGGTGTTTGGGCTGGGGTGACGACCTTGCCTGTAGTTTTTTCAACTTTGTTCACACCCAAGTGGTTGAGAGCCGATGGACTTATGACTTGTTTCGTTATCTCATCCAGGAAGGCTGAGAACTGCAACTTTCCCTGCACAAAATTTGCCCTGGCTTGCTCTATCTCAGCCTGACTGGCCCCTTTCCCCTTCTGTCCACTGGAATCGTGACCTTTGGTGACTCTTGGAGACAACACTTCCATTGACTTCGCCTTGCGAATGTCTGCAGGCGGCTCCTTGTTCTTGAGGATCCCTTTGGTGGGAAGCTGGATGGAGGATACCGCTCTCTTTGGGCCTCCCGACACTCCTAAATGGATGTTTTGCTCACTGACTGCTAGATTTTGGCTCAAACTAACCGTCTTATACAGAGGTCCATGGTTAATATGCGGCACCCTGGACTTTTTTCCACGGTCACATTCGTTACCGTGCAGAAAGTCTTCCTCACTCCTGCTGTGACTTCGGTCCAGAGAAGACAAACCACGCTTTCCTCTCTGATGTGAGTGCCCATGTGACTGACCACAAACAGCACCATTGCTGCCGTGTTTGATGGTGACATGGACGATGGGCTCGCTGCCCTCATCTTCCCTGAAACCCCCGTGCACGTCAGAGATGTTGGAGCAGGACAGAGAATGCTGGAGAGTGAAGGGGTTGTTTGCGTTCGCTTGCGTGCACCAGGAGGAAGAAGAGGAGGAAGAGAGAGAAGAAGAAGAAGAGGCCCTAGAGAGAGTCACAGGAGTGTCGTGGTCGTAAAGTATCTCATCCTCTATGCTGTGGCGATGGTGGCTGTGGCGGTGAGGGCCGTCATGGACATATTGGCCATGCTGATGGTGGCGGTGGTGGCCCTGGCTATCATCTGTGTTTCTGTCAGTGTCATCAGACGTGGTGTATCTACAACACAGGAACACGGAAAATATAGCAACTATAATGATGTCTTTGCATCGATCACTATTAAATGTATATGTAACTGTACATTTATGGCTTACACTACCATTCAAATGTTTAGGGTCACCCAGAAAATTTAGTGTTTTCCAAGAAAAGTCAAACATTTATTTACCAACATGAGTTGTAAAATGAATAGAAAATTTGATCCTTCTGATGCAATGAGCAAACACGTTGTACCATTAGAACACTGGAGTGATAGTTGCTGGAAATGAGCCTCTATACACCTATGTAGATATTGCACCAAAAACCAGAACCAATGTATAGAGTGTATTTCTGATTAGTAAAAAAATATCTTCAATGAAAAAAAACAGATAAAAACAGTGCTTTTCTTTCAAATATAAGGAAATTTCTAGGTGACCCCAAATTTTTTATAACATTTTTGTATAAACATTCCAACATTGTGCATTTGGTTTAAAATGAAAATGGTGGCTCACTAAATGAAGTTATCTTCATTAGCAGCATCTGTTCTACTCAATTTTTGTATCATTAAAGGTGAAAATAAACCTGCTAGACTGGAATAAACCACCTTACCTGTGTGACTGAGGGTCTTGGTGATGCTGAAGGTGGTGATGATGGTGGTGATGGTGCTTTCGTGGCTTAATCTCGTCCGGGGCAGATGGGCTGTGAACAGGCTTGAAAAACTTCTCCATCACCTGTTTCTTTAACGGTGGAAAGCTGGTTTTGGTTGAGTTAAAGGTTTAAAGGTTTCCTCTGCTCTGGAGCTCTATTGTCTACCTGGAAAATAATGTCAGCTGCCGTTTGCAGTCATTCTGACCACAAAAATAAGCACAGCATATTGAATAATTCTTCTAAACAAGCTAATGATAAATTTAATTCTCAAGGTTTGCTCACAATAAGCTCTACAACGTATAAATCTTCAAAGCATCCATTTGCGTATCTATCTACCTACATGAATAGGTTGGTCTACTTCAACATCTGGCTGCAGAATAATGGAATCACAGCTGGTGAGCAGCATGTATGTGTCCCTGCATCCAGGCTTGACTCTACATCACGCCTGATGTAACAGCTGGGAGCTCATCGAACCAGCTGAAAGACTTTTGTTCTCATACAGGAGACAATCGATCCCTTTGGAACATGGTCTATAACGTGGTTCAATTAACCCACTGAAGTTAGTTGCAGCCATGACGCTCTATCACCACGTTCATGTGGCTCCATACTTCACCTCGTGTTTGTTTTCATCCTGTAATCTTATCTGACAGTTTTTTCTTTTTACCACGATTGTTAAAAATATACAAAAATCATCTATGAGTATCCCCAATGTTATTGAACTACCAATAGTTACCTCATTGATTTTAAATTTTACAGCTTCCATCTGGCCAAAGGCAATATAGTTACTGTGCATAATCTATAGGGGTGGGCTATATGACTATAGGTTATATGCATATACTGAGAGAGGATATATATTTTATGAAATTATGTTATACCGTTTTATTTCGTGTATTTGTGTTTTTTATTAATGTCAAAAATAAGAAAAACTGCTTTGTCATTTTGCATCGTCCTTAAAATGTTGCTTTATTGTGATGAAGTACTTTGATTTGTCAGTTATTTTTTTGCTTGTTGCTTGTTGTGTTCAACATGTAGCCTCAAGTGACCGAGGACTGAGGTGGTATTTTAACATTTCACATTATTAACACAACAACATTGCATTGATTCAGTCAATGCAAATCAAAAACATCTCCTTCGTGATTACTTTGATTAACAAGTAAATCACACCAAGGCCCTGGTCGGCCAATAGAATTAAAGGCCTTTGTTTGGCTGGGCTATCGCATGAAAGAAGATGCCTCTTTTTCTAATTTGTGCAGACTGACTACATCCTGACTATGAAAGAGATCAATTCATGGAGGTTGGGAGGGACTGAAACTCATCCAGAGGACAACTCCCCCACTCACACTGTTGCTGATCAATGGTATACAGCTTTGATGACAGTAGTTACATAAGGGAGGTTGTCCAGACTTGTTCAGGGTACTGTAATCTATGTTGAAAACCAGTTCTGCAGAGGTTTTGTGTATTGGGAGAGACAAGTTTGCATGTCATCCCTGCTCCATCTGCTGGTGAACACGAGTGACTCCCAAGGCCTTTTCCAACACTGGTAATTTTCCACCCTGTCATGCTTTGCCACACTTTCTAGCCGTTTCTGGATATTTCTGGTTTTATCACGACCTCAAACCAACGCTCGCACTGATGGTGATTCAAGTAAAATGATGGATGGATTATAATTTCTCTATAGGCTGACCATGAAGGCCATCAAAATGGGTTTACAACTATAAATTTGTTTTTTAATACAGCAAGCACCAGCATCTTTCCGTGAAACTACTAAACAATCTACCAAAAAGGGAGAACACATTATAGAACATAAGCCATCCAAGTTAAAGAAGGAGATGAGCTGGCTGTTTTTCTATTGTTTGTCGGACACAAATAGCGTATCATTGCAGTAAAGGAGAAGTAGATCCGGCGTTCAGCCAGATTCTAGTTTGATCCGGTTTGTAGGACCGTGTTATACACATATCAAGATCCATCCGCGCAGCCATCCGTGTGACGTCAGCTGTTTCAAATATCTTCAAACATTAGATAAAACTACTAATAGTGACAAAAATACAAAGTTTAAACAAACTAGTTTTCCTTAAAATTAATTTCCAAATAGAACATATGTTTTGTGTTTATTATTACATTACTGCGTCGAACCGTACTTTATATATCATGTAATTCTCCACATACGCGTTACATTAGTTTGTTAATTAGTTAGTTTTAACTCGATTCTACAGCAACGAGTAACATTTGCATCGGGTTGTGTGTGTTTTTTTGTTGGGCGAAAATAGAACTAGTTTCTCGTCGGAAGGACACCTCCTCTTGCTGTTGCCGCATCACTCAAACAGTATAAAATTAGCTCGTGACGCCATTTGCTTCACACAGAACTGAACGATTTCGACTTGGTAGAAGACGTCGCAGGTTAAACCGAATTCGGTTTTCTTTCTTTTTTTTCCGTATTTCGAAGTTCGAATATTAGGAAGAAAGATAATAGTTTACTCGACAACTACTCTAATATATATTTGTCAAATGTTTGAATTTAACGAGTTCTAGTTGAAGTCAACGAGGGCTAGGCCCTATCTCGAAGCCAAACAACGTCGCTTTTTAATGAAGATACGCATTTTCGGGCAGAAATGTTTTGTTTAAATGGCAAGTTTTGTGGTACAATATCGAAAATTGCCGAAACCTAAGCCTTTTTCTTTATTTTTCTTTCATGACTCGTCATCGTTTAGATGAGTTATGGTCAGGCAGAGCCATCCAAATATAGACGTAACATTAACGCCAACATTTTTAGCGTCTTACTGTAGTGGTGTGAAAATACAGCCAAAATAGCGACTATTATTCATCAAGTATCAAGCTCGCAGAACGTTATGATTGTTTTGAAGAACAGAATCAACGTTTTCGCTTTTATTTTTTATCAAGGCCTTTGGCCCAAGATGGGAGCAGTGACGTAGCATCCTGAAAACGCTTCTCATTGGTTGATTTGAACGTCGCGGAGTGATACGTCCTCACTAGGCGGAGGAGAAAAGGGAGTGGTCCGGTTTTTACCATGAAACTACACGTGCGACCGTCGGTATTTAGCCTTTAGAACTAAATGTGGAGGGCAAAAGAGACAGAAGAAAGAGGGAAATAATTAACAAGATTAAAAACGGAAGATGACGATGCAAAGACAAGAATCAGCGGAAAATCTCAGATCAGAAATACAAGATCAAGAATTCAAGCTTCGGAAGACCAGAGGAGAAAGATAAGATTAATTTTCTAAGCAACTGAGTTGAGGAAAAAACAAGGACATTTATGCATAAAGGTTTTTCGTCTCAGGCTAAGAAGAAAACAAGCCTACATTTTTCTTTAAAAAAGCAAGATTGTTATGCCTATAATCTAAGAAGCAAGACAAGAATGCAAGATGCGGATAAAAAAAAAACATGCAAGAGGAAAAAATAGTCGAATTTATACAAGATTATGCTTAATTGAAGGTATTAGGCGAAGAGAAAAGAGATTAAGCCTTATAAAAGAAAACCTTTAAAAAAAGATTGTTCATGCCCAAAGAAGAAACAAAGCAAGACTATGCAAGATGCAGATTTAAAAAAAAAAAAAAAACATGCAAGAAGAAAACTATTTAAATAGGCTTTGCATTCATTCGTGCATACTTGAAGATTGAGTACTTTTTTTCTTTAAAAGCAATTATGATTAAGCAAGACAAGAATGCAAGATGCAGATTTAAAAAAAGATACAGAAACAGTGCAAGAAGGAAAAAAAATAAATATAATTTATATCAAATTATGCGTAATTGAAGGCATCCTTCTCAGGCAAAGAAGAAAAGATTAAGCCTACTTAAAAAAAAAAAAATCAAGTATAATTCTTCATGCCTATACCAAAGAAGCAAGATGATGCAAGATGCAGATTTATAAAAAAAAAAAAAAATACAAGAAGAAAACCATTTAAATAGAAGTTGCATCCATTCGTGTAAACTTGAAGGCATCTTTAGGCTAAGAAGAAACAAGATTGAGTCTACCTTTTTCCTTTAAAAGAGATTATGACTAGGCAAGACAAGAAAATAACATGCAGATTAAAAAAAAACACGAAAATAATACAGAAACAACACAAGAAGGAAACTGAATAGAAGTTGCCTCCATCTCAGGCTAAGAAGAAAACAAGATTAAGCCTTTTTTTTTAAAGGAAAGTATGATTACGCCTATAACCAAAGAATCAAGACCTGTATGCAAGATCTGTATTTAAAAAAAAAAAAAGACAAAAGAATACAGAAAGAAGACGAGAAGAAAACAATTTAAATGGAAGTTTCATTAATTTATGCACAATTGAAGATGGCCATATTAGGCTAAGAAGAAAACAAGATTAAGCCTACTTTTTTCTTTAAAAGAAAGTATATTATACCTATAACCAAAGGAGCAAGACAAGAACGCATGATGCAGACTAAAAAAAAAAAAGCTAAAGAAGAATTTAAGCTGCTTTAAAAGAAGATGGAAGATCTGAAAGTTACCACGATCAATCCAGAGCAGAGAAAGAGAAATGATGCAAGAAAACGCTTAAATAGAAGTTACATAAGTCTATTTGATAGCGAGTACTGTAACTTATGAATAATTGCGCAAGGAGACACCAGTCTCAGACTAAATAGGGAGTCGATGACGCAAACTGAAAAAGATTAAACCTATATTTTTTTTTTTCTTAAAAGCGAAATCTATTTTTTTTGCTCTAACCAAAGAAGTGAGACAATCTATATTCTGTAGATGTTTTAAATACAGACCCTGGTCTCAATTTATAAATCTGTGCCTTTGTTTGAGATTTAGTCTTGAAGATTATTTTTTTATCTTTTATTTTGTGAGGCATTGCGCATTTACCTTAGTAATCTTCAAATACAGAAGTGTTTTTTTTTTTTTTTTTTAACCTAAGAAAACGGTTAGAAAGCAGCATGGAAGAAATCACAGCTTTTATTACCAGAACCCTATCTGTAGCTCAATGAATTACAGGCTCAGGTGTTTCTGTGTGGATTTCATTTCCAGTAGTCCACTTTTTTCTTTTTTTTCTTTTTATCGCTTTAGAGAAGACAGAAGATTTTTTTGTTTTTTTATTTTTCCTCGGGGAGAAATGGACTGAGTTATCACAGGGATGAATGGACTTAGTTAGAAGAAGATCGTGGGACCAGCGCGGGCGTGGCGGACCAGAGAGGAGCCAGACAGGACAGGACCAGAGGGCGTGGAGGGAGGACCAGAGTGGAGCCAGGCAGGACAGGACCAGAGGGCATGGAGGGAGAATCAGAGGGGACCCAGAGAGCAGGCAGCAGCCGTCGGGTGTACACCAGATGGAGCCAGAGCCGCAGAGCAGGGTAGCAGCAGCAGCAGCAGAGTGGCCGTCAGCAGTTCCAGAGCAAGCCAGCCAGTGATCAGAGGGTGGGACAGGGTGCACGAGTGTCTTCTAGCTTCTCCAGATATAAAGCGAGGGATTTGGTTTGTATATCGGGTTGAGGTATCTCTTAATATTCTCAGGCACTTGGTACTTTCCAGTAGCATCTTTTTTTTTTTTTGTAGAACACAATTTCTCGCACAGTTCTCTCTTCCTCTTTTCAGGCAAGCCGTGTAAAGTGTTTCGTACCGTGGTCGCCCCTCCTGTTGTGCGCTGACATGAGTGTGGTGGTGTCTGCTGTCATGAATGCCATTGGTGGTAGTGTGCTGGCAAGAGGAACGTCTTATCGGGGACTTCTCTACCCGACCCCCCACGTGCTGCGATCAGAAGTGAAGTAGCTCCCCGGCCGGAGGGAGAGGCAGTCCCTTTTTGTTGTTCAATGTGTTCTACCCCAGAGAAGTTTCAGCATTGGAGTGTGAGTGGATGGGTCTTCCTGTGCGGCCGATTGAGTGTGTACAGCGATCCTTCAGTGCTTCAGCAGCGCCTCGTTGGTGCAGATCAGCTACGTCTACCTCTTAACCCAAGCAGTGAGTTAATGCATGAAATGTACATGTGGGTGTAACTATCCTGTACATCAAGTCGTCATTGCTTATTACTGTGTAGTATCTACCATAGATTTGCAATCAAGAAAAAAAATGCATTGATATAGTATTTGGCCCTTGAGTACAAAAATATTTCTGGGTTAAGGGGAGGGGGGTGGGTTCCTAAAACGTGTTTCGAGTTTTTCTTTTCACAGGCCCGGCCCCCTAAAGCTGACCATCGAAACAACCCCCCGTGCTAGCGCTCATACAGCTCCGTTGGGCTCATCTTATTTACTATAGTGCTTTGGATCGGAATCATATACATCCAACTGCGGTTTTAAGAGATGTAGGAAGGTATTTGGTATTGTTCATTAAGTCCATTAGATTCACTTTTAATAAATTCTTCACTACTTGGAACGTTGTAATTGGGGGTTTTGATGCACATCTCTTGGGGTAATGGGCGGGTGGGTTGTGGGGCGTTAATCAGTCTCTTCCTAGACTTCACAGCTCCTTATCCAACGCAAAACGACATGAATAGGAAACATCCAGGCGCATCCAGCAACATTCAAGTGGACACTTTGCATCACAGGATAGCAACTTCAAAACTAGCCTCCTGGTGTAGCAGGAAGAGCTATTGTTCCCAGGGAGTGTGGTAATAAAGTCTCTTTACTAGAATTCATTGTAATTCTGTACAGGCTACCTTGTTGTTGGGTTGGGGCGGGGGCTTTGTAATTGTGACTCTTGCAGATTAAAGTTTTTATGGCCCGCCCTTCAAAATTCTCCGTGCAAGTCCTCTTCTTCAGTTCATGAAGGAATCCTTCGCGTTCAGGCCTGCGGTATTTAAATGCTTCTTCTGGAAAATAGTTTTGATTTCATTCATGAATTGTATTCCCAAGTCCTTCAGTTGTGTCCTTTACCAATGCAGGTGTACTTCTCATTACTGTAATGCCAGTATTGTGTTTTAGCTCTGTATTGCTTCATTGTATTTGGGGAGGGGTATTGTGGGAGAGGCTTTTTCCTTTGCATTTTTTCAGTGTGCTGTGTCCTGTGCGCTTTCCAATACCCGAGACCATCAGGAATTCTCCTAACTCATTGTATGTTCAAGTTTCCTTGCGCAGCGAGCATCACGTAAGCTCACTAAATGTATTCACATTATCTTTAACATTCATTGTCTGGCAAAATGCCTCCATTGCAATTCCTTTGCAATTAGTTACCATGCCTTGTATTGACAATACAATGAGTGAACTATCTGTAAAGGATTTTTCTTACTGCATAATAAATGCATAGCTTGTTGTGATTGAATACAGTTTTGGTATGCATTTGTTGTTTTTGGGGGCTTGTGTGGGGGAGCTTTTCTTGTGCTTTTTCAGGTATGACTAAAGCTTGGAGCTTTGTAGCGCACGGATGTGACCTGGGCTCGAATGACATCCTTTTCAAAGTGGAAATTGAAGGCAGATAAGTTGAATCCATCAAATATTGATGTTGGAAAAAGCAGACAATTCTTAACCCTAGATGGGTCACTTATCTTGGAATGGGCCGAACTGCCCTGATAGTCCTTGAAATGAAAGCAACTTGCTATACTTGACTGTAGAAATAGCACTGCTGTGCTTTCTTACAAGAGTCTTTTGTGATAACGGGAAGATTTGATGGACCTTCATTGATTCTGACGTTATCTGCAGTAAAGCATTTGGGTAAGGATAACAATAGTCAGTTCTACGATACTGTGGTGGGGGGTGGGGTGTTTCTTGTCTGCCTTTTTGATCTTACAGAACAGTCCAAAGGAAGAATGCAATCTACCTAGGACAACACAGGAATCATCCTGCCCTTTGAAATCAACCAACACGCAGTTTGAACAAACGGATCCAAGGTTGTGTCTTATGTATGTAGATTGGCGTAAATTAGTCCTCAGCTACTCGCCCTTGTGCAACTGCGTAAGTGGCAGGTCAGTATGTTGTCTTCAATCATTTGCAATCGTGCAACTGTGCGATGTTTTCCAAAGAAAAAAAAATCAAGTAGCTGAGGAAAAGCTGTGCATGGCGCAGCTTTAATTTGGTCTGAAATGCAGCGCAAATGTGTTGCCGTAGTTTATTGTGCATTGGTTTTTGGTTTGGGCGTATCCCCTCACTTCTCTTCACAGAATTCAGAGTGCAAGACTGGTTCAAGCACGAGTGAAGTCTTCTAACCTGGAGCATGTAGTAAGATGTTGGCTTAATTTGTCAAATTAAAACTTCTGCAATGTTGTAGTTGACAAAATGACATCTTGGAACTGGCTTTATGTTAACCTCAAAATCATCAGTAACAACAATGCTTTACTAGCATATTCCTCTTTGGCCAAAGGCCCTTGTTGCCTTGCATCTTAAAAACCATAAGATGAGTAGAACTCGAATCTTTTTGAGTATTGTGTGGTGGGTGTGTTGTGTAGATCACTCTTTGTTTCAGATCATTTTCGTCTGTCCACTCCGATCTCGCCTGCCTCTGAATGCAAAGCCATCTGTGGAAGCTGTCAGCGAATATGAGTGTGGCCCCTGAATGAAGTTCCAACCTCCCCTCAGTGCGCTTGAGCTTTAAATCTGAACCCCCCCCTGACGTCCTCCTTCGCAGAAGCCCCGCTCTCTGTGTTTGTGTGTGCCTTTTTTTCTTTTCCCTTTGGTTTCTCAGGTCTAATTTCCTAAAAATGATTGTCTTTATTTGGCATCTGGGATGGCCTAACCTGTGATAGAACACTGAGAATCCAGTCACATTACGATCAAGAGCTGCAAGCTTGTCTCGCTAATACTGCATCACTTCAGTCTCATGGGTGCAAAGTTAAGTAATTTTATTTCCCTGATTATTTTTTCCTTTAACATATCATGGCTTTAATGTGTAACTCCAACATTGTTGCATGCACATCAGCTCTGCATAACATTTTATATGTAATGCGCACAGCATAGTGTTCATGAAGTCGTTGTCAAACATTGCAGTAGTGTTTGGTCAGGGGCTTTTTGGGGGGGTGCAACGATCTTTCTTCTTCCTTTCAGATTTCTCACATTCAGCTTAACTTGCTACTGAGCCAGGCGACTTAAACCTCTTCAGGAAGTCATGGGATGACTTGGTACAGCAAGCCTCTAGGGTAAAACCTTAAAATACTTCGAAGAATTGAGCATCAATGAGGAAGAATAGCCGGTTACGCGGTAAACGATCACATTGACATGATTTTTCGTTTTTTGGATGAGCAATGGTACAATTGTGGGCTTATTGTGGGAGGGGGTGGGGCAGCTTAAATTGTCCTGTCTCTCTTTTTTTCCCCCGTTGCAGCTGTAAAACTTGGCAGTCCGTTTGACCTGTGAGTCCTGCCAACAGCTTTAAGGTATCACCAGAGACGTGGTTCTCCTGGGTTGGTTTATGTGGACATCGTGGAATCGGTCATACAACAATACAGTGTCGTTGTGGGGAAATGCTGGGGAATCGGGGAAACCAGTTGTCTTTCTTCTAGTTTCAGCTTCGTGACCGAGAGAAATCCCCCATGTGGTGACAGCATAATATAACAATCCAGGCGTTCACAGGCTTTCTTTTCCTGGAGGAACAACCTCCTGGTTTATTCCAGGAGGAACAACCTGCTGGTTTTTGTTCCTCCAGGTTTTGCTTTTGCCCTCTTACAACAAAAAAGCAAAAGACTCCGGTGGTGGCACTCCTGACTCTGTCGGGACAGGGTTCAATTCCCTGCGGTGTCTTGCTTTTTCAGTATGGGGGAAAAACCTTTTTTAGCCTTTCAAGGATTTAGTAATAATGTTAAAATACATGTGACCGTTTTAACTCACCTTTTTTTTTTTTTTTTATTGTTGGAGCTCTACAACTTTGGTAGCTACAGGAAACCTTAGTCCTAAATATATTAGAACTTGTAGTCGGTCTCGGATTTTACAGGCATTAAAACAGGATTTTTAAGAATTACACATATTTAAGGAATGGCACAAATTTAGGAATAACAGTAAGATCAATTAAGGATGCTATTGACACTGGTGCAATTGCAACATGTCTAAGAATATGCAAGTTATCAATAAAACTGTCAAAATATGTCTGTCTCCCACTGGTATCCATATAATGGCTTAAATATGCTCATTTTAGACATCAAACATGATTAGTTTTAATTGTGAAGTACATTTTGGTGAAAGATGAGCAAAGTTTCATAATTAGCAGTCGAGTTCTGTAATTTAAATGTGTTGTATGGTAAAACATTGACCCAATGTTGTAATGAATTAAATTTAAGATGGTCAAATAAGTCAAGTGATGAAAATGAACCATGCAATAAATCAAGATACTAGATCTTGTTTGCACCACACAAATCTGTTACTGCTATAATATTCTAACCCTGTCACTTTGACATCAATTTAAATAGAAACTGCTTAATGTGGTTTAGAGGTTCTGGATCTTCTGTTAACTGTTATTAAATTTATACATTAACTTGCATGTTCAACACACTTGTACATTTTTCAATACAAATTTCTATATAAAAGGTCTCGCCTTTAAAGCCCAGATAATTTAAGCTTTTGGGACTTAAGTGGTGCATACTCCTAAACAGATTTCTGATAACTTGATAAGAAAGGACTATAAACCAAGTCACATGCAATCACCATGAATCCTTTGGGTCCCAGCCCTTCAAATAAAATGAATCTTTATTGACAATCCACAATATTTGCATGCCATACAAAGGAGTGGCATTTTATTGGGGTTGTGGGTTTGTTCCTTTCAGGTGTGGATCTCTCAATCTGTAGTGTGAGCAAATAAAATTATAAGATGATGTAGAAGTGGAGATGGAAAATATCTTTAATTCTACAGTAGAATGACTCCAAGAACGACCTGTGTCCTACAAACAAATCTCATTCTGGTCCTTTGATCTACATTTTCTAAGAAAAACCAGTCAAATTTCCATCATAAACAGGGTTCAGGAGACATCTTTCTTCAGCCACAGCTGTTTAAGTGTCATAAAATCTCTTAAGGTGAGTCTCTTCAGTGTAACTCCACTCCTGCTCACATTACGTCTTCCTATGGTAAATATTCTACATTTAGACAATGAGCTTTAATTAAAGAATATACAAAAATTAAAAATTCCACCAACAGAAACCATCATCCCATTGTCTCCATGTCTTGAAGTCATTACATGAACCTTCACATGGTGAATAATTTATGTTAAAAAATAAAAAAAAAGAAATCTGGATCCTCATCTTGTGTCTTCTTCAAAAACACAATTGTGGATTATGTGTTTTAGTCAATGGGCCAGACAGGATATCATTTATATCAGCATTTTACACGTGTATGTCCTGGTTTAGGCTCATGGTCAAGACATCTTTCAATGTTTTATAATATTGTGTTGGGTATCATTTTAATTTAATTTGTAAATTAGGGGACATTGCAAGATCAAAGATCAGCTACACACAAATCTAAATAATTGATTTATTTTTTAGGATGTTTTTATTATTTCTATTTCTATGGGAGTATTGTATACCAACAGGTATTCCATATTCTGACCATGGTGTTACAAGTCCCATATTTTACCATTTTCCTGGGTTTTATTTGAAGTTTTCATATCCCTTACAATATATATTTGTGGTATGAAATACCAAAAAAACACAGTAAAAAAACATCTCTAAAGCTTCTAGAAAGAAAGTCTTTTTTGTCTATCATTAATATTAGTGAGCCTCTACTTTGGTTGGCTAATATGAGCTGGTTTGAATAGGGAACAGTATTTATATATAACACCTAGATTTTATTTTAATAAAAAGGCTATTAAAAATCGTACTTCCTACAATATGGGACCTTTAAACATTAAATAATGTTGCACAGAGTGTTCTTTATTCTGTCATTTTTATAAAAGTCCTGCAAATTCCAGGCTACAAAAATGTAAATAAAATATAACTATGGGTCAAATTTGACCTTAACAGTGAGGATTTAGACTATTCTTATTTACCAATGAAGTTTAATTTGTTTACCATCATAGACTGGATAAATTAATATTATTTACACCAGGGATGTCAAACTCAGTTTCCTCCCGGGGCCACATCAGCATTCTGGTTTCATTCAAAGGGCCAATTGTAAAGATCATACACGTTTTATTAATATTTTATATTATTTTTATATTATTATATTAGATAATTGCCTCTCCACTCATAATAGTGCTGGTGACAATTTTCTAAGTTTTATAAACAGAATTTAAAAATATGCTGATGCAGAAATAATGTTATATTGTTATTAGTGACTAATTATAATAAATGCTGCAGCAAAACACTGAAAATCATCACAGGTATCTAGACTCATACAATAATATGCTGATAACCACTATTAACAATTTTATTTATTTAATGGATTTTTCAAAGATTGGAATCTATGGTTTTGTGTTGCTATTCTAAATATTAAAGAATAGAAAGAACAAGAAAGGTGACCAGCGTATCTCTGCTAAGTTCCACCATTTATTCACTTTCCCATCTCTCAATAAATCTATGTAAGCTCCTGAGGGGCCACAAAAATGAGATGTGGCCCCCGGACCTTGAGTTAGACACATGATTTACACTCTATGGTCACCATCAACCTCTGGCGGAACCAATGTGCAGAAACAAAATCCCACGGATCCATTTTACATTCGTTCCTCTTGCAAAGCTAGCCGTCCAGCTCCAGCTGCAGCATTCAAGTGTTTCCTGTCGCTGTGTGTGTGTGTTTGATGAGTCGCGGTGGAAAGAGGAGATGTGGTCCTTTTTCGCCAGGGATCCTGTCAAAGACTTTGCTTATGAGATTCTGCCAGACACACAGGAGAAGTCTGGAATATGGACGCTACAGCGGGGGAAGCGAAAGGTAAAAACCCGCCGCAGATGCTGCGCTAGGGGTTAGCATTAGCCTAGCTAGGGAGGCCTTAGCTTAGTGTTACGGTTTAATTAGTGACCGTGGTATTTGGTGACTGGTTAAACTGAATGCGTCGTGGTTGAAAACAGCACATATATAGTGTATGTTTATATATATTTCTTTACTTTTTTTATGTAAGGAGTATATATATGTTAGCATAGCGGAAATTGACACTATTATACAGGTTAATTAGAACAACAGATAGTCGGTCGTTTTAGTTCATGAAATAAAAATATATCAATAATAATTGCAACGGATAGACAAACTAAAGCAAACAAAATAAATTTAAATTGTTACAATTGTCCTCATATTTTAAACAGATAACAGTATATCCGTATAACATCTCCGATTCTTTCCAAAGATTTAATACTAAATGGGCAATTATCAAATAAATGGTTCACTTTATTAAAACATGCACAAATATTTATCATACTGTGTTTACTTATTTAAATACCTCCACTTCAACCATAATGCATGGCGCATGTATGCTTATACAGGGACATTTGTACTCCGTATATAATGTCTATAATGTGTTTTTTAATTTATTTTTCTGCCTCTAGATATTTTCTACATTTTTATAGAACTGTTACCTTCTATGGAATTTGACACTATTATACAGGTTAATTAGAACACCAGGGTATGGGTCGTTCTCGTTCTAATTAAAAAATATGCCAATATGTTCACCTAACGTCACTAAATGCGACCACCGAGTGTCACCAGTTAACACGGTCACTATTTAAACCGAGACACCTGGCTAACGTCAGAGCCCGTTCGCTGCTTTGATTAAGCTATAAACGCCCGGTGTCCGGTGTTACACCGGCGGGTATTAATCGGTTGTGTCCGTACGTGTCTCGTCTGTAATGCTGAGTCATTGTCAATGCTGAATTAAGTTATTTTAGTTGCTTTATGTGACGCTACTGTCGCGTTTTTTTCCGCTAACGAACTGAGCCCAGGCTTTGTTTTTATCCCGGGAGACAGACACGTATTTCTCGCCACGTCACCCGGTTTTTAGCTGAGTTAACAACTACATTTAGAACCGTTTCATCGCTTTAATGAATGAATTAATTCGTTCCTTATTACTGACTTATTACTGAGAGGCTCAGTCATCACCTAAACCCAGCAGGGATCGATGATTACCCTGAGTCACGTTGATTGTTATTTCATTAAATATCCCCTTCAGACATGTATTAAAACTTTCAAAAAACATGCTAAATAGTGTGTTTGACAGTTTTTTTCTGTTAATTATCACTGATAATCTGCAGCTCGACTAATAATCAGAACAACAACAATCAACATAACATATAAGCTCTGCACCGACTTCCTGGCATCTTTAGATTTGGCTTTAAATATAAGTTATCACACTTGTATAAACTGAATATTAGGCCAGATTTGGCATCAAAACTATTTGTGATGTCACAGATCCCCTGTATAGGTCTGCCCCTTAAAATCAGAGAAAATGAGCTCAGAAAAACAACTGTAGGAATAAGAAGAAAAACAGTGGAGGGGGACTTTAAATATTAGGTGGTGATAATTATTAATATATATCAGGAATAAGCCATATGTGATATTTGTATAAATATTAAAAAAAATGATAAAATCGTAGCAGCTGGTGATAGAAGTCATTAGCATTAATGACGCTGTTTTAGCATCAATTATGTGGTTATTAAACTGAATCCAGTGAACGTGGCAGCTTTCAGGATTCTACAGATGTTGGGTAGTTTTATGAGTCACAGCTCATTGAATTAACTCACATCCACTTCTAAAGAACTTCATCAGAAAGTGCTGTGACTCATTCACAACCTCAACCAACAGCCTTAAAAATCCAGGAATCTGCTACTGAATTCACTTAATTAGCCAATTAATTTTCTTATTTCTCCCGTTTCCATGGAAACACACAGCATCTGATTAACAATAGAAAAATCATCGTCACGTCAGTAGACTCCTACAGTGGGTAATGAAACCTAGTCTGAATGCAGCAACAACAGTTCAACAGTTTGTTTAAAATGTTTAATATAGCAATGATTTAAATTAGGGGTGTCAAACATGTGGCCCAGGGGCCAGAACTGGCCCACTAAAAGGGTACAATCCAGCACATTGTTCAAAACCTGACAAAAATGGACCAGTTCCTAATTCTTTCACAAAAATGTGAAGTCAGTGAGAATCTTTTAGGGCTCTATGGATAAAAGATTTACGGTTTTAATTTGGGAATGGTTTGTAAGGCTGGATAAGCAAATTAAAAGTAAATATTGTTCAGTGAGTACATTCTTTGAAACGGTAGACTGACTGAATATGGAAAAACTGAGACATCATATTGTTGAAGTTGCACTTTTATCTTCTCTCTTCTGCAGGTTAATTGTGTAAATATTATAACATATTTCTGTACATAAAGAAAATAAGAAAGTTGATCTTTAACAGCATTTATCAAGTCTCTCAAAGTGTACATTTTGTGTTCATGTTGGTTTTAGTACCTTTTCTGTACCTGTAAAAATCAAAAAATGCACTTTTTTTTACATGAAATTGATAGCATGTGCTTTTATTTTTTAAAAACATTTTTAAGAGAGTTAAACTATCTGGTATCAAGTTTTTAGGGTTTCACCACATGAAATCTTTAGCATTATCCCTTTTACTGGCTTGGCCCTGTGAATTGCGCCATATGTGGCCCATGAACTAAAACTGATATTTAATTATTGCTCATATCTGTGTCCTCAGACCACTGGAGAGCCGGTGTCTGTGTTCCTGTACGACGTTGCTCAGGGAACAGAGCAGCAGACGCAGCTAGCCAAGGCCGCCTTCAAACGAATGAAGACCCTCCGACACCCCAACATCCTGGCCTATGTGGATGGGTTGGAGGTATGTGTGTGTGTGTGTGTGTGTGTGTGTGAGTGATTCGATGCCCTCTAATCATTTAGAGTTAAATATTATTTGTCCTGCGTCCTGCGTAATAGTCCAGCTTTGTTGTGCTGTTACTGAAACGTTATCGTGGATTTCTAGCACTTCTTTTCTATTTATTATTTTCCTTCTTGTCCTTGTTCTAGTCTCCAGAGGAAAATGTTTGGCTTTCTGCAAACCACAGATACACTAAAAATTCTATATATATTCTATATAATTCTATATATTTATATACTATTCTGACCCCTTTTAAACTTACATGTATTTCTGGTTTATTTATAGATTTTAGTTTGTTATTGAATCATACTTACTTTTTAAAATGGATTCTAAAATGTTCTGCTCTTTCTAAAAGCAAGCTAATTAAATTAATTAAAAGTAAATTGAAAAAAGTATGTAATTTCCATCTTCTGCACATGTGCAGACAAGTCAAATATTTGGTTTGGTTCATTGCCTGAAGGTTAAGCTACAAAGAATAGCTAAAAGTTTTAATCAGATTAAACTTAAATATATAGGAGTTAAACTATTACATAATTATTTTTAGTAGACCAAAAATAAGAAGTATAAGTAATTCCATCCTAAAGTAAATTCTACTCAGAATAAATATTATACTGTACTGAAAAAATCTACAATGAGTTAAAAAATATAAGTACAATCAACTTAAAATATATATCTAGAGTTAGTTTAATTAATTGTGCGCAACCACTTGATATAATAAAATTAAGTAATTAAAATTTTATTTTCACTGCATGTTGAATATCAATATTGTAGGCAATGTTCCTCTTAAGTTTCACTTTTTTAGCAGTAAGAATATTTGTGAAAATGTGCATCTATCAAAAAATGATGATATTAAGTCAAACGTTAACCTGCAACATTTTCCCTCTGCTGACTGAGGTTTCCTTGTTCGTTGATTGTACCGTAAATTCATGATTCTGAAGTTCATCAGCAGTTTTTAGCATTTCTTTAATGTGACTGTCTGTATGAGGCTGAGTTGTGTTTCACTCATTGTAGTTTAGTAGATCTAAATTTAGGTAATAATTCACTATTTACATTTATTGCCTTTAATAGAAATGTTTAGTATAATGACTGTTATCTGTGCATCAGATTACTGTTTATCCTCTTTACATTTTCATGTCAAACATCACCAGAAACCTAAAGATGAAACCTTTAATTTTGGTTTCTGTTGTTGTTTCATTCTCTTATATAATAAAACCTCTATTAATAAAAGTCGATCTTGCTTGTTGCAGACAGAGAAGAGCTTGTACCTGGTTACGGAGCAGGTGACGCCCCTCGCCGTCCACCTGAAGGCTCAGGCAGAGAAGGGCGGGTCTGGTGAACTGGAGGTTTCCTGGGGCCTGCACCAGATATTGGTGAGGAGGTTGACCATAGCTGGGTTTCAGGAGAACTGCTGTCGTCTGTAAGGGCATTTTTTTTACTTCTCATTTTCTGCATTTACCTCCTCCCGTAGAAAGCTCAGAGTTTCCTGGTCAACGACTGCCACCTGCTCCACAACAACTTGGGCGTTTGGGCCGTTTTTGTGGATCGAGCTGGAGAGTGGAAGCTCGGGGCACTGGATCATGTGGCCCCCGAGCAGGGCGACCCCAGCGGGGTGTCGCTCCCTGCCCCGAAGGCCGTTTACCCAGACATGGAAAAATACGACCCTCCAGAGATGCCCAACAGCAGTGGAGAGAAATGGTGGGAGTTTATTGAAAAGAAAAAATGTATTTTTTCCTTTCACTATATTTTTTCACAATATTTTTGCAGTTTAATCTGAAGAAAATGATTTTCTTTTTGGGGGCATTTGTGTTCGGTCGTTCTCAGTTATCTTTATAGCCTAAGTTGTTACTGGAAATGTTTATGTATAAAGTGTCAGTGTGAACGTAATGAATATGTTTAATATACAAGTTGCCCCTGAGTCTGTGTTGCACCTCTAGCCAGACTATGAAAAAAAGTAGTGACTTATAGTCCGGGAAATACGGTAATAGATTCAATTAACCACAGTTTCCCTTTAAACACCAGAGGCAGGTGTATATTTTGGTAAATAACCACTGGTTCCAAATAAACGCTGAGGCTAATTAATAATAAAAAAAACATCAAGGAAGAAGACGCTGCACTTTTATTGCATATATTGGCTTTATTTAACACAATCACAGCAACTGTTGTGCTTAAATGGCGTTAAACAACACTCTTTCCAGTAATATTGATTAATTGCAGTGAAAAAAAAATACAACATTAAATTCAAATTTGTAAAAAAAATGCAGAGTAAACTAAGGAGAAGCTGCCGCGACACATTTAACTACAGTACTGTAATCGGAATTTTTAAGAATGTAAGTTATACGGTTACAGTACAGTTAATAAAAGAATTTAAGTAAATTACCATATTTTTTTCCAGTTTTGCTGAGCAAGATTTTTGTCAGGAAGGAATTAATTGCCTGTCCCTTAATTGCCGCCTGATCTGGCCCAGGCTATTTGTTAATTTACAGCAGATATTTCCTAATATCAATCCTGTTCTATTTTTTTTTATTATTTGTCCTGGTTCTGTAAAAAAGGGGTTTAAACTGTGGTTATGTTTGCTGCAGGGCAGGGGAGGTGTGGCGGCTCGGCTGCCTGATCTGGGAAGTCTTCAACGGTCCGCTGCCTCGTACTTCCTCCCTCCGATCACTGGGAAAGGTTCGTGACCTCAACACATTCCTCTGAGTAATCACTGCACCGTCATGACCGATTCATGACATGTGATGATGAAAAATCTGATAGTATATGTAAATGTAAATGGGGAATACTGAAAAGCAGAATATTATTGGGTTATTTATTTTGCAATCAAGGCTTAAGATTTTTGCATTTACACAAAGAACTCACTGTCAATCACTAGCAAGGGGATATTTAATTAATTTTAATTGCACAAGATATTTATCATACTGTTTATTTAAATGCCTCCACCTTCAACCATAATGCATGACGCTTTTACTGGTACTTTTGTACTCTCTGTATATAATGTTTAATGTGTATTTTTTTCCTTGTTTTTCATATTAAAAGTTATTTAAAGTTAGTTAGTTAATAGTTAGTAGTTAAAGTTATTTTCTTACTCATTGCTTCTCTATATCTGAGCTGCCGTAACGCACACATTTCCGCAATGTGGGATCAATAAAGTTTATAATCTCATCTCATTTCTATGACGTTTTGGTTAAAAAAAAAAGAAAAGCGACCTGATAAAGGTCTGAGAACTGAAATTATATGTTCATAATTAAATTCCTCCTTTTGCTAGTGATTAACAGTGTGCACGATTTGTTTTTTCCTTGTTCCAGTGCAGGTTTTTAGCCTCCCCTGTTCACACCTGTTCTCTGCCTCGGTTTCAGCGTTTAAATAGGAAAACCTTTGTTTCCCCCTTGCAGTCATGTGTTTCTTTGGTGAAGCTGTATCTCACGGTGTGCTGTATCATCCTCTCACAGATCCCCAAGTCCCTGGTCCCTCACTACTGTGAGCTGGTGGGCGCCAACCCCCGAGCCCGACCCAACCCGGCCCGCTTCCTCCAGAACTGCAGAGCCGCCGGAGGATTCCTCAGCAACAGCTTTGTGGAGAGCAACCTTTTCCTGGAAGAGATCCAGGTCCAGACACTCACTAACATACTTATTCTTGTACAACAGGGGGTTATTACAACACTTTCTGTATCTGAGCTAAAGAGTTTACCTTTAAAGTTGCTACCTAAAGAAGTGGTTCTCAAAATGGGGTCCGGGGACCTGGAGGGGTCCTTGAGGGGGTCCCCAGAATAAAGGGGAATCATTATTTTCACTTCCATAACTACACAATTTGCCATTAACATATTTATTTCCTTTGATTCCCCTTTGCACCTAAATTTATTTAATTTTTAATTTTATTTTCCATTTAAATATATTGAAGTGGAAATTCAGAGATAAATACATTTGGGGAAATAAATATGTGTGGAGGCAGTCACCTAAATAAAAACATTAATTAAATTAATGTCTAATAAATTAATGTTATTAGACAAATTAATGTCTTAATAAATAAAAAGGAAAATCAAATAAATGGGGATTCATGCGGAAAGGGAAAATAATACACAAATACATTTAATTTATTAATCAAATGGGAAATTTAACAAATACAGGCATTTATTGGCATATTCATGTACTGAGTCAGTCATTTATTTATTATTGATCATGGCAGTTTCAGTCCTCCATAATTTTGGCCACTTTCTACTATAAATCATGTAAAAGCAAAAAATCTTATCTGATGGGGTCCTGGTCGAGTTTAAGAGATCTTAACATGAAAAGGTTTGAGAACCACTGACCTAAAGTATCAAGATGAATAGAAATCAGAAGCAAGCACTAAATTCTACCATCTTATCAGCTTTGGAAACCGTAACATGCTTGTTTTTTTCTCTTATACAATTCATTGTTTTCTCTCTATATAAAATGCCTCTTTCCAGATCAAGGAGCCAGCTGAGAAGCAGCAGTTCTTCCAGGACCTCAGTGACAATCTGGACTCTTTTCCTGAAGATTTCTGTAAACACAAAGTGCTGCCTCAGCTGCTCACGGCCTTCGAGTTTGGAAACGCGGGCGCCGTCGTCCTCACGCCTCTCTTCAAGGTAAAAATCTGTCCACCCGGGCAACTTCCACACGTTTATTCAGTGATATACGATCTATACCACGACAGCGTCTCAAAGCATCTCAGATCATTTTTCATACCAAGGACTTAGTATTTTATCATAACAGTAACCAGAGGGCTTTGCTACTAAGTCTTTAGTCACATGGTCCAGCCGTCCAGTGTGAAACTATCCGCATCTTGTTCTGCTTTTGAATTCTTCCTCTTTTAATATGTTTAGGAAAATATAAACAGTACCTGTGCTTTCCCTGAAATAATAAACCTGCCCTTTTGCTGACATCCAGTACATTCTGAATTGTTTTCACATTAATTAATTGCTCTGTTTTTTTGGAACTTACTGGAATGAAATAAGTGTCAGTATCTCAAAGTCAGGCTTGTGGGTGAGGACTGAGTTGAACAGTGCATCTGTCCACACTTAATTTATTTGTTTAGGAGAACAAGACGACATTCTGTGCTGGACTAAACGGTTCCTAATCCACTTTGTTAAAAGCACAAATGAGCCATTATTGTCTGTGTTAATGCTGTTTTTTTCCTTTTGTGCTGAGATAAGTGGTCACGTCTTCTGCTTTTGTTCCTACAGACACTCAAACACTCTGCATGCTGCACTTTTCAGAATCTTCTCCCTAGATTTTACCCTCTCTATTTCATTTCCCCATTTTATTGACTCAGTCAGTCATACAGCTGTTTTAATGTGGATAAATTGTAGTTTCAAATGTGACTGAGTTTTGTTTTTTAAAATGACAGAATTAACAGAAATATGACATTTTCAATTAACCTGTTAAAATCCAAAACCCACTGATATCGAGTCAGCATCGAGTTTATTCATATATCATATGAGAAAACCTAAACATTAAATAAAATATGTTTATCTGTAGTAAAACACAATGTTACTGTTACAGCATCAATATATATCATCAATATCCACATCATCAACACAATAAGAAAATAGTTTCATATAATATCAGTAGTAGGGCTGTAACTAACAACTATTTAGATGTTTACTCTTTCTGTGATTACCGTAAATTCCAGACTACAGGGTGCACCTGATTAAAAGCCGCGTGCTCAAATTTAAGGAAGAAAATCAATTTTAGTAATTGTAAAAGCTGCACCGGATTTTAAGGCGCAGGCTCCTTTAAATTCACATCCATTTCTTAGATTTAAAAAAATAAAACACTGTTATTCTTCTTAGGCCTTGTTCAGATATTTGCCCAGAAAGATATTACAGGTGAGATTTTTAAAAACTTTATTTAATCCGCTTGGTAACATAAACAGATGAATTACATACCTACATATTGTACATGTTTTTTATAACGGTGCCTGCAACGCGGCTACTCTGAAATATAGCAGACGTTTGTATCTGAACACACAACTATGTTGTACGCTATGGGTTTCTGATGTTTTTTTTACTCAACGGTGCATAAACAGTATTCCAGATTCTTCTAATAACCTTTAACTTGATAACTTAACTCATAACATATTTAACAAACTTATAACATATACCAGATCCTACCAGAAAAAGTCACTCATCGCTGCCTTCATCTTTCTCCTCCGCACTAAAACCATCAAAGTCATCTAATTCAGTGTCAGAATTAAACAGCCCCAGGATCTCATCTCTCGCTACAGTCTCCTCGCTTTCGATGTCACTTGAGTGCACGTCGTCTTCTTCATCGTGCAGCAACCCATCTTCTAAACCTGTTGGTGATAGTTGATGTTTTCACACGGCTCCAAGCATTTAGGATCCACTGGCAACTACTCATGAACTACTCATTCATTTCATTGGTCTACTGTTGCTGGGGAAATGTTGTAGAGATATTCCAGATTTATTATCATTTATAGCAGGAAAACGTAAAAATAGGCCTGCCTCTTAAGTGGTTAAGTGTGTATTCTGATCCAGATTTAGTTGTTTTGTCTTAGAATCTTTTACAACACTTTACAAAGTCAAATTTTATGATGGTATTTATAATGTGCACACTTTATTTCGTACACATTTGGACATTATGCCTTTGCTCAGGTTCTTTTTTTCTCTGTCTGCCAGGTTGGGAAGTTCCTGTCAGCAGAAGAATATCAACAGAAGATCATCCCCGTCATCGTGAAGATGTTTTCCTCCACGGATCGAGCCATGAGGATACGACTGCTGCAGCAGGTGCTTCACTCACCACACCAGGATTACCAGGATTAATGGAGAGTTTCCACCCACAGAACAGGAGTTTAATTAGATTCCAGAAGCATTTGAGAACAAAGAGTCAGCTTAATAAACAACAAGGAGTTGAACCCAATGAATAAATGACGGAAAAGCTGAATCATGTTGAACTGTTTCTGACTTTTAAAATATTATATATTTTATATTCAGGGTTGCAACCCCTGCAGAGTCTTGATTAAATAACAGGTTTTTGGTGGTAGGTCTGTGAAAATAAAATTAAGGATGAAGGATAAAAATTAAAATCTAACCATTTCTCTTCTCCATCTATTCTTTTTTCAGATGGAGCAGTTTATTCAGTATCTGAACGAGGCAGCAGTCAATTCCCAGATTTTCCCTCACGTCGTCCACGGCTTCACAGACACCAACCCCGCCATCAGAGAACAGACTGTGAAGGTATTTATGCAGCACGAGTCAGGAGGAGTCCCTCTGACTCCTATTCATTATGTCGTCAGCCTGCTGCCGCTGTAGCTGCTGCTTCTCTGTCTCCCCGCCTCCAGTCCATGTTGCTGCTGGCTCCCAAACTGAACGAGACCAACCTGAACCAGGAGCTGATGCGGCATTTCGCCCGACTGCAGGCCAGAGACGAACAAGGGCCGATCCGCTGCAACACCACCGTCTGCCTGGGGAAGATCGCCTCCTACCTCAACGCTGGGGTAAACCACTGTTGTCTACATCACCATAAAGTTCCATCTACACTGAAAGATTCTCACTGGAACTGGTCTATTTTTTGTCACACTCTGTACATCATCCATTGGGCCGGGTTGGACCCTTTAGCGGGCCGGTTCTGGCCCCTGGACCACATGTTTGACACCCCTGTTCTACACTAATATATTTCCTACTTAAACAGTCATCTCCTGCTTCACAGACTCGACAGCGTGTTCTGATTTCTGCCTTCTCACGAGCCACTAAAGACCCGTTCCCAGCGTCCCGTTCTGCTGGAGTTCTGGGCTTCGCCGCCACGCACAACTACTACAGTATATCTGAGATCGCTGCCCGGGTCCTGCCCACGCTCTGTGCCATCTCTGTTGACCCCGATAAGAGCGTCAGAGACCAGGTACACACCACTGTCAGGGGTTTCTTTACTGTGTAGAGCAAACCTATGAAAATTGATGTTGTTGCTTATAAGTGATTTAAAAAGTAATATATGTCTGACATGTTTCTGGCTCCATTGATTTCATGATATTAAAAAAACGTGTTCTCTCATTAATTGAATAATCTAGTTGTTACTGTTGTCTCTATGAGATAAATGAAGAAAAGGTTGGATTTCAAGCAAATGGTTACCGTAAATTATCAAATATTAGCCGAGTTTCATTTAAATGCTGGGTACAGGTGTATATTTTGATAAATAAACTGGTTCCAATTTGAATTAGTAGCTTTGCACAGTTATTAACACTAATTTTCAATTTTATAGCTACAGCTGCAACATGTTAATCATTAAAATTCACTATTTGATAAAAAAAATGAATCTTTCTGCAAAATTTTGCCAATTTTTTACTCAACTTTATCACCTCGTTCTCCTTAAATAATTCAGCTTCACATTTAGACGTTAACCCCTGTTTAGACATCCTCTGTTAACATATCATTGGAAACTTCTACTCAGAATGTGCTCTCCTATCCTCCTCTCTCCATCAGGCGTTCAAAGCCATCAGGAGTTTTATTGCCAAGCTGGAGGCAGTTTCAGAAGATCCATCTAAGCAGGCTGAAATCGGTTAGTAGCTTCCTACTTATTCAGTAAGAAAACCAGCAGTTGCTTTTACCTTGGAAACTAGATATTTACATAACCAGCTCATGCTTAAAATGAATAAAAACAGCATGTTGTTCTGGTGCAGGTAATTATACTGAGAAAATGCTAATTATGCATCAGAAAAAACAATAATTCGTTCTGCTGCTCTACATAATGTGACTGGAATTTAAAAGTGACATCCTCTCTTCTCCGGTCTGTCCTGCAGAAAAGGACGTAGCGTCCTGTGCTCAGCCTGCAGGTGCCTCCTCTGGCTGGGCCGGCTGGGCCGTCACTGGCATGACGTCGATAACGTCCAAGCTGATCCGTAACACTCCAGGGACGGAGGGAGGGTCGGCGGCTGAGGACAGCGAAACCGCACAAGCCACCGCACCGACCAGCACCACGGATGCAGCATCTGCACCCAGTGGGTATTTAGTGGATGTGCTGATTATGCTAATCCCTTTTATTGCACAGTGTTTTCATATGGCAACACCATGCAAATTTCATCATATAAAACTCATTCTAATTTTGGCCCAGAATGCACTTTGATGTTCATGTTCACTGCAGCAGATGCAGCCTGGACGTTTAAAGGATTTGTGTCAGTCCATGTAAAAAGGAGTGAAAACAGTATATCCTGGTCATCTGATGTGATTTTATACAACTAAACAGTAAAACATGGGTTTTATTTTACTGCTTTTTATTAATATTGAGCTATGCAATAGAGTTAAGACTGAACATACAGCTGTGTGTATGTGTATAACTTTTGTCATATATTTTTTTACTTAATACTTTATTTTATATTGGGGGACTATGTCAAAAGTGTCATGTGGTGTAACTCTAAAAACTTGGTACCAGACAGTTTCACTCTCTTAAAAAGGTTTTTAAATTATATCTGTAAAATGTATCCTCCTTTTTCAGTTTTGACATTTTCGGGAATTTTAAATGACAAGAAACCAACATGAACACAAATTGTACATTTTAAAAGACCTAATTAATGCTTAAGTTTTTGACATTCTCATCTTGTCAACCATTAGTTTTCACAGCCAAAGTAATTGTTTCCATATGGCAACACTATGCAATAGAGGGCTAATTGGGTTGTGTGATATCCAATTATGATAATTATGCCAAATCACAGAATCAGGTACATATATCCCATATCTGATAAGACACTAATAATGACCAGTCAACAAAATGGCTGTTGTAAACTGGAGGAAGGCACCACTTAAGATTTAAAGGTTACCTAATGCAAATATGACAACTTTTATTGTTTGTTTTTGTTCTTTTCTATCACAGGTTCTGAAGATAAAACTCCACAAGCCTCTCTGACTCACCATGCTGCCTCTAGCCGTGCCAACCAATCACAGACTGTAGACGAGACGCCAAACGAAGACGCGATAGGAGACCGCTGGGATGACGAGGAGGACTGGGGAAGTTTAGAGGTAAGAGTTCAGCACTTGTGAAAGAGTAATTATAGTGGAGATATGTATATTTGTGTTAAATTATGCTTTTCTCACTAAGGATCCAGAGAAATCTCACACTGAGACTGATGACTGGAACACCGACTGGTCAGGAATGGCATCATCCAAAAAGAAGGCCAGTGACAGAGGAGTATGTGTCCTTTAATTTGTCTTGGTTATTTTACAGTTCATTATCACTAAACTGCATTTATCTCATTACTTGTATTGTTTCCACGCCTATCTGCGAAAGAGTGTTCCCTCCTCTGTTTCTTTTCCCCTTTTTTCCCATTATATATTTTTTTTTAGGGAGTTTTCCCTTGTACGATGTGTGGGTTGTGTTGCTGTTGTACAAACCGTTAAGCCCATTAGAATGGATTTTGCAACCCTAGCATGGATGAATTGATTGTTATTTATTTCGAAGGTGGGCCGGTCCTCCTCTTCCATGGCGATGAAAAAGCAGAGCTCGGACTGGAGCAGCTCCGGCTGGGACGCTGACGACAGCTGGTCCAACGAGAAGGAGGGTCAGGGTCAGAGTTCAGCCGGCGAGGAGGGCTGGGGCAACGACTGGGGGGAGGAGGACACCGACACGGCCTCGGCCGACAAGACGCTGCCGCTGCCCGAGGGCGTGAGGTTGGCCAGCGAGTACAACTGGGACAGCTGCAGCACGACCAAGACGACCAATCAGAACGACCTGTTCGCCAGCGTGTCGCAGAGAAACACCACCGCCACGGTGAGGAGGGAAGAGACTAAACAAGTTTAGTTTCAGTTGAATGAGTTTGAAATGTGAAGCTTTTAGAGGAAGTTGAATCCTGAAAATACCGGAAATTGTCAAATTATAGCCAGGGTGTTTGTTTCAGTCACTTAACAGATCAGGTGTTTATTTGAGACCAGGTGATAATTTGGGACAGGAGATTAATTCCTTCCTGTCAAATATCTTGCTCAGCAAAACTGGAAAATGTTACAAATTGTTTTATTAAACCAGTGTGACTATTCTATAACTTACATTTTTCAAAAGTCAGATTACAGTACTGGAGTTAACTGTCTCGCTTCTGCTTCTCCAGAGTTTCCCTTTTTTCATATTTTACCACGAAAAGTTTGAATTTCATGTCGTACTTTTCATTATATTGATATGATATTGATATTGATATTAGAGGGTGTTAATGCCAGGACTGAGGTGATTGTGAAAAAGAAGGCGGTGAAGTGCAGCGTCACTGGTCACGTCTTCTTCCTTTATTTATTTTTTTATAAATTAGACTCTGCTTTTATTTGTAACCAGTGGTTATTTTTCAAAATATACACTTACACCCAGTGTTTAAGGGGGACCTTGTAGTTAATTGAAACTCTTATTATTATTTGGTAATTTATGGTAATGACCAATTCATTTCATAGAGATAAAAATGCAGTTGCATCATTTAAGCACGTCTGCAAACACAGTTAAAATTATCGATTAACCTGTTAATTGTTTTATCAATTAGTTGTTTTTAAACGATTAACATGTTGCAACTGGAGTTATAAAAATTGAAAATGTTGAACTAACTGTGCAAAGCTAGTTCTTCATATTGTTGGAAACATACAGGACCATTTCCAAATAACTGCCCCTTCAGATTTAAAGTCTTTATTATTCAGTGTTGTGTTTTCTTCCTCTCAGGCTGCAGATGGATGGGCTGCAGAGGCAACAGGAGACTGGGGCACCGAGGAGAGCTGGGAGTCTGTGGATGGAAGCCAGGGTAACGCTACTTCTACAAGTTTCTAAACTTGTTCCAGCACTTAAAAAAATTCCACAAATGACAGCTATGTGGTGCTATATGACAGATTTATGACTGAAATGCACCAATGCTCCAGACAAGCCTCATACCTCAAGACAGGGATCACTGACAGATGTTTCTGTAATGAGCAGTTAAATAAAAATCATTTATTTGAAGTCATACATACAAGAGTATAATATAATAGTATAATATAAGCTATAAGGTAAGATATTAAATAGAAGGGATATAGTATATACAATAATATATTATGTATATTTATGTATTTATATGTATAAATATACAATATGCAAGGATAGATCTATACACATATATACAATAATAAAAAAAATAATATAATATTACAAAATATGCAACATTCTATATGACTAGAAAGGTTATATATATATATATATAGTAGAGGTATATACACATATTATAATAAGATAATAATAATCACCACCTAACATTTAAGATATTAAATAGAAAAGATATATATAAAATACATTATATATATTATATATATAGTAAATACATTCACACCTACATACAATAATATTGACAATATGTAATATTCTATATGTCTAGAGAAGTGTGTGTATATATATATATATATATATATATATAGTAGAAGTGTATACATAAATATTATTATATATTATAATAATCATTTATCACGTATTTCTAAAAGATACCACAGCTGCGATGTTTCTTTTAATCAGCAGGTCTCAGCAAGGCCGAGATGTCCAAGAAGAAACGTGAGGAAAGGAGGAAGGAGCTGGAGGCGAAGCGGGCGGAGCGCAAAGCTGCTAAAGGTCCTCTCAAACTGGGAGCCCGCAAACTGGACTGATTGGGACGAATGGAAGGAAAGATGTGAGGGACGGCAGTGACTGAACCCCCGACCGGCGGATGGAGGCTCGACATTCCATAAGCACGGGACCAGAGAGGAGGAAAAATACTGTGAATGGTCCCGATAATGGACTGGATGAGGAGAGGAAAGTGCTGCTGTTTCTCAGTCAGACGACTCACAGGCATCAGGTTCATCAGTAAGAAACTGAGAGGAGAACTGGTGAGAAAGCAGCGATCAGACTTTTCAGTGACTTCCAGCACTCCTTGCAGCAGAGGTTCGAGTTTATTAAACCATACACCCCCCCTCTTTTTTCTTTTTTTGTTTTTTTAATACATAGCTCATAAAGTCGCAGTTGTAAAGTAAATGTATATAAATGGTGCATCTTGTCTTAAAATGACATGAAGAAACAACACTTTTTTAAAAAAAATGGAAAATATATATATATACGAATTTCAGAATTAAACATTATTAATAACATACTGAATGGATTTCAGGAAACACACACACACACGGTGGGTATGAATGTTCTAGTTGAGCTGTCACTAGTTTACAGACTTTAAAACAATCCGTGCATGCACTTGTGTATTTGTGTGGCCTCTCAAAAGCTTTCGTTGCCAGGAATTACAAACGTGTTGAGATTAATTTGCACACAACTCTGTATTTTGCTGTACTGACCTGGCCTGAGAGGAGGCACGTTTGATTTCAGATCGATAAACGTGCAACACAAGACTCCGGATAGGGTAAGTATGCAAATTGATCTGATTTTTCAAGGGAAACTTGTGTTTCCTAGGTCTCCCCTGAGGTACAGTGCTGTGGTGGAGGGATGGTGGAATCAAAGATTTATTTTTTAGTCTTTTGAAGGTCTTGTTTTGCAGCTGTACCTGTAAACCCCTGCATATCTCACCAAAACCCTCCTCATTTGAGGAAGTAATATTTACTCATCAATAATTATTCACTGTACTGGGTGTGGTCAGGGTAAAGGAGATAAGATTCTTTTGCTCTTTTTATTTGTGCCTTTTTATTTATGTATTAAAGATCTGCTCTGGATGATCACATTCAAGAAGTTTAACATTTCAAACCTCCAGATTCTCTTTTCATCATCGGTTGGTTCTGGTATCGTTCGGTTGTTCCTTTTTATTATGAAACGCTGTAAAAGGACAAAAAGTCCTGGTTTGTGGTGGTCGGGCAGGGAACTGTGCTGCATTAGTCCTGGTGGACAGAGGAAGACTGGATGAATCCAAATCATGTAGCATGTGAGCTATTCTAAAATAAAAACGATTAATATGAACTTAAGTTGTCTCTTTACTTTGAAGGGCTCTGTTTTAAGTGTGTCTTATATCTGAAAAATAGCATCTCAAATGGGAGCTTGATTTTAGTTCACATTTGAGATACTAACTCGTGGCCAAGAGATATTTATTGTTCGATTTTGACTGATCTTCCAATCAGACATTATGACAGATTCAGCCCAACTAAAGACTGCAGCTGATACATGAGCAGCATGTTACATCATGTTTTTTTCTCATGAAAAGAAATTCTGGAGCGTGAGGAAAGAATATCCCAGCATGTTATAACCTGAACTCTAGTTTAGATGAAACTATCACGAAGACTGATTGAAGCTCAGTCTAAAGCAAATGTCAATTTCCACTAAGGAGCCGACTTCACTGCTGAGAACTGATCATGTCTGAAGCGACTCCAGTCTTTATTAATTCCTGTATTAAAATAAAAACACATCAACTTAAAGTTTGCATGTGATGATGTCACTGACGGATTGTCACGTGACCTGTCGTATACGGGTGCAGAGAAATAAATAGCTTGGTTATCTGATTTTGTGAATGAAAAGAGGCTGATAGGGCGACGTCTCACTCTGATGCAGTTGATAGTTGTAGACGGATTCCTGCCATGTTTTACATGCACAAGATGGTATTGCATTGTTTCTTTTGGTGCGAGATGGATCTGTAGATTATAATTCTTTATCACTCATCAATTATTTGTGAGCACAGGAGCAGGTTAGAAAGTAAGAAGATTTTGAAAATCAAGGATGATCAAATTCAAATTTTATATTGGAGTGAATGGGAGCATACAACAACATATGGAAGTCAAGTAGATATTTTTAGTAGAAATTTATAATAGGTTATTAAGTTTGTTGCACATGCTAGTGTTTGAGGCAGGCACGGAATTACCCGTTTGTTAGAGATAAAAATTACCCAGCAGGCCTTATTTGAGGTCTAAGATTCAGGAGAAAGACAGTTGATATTGGTTGTTCTTTTCAATATGAAATACTGTGAAGTTTGAATAAAAGTCTAAGGTCTAAAGTTTAAGGTGGTCAGGCAAGGAACTGCTGCATCGTTGCTTTTTTTAGACCAGTCTGACCAGTTTTTAGAAGATGTGTTAATAATCAAGGCAGACCCTCTCTAGCTTAAGGAATGTGCCTTCAATAAGAGTGTCTTCTGGTATATTTTTTTGTTTTTATCTGTCATTTCCTGCAATCATATAGGAGCAGGGTGGTCTTTGCAGCCCCAAAACTGTGAATTCACTTCTCTGATCATCTGCCCACAATAGAGACTTTTCCTAAACCTTTCTCTCTGCCTGATTCAACAATTTCTCTGTTGTTACGGTTTTATTGTTAACTGTTTTAGCATTTTATGACTTTTGAGATTTCTATTATCTTCTATTGTGTTAATATTGTTTTCTTTCTGTGCGCTATACCTACAGCACTTGGATGAATCTGTGTACAAAGTTCTATAGCCTAGATCCAGGGCATAATTTTAGGTAGGGACACTAGGACGAGAAATAGATGTAGATGCTGGTGGTCGGTCTTGGAAGTATTAGAAAAAAATAAAAAGCCTCCACACTGACGACACCTTTCTTATTGGCAGAAAAACACCACATCATTCAATCAAATTTCCTACTTCCAAACACGTCATTTGGTTGCTGGGGAAAGTTGTGGGAGTTTGGTCATTGCAATACTTGTTGTTAGACATCCATCCTCGATGAATTCATGTTAAATGTATAGACAAATGAAAACTACATAATGTAAATTACATTATGTAATATGTCATATATCTATGAAAATTACATGTATCTAACAATAACATATATCTAACAAGTATTCCAGTGACCTACATAATGTAAATTACATTATGTAGTTTTCATTTGTCTATACATTTAACATGAATTCATGTAAAACTGTACTGAACTGCAAATGACAGTTTACAGATAACTATGATATACCGTGCAAATATGCTATAATATAATTAATAGCATTAATAATAACATAATTATGATTAGTTATGCAAAAAAACATTTAGAATCTTTGTCTTGGAGCACTTTTGTCCTCACCAATGTCAAAAGTCCCCTTGGCCCTTGGCCTAGATACAGTTTCAGGGAATGGCTGAAATGTGGTCAGGCAACTATTAGAATATGAGGTGGTGTTCAAAGTAGGAAAAATGATAACTTCCTCATATGTAGTGCAGGAGAGTCAATCAAAACAAAACAGCTTATCCCTCAGACTAGTTCCAGTGAACTACTGTAGAACAATAAAGTCTTTCAGTGTAGTTTTTTTTTTTTTCTTGAAAAAGAAGATGAATTCAAATCACATATATTTTGGTTTTTTTGCACTCCTCCAACTTCTCCTAATTCAGTTCAGAAGGTTTGATGAAAATCGACCAGGGCTGTTGATGGTAAGTTAAACTCATGACACACTTTAAGATTTACATATTTTTTGAGACAGAAGTAGTAAAAGCTCGATTTCCCCAGGATATGGACGACCAGATTCTGAATCCAGGACTGACATCTCGAGAGGAAATGGATCAGGAGGAGTTGATTCAGGTAATTCAGTTGAAAATCATGTTAATGATAATAATCATGATGACAATATCAACAGTCAGATATCATGGAGTGTAGCCTATAGAAACACAACAATAATCAATTGCAGTTTAATTGATGCAGGTTAATCTGATTAATTATTAACATGTTATGCCACAACTCTTGCAACAAGCTTGAATTTCAGCGACAGACAACCCCAAAAAGTCTAACTAATGTTTGACTTCATCTTGGAGTGAGATTTGTCACGGCTTCTTTTCTCTAGAATTATGAACCAACACCTTTTTTTTAAAAATGGCACAAAATGACAGACATTTCTGAACGTTCATTGCTGTCATGGAACTGAAACAATGCCAGTGCTTCAGCCGCGTTCTTTAGAGGCTGCTATGGCTTCATTTATCCACCAGATGTTGCCGTCACTGAAGTCTCGAAGCTTTGAATATTTTTTGGTACAATTGTTAGGAAAGCCTCAGTGCTTTATTAGGCTTCACTTGCCCACCGCTAAACAAACCCAAAATAAAAGAAAAAGGGCAATCTTTACTGCAACTATTATGCACTATTTTTAAGTTAAAAAAATAGTTTAAAATAAAAATACCTATTTTAACTTACTATAAACCACACTGATTATTTAGTCCTGCTGAGTGCTGCTGATAACTTGTCCAAAAACGGTTGTATTTGCTGTTTTGTGCTACAAGAGATAATCATGTATTTTATCTTTTTTTGAAGGGGTTGCTGAACTTGTATGAAGAGTGTTTGGTGCTGGATGAAAAAATTAATACAGCAATAAGAGATGTGACACAGTGGAGCAACAGGCCTCAGTTGTTGAATCTACGAAGACGATTGAATGAACTGCAAAGTGGTGTAAGAAACACCTTCAGTTCTCTGACAGGAACATCAATAAAACTATACCAGTGGACAACGAGGCGCCAGGTAAAACATTCCTGTTGCTCTTTGTAAATATGAACACAGTCATCATATCATTTGCATGGTTAGACTTATTTTTGAAGAATAAAACACAAGATTATCTGATCAATCCTGATCTATTTATCAATTTATTAATGTAGATGTTCACTGAATTGTAAATGTGTCTTAAAATAAAGAAAAATCTTCAGAGCTTCCTAATTTTCCTTTCCTTCCTGATACATTAGGTGAGAGGAAGTGTGCCGTGGCGTACCAGGTCTTTACCCTACCTCTCATTAACACCTATCAACCTTGAGTTTGATTTTCTGAAGTCAAAGAGCCATAACCATCTCATAAATTTCAAGCGTATTAAAGACATAAGCGATGCCATGGATGAACAAATGGGTCTCCTTGAAATAATTAAACATGCTGAGGAAAAGTTACAGAGGAAGACTTCTGTCCTACATACTGAGCACAGACATCAGACCCGGTCTTCCCATGGAGACCAAGAGCCAGATAACTCAGAAACAGCCCGTGGACCTCATGAAATGCAGAGGGTGAGTTTACTTCATGGTCTTGCTGCTGTGTTTGGTTTGGTCAGGCTACACAGTGTTAGTCTAAAGGCAGACAACATTACAACGTCTAAATATTACACACAATGTACCATTAGATAGGAATGAGTATTTTATGTTTCCTTATTTCAACTGTTCACAATTGTAAAATCATCCTTTATAACTTTATAAACTACTCTGCAGTGTTTCATGTTCTGATTATCCTTCAAAGTTATAGATCTGTTATTTAAATCAGACTACCTGGATGCCCCATCCATGTTTTAGTTTAAGTGGTTAACTTTTGTGCAATACATGAATTTTCTTCTTTAACCTCTGATTGTTTTCATAGAGAACTGAAAGTGAAAGCCAGATCCAACAGCCAACATCTTACAGCAACAGTTCAGACCATTCACCACCAGAGGTAGGATTTCTAAGTCTTGGATAACTTGCCAAATGTGTGTTTATACTTCTAAAAACATTAACATTTGGGTGTTTTTCAATTTTGATGAATATTCCATGGTTTCAATATTAAAATTCATCAATCTTAATGAGCTGTACCCATCCAGCATAAAACTGCAGTGTTTTTAGAAAAGAGTTGCACCTGAATCATCTTTTGGAGTAACACATACACATAAATACAACATACAGTAGGTATGTTATAATGTAATTATGGGGGCTGTGGAGTTACGTTTACATTCACTGTTACTCACTGAAACACATTTAATTTTAGTCACAAAATCTATTGTTTTTGTCCTAATGATAAAACAAATGTTTTTAATCAATTTCTTCACTTATAAATGATTTGAAACATTTTTTAAAGTAACATATTTTGAATCATATATACAATTATCACCACATTTCAGAACATATATATTAAATTGAACAATCTGTATTAAGTTTTATTTTAATATTTTTTAATGACATAATTGTTTGGATTTTTATTATAGCTACATCAAAGACCACATATCATCGTTTACTCCATTTCTCTGTCAATGAGTGATGTGACATGGAGAAGTAACAGATCTCAGTTGTTGAATCCACAAAGACAACTGGATGAATTTCAACACAATGTGAGAAACAACTCCAGTTCTCTGAGGGAAATGTTCATTGAAGAATACCAGCAGGGAGTGACCCAGACAATGACCCGTAACACCTTTGCAAGGCACCAGGTACAAACATTCTTATTCCACTTGAAAACTTTGCAGGTTAACACCACCATTCCTTATAATATATAATTTAATTAGATTTTCTGTTGATCATAATATCATTTGCATGAAAGCAGGGTGTATAATCTGTTCAATCCTAATCTATTTCATCACTTAGATTATGTAGATTTTTGCTGAACCTTGTAACCAAACATGTCTTAAAATTAAAAAAAAAAATCTTGAGATCTTTAAGGTTTCACAATTTTCTTCTCTGATAAATTTATGAAATATATTAATTTTCTTCTTTAACCAATAATTTTCATAGAGAACTGAAGGTGAAATCCAGATCCAACAGCCAACATGTTACAGCAACAGTTCAGACCATTCACCACCAGAGGTAGGATTACAAAGTTATTGATAACTTGCCAAATGTGTGATTATACTTCTAAAAACATTAACATTTGGGTGTTTGTCAACAGAATCACACTTCACATGTCACCAGTTTTATCATTAATATGAACATTTTGATAAATATTCAATGTTTATGCTACTAAAATACATGTATTATAATAAGCTGTAACCACTTCCATTGTTTTGCTTCTCATATAAAGTGTAACATCATCTCTTTTAAACTTTGTGCTTCTTTCCAAAGAATTCCATCATTGAAACTGATGAATCAGACGAGGATGATGATCTTTATGGGGTAAGAGCAGGACAATGTTAGAAATTAATCTAAAATAACTTATTTACAAAGTCATTCACTTAAGGATCATGTCCTTTGTGGCTAAGTGTTTATTATCTGCCTACTTGTCTTTTAACTGTCAATGTAAATTGTGCAGAAGTCGCTAATTTCTGTGTGAAATAATGGATACATTATACAAGCTTCACTTTTTGATTGGAATTCCTGAAATAATTCAACTTTTTATGATAATTTAATTATATGACCAGCACCTGTATATGTATAGCAGCATATAAGGGTGTGTTGACACAGAATACAGCACTACTTTAAAAAAGAACACTTCATTAATTTGAATGGGACAGCTGTGTTGGCTCAATGATTGTGATGATGCAGAAGGATCCAGCATAAAACTGTAGAGTCTCTTTAGAAAAGAGTTGCACCTGGATCAACTTTTGGAGTAACGTAATGCAGTGAATGCAAACCTGCATTTATCATAAATTACTTTGTATGTAAATACTTTATTAGTCATCAGTAGAAAATCAGGTGCTATTATTCCTGACTGGAGTTTACATTGAATGCACTTACTCTGTGTTTATATGGACAATAGTCTCCTGGAGATATTGTAACGTAAATTTGTGTATCATCTGCATATTTATGTAGCATATTACATGCAAGTATATATGCACACATCCATTCATCCATTTTATACCCGTTTCTTCCTCACTAGAGTCACAGGGGTTGGTCAGACCTACTAGTAGTCGACTGGAGAGGAGGACGAGAAGCAGGAGTAGATGCATGGATACACCTCAGACAGGTTGTACATACAAACACACATTCATAAAGATTACTTTGTATGTGAATGCCATATTTCAGCTGTTTACAATTGTAAAATCCTGCTTTATAACATTATAAACTACTCTGCTGTGGTTTATGTGCTGATTATCCTTCAAACTCATAGATCTATTATTTAAATCCACCTTTCTAGATCACTTTTCAGCTGTATACAAGAGGATACACCATCCAGGTTTAAATATTAGTGGTTAACTTTTATGCAACATATGAATTTTCTTCTTTAACCAATAATTTTCATAGAGAACTGAAGGTGAAATCCAGATCCAACAGCCAACATGTTACAGCAACAGTTCAGACCATTCACCACCAGAGATACGATTAAAAAGTTATTGATAACTTGCCAAATGTGTGATTATACTTCTAAAAACATTAACATTTGGGTGTTTGTCAACAGAATCACACTTCACATGTCACCAGTTTTATCATTAATATTAACATTTTGATAAATATTCAATGTTTATGCTACTAAAATACATGTATTATAATAAGCTGTAACCACTTCCATTGTACAGGTTGGTATTGTTTGGCTTCTCATATAAAGTGTAACATCATCTCTTTTAAACTTTGTGCTTCTTTCCAAAGAATTCCATCATTGAAACTGATGAATCAGACGAGGATGATGATCTTTATGGGGTAAGAGCAGGACAATGTCAGAAATTAATCTAAAATAACTTATTTACAAAGTCATTCACTTAAGGATCATGTCCTTTGTGGCTAAGTGTTTATTATCTGCCTACTTGTCTTTTAACTGTCAATGTAAATTGTGCAGATGTTTCTAATTTCTGTGTGAAATAATGGATACATTATACAAGCTTCACTTTTTGATTGGAATTCCTGAAATAATTCAACTTTTTATGATAATTTAATTATATGACCAGCACATGTATATGTATAGCAGCATATAAGGGTGTGTTGACACAGAATACAGCACTACTTTAAAAAAGAACACTTCTAATTTGCTTCCTTCTGAAAACATTAACATGTGGGTGTTTATCAACAGAATCACACTTCACATGTCACCTTCATGTGAAGGAATAAGGTTTATTCTTTCTTTCTTTTCTCTATAGAATGCCACTGGCATCAACCAGCCTGGAACCTCTGCACAGGAAGACAATGAATCCTGCAGTCCCAGAGAGACTAATGCAAAGAATGAGAAGGCTCCTACCACAGGAAATAAGAATAAGTCTGGTGGTGTATCCTCTTTCCTTGTGGCTGACATCATCACAGCTACATGTAAAACAATGGCTGCCAGCTTTGCTGCCATTTTAATTTTCACTTAATATGTCTTTTTCAACTACGTGTGCATATACCTATGTTTGTATATTTGTATATATATGTTTTTAGTTATATATTTTGATTGCTATGTACATAATGCAAATATATGTAATGTAATAGAAAGATGTTTACCTTAAATTCTTTAATATAGGCCCAGGCCTTTATTTACTCTAGCACATTGAGTCCCAGGCATTTTTGGAACAAGGCCACAATTAAATATAATTAGAGACAATTAGAATAAAGAGAAACAATATTTCATGTGTATTTGAACCTATAAAATATGAGGTTAACTTTTATCAAAAAGTATAGTTACATTATGGTATGCATACAGAACATTAACATTAAGAAAAGAAACTTACTAGTTTAGAGAGATTTAAAATTCAACATTCTTTAAAAATAATCCTTTTAATTCAGTTTAATCCCCCTCCTCCTCTTCATTACTCTACAGCCTCTACAAAAAGCTCCGCAGCTGCCATGGTAACAACGTTAGCTAACACCGTTAGCCTACTACATGTCACATGACCAGGCCACCACAGCCATAGCTTGATATTTTAATGCTCTGGTGGTTTTCTCCTGAGCTAAACAGTCTCATCTGTAAAATGTTGGTTCTATTAAAAGCCCTGGCCGATATTAGAGACCTGCCTTTATTTACCCCCGCCAACAGCAGGACCAGCCAATGTTAGAGACCCAGCAGCTAATGGCCTATATTAGGGAATTTAGGGTATTTTATGTATTCATGGGATATTGAAAACCTGTGCAACAAGAGGAAATGTTTGGGAGTGGTGCATGTGTGTGGGTGGGTTTGTGGGATTTTTTCCTCTGTTCATGTTTTTTGTATTCTTCCTTTTTTGTTTTCTTATGTTTCTTAAAACCTTGATTTCATCAGGTTGGCAGGTTGGAGTGGATGGGAGGGAAGTAGAATTATTGTTTGTAATCGCATTCAACCAATTTTGGGGTATTGGGTTGAAGTTTTGTTGACATTTGTCATTTATTTAGTTTTGATTTGTATGATTGTTGTGTTTTTATGTATTTACTCATTAAGCATACTTGCTTTTGCTTTGGTTGTGGTTGATGGTATTGTTGGTTACAACTAGAGATGGGCCGATCGACACCCGGATCAGATATCTGCTCATACTGACAAATTAGCTGGATCTGATATCAGATGAAAGATGCTGATCCAGTGTTCAGATCCAGTCAAGCATCTAGTTACTTTGATTCTATGTTTGCTGCTGGTTACGTCATCACTCAGAGCAGCACAGCATTCAAGTAACTGCTGTGTGCTGTATCTACAACGTGAAAATTGTGAGAGGAGGTAATAACGTTGTTAAATAAAGACCACAAACAACAACTCTGTGTGTCCCAGACTCTTAACGACCCGTTCACAAGCTGCTAAAGAAGATGTTCATCACAGTGAGATAGATGATAGAAAAAAAATAGACATTAGGTAAAACATGATCATACACTGAGAGACATGCAAATAGAGTTATTGTAAGAGAAAGGCTACAATTTCTGTTGGATCTCAATCTACATATCGGTTTTGAAATTGTGTTGATTAGACCAAGTCAATTTATGATAAATGATGATAAATCTCTTACTTAATAGTTTTTCTTGTATAGTATAACAACGTGGGCATGTTACTGTTATATGTGTTTATAAATAAATGAGCTTAAGCCCAGATTCTCTTCTGTTAGATGATAATGCTGGGATTTCCTGAGGGTCTGTGAACGCATCTTGGAGTAAAACGGTTAAGGCCTACAGTAGCCTGTGTTAGCATGAGGGATAAAGAAGCAGCTGAACTGGCTAATGTCTTAGCATGTGGTTATAATACCTTTGTTAAGTTGGCTGCACGATGTGTGCAGGAAGAAACAAGACAAGGGAGCTTTGAATTGTAATGAAAGCGCTGGGAAGCTACAGGAGGAGGAGCCGTGATACGGAGCTTTACCCTGTTACACTGATACATGTCTGCAAGGTGTAAGAACAGTTTCATCATGGAACTTACTGAGATTATCTTCTATGTTCTTGTTGTATAGCTCATTGTGGCTAATTACAATGAGCTACTCTTGGATAAAGATGCTGTTTTGCACATACATGTCTGCAGTTAGCTCCTACAGTCGAAGTACATGCTACTGATTATTGTCAACACCGTTTGAAACATTAAACAGGAACACTGGCTGCTCACGTGCACCCACTCGGTGAGACGCTCACGTGAAGTTCCCGACCTGAACCACCAGGTGGCTCCATAACTACACGTGGTAGACAAGTAACTGAATACATTTACTCAAGTACTTCAGTCAATTTTGAGGTACTTGTACACTTTATGTAAAAGTTATGAGATAAAGTGTATTGATACACATGTATAATATGCTGCGGTACATTTATTATTAATCTAATCTATCTAAAATGTTATTAAAATACAAATATATTCTATATTAATACAACAGTCTGCATAATGAGTACTGACTTTTGATACTTCTGCATTTTTAATTATGCAGCAGTTTGAATTTAGGACTTTTATTTGTAATTCAGTATTTTCTGACAACAGTTTTTCTACTTTTACTTAAGTAAAGATGAGTTTGAATAGTCTCTTGCTTCTCAGATGTATTTCCCTTTGGATAAAGGCAATTGCTCATAAAATTGTAAAGAATTGGAAGAACAGCTAAAACAAAGAATGTCGCTTCTGAAAGAAAGAAGATTTCCACAAATCATTTCTTTATTCAAAAACAATTACAAACAATTAAATGTCAGAGGAAGACACAGTGTTATAAATTGTAATAAAATAGTCTGCTCATTAGAGATGATTTTTAATTTAAAAACAAACTATTTCGGGGACTTATTTAGATTATCTTTAATGTTTTTGTTGTATAGCTTATTAGGTATTGGCTGATTACAATGATCCTTTAGGTAGATTTAATTCAGGGAACTATTAATAGCTTCATCCTGTAAAGTCTTTACAAACAAAATAATGAATCTCATATCCATCACAATCCCAAAAGTATCTACAATCATAAGAAATATATTCCTTCCAAAATTTCATATTAAAACACTCAAACTATTTTATTTTGGCACCTTGTTTAGTGGAGTTTTTTGTGCTCGTATCTGCTGCCTGTAGAAATATTAAAAAGTGTGAAAAACATGATCATAAACCAGCCGGTCCTGCATCGTTATTCAGGCTAAAGACGACATGAGGGAAAGATGCTGGTAAAGTTAACCGGGTGTAGTCAAAATAAACCAAAACCACTCATAAATCACAGGAGGTTATGATCACTATATCATCAGTTAGGCCTTGCTGGTGATCAGTTAAACGAGCGTCCGAGCAGCAACTCGGACATGGATCACTTGGAGTTCTCTTTCTCTTTTTTGCTGCCTCCGAACAGAACTCCAGCCAGAGCCACGACGCCCAGGCCCACCATCGCAGCCAAACCCGCCACCATCACGGTTTCTCCGGCTTTACGCACCTGCAGAAGGAAATAACACACACACACAGGTCAATATTATAACACGTTTTAACCTTTTAACTCACGTTTAAAGGCTCCACGTGTGGCTTTTTTTAGACAGATATGAATTTATTGATCGTTCACATACATAAACAGAAGAGGATTAATGTAAAAAAAAAAAAAAACAAACACCCTAAATACCCATGTTCTTTATAAGTGTGTGTAAACTTTTGACCTTCAGTGTATATACACACCACCGGTCAAAAGTTTTAGAACACCTTGATTTTTCAGTTTTTCTATAAATTGTCATAGTTTAATGTGTCATGTGACAGATGATGATGTGACAGCCCAGAGGTCTGATGTGGATTATGTTGCTGTAGGATGAATCCTGACTAACCAGGTCTAGATCATCAGAGCTCTAGTCCTAGAAAAGACCCAGACATCAGGCTTCATCCATGCTGATATACAGACGGGGGTTAATTAACCAGAGAAACTTGGTTGGAGCAACTTTACACTTTATTTAAGTCCATTACTGCAGAAAAGCTGGAAGTCTAAGTTGTTAACTATTACTTGATTCCTGAAAATTGATATCTCTGTTTTTTTGGGTCGTTGGGTAGTTAACTGATTATTTTTGTACCATTTAAATGTCCCATATTCTACACTTTCCTGTTTTTTATTTGGAATTTTAACATCACTAACAAGATCTGAAGTAGCAAAGATCATCTCAGTATAGTTTCTTCTTTTCTCCATCTTCTTTCTAAGCCTCTCCTCCTCCTCTTTAAATGGCTGTTGGTGGTGACTGTATAGTAGTGACATCACAACTTCACGTAAGTCATGACTGCTTGTTTTAAGGCTCAGTTTCTGAATACAGGCTGTGTATGTTTCTCTGTGGATTGAGTGTTTTTTTAAACATGTGACAGTATTAATACACTCTCTGCTGTCATATATACAGTAAAATATATATAGGGTCTAATAAATCTATAAGGTATTCATTGGACATGCTCCTACCTGCCGGGACTCAGCTTTCCCGTATCGCAGCTCGGTGGCGAAGTGCTCACAGTTTCCTCTAATGACACAGTACGGCAGCTCCTGTCCCACCAGGGCTCGAGCCTCCCTGACGATGACGTGCACGTCTCGGGGCCGGTACTCCTTGTCCAGGCTGTTGTTGATGATCCACTTGTTGGTTCCCACCACGTCCCACAGCTCCGCTCTCTTCACCACGGCCTTCTCAGTCAGGACCGACATCATGCTGTTGGCTCCCGGCTCCTCGGCTAATGTGTCGGATGTTATAGAAAGAGTCTTAGTTTGTCTTCATGATTCATTTATGGTTTATAAATAATGGATCAGTTTAAAGTCAATTTATTCCTGGACCACATCAGTGTTATGTTTGCTGGTTGTAAAGATCATTTAACTCTCCATTCATAATATTCATAATATAGTCTGATTAGTTATAGCTAATTAAGTTTTTTTTAAAGAATTTAAAACATTTTTCTTATGATTTTTGCAGCACAAGATGAAAAAATCATCACAGATATTGAGAGATTCATACAAGAACATGCTGATAACTACGGTTACCAATTTTATTTCTGTATTTTTATGGATTTTCAAAGATTGGAATTTATGAAAATCCATAAAATAAATCTATAAGAACAAGTAAGTCATGACAGATGTATTTCAACAAAGGGGAAATAAGATGAAATTGGAATGTTTTCTGTTTTTAGCAACCTTCATGGCCAATTGAGAACTGGATTTCGGAATTAACGAGGTGTTCTTGAACGCACCTCGAAGTTGTACAAAGAAGACATGACAAGCTCACCTCTGTTAAGTTAAATTAAGCATTTATTCACTTTTCCATGTCTTAATAATTCCCTGAGTGGCAATAACTACAACATAAAACTAGATATATACCCAGAGATATAGATATATACTACCTTGTTTAAAAGGTCAATGTGAACTAGGCCTAAACGATCTATCACTTTTAGATCCAAACACAAATTTTGTATTTAACTATTTTACATGTGTATGCTGCCTCCCTCACCTTAACTACTTTTCTGCTCTACTTTAGGTTAAGACATAGATGCTCAATAGGACAAATAGGACAACATTTGAAATCAATTATTCACTTTAGTTTTCATTACCAATTAATTTATAAAAAATCCTACAATGTGATTTCCTGGATTACCCCCATTCTCACCTATGATGAAAATTACAGAAAATCATCTATTTAAGTGGGAGAACTTGCACAATTAGTGGCTGACTAAATACTTTTTTGCCTCATTGTATGCTGCCTCGTACTTTAAATTAACTTTAATTACTTTAATTTGAAATGCATTCTCTACTTTTTCATTATTGCATTAGAGTTATGGCATTTATTGCTTTAAGTGTATAATATAAGTTTCCGTGATGCTTGTAAATGTTGCAATGAAGCTTGATTTGTCAAAAATCATAAATAAAATCGCAATAACTGTCAGAAAAAAAATCACAATTCATTTTTATTTTTAAAATCATTAACCCTCCTGTTAACCCTCCATTATTAATTCCATTGCTGCCTATTCTATCAGTATTTAGTACAATGGTTCCTGACCTCTAACAGATAATGGTTCATGTTCAAACCTTTTCTTAATGTTTCACCACTTGATAACTTTTAATCAAGTGTTCCTCTCAACATATTTTACATTTAAATTTAGTTTGTTGACTATTTTTCCTCGATCTTCAAACTTTAAAACAGGTCAATTTGACCCATAACAGGAGGGTTAATCTCTAGTTGGAACTAAAGTGTTCTTGACTCAGTCCTGGAGTTAGGAGGAATCTGTATCTGCAGCCAGACAGAAGCAGCTTGAACTCACAGGAACGAGGATGACTAAGATGAACCAGGACCGGACTTTCTTCAGGATCTTTAGCCTCATAAACTCTGCTCAGATTATCAAGGATACGTGATACTGAACGTGGTATAAGGCACAGGAAGCTCAGAGATAAGGAGATGTCATAATAAGGCTGCTTTGTGCTTTAGCCTGAATGCTTGTTAGTATTGTCTAGTTGTGTGTGTGTGTGTGTGTGTGTGTGTGTGTGTGTGTGTGTGTGTGTGTGTGTGTGTGTGTGTGTGTGTGTGTTTTAACTCACATGGTGGCGCCAAGTGAACAACAAAACCATCTCCGATGTACACCGCCCAGTGCTGGTAGGAACCACGGAAGATTTCAATCAAGTCCCCAGGCTCCGGCTTCTCGTCGTACTTTTAGATCAGAAAAAACAGTTTATTTTAGGATTGTGTTTTAGCAACAACTGCAGACATTTGACCTGACTGGACTATTTGAGGCAATCTGGGTTAAACAAAGATAAGATAAAATGAGACCTTTACATTGTGTTGAGCTTGGTTATACACTGTAAAAAGCAGTAGGATATATATATACCAATGTATTTCCATATAGTCTGATTTAGTGATGATGTTATTACCAGTGTTGGGGCCATGTTACTGTCTCTTTCAGACCGGTTTGACCTTCTTGACGCCTTTCAGCACCTGCTGGAATAAATCACTTGATGATTTAAATACGTCAGAAAACACGTGACACTTTATTTCCGCGAGCTTCATCTTAAATATGAACTGTCCCTGCATGTTTCAGATGCTTTAGAAAACAACTTTCACTTTCCTTTTCCTCAGTCCCAGGCTTTAGAATTTATAGAAGAACGTACTTTTTAATGTTTGTGCTTTCAATGTGTGATCCATTTTAAGATTTTGGGCTATTTTTTTTCTATTTTTTGGGGCTATTTTGTCTTCTTTCAGACTAGAGAAAACATTTTTTAATACACAATTAGGTGTTTATTTTACTTCACTTTGTCCATATAGATTTCTCCCACAATGCAAATCTTTAAAGGTGGTTTTAGTAGCTCTTACAGACAATAAACTTTAACAGCCAAAAACACTTTATATATATATATATATATATATATATATATATATATATATATATATATATATATATATATATATATATATGGAGTTGGAGTGATAAAAACGCATATCTGTAAAATCTTTGACTCTAATATGTCAATAAAATAAATTATATTCTGACTGGAACTATATGCAAATATGTCCAATAATTTACATAAGGCGCCATTTGCATATTTACAAATTAAATCTATTATAGTACAAAAAAATCTTGATGCAAAAGAAAAAAATACATCGAGATAGAGTAAAAACATGACCCTATTCAGCTGTAGTGTGTACATTAGGCTGCAATTCACCTAGATAAATAAATAATTAACAAGCAACGTTAACACTTTTTGATAATTTAACATTTTAGGCAAGGTGTGATATTCTATTTCTCCATAATGGAAGCGGATATTCGGTTCAGTAAAATATTATACGAGAAATATAGAAAGAAAAAACATCAAAGTAGCCGAAGCAGCTAGTTATTAGCCTCGGCTTTGTTACGTCATCAACGCGTCTTTAATTCGCCGATTTTTCGCTGAAAAAACACCAGTAAAACTAAAAAATGTCCGCTGATATTATTCAATGTCCGTTTATAGTTCTTCTTACCTTGGATTTAACTCTCGCGTCACAACAACAGTTATTCAGAGATGCAGCAGAGACGCCGGCACACCAAAGATCAGCTGATTGTGGTAGCTAGCGCCCTTCAAAATAAAAGCATCTGCCATTAAAACAAAATACGTAGTAATTCTCCTGTTATTTAAAAAAACTTTATTGCTTTTTTTCAAAATCGTGGTTACATGCAAATGTTTTCACTCTTTCAGAATTCATGCATAAATCACCACTTTTTGAAAGAAAATAGCAATACAATATTTCATTAATATAAATAATAATATAAATCAACTAAAATATGAAAATAAATAATCTAATATCAATAATACATACAAGAAATTAATATTTCTTTCTCAACGGCTACTTGGAATAAAATAGTAATACATGTTATAATAGTATTTGAACTTGTATTTGTTGTATTTACTCCTTTATTTAGGCAAATTTTAATATCTATATAATATTGTTCATTTTATGTTTAAATTTATTTTATGTTTTGTTTTATTTTTTACTGAACAGTATCCATTTTCATATATCTAGGGCTGGAAAATGAATCATTAGATTGATCCACATTCTCAACCTTTACAAAAGCTTCTCTGATGAAAGAAAATTAACAGGAAAAAGTATATATAAAGTATATATAAATGTAAATATATTATTACTAAATTTGAATGAAACGTTCTTTAATTCACACAATAATTCTTATAACTGCATTACATGGATCCATTTCCACTAGAAAAGTAAAAGTACTGTATTACTGTATTGTACTTAAAGATGTCACCACTAGATGTCTCCACTGACGTCATCCGTCTGAGTCAACTCGCCGTATTTGTGGCGACGAAGAAGACCAAACTTCCGGTTTTGGAGCGCCCTTTCGCTGAATTTTGTCTGCAATTTGACAGAGAATAACAACACAAAGCTGTTTTAAAGCTCACGTCCGGGTCCCAAATCCGAGCGCAAGGTTAGATGTGACGCTTAAATGTTGAAGGAGCGAGCGATGTCTGCGGTTTTTGACGGGAATCCGCTGAAAGCGATGCAGAGCTCACACACTCACACACCGCAGGCTGCCCTGAGGTGAGTGGAGACACAACAGACCGTTGACATGTGAAATCAGGCTACTTCATCTTTATAGTTACTGTACACAGCAGAATGTGTCTTTTAACCACTTTTAGACCTTTATATGTGACTTTACGGCTCAAAACTGACAGATAATGTGAAACTTGCAGGTCGAACAATAAACGCCAGAGCTTTATTGAACACTTTCTCACTTACTTGACGTCATGCATGAAGGATTAAATAACAATAAATAAATAAATAAAATATTTTGGTTACTTTTTTACTCTGATCAACACCCAAAAGAGATCCAAGTAACTCAGTTTTTATATCCAACTGTTTTATTTATTTATTTTATTTTATTAGTGATGACTGCATTAATTAGTTAATCAGTTCAGACCTGAAAATTACTTGATATTACTACTTGATATTTAATTAATCTATGATACAAGTTTACTTACAAATATTTTTATAGTTTATTAGCCCTAAATGACAAATATACTTTAGTTTCAACTTTTATAATTGTGACTATTTTGTTTGTGTCTTTTCTTATATTAAAGTAAATTAGATAGATTAACTTTTTTCTTCTTTTTTACTTTGAACATGTTAAATTAACAAAATGAAATATACAGGCACGAACCAATAATTTACATGAAACAACATAAATGTTTCCCTTACATGTCTGAAAAATGTGTAGGATTAAGGAATTCATTAAATTTAACACAGTGTTAAACAATCAGTCTATTCATCATCAGTCTGTCAACATTGATGGACATTTTACACCATTTTATGAACCAAACTACTAATCGATTAATCGTTTCAATAATCCACTATCAAAATAGTTGTTAGCTGTAACTGATTTATTAAACTTTCAACTATTCCAAACGTCCCCTCTGCTCCACTCTTCTCCTCCAGTGGCCAGGAGCTGTCCCAGGAGATCAAGTCCTTCATCAGTGGCGTTGACACTGTTCAGGGTCGAAAGCTCAGCGTGAGGGAACACGCTCGCTGTGCTGTGCGTCTGCTGCGCTCGGTCCCGGCCTGCAGGGGGGCGGTGCTGGAGCATCTGAGGGGCGTCTACGATGAGCATGTCTCGGCCTTTCTGCACAACCTGGAGACGGAGGGCGATGCCAACTCTGGGGTCAGCTCCAACCTGGAAGATATCATACAGGTGAGTTGACACGAGGAGACAAAAAGATGTAAAATTTCAAAAACAGTATCTTTAATGTCATGAAGTGATTAAAAAAAAAGATTAGAGGATTAATGAAGATCAGAACATTCACTCTGAATCAATGTGAGGGTACAGCGACACGTTTGAGGTTGTTGATTAGCCTTATGTCTCTGCAAGATTTAAAAAAACTTGTCCATGCTTTTATTTTCAGTAGACTTTACTACTGTAACAGGGTCTTTACAGGTCTTAAAGTATAGAGACTACTTTGTGTCGATAGGTAACTACACATCTGAACATCCAGACACAACCTGTGGGGTCCCCCAAGGTTCAATTCTGGGGCCTCTACTATTCAACATGTTACACGTTACATGACAAGACAAAAGCATAATTATGCAGATCTCGCGCAAAATTACATCAGCATATCACCAGAGATTATAGTCCTATACAAAGACTGCGTAGTAAAGCATTGAGCAAATCAATGGATGTTCCAGAACTTTCCCCAGTTAAACAAAGATAAAACTGCAGTTATTGTATTTGGAGGCAAAAAGAAATGATTAAAAGTCAGTGAAGTTAAAGCCCACAAACCAAATTGTAGATCTGGGTGTAGTTATGGACTTAGACTTGAATTTGAGTCACATTAAAACCATCACAAAGTCAACATACTACCACTTGAAGAATACGTCAAGGATTGAAGGCCCTATGTCTCAGCAAGTCTTGGAAAAGATTCTCCATGCTTCTATTTTCACTAGACTTGGCTACTGTAACGGGATCTTTACAGAACTCTCTAAAAAGTCAAAAGTCTGGCTTCCTGTTTGCCAAAGAATTAACTTTAAAATATTTTTACTGGTTTATGAAGCACAGACCGGTCTAGGGCCTAAGTATACCTCTGATCTGCTGATCCCTTATGAACCATTCTGACCTCTTAGATGGTCTGGGACAGGTTTGCTCTCTGTTCCCAGAGTGAGAACTAAACATGGAGAACAATGCAACCCTATATACAAATAAACTTACCTTGCCGGAATCTGATGGTCAGGGAATTCATTATTTCTGTTTGTCTTTAGGAGGTCCATGGCGTCCTGTCGGAGTTCATCCGCCTCAACCCGCGGGCCTGGGCCCCCCTGGTCTCCACCTGGGCCGTGGACCTGCTGGGTCAGCTGAGCAGCAAGCACGCCGGCCGCCGGGTGGCACCTCACTCCTCCAGCCTCAATGAGCTGTTGCAGCTCTGGATGTCCTGCGCCGCCACCCGCTCCCTCATGGAGGCCTACTCCCAGTGCTTGGCTGCCATGTTGGCGTGGTGCCCTGATGCCTGCGTGGACGCGCTGCTGGACACCTCGGTCCAGCACTCCCCGCACTTCGACTGGGTGGTGGCCCACATCGGCTCCGCCTTCCCGGGGACCATCATCAGCCGTGTCCTGGCCTGCGGCCTCAAGGACTTCTGCTCGCACGGCGCCAAGGACCAAGGGCTGGCGGTGATGGGGGTCGAAAAGGGCAGCAGGGTCCCGAAGATCGGCTCGGTGGTGGGGATCCTCGGGCACCTTGCGGCGCACCACTCCGACAGCATCCAGAAGGAGCTGCTCCGGATGTTCCAGGAGAGCCTGAGCCCTACCGGCCCCCTGTCCCCCACCTCGTCCTCCACCTCCTGGGAGAGCTCCCCCCAGCTCCGCCGTGCCGCCGTGCCGTTCCTCCTCCAGATGGCGGCGATGTCGCCCAACCTCTTCGGCGCAGTGTCGGCGGAGCTGGTGGAGCTGCTCCGCCCCCCCGTGCTTCTCCAACTACAGGCACTGCTGCAGGGGCTCCCCAGGGAGGAACTGGACAACATGCTGGGTCTCGCCGTGCACCTCATTAGCCAGAGTCCGTCAGGGGGGGCGCGAGTCCTCCGCTTCCTGGCGGACACGGCGACCCCAGCCTCTGTCATCATCTCTGGCCCAACGCCATCACCTCACGAGGGCGTCCGGGAGGGCTGCGACCGCCTCCTCCAGATGCTCCTCCTGCACCTCCATAAACTTGTCTACAACCGCTCGGACGGCACGGACGGGAACCCCCACCACGCTGCCGCCTCCCCGCAACCCCAGACGGTGGTCCCCTTCCTGGAGGAGCTGCAGGCGCACGTGGGCGAGCTATGCGCTGAGACGCTGCGGCTGGAGAGGAAGCGCCACCTGTGGCTGCACCAGCTGCTGTGCCTGCTGTCGGTGTACGGCGGCCCCAGCGTGGCCACGGAGGCGCTCTGCCAGCTGCTCACGCAGGCCCGCAACCCGGAAGAGCTGGCGCTGGCCTGGCAGCTGCACGCCACGCTCTCCTCCTGCATGGCGGGGCTCGTGCCCGCTGCCGTGACCCGCTGCGTGGCACAAGTCCACACGCACACGCTGGGGCCACGGCAGCTGAGGCAGCTGCTGCTCAACCTGGCCGCCGCCGTCCAGAGCCAAGACGAGGAGAGGCGGGGCGCGCCGGGCGCCCAGTCCACCATGGCGGCCCAGGTGGGCTCAGCGGTGTCAGGGCACCTGCACGACTTCGGGCCGCTCCTCCTCCACGGCGACCCGGCCGTGTCCCGCGCGGCGGTGCGCCTCCTGTCCGTCAGCCCGCTCCCCCGCACTGCCTCCCCCGCCCACCTGCTCCTTCTCACCCGCGCCGCCGTGTCTCATTTCTTCCTGGCGTTGCGGAGGAGGGGTGAAGGAGCAAAAGTGGGGAGGGACGGGGGCCAGGCGGGCGAGGCGGTGAACTGCTCGGTGCTGCTCCTCTCCCGGTTCGCCGCCTACTCCCCCCTCACCCTCAAGGCCGTGCTGCAGCAGCTGGTGGAGGGTTCGCTGCACAAAGGCAACACAGACCTGTTCGGGGGTCAAATCGCGGACATGTCCGGAGCCCCCGTCGCCGCCCCCTCCGTGTCCCCCGACCTCGGAGCCTCGCTGCTGGACATCAACTGCAGGTTCGGCACCACCGTCAACTTTTCTGGCAGCGTCTGGTCTGTGTTTCACGCCGGAGTAATCGGCAAGGGGCTGAAGGTCCGTACTGAAGTACCGTTACCTGACCCGGCCGGGGTCATCCAGGTGAGTTAAAGAGTTTTAGATTTGTTATTCACAGTTTTTAAATACAATTTATGGTATTGAAATACCATAAATTGTATTTGACTTAAAAATGTACCACCAGACCCTCCTAAAGAGTCAGACTGAGATCAAACCACCATACTATTTTAAATTTTTGTGTGAAACACTGGTGTAGTTGTGGTTGTGTGAAGATATTTACATACAGTAGCTGTTGATGAATATTTTACAGCAATTAAATAAATATAAATTCCAATCGAAGAACAGATTTCCGTCATCAGATGATATCTGATGGCTGATAATGTGGATTATCTTTTTCTTTTAGGCTGCTTCTAATAGAGCAGAGTTCCGTGATTTCATCATCACACCAAACTGCCTAATGATGAAATGAATTATGATTGCACTCGTTTATCGAGTTCATGGTGTGTTGCAATCCGTTTTGCAATATTTGTCCCAGGCCTTTTTCAACTGGGATTAGCCCAGACTTACTTTATAGTTTTGGAACGCAGAAATTGGTACAGAAAAGATCAAAATTGCAAATATTTTGTCCAGACAGAAGGAACAAGATGGTATTACTTAGTGTGCAATAATCCATTAAAAGCTGTAATGACAAACCGGCTAAAAATAGGCGTCATTACACAGAGAAATCTGAAGTCATCATAGTATATATCTATCTACCTATGAAATAAAACCAGCCTGTACTATTACAACCAGTGAATAGTACAAAGCCTATATGTTTATAATGAATTTCAACATTTTCCCAAAAATAGTTTGACAATATATAGTCAAATATCTTAAAACATGTTGGTGGTGTACAAATTTCAACTCAATCCAGTGAAAATTGGTGATAATATACATGTAACAATGTGCAAAAAAATATTAAATTAAGTTGAGGAACAAACATGAAGTTTTGAATTGAATGAATTAGCATTTGATTGTGATTTTTTTATTTATTTTTTTTTTTACTTTGACAAATCAACTTGTCCACTCTTGCTGCACCAGGGCGAATTTATTTATAATGCACATTCCAACAAGGCAATTCAAAGTGCTTTACATTAAACATTAAAGGCATCAAGATACTATATTTATTCCACTTAGAATATAAAAGTAGTAGATAACTTTTTTTTTTTACTTGTAAAGCAAGTTAACATTTTTGACAATATCCTGCACATACTATATTAAAATAATAATAATTAAAATTAAATAAAATTTAAAATCCAAACATTTTTATTAAAAATAAAAAAACAAGCAAGATACAATTAAAAGGATAAATTTTTATTATTTTTTTTTTATTTTAAACATTTAAACATTAAATCATGTACAAAGTTACAGTGCAGTGAAAGACAGTAAAAATAAATCCTCATGTTTTTCTTCTCTGTGTAGAACATCCAGACTCTCCTCTCCGTCATCGTCCAGTGCTGCAGCTCCTCCGGCCTCAACGGCTCCGTGAACGGCTCCCGGCCGCCGTCCGACCCCGACGAGCCGCCGCCCATCAACGCCGAGGCGGCCAAGGTGGTGGCAGTGACGCTGGTGGAGAACGTGTGCCCGGACGTGGCCAACGGGGAGCTGTCGTGGCCGCCGGAGGAACACGCCCGCACCACGGTGGAGCGCGACATCCACATCCGCCGCTGCTTCGAGGCCCACCCGGTGCTGTTCGCCCTCCTGCAGGTGGTGGCGGCGGGACGCCCGGCGCTCTGCTACTGCTCCGCCGTGCTCCGCGGCCTCCTGGCCACGCTGCTCGCCCACTGGGAGGCGTCCCGCGAGGCCTCGGCCACGGACTCGCCCTGGCACCTGCAGGCCTCCTGCCTGCTGGTGTCCTGCATGGGGGAGGGGCAGCTGCTGCCCCCCGTCCTCGCCAACGTCCACGAGGCCTTCGCCCACCTCACGCCGTTCGAGGTGCGGCTGCTGCTGCTCGCCGTGTGGGAGTACGTGAGGGGCAACGGGCCCATGCCCCAGAAGTTCGCCTTCAGTCCGGAGAAGGGCCTCTTCTGCAGGGACTTCTCGCGGGACGGCGACGTGGCGAGGTACGTGGCGCCGATCCACAGCGTGCTGCACAAAAACATCGACAGGCTGGGGCACCTGTGCTGCCGCTTCCAGCTCTGAGGACTCTGAAAAGCGAAGGGAAGTGAACTGTGAAGAGCGGAGGAAAGAGGAGAGGAACTGTGTTACATGGCCCTTAACCTTCTATTGCAAAGCGTTGCTATATGGCAACACCATGTCTAATGTTAGCTGAGAATTCACTGCGATATTCAGGTTGTGAATCCATGTACAGTAGTGTTCAAAATAATAGTGTTCTAACCAGATTAATCCAGGGTTTTAATGTTTTTTTTATTCCTACATGGCAAACAATTTACCAGTAGGTGCAGTAGATTAGATTAGAGTATAATAAATATACGCAAAAGATCGAAAATTGGCTTATTGACAACAATTTAACAATAAAATGCACTATATATGTATGTATGTGTGTATATATATTTATATATATACACATACACAGTACAGGCAAAAAGTTTGGATGCATCTTCTCATTCAATGTGTTTTCTTTATATTCATGATTATTTACATTGTAGATTCTCAATGAAAGCATCACAACTATGAATGAACACATGTTTATGGTGTTATGGACTTAACAAAAAAGGTGAAATCACTGAAAACATGTTTTATATTCTAGTTTCTTCAAAATATCCACCCTTTGCTGTGATTGATAAAGCAGGAAATTCCACTAATTAACCCTGATAAAGCACACCTATGAAGTGAAAACCATTTCAGGCGACTGCATCAAAAGTATGCAAAGCAGTAATCAGAGCAAAGGCTGAAGAAACTAGAATATAAAAACATGTTTTCAGTTATTTCACCTTTTTTTTGTTAAGTACATAACACCATAAACACGTGTTCATTCATAGTTTTGATGCCTTCAGTGAGAATCTACAATGTAAATAGTCATGAAAATAAAGAAAACACATTGAATGAGAAGCTGTGTCTAAACTTATGGCCTGTACTGTATATAAAATCTATAATATGACACTATTAAGGAGATATACAATAAGTACTTGTTATTTTGCTGATAATACTGCTGTATTTGTACAGCAGACTTCAGTGACTAACCACATTAATCCCTTTTTATTGCTACATAGCAGTTTACCAGTAGATGCAGCAGATAAGCTCATTCACACCTGTTTTTTCACAGAATTGATGACCACACTCATATTTATTACACACCGCTTTTAACTAATTGCTCAATTGCAGGGCATTAATAGTGCATATCATGATTTCTGATAATCTACTGCACCTGCTGGTAAATTGTTTGACCTGTAGCAATAAAAAATATAATAAAACCTGGATTAATCTAGTTTGTCACATTGGACTGCTGTTATTTTGAACAGTACTGTAAAAAACGAGAGAAAACAGGACTTCCTGGTTATATGATGTGGTTATGTTTTTGTCCTTCAAAGTAAAAGACTTGATTTTTACAACTAAACAGTAAAACATTTTATTAATATTAAGCTAAAGTAGTTGTTTCCATAATGCAACGTTATGCAGTAGAGGGTTAAGACTGAACTAGTCACTAGTTTAGTTTCATACAGCTGTTTGTGTGTAATTTTTGTACCATATTTTTTAGACTTGATACTTTTTCTAACTCGTTGCTTCTGTTAGAAAGACAAACGGACTAAAAGATGACACATGTACAGAAAAACAACATCACAGCCTTAATGTTTCATCTGATTAGAAAACACATCTCTCAGTTTTCAGTTTTCACGTTTTTCATGTTGTGAATTTGTGGCTGTTTTTGTTTCAACCACTTTATAAAATAAATCATTTGGTCATAGACTGCGTGTTGAATCGAGACATCGAGCAGATCTCATCATCATAAAGAGTCTCTTGGTGATTAATGTGGTGGGTGTTTGTCACAAAGATGTCCACTACTCACAGTAAGTTAGGGATATTGAGAGACTCGGTGGATTTCATACATTTTTGGGGTAATAAACTAATGAAAATGGTGTTTCTTCTCATTCATTATTAATGATATCAAAAGGAATTTGTACTTATTTAATTAAAATTCAGATAAAATAGGAAAAGCACTCGTAAATAACAAAATCCCTAACTGATTTTTTTGTAGTGTACATGGTAGACCAGAACCAGAACCAAAAATAAGATTGTGTTGAATCCCCATGTTTTTTATGTTTTTACAGATTTATCCTGCCACCAGTGTGATAATCTCATCCTGTCTATATGTATTGTGTCCATTGTTTCTCCTGAATTCTAATCTTATAAATCGGTTGTTCCATTATATCTATTTCATTCGCAATTTTACTCCAATCCTCTTGTGTTGGTGGTTCTGGTCTGTGACAGTTTTCTTGTGATTTTGCTTTCTTTACAGAAAACTAACAATGTTCACTATATACACGTCTTCTTTAAACACAACATTAATTAGTTCATTAATTAGGTGGACATCTTTTCCAAAATTGTACAATTTTAGGACAGATAAAACATGTGATCAACGTTTTTATTACCACAACTTCTCCAACATGTCTGAAGTACATGTTACTGAAGTAAATTTGTTCCTATTTTCACAAAAAATCTAATTAAATTCTTCCAGCGGATTAATCTCCACCTGAAATACACAAAGTTGTATTTCTATTTCACTGGTTCCCATGATGTTTTTGTTTGTGATCCCTTATAACCAATCATTATCATATACAATGGTATGTAAGTGTAGTAATGTGTAACAGAATTTCTAATTTCTCATTTCCTGCCCTGGTAATCATTACATGTCACCTTGTGGGGGTCCTGACCCACAGGTTGGGAAACCGCTGCTCTGAGCTACTGAACAGCTGTGAAAACATCTGTAAATTATAATGAAGTCCAGCAGGACTGGACTTGGACTACAGGGGTAAAAATAACATCTCAGTAGGTCAGTAGTTCTAAACCTTTTATTTTATTTTAGCTTATCACTCGCTTAAAAATGAAAAATATAATGAATAGGTCTGAGTTTGAAGGATCTTTTAAGTCAGTATGAACAAAAATAATGATTATATCAAGGACAATTTAATTGTTACAGTATTAGAAATATACAAAAAAGACAAAGGATCTAAAATCACTACATCAACAACAGTTCAACAATAAAATGCACTTAGGTGTATTTGTTAGTGATTATATATATATATAGATAAAATGATTTGTTCACTAAAAGTGAACTAAAAGTGTTTTTTCTTGTTGACATATGATCTATATGCAGGGTTTAACACTAGAAAGCTGGAAAGTCTCTGAGCCCATTAAAAATTCAGATTTAAAGGGGGCGGGCCTATAAGCATGATTTGTGACATCACAATATTCAATATACACAAGCGTAATATAGAAGCATGAAGCCTTCAGTGCACAAACACTGAGAATGGACTTAATATAGTAAGAGACACCTTCTGAAATGAATATTTGCATATTTATATTTATATATTCTCTTTTTTTACTGAGGGAGAAAGAGTAGATGTATTTTACTAATAATAATTTAACTTTTTGTGATGAATAAGACATAAGAATAAGGAATAAGACACAAATTAGTAGTAATTGATACAACATGTCTAAAAAGGATCTTTAACCCTCCTGTTATGTTCATTTCTCAGGAACAGCAATGGTTGAAATAAAAATCCTAATAAGCATTGTTGATATTTCATTATTAACTCCATTGCTGACGTTCCTTAACTATAACAGGTAGTGGTTTAATAAGGATAAGTCACTCGTTTTTTCATAAAAAAACATTTTTGACCAGATCAGTATGTATGAGATATAAACATGCAGGGATATGTGAGATGAAACATTTTAATTTTATACGTTGATTACACCAATTAAGGCAAGATGGAGATGTTTTATTCTGAAAAATTATTTTTTTTCTATATCTTCAAACTTTAAAACGGGTTAATTTGACCCATAACATTACAGGAGGGTTAAGTCAAGGACCAGAGAATATTCTCAGGATTTGATGCAGTTTGACATGTGCGCACTTCACTGACTGGAGCGATGACGTGTCGGTGCCTGAGAGGATAAAACTACGTCAAGTTCAAGTAAAATCCTCTATTATCACTCATATAAAAATATAAAAATACACCATTTAGTTGTAATTGAAAAACTACAGACTAGATGGTGTAATCCCAACAGTTCTCGGGTCTTTTCCTACTAATTAAACGTGAATATTTGAGTCAGTTGCTGAGAGTTTTCCTTTAATAAAGGCTGAAAGGGGCGGAGCTACAACGTGAGCATATTAATCAAGATGGCCGCCTTCATCGAGAGGTAAGACAAAGCAGTTCCGCTGTTTCATCGCCGATTTATCGTCCGTTTTGCTCCGTTATCGGTGCGCGGGAGGTCTGGTGTCGTAGCCGCGGAAGATCACTCACTGAACGGGACGACGAACGCGCCGTTTCGGCCCCTTTTCGCGGCCAAATTCTTGACATCCTCCCTGAATTGAATTAAGGGCTTTGACGGAGCTGTTAGCAAGGTTAGCGGCGTACACACGCAGAGATGCCCCATTGGCCTCCGGTTCGCGCGTCAATGGCGCCGCCATCTTGGGGAGGTCAACTTGCCATTCCGATTCAATTAGGTTCAATTCAGCAAGGGAGAAACGCTTACAAGTAGGATGCGTTTGAGCATATATAGAGATAAATATATATTTTTACTTTATAAAAAATGCAACCATAATTACTTCGATATAAAACGGCTCATTGAAATTTAAGACATGTACACGTTATAGCACATTTCCATAATGAAATTAATTAAATCTTAACAAGTGAAAATATCTTTCTTTTGGCGAAATTAATCCAAAATTGAGTAGAATTATCTTGAAATAACTTATTGCATTGGCTGATACTTTTATTTATTTTTCTTTTTTGAATTTTGCCAATTTAGTCTTTTCTTAAAACAAGATTGTTTGGCCTTTTTATCTTCATGTTTTTATACGGTACTTTTTTCACATAATTCTAACTTTTTAACGTTAGTTTTTAAAGCGGCAGGTGAAGTTATCGTTTACCAGGGTAGTTTTGACCCACTCAAGATGGCGGCGGCGCTGACGTATCGCCCCAATGGACAGCAGCGGCCAAGGCGGCATCTCTGTACAAATCTAATGATTACCGCCTCATCCCGCTGCAAACAGGACACAACCTGAGATAAAATAAGCGTTAGATCGTGTGGATCATTGTGGTTTCAGTCATTTATCACGTGCTCATTTAATATCTGCAGAAATCCGGTTTCACATTAGCCGACACGTTTTCTAAAGCTTCCTCCTGGCTTCATTTCAACCAACTCGCATCAGTGAGTATGAAATAGGCTGGAATTAAGTCTCTACATGCAGGAAGCGGGATTCTAAACGCTGTTTTAATAGTTAATATATTCACGCTGTGTGAGCGGCAGGATGAGGAAACGGGAAATGTTTTTTTTTTTCAAGCTGCCTGTGTGACATTTTTTTTTTGTCGCTGTCTTTTACTTTGAGACTCATCTTACTAGCACAGAAAGATCAAAGTCCGGCTTCTTGTTTTTATGTCCTGTTATGGAGCTTTGCGATGGGGCCTCCTGGGTAATTATTTGGAGATTGCTCAACCAAAGAATGAGCCATAACTGTAGGTGTATTCTAAACAGTGTTGGAAAGCAGGAATAAATCTGCCTGCTGAAGACTCACATTAAGCTTCAGGTTGGCTTTTAAATGCACACAATGACTGTTTTTGGGCCCCATCACTTAGATTGAAAGCTATTTTTAAGATCCATATTTTACAAATAAAACCTGTGTTTTATTTGAAGTTATTCCAAGTTATACATCTTCTCTCTGGAGCTCTAGAAAGAACAAGTGTACCATTTGAAACATGGGACAGTATTTATCTAGCACTTCAATCTTTTTTTTTTTATAAACAAAAACCTAATTTCCTACGATATGGGACATTTAACCTTGTGAAACTGAAGGTGTGTCGTTGATTTTCTCTGCAGGATGGCGCCTGTCCTGGTTCTCTGGCTGGCTGTGTGTCTCAGCGGGTCATGGGCTGTGGACAAGGGCAACTTTAAAACCTGTGACCAGAGTGCCTTCTGCAAGTGAGTGCAAAGATTTAAAAAAAAAAAAAATCCTGACGAGTACAAGGTTACAGCTTTTATTAAATCGTCCATTCTTGTCATAAATTCTTTTTAACCAGGCGTCAGCGAGCGTTGAAGCCTGCTGAGTCTCCCTATCGAGCCCTGCTGGAGACCATGGAGCTGACCAACACCAGACTCACCCTGCAGCTCATCAATGACAACAACAAGGTACGCCACACACAGGAAAATATAGGATTACCAGTCAGATAAAGGCATGAATGAACGTCGTTAAATACTAGGGCTGAATGACTTAATTATATGATAAAATGTGACTTTTCTAACCACACGACTCGGCTGCATCAACTTTTAATGTTGCCTTTTAATCTGTCGCTCAACAGAACAGTTATAAACGGACACAGCCAAAGCTGTAGTGTCTTCACTACTTCACATGATGTATTGTTCTCTACAAACCTTTTCCAGCACTTAAATACCCTGTAGGACGGCTGTGTGGCGCCATGTGTGTGTTTAAGTCTTCATATCATCTTCCATCTTTAAGTATCCAAACCCATTGCATGCTACATGTAGTTATCTGATCCATAGAACAGATTTATGTAACATCAGCCGAGGAAGAGAAGCGACAGAGGGTAGAATTTTTAGAGCAAGTAATGAAAAATCCTCTGTTCTCTCCTCTGCTTCCCCATGCATCTCCTTTTCCTTTCATCCCTCTCCCGTTTCCTCAGGTGCGTCTGCTGCTCGAGCTCTACCGTCTCCAGGGAAACATAACGAGGGTGAAGATTAACGAGCTGAAGCCGTTGAAGCCTCGCTATGAGGTCCCTGACGTGCTCATCAGGGAGCCGCCTACTGAGCCGTAAGTCTCCCGGGGGCTGATAAACGGACTGCGCGGTGTTGGGTGGGTTTGGAGGTGTAGCGACTATAGTTCTTTTATTTATAAGCCCCAGAATCACCGATTTGTGCTACATCCTCCATTTAGATGGAGAGAATCGGCCCAAAAATGCATTTAAAATGGTCAGATTTCCAATAGGTGTTGCATGTAAAGTGTATACTATGTTTTTCAGGCTCCTGGTATTATGCATGCAGGCTCACTGTTATGACTTACCGGGTCAATTGAATGTTATCAGTAAACATATAAAACGTCTTCTTGAGGGATGGTGGATGCTGGAAAAAGGTTTGAGCTTATAGCAAAGTACAGGAAATGCAGTTGATTTTGAGAGTAGACAAATCACCATCCAGTGTTCATTGTGATGCTTATAATGATTGGATGTGTTTTCAGTCCTGCTCATCTCACAGGTGATTTGTTTTCCTGCATGTGTCAGAGCATTTAATTAATTGGTTGCAACCTGGGTGTAAATGGGATTTATAATATATTATCATATATAATATGATTTAAAAAAAAAATGCTCCAGGAAAACATAATCCACCCTGCCTTTAGGTGAATGTGATTATCAAAGAAATGGATATATAATGGATATATATGAATAAGGGAACCTTTCTATCATTTTATGTTTATTATTCATACCTGTTCTGTTAATTTGAACAAATATCTGATTGTGTGGCAAGCGGCAAACATTTTAAACTCTCTAGAAATAGCCTTTTTTTGCGTTTTCTCATAAATCATAAATATCTACTTAATTCCTGTCATTATTACCAAATATTAAATTCATTTTTCAAATTTTTAACCATTTGTCTGCATTTGTGATCCCATGGTAATTTTTGGTTAAATATACTGAATTCAAATTGGATTTGTTGGGTGTGGATTATTAGTCTTGGGTTTGTCGAAGATTAGCAACATTTAGTTTGAAGAATTTTCAGTTTTTCTACAGTGTCAGCTTTTAATAAAAAATGACATCATCTGATTGTGTGCCAAACGGCACATATTTAGAAATAACACATGTTAATATATTTTTTCTTTTTTCATCAATCCTTTAATGCAGTTTAGTCCTTTTCATAACTACCAAATATTCAATTGATTTTAATATTTTATTTTGAAAATTGGCCTTATTTCTGCTTAAAATGGCATCTAAAGAATGGGATATTTTTAAAACACTTGCATGCATGTTGAATTTATTGGGTGGGGATTATTACAGTCTTGGATGTATGGTTAACAGCAACATTTTGATTATTTTTTTTATTTTAAAAAATTTTTTTTTGCATTGTCACCTTCAAAAAAAGATCATTATTTAGATGATCAACCTGCAGATAATGACAGAACATGGTGAAAAGGTGAATTCTTGAATTCAAAGCCAACTCTTCACTTTCTGCTTCTCCTTTAAACTGAATCTTTACATTCACCTTCTCTCCTCTTCCCTCTCAGCCTGTCTCTCCTGTCCCAGGACGACAACGGCGTGGTGCTGTCCCTGGGGGCCGAGTCCCAGAGGGTCATCATCAGCGCCCGGCCCTTCCGCTTGGACATCATGGAGGGGAGCGACGTGGTGATGTCGCTGAACTCCCGCGGCCTCCTGGCCTTCGAGCACCTGAGGATGCGCAAGGACACGTGAGAAACCACGCATGCGCACGACACGTTGCCAAATACCAGCCCTCCCTTTTTTTGCTCTTCACTCAGTGGATGATTTCTATTTTTTGTTCCCATGAAATGGTTTGTTTTTTGAGTATTGTCTCTGACTCGTTGTTCTGTCCTCTTCTCCCTATCATCCTAGTTTCTCCTATAAAGTAACTAGCACAGTGGCTAGCCTGTGGGATAATATCAAGAGGGTATTCTCTAGGTAAAGACCCTTAAGATTTGTAAGTGTGTATTCTGTTCCTTGTGCTAATGCTCCCAAAAGTGCCAAAGATAGGGACTCCCATCACACCAAAGTCAGTATGTGCCCACAAATCAATGTGAATGTGAGTAAGAGAGGGGTGTGGCTGAGTGTGTGGATGTCTGACTGATTCAATACAGAATGAAGGGGTCAATTCAGCCCTGACACTTATCCTCAGATTGGAAAATAATCATTGAAACAAACACAGGGTGTTGATTCTTTGTCCTTATTTCATGAAACGAATCCTCCTAATCATGAAAGGGCACATTAACATGAATATGAGTCTGATAGGGCTGGGCAGTATACCATTCATACCCAGGACCTGTTTTTTAATTCATAATACAATTTTATATATATATATACATGCACACACTGGTGAAACCAAACAAGCTCCATGTAGCTGGATGTGAGGCCTAGAGATGCAACGCTGCTGCCTCAGCTCTGCAAACTCCCTCCCCTTTTGGTGAAATTAGCCCCTGAGTGAGCCCATATTGAGATGTTTGTGCAGACCTGCCAACATGGACACATTTTGCGTAACAGGCACGCATGTTTTGCGCATATTTGGATCTTTGGATTTGGTCCCGTTGAGTCGTCACAGAGTCGCAGATCCACAGAGATCTGCACCTAAAGCCTAGTTTATACTTCTGTGGACGTGACTACGCTATCAGCAGCTGCCCAGTGACGCAGAAGTATAAACCAGACTTAAGCAGAGTGCTTTCGGCCAATCGGAGCGCTTCATTTCCTTCCAATTACCCTCGCCTCACACCACAGTTCACTTCAGATTTTCTGTTTTACCTATATTTAACCAGGCAGTTTGCTTGTGATCAAATAATCTCTTTCGAACATGACATGACCAATATGGCAGATTTAGTGCGGGGTAAAAGGTCAAATAAATACGTTGAGTGTAGCGGTTTATCGGTAGCGGCTGCTTTTTTAGATCATACCGCCCAGCTCTAGCATCTGATGACTAAATCGCACACTGACACGCATCCCTTCAGCTGATCTAACGCTGAGATCGCATGAGCAACTGGGGTTCTTCACCAATTATGGTGTTTGAATTATTCGTCATGCTTGCTCGGTTATGATGAGCAGTAACTGCAATAGCTGGCAAAAAAAAAGGAGCCAGTAGAGCGACTCTTTTCTGCCTTGAACACACGTAGACTTGTTTCCCACCAGGTAGTCTGGTGTTATTTCCAGGTTAACCCAACAGCAACATCTCTCTTTGTGGTTATACTTTAGTTTCTATTTAGATCTAAGTATAAGAATCACAAAAAAGGGAAGAGTTCAGTGTTTGACCTCCACAGCCACCGTATGTGAAGTGTCTTTGATGAGACCTGAGGGGACCTTGATATAATCATTGGTCCACTGGGTGCCGTCTGGTTCTGCTCGGAGCCTTGTGGGTGTTGCGTGCCGCAGCCTCTAGAGCTCCTGTCCCATAATGCTTAGCCTAAAATAGCCACAAGGTAGGGAGTTGCTCAGTCCCTTTTGTCATTAAAGTTAGGCCGTTTCAAACCTTGTAGAGTCCTTGCTAGTTGTCTGTGTGGAGTCAGGAGGCGATCACCAACCTCCCTGTTTGTGTGTCCTCGTCCTTTTTATCACAGTTTAATTATACCCCCCATGTATTTACTCCCCACTAGACAGCAATACTTTGCCGAAGTGACATGCTTCTGCTCTTGCCACATCCTCTCCCTCACTCCTCCCTCCATGTTTCTGTGCCACGCAGCAGTCAGGCAGACCCGGAGGCTGAGAAGAAAGAGGAGGCTGATCCGGTTAACCAAGACGAGGTACCACGCGCCACAAAAATACCCATTATCTATCCCTCATCCTTTCATTTCTACCCCGTATCTCAGAGCTCCTTTTCATTACGTTACTGTTCTCCCTGTTCACCCGCCAGGCAGCAAAAGATGAGGAAGAGAAAGAGGAAGACGGGATGTGGGAGGAAACATTTAAATCACACACAGACACCAAACCTAATGGTAGGTCCTCTAGATTCCCTGCTTGAATGTGTCAATTTCAGCTCCAACAATTAAGATCTAATTAACTTTCCTTTCTTCTGTTTGATGCTCCTCCCCTCAGGTCCATCTGCTGTCAGTTTAGACTTTTCGTTGCCTGGTGTGGAGCACGTCTACGGCATCCCAGAACACGCGGATTCCCTCAGACTCAAAACAACAGAGTGAGTAACGAGTCATTTTTCACATGCAGAGTCGATTTGAATTAGGGATGCACTGAAAAGAAAATATGTGGCTGAAGCTGAATAATATAAAAACGCTTGGCAGAATAGTGAATACCGAATGCGGTTAAGTTTTTAATATTGTATAAATCTTGAATGAATTTTTTAGACCTTTTTCAAAGGAACATCTCTGGTAAGCACACATCCGAGAGCAGAACATAGAAACGCTGAAAAACTAAAAACACACACAAACGGATAAAATAAATGCAAGAAAAAAAGGCTGCAGGATGAAAAATGCTTACAAACCTCCAAAAGGCATGCAAAAGAAAAATATTACAAATATCAATTAACAGCCAAACCCAAAACAACCAAAACTGCAAATTCAAGGTCTGTTTCTGTTGCCACGGTAACATGATGCCGTTTGGCAAAACTCCACATTGTTGAAATCAGATGTGAAACTGATCCAATTTATTGATTTGTTTTTTTTTAGCCTCTATGGTTCACATTAATGCACTACGATAGCATCGTGTTTCCTTGGCAACGAAAACAGACCACAACTTGGAATGTGATATGCTGCTGTTTTTGTTCTGACTCCGGTGGCTTTGGTGCTCAACTTCATCGCGACCGTGGACAAACCAGCTTTCCTTTTAGCTGCATCACACGCCACTATTCTACCTCGCTTTTAACTCACTCTACTGAAAGCCAAACATGGCGTTTTTTGCAATATCTGGCCGAAACAAATCGGTGCATCCAATTTTCTTCTACGTTTGATACATGCACAGTTGACCGTGTTGGGTAAAGCCTGTGATTGTGTGTTTCAGCGGTGGAGATCCCTACCGGCTCTATAACCTGGACGTGTTCCAGTATGAGCTGTATAACCCGATGGCTCTTTATGGCGCCGTCCCGGTCATGTTGGCCCACAACACCCAGCGGACCACGGGCATCTTCTGGCTCAACGCGGCCGAGACCTGGGTGGACATCAGCTCCAACACAGCCGGAAAGGTGCCTGACCCCAAAGTTTTGATTCCTGATTGACAGTTGGGTTAAACCAGGCCACGTCCACTCACTCTTCTGAATCTCTGTCTAGACCGTGTTTGGCAAAATGCTGGATTACGTGCAGGGCTCCAGCGAGACGCCACAGACGGACGTGCGTTGGATCTCTGAGAGCGGCATCATCGACGTCTTCATCATGCTCGGACCAACGCCCAAAGACGTCTTCTCTCAGTACGCCTCCCTTACAGGTAAGAAAATGCACAACAGGTCATTTACAGTAACACTTAAAGGTGGTTGGATGATGATTTTCTGGAGCATTTTGTTTTATCCTATCGCTTAAAATCCCCTTCACACCCGGATTGCAACCAAATAAGTAAATGCTCTGACACATGAAGTAAAAATGGTAACCTGCTGGGATCAGCTCTGGCTTCTTAATGAGTCTCATCACCAGAATAATTTTATGAAGTTTACTGGCATTTGATAGCAGTTTTCCTCACATTGACTATCGTTTTGTTCTTCAGGCACCCAGGCCTTTCCTCCCCTGTCCGCCATGGCCTATCACCAGTGTCGCTGGAACTACAACGACCAGGAGGACGTGCAGTCGGTGGACGCCGGCTTCGACAAGCATGACATCCCCTACGACTTCATCTGGCTGGATATTGAGCACACGGACGGGAAGCGCTACTTCACCTGGGATCCACACAAGTTCGCCACACCCAAGGAAATGCTGCAGGGGCTTGTGGACAAGAAACGCAAGGTACAGATCCCAGACAAGTGGCTGAATGTAATCAGGATCTTCATTTTAATCATCCAGAAGATCTCAAGCATTTTATTTATTCTGCTTTCAATCTCAGAAAATAATAAGATGGACGCCTTTTTGGAAAATGTAATTTTTTTCCCCTCGTCTGTTATATAATAGATGGTTGCAATTGTGGACCCTCATATCAAAGTGGACAGCAACTACAAGATCCACACTGAAATCCAATCCCGGGGTTTCTATATAAAGAATAAAGATGGTGGAGACTACGAGGGCTGGTGCTGGCCTGGTAAGAGACTGACGGGGTGTGATAAAACATTCATATACTGATATAAATCTTTATAAGGAGCTCTGTGCATGATATGCAGACATCTTCATTATTACACTGATTATCTAATGTTCCATTTGTCTGGTTTTTTTTCTTCTCTGGATGAATCCTACCCTTCAGGCAGTGCCGGCTACCCAGACTTTACCCGTGCAGATATGAGGTCGTGGTGGGCCAGCATGTTCGCCTACGATCAGTACGAGGTGAATCCCGTGGACACTTCTCATCGTCTTTGTTTAATCTGTACAAACAAAACTGAAAGGAAAACCCCATAAAACACCATCAGTTGATGCTGAGCTGGTTTTCTATAACAGTGGGGTATTAAAGTGGGGTCTGGTTCCCCAGAAAGAGTCATTTATTTTCGTTATAATTCAACAGACAGTGAATGTAGAACCATTTGTATAGAGCGCCGCCATAATTTAAAATTTAATTTAGTAGTATTTATTTTCTATGATGTATTTGCCCTTTTTCACATTTAATTTAAAATTTTATTTTCAATTTTATGTACTGAGTTGAAAAAGAATGGGGTACATTCATTGAAACAGTAATAAATAAAATGGAAAATTAAACAATTGTAAAAACAATACACTATTTTTTTTTATGGATTAGTTAAATATGGACATTTCCAGATATATTTATGTATAGAGTCATTTATTCTTGATTGTGGTTTCACTCCTCCATAATTTTGCTCTTGAGTTTCTGCCACTTTAAAAAAAAAAAAAAAAAATCCTAAAGCACAAATCTTATGAGATGGAGTCAGAGGACTAGTTTTCATGAGTTTAAGGGTCCTAGAATAAGAAAGTACTTAAGACTCCTGTTATAATCACTGACTGATTAGCTCATAAGCTACTCATAGCATGGTAAATAATACCTGTCCAGGTATTAAAATGTCATTTATAGACAATAATACTGTCTCTAACTCATTTTTCAGGGTTCCATGGAGAACTTGTACACTTGGAACGACATGAACGAGCCGTCTGTTTTCAACGGACCTGAGGTCACGATGCACAAGGACGCCATGCACGGAACCTGGGAGCACCGCGACGTGCACAACCTTTATGGCTTCTATGTGGTGAGTGACATCCAGAAGGTGTGTTAAATACTGAAGTACTGAATCAAACGGTTTGCATTTTATTCCCTTTACTCCGTGTCAGTGTTTGAGATTCATGCATGAATGGAACTGTAGTTGATGCGTAAGAGACAATGAGACTGGAAATGATTTAATTTCAGTACAGGCAGTAGTAGAAGCAAGTGCTGACCAAAAATCAATGCATTAGCAGCACAAAAGGAACTTGACATTGACTATATATATAGACTATATATATATATAAAAATGTATTGCCAAAGTGCTTTTCATAACTATAAAAGCCATAGCAAACAGCTATGCTAAAGCTAATGTGAAGAAGTGAGTTTTTATTTGTGCTTTAAAAGTGGAGAGGCTATTCACAGTGTAAATACAGAGATGTTTGTTCCATAACAACGTGGGAGCTGAAACTACGAAAGCTCAATCTCCTCTAGATTGTAAAAAGGATCGAGCCACATCTAAAATCAGTTGATTCGCAGACCTGAGCTCTGGAGGGCTGGTGCAATTTAACAAGGTCAGACGGGTACTTGAAAACAAAAGGATCTTCAAAAAAAGGCCTTTTAAAAAGCAGGTAACTGGGTGTAAGGGCTCCCTGGTAGCTTTGAAATGTCTCCATTAATTGTTTGTGATCTGCAGCAAATGGCCACGGCTGAGGGTCTGATCCAGAGGTCTGGAGGAGTGGAGCGGCCGTTTGTCTTGACCAGGGCCTTCTTCGCTGGGTCACAGCGTTATGGTGAGTGATTTACTCGCTTTACTTTTACAGCTACCTCAGTTTACGCTACTAAAATTACAGCTCCACACTTTATAACATGTGCAGATTGCAGCCATAGAAGTCACCCTTGATATTATAATAATAATAATAAAGGCTGCAAACACCTGACACTCGGTTTGCAAATCTATATAATTGATTAACCCTAGTTTCCAAGTCTACATTATATGTAAACCTGGAAATCTTAAGTACTGTGTGTGTGTCCAGGTGCTGTCTGGACTGGAGATAACGCTGCAGAGTGGGACCATCTTAAAATCTCTATCCCCATGTGTCTGAGTCTGGGTCTGGTTGGAATCTCTTTCTGTGGTGGTGAGTATTAATTTAATTAACTGGTTTTACAGTCTGCTGTGACTCTAGTTTTTGGAAACAATCATCCTGCTTGAAGAGCAATATATTTTGTCACTGTGACTTTGAATGATTTTTACATAGACGTCACGATAATATTTACATGTTGAGCTGGAAAAATGTTAGTTTAATGTTGTCAAAAATGCAAATATCCTGGAAGTATGGCAGCGAACACTTACAGTACTAAAATACATGTTCATTTGAACCACTGGCATTTTTTATTTCCACTGTTGGCATAAATTAATGTGCTTTAACGTGGCTAAATTAGCATTAAAGCTATCAATCAGTTAAAGGCTAACGTACGATAGAATAATAAATCAAGGTACATTTTAATGAATGAAGAGTATTGCATATTGAAGCACACACTAAAGGGTAATGTGTAAATGTATGACATAACTTGTATCTGGAACGGCTGAAAATGTTCTGGAAAATACTTCCAGGTTAGGAGTGAACCCTGGTTTAATCATCTTTCTTTATTCCTGGACTGTTCCAATAAATATTTAACTAAAATAGTTCAAACATATTGAAATGCCTGAACCATCAGATTCAGCTTCCATGGTCACACATAACTCACTGCATCGCTGTTAATATCAGTATTCTTAAAATGATTTGGGCTTGTACAGAAAATCTTTGCAGGTTGTCACAGAAACGCACTCTGATAAATTGCATGAAGTGTTGCCATGGTGACGGGAACACTTCCCTGGGTAATTTTTACCAGTGGTTCTGGCTGTAGGATTTGGAAGAGACTGTTCAGAGGATGAAGCCGTGATCCTGTTTATGATCAGATTCATGTTTGTCATTGCAACCTGCTACGAATTTATCAGGTTGTGAAACACTGAAATTATACAACTTTTCAGTAAATATACAGTTGGTGTTTAAAGGTCTGTGAAATAATCCATATGCTTTAACCTGTTAAAATCAAAAATCCCCCTGATATGGGAGCATATGGAGTTTTATTCATAAATCACATGAGAAAACCTGAACTACAACATAAGCGTAAAGTGTTATCTGTCAAAGCATAATTGTAGATACCGGTAATTGTTTTTGCGATATAATGTGTAGATTATATTAGATATAACTTTATTGATCCCATTGGAAGGGAAATTGAAGAATTTGTATATATAATCTCATAAGATTTCTTACCTGGTTTAAGTACAATAACCTTTTATGGCTGTAGATATATTCCATATTATCTTTTATCGTAGGAGAACGGAAAAATAAGCCTGGGGCTAAAGTGTTTAGTTTTTTTCTGTAAAACACCGACATCACTAACCCTTTCATCCATCTCGTAGCTGACGTGGGCGGCTTCTTCAAGTCTCCGAGCAGCGAGCTGCTGGTGCGTTGGTACCAGACGGGGGCGTACCAGCCGTTCTTCAGGGCCCACGCCCACCTGGACACGCCCCGCCGAGAGCCCTGGCTGTTTGGACCGGAGAACACGGCGCTGATCCGTGACGCCGTCCGCCAACGCTACACCTTCCTGCCCTACTGGTACCAGCAGTTCTACCACACTCACCACACCGGAGAGCCCGTAATGAGGTGAGGATGCTGCAGGAAACTGGTTTTATATGAGCAAACTATTTGTCATTAATGGCAGACATGTGGCCTCTGTAAAGCAGATCTCTGCATTGGGAATTGCTGGTAAAGTAATGATTTAAAATCTGCTCTGCCAACTTTTCCAGATTAAATTACTGTGACACGCTGCCTTACTCATCTCTGACTAGATGCTCTACAGATCTAAATTTAGTGTGATTTCCTCTTTACAATACAGAACTATTTGTCTAAGGAGAAGTGGAAATGAATAAAAAGAAATGTACATTGTTTTGAATGTACTTTATAAAACAGCATCCACACATCTGAATCCACAGAATGAAAATGTTGTAAATCCCTAAGCTTCTCATGTTTTTCTTTTCTCCTGTTTCAGACCGCTGTGGGTGGAGTATCCTCAGGATTCTGCTACATTCGCTCTGGATGATGAATTCTTGATTGGTGAGAAACATAAAAATGGCTTCCTCAGCATGAGATGTAAAAATCAGATATTGACAGATATTTAGCCATATTCTTAATGTAGACTATGCTTAGATTTTGGAGCAAAGTAAAATCCTACCCATCTATTAAAACAGTCTTTAGATATATGTGGCCTTAAACTATTATTTCTGACATGTCTTTGTTTTCCTGCAGGAAGAGACTTGTTGGTGCATCCAGTCACTGAGGAGGGAGCCAGGGGAGTCACCGCCTACCTGCCTGGAAAAGATGAGGTGAGAGATTCTTCACATTTTTTTTTTTTTTTTTTATTTGACATCTTTATCCTCAACGTCAGTGTTGGATTTTAATGGCTTTTACCAGGTGTCATATCAGTGACTGAAGATTCACATGTTCTCTGAACTGCTGAAACCTTCTCCTAACCTGTGTGTGTGTGTGTGTGTGTGTGTGTTTCTCAGGTCTGGTTTGATGTTCACACCTTCCAGAAGCACAATGGAGCCCAGAACCTTTACATTCCTGTGACCATGAGCTCTGTAAGACACACAAACACATTCATTTAATTTCACATTTACTTCCTGTAATTGTACATTTTAGTTTTCCTTTAACGGTCTTTGATTATCTCTGCAAAAGAGGTGATGTTTTTGCCACACATAACTCAAAGTTCAGCCTGGATTTTCATCAAACCTTCAGCAAATGTTGGGAATGGAACCATAAATAGATGAATACATTTTGGTAATGCTCCTTAAAAACGGTGGTCAGGAACCCTCAGTGCTGCAAATTAAAGAAACAGCGCTGCAAATAAAAGAAAACTCCACAACGGAAGTGAATTACCGGGGACTATTATTGGCGGTGCACCTGTAGTTTTTTATGAGCGACGAAGAAAAATATGAATATATTATATGAATGAGTAAAGCAGAAGTAATTAGGGGGCAAATAATTGTTTCTCCAGTAGGTGCCGCTATATGACCATTATGGCCGGCAAGGATGATTGCTGAAGAAGACTGGAGGTTCCCTGCATGTGCGGGTTGTTGTTGTTGTTCTCGGTGACTTTTACAGTCACGAGGGGGCTTGAAAAATCTGTTGTGTACAGAAGGGGGAGCCTGGCAAAAAAAGTTTTGGATCCACTGCTGTAAATGGACCTTTAAACACTGGTTTGGTGCCACCTGGTGGTGATCTTTCTCCTGCTTAGCCTGGTGGAGTGCTCTTCTAGTTTAAATTCATATCCTTGTGTCTGATCATCAGATTCCTGTTTTCCAACGTGGTGGATCCATCATTCCCAGGAAGCTTCGGGTTCGCAGGTCTTCCACCTGCATGGAGTCAGATCCCTACACTTTATATGTGGCTCTTAACCCTCAGGTACGTCATCAGCTGCCATTATTACATGTCATGCCAACATGTTTTATTTCCATAAGGTCTGACACTTTTTTTTTTTGTTCTTTTGACAGAGAACTGCAGTGGGTGAGCTCTACATAGACGACGGCCACACCTTCAACTATGAAAAGAAGGAGTTCATTCACAGGAGGCTGTCCTTCAGCAACAACGTTCTCTCTTCTGTGTATGTAATGATTGTATAGGGTTGCAAAACTTCTGGTAAATTACCAGAAACTTTCCTTATAGACTTATAGAATGCTACAAAGGGGCACACATAAAAATAGATCAACATTAGCTTCTGAGAAATGATTTCACACATAAAAAGGTGAACTTGGCATTTTTCTGTAGAATAAAATAAAAAGCTTGTATTAACACTAATGCAATGGCATGAACAGAAGTATAGTTAACTACACAACTGGAATGGTCTTTAAACTACTTTTGATGTATAAATTCTGTGGTTACAGACAAAAAGGGTAAAGGAAATGAAAAACGGCTCATTTAGCACCGAACTTGCTAGCTATCTGAAATCATTATTTCATATTTACGAGTTAAACATTAATAGAATTACAGATGAAATATATTTACCCCCTTATATTATCAAAATTGGCTTTATATTGTCCATGGGCTCATAAGTGTGGCCTTAAAGGATCTAGAAATCATCTGCCTTTGGTTAAGGGGTGTACCCAACTATATTTAAGTTCCCTGTTGATGGCTGTCCTTCATTTTTCTTACATTTTGAGTTCATTCCCATTAATTCCCATGAAAATTTTCCAGCTTTGAAAATTCCCAGACTATTGCCACCCTAGTTATTTATAGTAATCAATCTTCAATAGACTTGTATCTAATTACAGTTCACATTTGTATTGCCCGACAAGAGGAAATTCCTTTTGCAGCTTAGAAACCAACACAATGAACACACTAACGCAGCTGAAGATGTTAAAAGTGCTGCTACTTCATGAAATGCATCATATAATAAAATGTTAATCATATCGGTGCTACAGTCTGCAGGAAACCACACATTAAATCCTTGTTTCGCTCCATCCACAGTAACATGGTGCCAGATGCCCAGTTTACTACCAGTTCTTGGGTCGAACGCATCATCATACTGGGAGCCAGTAAACCAAGCAAGGCCACCCTAAAGACTGCTGGTGAGTACTTAAACTCATGTTAATCCTCATTAATGGATTAATTTAAAGATGCATTAATCAGCTTTTTGTTAATTTATGAATAAAACTCAATGCTGCCAACATATCAGGGGATTTGGGATGCACATACTTAAATTATTCTTATTCTATTTTTGTAACATGTTTTTTTCTTTCTTGCAGAAGGCCAGGAGAGTCAGCTGGAGTTTGACTTTGACGCCTCCATGTCTGTTTTGACGCTGCGTAAACCCGGCATGAACGCAGGGGCCGACTGGACCGTGGCGCTCCAGTAACCATGGAGACGAGAAGAGAGGAGGCGGCGAAGGATGGAGGAAATGACTGAACAGGGGACGAGAAAGGCGCTGATCTCCAAGACTTAATAAAGCAGGACGACAGGACATGAAACGCATTAAAAACACACAGCTGTCCGCCCGGCGTACACACACACACACACACACACACACAGACCTGTTGGTCAAACCGAGTCACGTAGCGTCTCCACCACGTCCCTCTTTGTGTTTGGTAAAAAAAAAAAATGTATCAAAAAGGTTTACTGCTAGATAGATAATGATGTTTGTCACGTTTTTTTCAGATGGGTAATTTGCGGGTTAGAAAAATCAATTTTAATCGTCCACTCAATTGTCCATCCAGTCCACCTCAGAGAACAAAAAACAGATGGATTATTGTTTGAAATGAAGGCTGACATTCAACGCATGTGCGCCACCTGCTGGTGATTCCCACTCTGATCAGTTTCTGACTTTTAAAAATTGATTCCTTCCCTCTTTTTTATTTAAGCCAAGCACTTGAATCGGTTACGATCTTCTTTCCTCGTGCCACATTTCATACAATCAACAATCTAATATGTAGCTCTACACTAATCTCTCATTTCTTTTACATTTCAACCCATCAGGAAAATGATCTTTCAGTTCCTCGACTGTTTATTCTCTCCCTGATTTCATCAGTGATGAAATTGTGTGCATGGAAATGACTATCATGATTCCACTATGTGGGCGACTGGGCTGCTGCAGAGATGATTTTCAGCTGTCGTTTTTGAGCAAGATACTAATTTGGCAATGGGAATCTTTCAGGAGACTGAACCACTGATGTGTGTGGATCATCCAGTTGATGTGCTTTCTTTGTTTTATCATGTTTTTTCCCCCCATTAATGTTTACTAGATATTTTTAATGCACTTGAAGAAGAGGAGTAAGAACTTACAAGTTGTTTAGATTATGTGTTACTAGATATCGGGACAGTCCAGGATTTTCCAGTTTCATTTCAGTTTAAACATTAAAGGTGTTTGACTTGCAAATATCCCATAAATATCCTTTTTATTTACATAATCTGTTCAGAACGTACATTGTGAGTAAGAAAAAAATCAAATGATCCTGGAGATTCTGGATTGTGTCCTATCTAGTCAAATCAGACCTTTTTGTTTTTTTTTAAGGGTTTTGTTGTAATTTGTCTATTTGTTTTTATGATCCTACATGTACATGTTGCTGCAATTTTGTCTGGGATGGCTCAAGTTGGTGAGAATGGAAGTGATGGAAGAGACTTCAGCTGTCGATCAAAGTTGTTGTACTAAAAGATGAGACCAAGTTAAAAAATAAAGTTGACCAAATATAAGACAAGTCTTTTGGTTCTGATTTAATTCAACTAAAACAAATCGGTGCACGGTGACAATTCTGATGGGATTAATTGTTTAAATCTGAGAAATTAACATTTTCCAGACAAGGTCAAAATTATTGTTCTAACGGACAAATGGGTCTATAGCAAACTAGTTTTATATTTTGTCACATCTCTGCAAATGGAGAGTAAAAATAGATGCAAATATCATTAATTATTAATGCTATTGCAGAACAGGCTGGGTAAGTCTGCCCTTTAAAAGAAGCTTTAAAGATTTCACCTGCTGATCTGTTCATTACACCAGAGTTAGACTGTAGGAACTGAAAACCTTACACTAAAAATACTCAAGCTGAAAAATTAACTCTTGTACCTCACTTTAGAAGACTGCTTTCTCTGTACCATAGGAACCTTTAAAAATGTTACATTACATTTTACACACAATTTCTAAATTAAACAAAGGACAGGTGTGACAGACCTTTTAGATAAATCTTCTAAAAATAATTTCCTATGACAATTTATTGACTAAAAATTTCGGATATGGCTATATATCTAAGTATACATTTTTAATTTAACAGATTTAAAGTTAAAATTTTAATAGAATATTTTTAATGGGGGTGATGGAAATGTGGAATTTGCATTTATGGATGTGAAATTTACCTAAAAAGATATAAATAATAATAGAGCGTAATTTCTTGTTTTTGAGTCATGTTTATTCAATATGAATTTTTTGTTTTAAATAACATAATTTACCAAATATTCCCAAAATGTACTACTATATGAGCAATCAAAAATAAATGGGTTACATTTATTTTATTTTACGTCCATGTTAATTTACCTAAAAGGATATAAATATTATTAATAGAGGCTAATTTGTTGTTTTTGATTCACTTTTTTTCCAATATGGATTTTTTTTGTTTTAAATTACATATAATTTGCCACATTTCCGCAAATGTACTACTATATGAGCAATCAAAAATAAATGGGTCACATTTTATTTTATTTTAGGTCCATGTCGTTTATGGCCGTTGACGTCGAGTCCTGCGTTGATGACGTCGGCGAGACGTTCACCATCATCATGGCGGCGGAAGGCTGTGAGGAGATGAGCGGCAACGGGGAGCTGGAAGAGTCTTCAGGTACTTTCATGGACAAATTTAACGCAATTACAGAACGCAGTCGTGTCATTTTTCGTAGATTGGAGCGGTCGCCGCCTTCAGCCGCGGGCTCCACTGATAAACGCTGTTCTCGGAGCTTTTTTTCTGGGCAGGCATGACGAGCTAAGCTAGGCTAACGCGGTTTGCCCCGCACACACTGCGGTGCAGCATGTCAACTCTAACTAATGTTTATCAGAGAATCTGAAGGATGATCATCTCCCTGCTGTTAAACAGCCGGCCACATGTTGATATTTATGCTGTTATTATGTCAGCGGAAGACACGCGTGTGTTAACTCTGCGCTGAGCTTTGTTTGAATGAAATGTGTCTAGTGGGAAGTAACTAAGTACATTTACTCAAGTAATATCCTATAGTACATTGTTGTGGTTCTGTTACTATTTATCTACATAGAGTTTCTCAAATTTGCTCCACATTGATGAACATAAACATTTTCTCACGTGTACGAGATGTATAATATACTATAAACAATGATATGACACAGTCTGCATACTCAGTACTTTTACATTTAATACTTATAATACATTTTACTCCAATATTTCTGTACTTTTCTAAGTTAAGTACAGCAAGTAGTCTGCATATTGTATATTTTTACTTTTGATATTTAAAGTACATGTTTCTGGTATTTCTGAACTTTGACTTACATACTTATGCCCTCATATTTACAAGAAGTGTAATATACTATAAATAATAATATGACGTAGTCTGTATTGTGATTACTCTTACATTCAATACTTTAAGTACATTTTGCTTATAATATTTCAGTATGTTTTTGGTTAAGTACTTATGCTGTCACATATACAATAAGTATAATACACTATAATAATGACACAGTCTGCATAATGTGTATTTTACTTTTGATACTTAATGTACATTTTTATGATATTTCTGTCCTTTTACTATAGTTAAGTATTTATACACACATGTACAAAAAGTATAATACACTATAATAATATGACACAGTCTGCATAATGTGTATTTTTACTTTTGATACTAAGTAAACATAATTATATTTCAGAACTTTTACTTAAGTACTTATGAAGTATAATGTACTATAAATAATATGACAAAGTCTGCATAGTGAGCACCTTTAATTTTGATATTTCAAGTACATTTAGCTGATATTTATGTACTTTTTAAAGTTAATTACTTGTTATCAAATGTACAAGAAGTATATTACTCTATAATAATATGACATAGTCTGCATGGTGTGTAGTTTTACTTTTGATACTTAAAGTACATTTCTTTTTGATATTTCTGTACTTGAGTATTTATGCTCTCACATGTACAAAAAGTACATGTATTAATGTAAGTAAATGTATTATAATAATATGACACATAGTGAGTACTTTTGATACTTCACGTACATTTTGGTGATAATAATTACTTGCGTTACTTAATTAACATTTTCAATTCTGAAATTTTACTTGTAATTAAGTATTTATGACAATATTATTTGTGCTTTTATTCAAGCAAAGGATCTCGGAGTACTTCGTCCACACGAAAGAAAGAAAAGCCTGATACTGATGATAGTTTTAGTTTTGATTGTATTATTCATGCAGCTTATTCTCATGTTTAGTTGCCAAGCTGGTTTGACTGCACAGTTTTATCATTAAAACTCTTTAAAACTAGTCGCACTACTTTACAGATTACTTGCTTTACACAATGAGTATGTCGGTTTCCCCTAATACCAAACAATAACTCCCTCTCAGTCATCACTGCTGCCCTCTGCCTATGTTTTCTATGATGCTGTGGACATATTGTGGATTTTGGCCCGATCACTTACATTGACTTGAATGGGATTGTTTAATGGTCAGTATGAATAGAAGGAATAATTACAGTGAAACCTCTGTCCGTGATCATATGGGCACCTGTTGTATTCAAGATTTACTTGAAAATTGTGAACCTGTCCTTTAAAGATATGGCAGACACCTTAAGTCTAAAGTGAGTTTAGAAGAATTTAAAGTTATTATTTTGATTTTAGTCATTATTAATGTGAAATAGATGCTTTGTTACGTTAAATATTTTCTAAACTAATGGTTGACAGTGAGATTTCTCTACTGTCATTTGGTCTGTGAGGTATTACAGTATGAGTGCTCAAATCCTTCATGACCTATCAATTATAAAGACTTTTTTTATTGTTTTAATTGGTGCTTATAATATGATCTCAATGCAATTTCCTGTATATCTGGCTATGCCTGCAGGCTCCTCTGGTAGAAATATATATATGTATAGTCCAATGATAAAGGTGCATTAAAGAAGGGATTTCAGGTATAAAGACAGGGTTCTCACTTGTCCTGGAAAAACCTGGAAAATGATTGACGATTTTTCCAGTCATGGAAAAAGGGTCACAAGTCCTGGGAAATTATTTATCCTCCCTGTGCCCTGTGAGCGAATGCAAACAGGTTAAAAGTTATCCCTATTGCATGTTCATTTGAACCGCTGGTTTTCTTTATTTCCACTGTTGTTAGTATAAATAAATGTGATTTAATGTGGCTAAATTGGCATTAAACCCATCAATCAGTCAATATGACTTAATTCAAGAGTCTTTATTTGTTGGGTCTGTGGCTTATATACAATAGAATAATGAATAGAATGAAATAGAGGTACAAGTTAAATAAAAAAGCATTAAGGCACACATTAACAGGGAATGTATTAGTGTATGACTTGGTAACATGTCTGTGTAGTGGCTGAAAAATGTCCTTTAAAAGTCCTGGAAAATAATTTCAGGTCAGGAGTGGGAACCCTGAAAGTCCATCAGTTCCAGTTTGTTAACAGACATTTTCTGGCTCATTTACCTGTAATCTTCTCCCTCTGCAGCAATGGAGGCGGCCGAGGCCCCCGCCCCTCCTCCTCCCATCGAGATGGCCGAGATGTCGGAGGAGAACGGCAACGCCGCCATGGCCGCCGAGGCCCTCGCGGATGCCGACCCGACTCCCTTCTCTCTGCCACAGACTACGGAAGACGAGGAGGGGGAACTACCGGCAGACTTTGAGCGTCTGTGGAAGGCTGCACACGACAATCCCCAGGACTTCACGAGCTGGACTGATCTGTTACAGTACTGCGAGCAAGAGGTGTGTGATTAGTTTAAGTGGGGAGACAGAAAAGAATCATCTGGGTTTGCGAATACTGTCTTGTAGCAACCTGTTAGAACAGGAATCTTGCTGTAACATAATTATTTTCCTCATCTGTCCAGAGTCACGTCATAGCATCACGCAGAGCACTGGAAGCTTTCCTCGCCCGATACCCGCTCTGCTACGGCTACTGGAAGAAATTCGCTGATTTGGAGCGACGGGCTGGATACAACGACAAAGCAGAGGAGGTAAAACAGAGAGATTTCTCAATTCTGTGTTTTAAAATTTTAAATTAACAATTAACCCAACACTAGGTTATATGTGTTTTATAATTATAGGTGTATTCAGGCACTTGCTCTCAAACATTTTTCACCTCAAGGACTCTTAAACTCACAAAAACTAGACCATGGACTCCATCTGATAAGATTTTTGCTTTTAGATGTTTTATAACAGAAAGTCTTAGAAATCTGGGATCAGTATTATGGAGGATTGAAACTGACATAATCAATAATAAATAAATGACTTGGTACATAAATAAATATACCAGTAAATGTCCATATTTATTTACTATTCCATTTAATTAATATATAAAAAATAATACTACTGAAATAAATGCATTCATTTATTTATTTCAACCCTCCTGTTATGTTAATTTCTCATGAACAGTCCTATTTAATTATCCAGAAGACGTCCAAAACCCCAAAAAGAACCACTGTTTTAAGGAGTGTTTTTCACTGCTGTCATGGGCTCCTGTTGATTGATCAGGTGTTGTGTGTCAGGTGTGTGTTCAGGGCCTCCAGGCAATCCCTCTGAGCGTTGATCTGTGGATCCACTACATTAATCTGCTGCTGGGAACACTGGACATGAACCTGCCTGAGTCGCCCGTACGGATTCGCAGGTAGACGTTCGCATTCAGACACACAATAAAGACTTTTAGTTCGTATGGAACCAGCTGTTTTCTTGTCTCACTGATCGTCCAAACTCCGCCCTCAGCGTGTTTGAGGATGCGGTGGCAGCAGCTGGTCTGGACTTCCACTCGGATCGGCTCTGGGATCTGTACGTGGAGTGGGAGAAGGAGCAGGGGAACATGAAGAACGCTGCAGCCGTCCTGGACCGAGTCCTCAAAGTCCCCACGCAGGTCTACAACACCCACTACGATAAGTACGACCAAACACACACCAAGGAGTGTTTCTCGAATTAAATGTTGTTTTAAGTCCACATGGACCAGTCACGTCATCAAAAGGGAGGCAATGGCATTTGTTGTCACTGCAGAAGCTTTTTTGGATTTACACTCTACAAACATTGGCTCCAAAAGGACTTAATGATGAACTCTCTCTACGTATTTCTATGATTATTGATCCAATTAAATGTATTTAGGACTATTTTAACTTTTCTATACACACTTCTTATTACTACTTTTCTAAAACATATTTAAATGCACATATTAAGCTCACTTTTATTAGCCTGGATGTAACTTAAAACATTTCTCTAATATTATTTTACTATGAAATGTTTCTGGATTTTGTTGTTGGGGCTACACCTTATTCTATTCTATTCTATTCCTTTTTTCATCTTTTTTGCTATTATTTATATTGATGTTACCATTTTTTGGCATTTTCCCCTTGTTTACACTTCTCTGATTTTGACTCCACATATTTTATTGTCTTTTCTTTAGTGGAAAAAATACCATTGTCTTCGTTTTGATGACCTGTTTTGTTGGAAAGAGACGTGATTGGTCCACATGGACCTACAACTGCATTAAACTGTGTTTCCTTCTTGTTAAAGCTACCTGATGAAGGTCTGAGGAGCAAACGTCATTATATTAAATCACCTATTTGCTAAGTGATTGACAGTGTGCAGGAGTTCTTTTCTTTTTCCTGTCCTCTGCCTAGTTGTGCGTGACCTTTTCTTTTAAATTAAATGTCAAAATATTCCTGTAACTGCATTGTTTTTTCCTACTTCCTCCCTCTGTCAGGTTCAAGGCCCACCTGAGCAGCCACGAACCCAAAGACGTACTTTCCCCGGAGGAGTACGAGGAGCTGAGGACGTTGTGTCGCCAAAGCCAGAAGGCGGAGCGGGCTGAACAGGCCCAGGAGGAGGAGGAGGAGAGACCACCTGGGGAGGAAGAACCCGCCACACCAGAGGGAACAGACACAGTGAGTAAAACCTCCACCTCACCCTCATTTTTTGCATTTTTGCTTTCAATCTTTAAAGATTGTTAATTTGTCTCTAGCACATGAAATCAGACAATAGGCATTAATGGCAACTAGTGGTAAATGTTTTATTAAAGCCACAAAATTGTTTACAATTATTTATGCTATTATTATAGTAACTATAACTACATACTAACTACTATATTATAACTAAGTAATTATAACTACATACTAACTACTAAATCACGTTATGAATCTTTTTTTTCCATTTGAACAAATAGCATTTTATTGACTGACAACTATGGTTGCAGCTGGCACAAATACACCCATTAAAAAAATTAATTATCTCGCGTACAAAGTTAATTCGGGTTATTTTAGAGACTAGAACATTTAAATGGATATATACATGTCAGGGTTGGAAATCATAACAGTTTAAATAAAATCACCTCTTTCTGGGAGAGTTTCTGTGTGCCATGTTCTTGGGGCAGGAAGTCAGCTATAGTTGATGGTGGGCTTAAATGTGTATAATAAGTGGTGATTTTCCTGTTTTGTGTCAAGGAGGAACTGATGCAGAAGATCCGGGATCAGGTGTTGGTCGGCAGGGACAAAGTTTACCAGGACAACGAAGGCGAGGTCCGCAAGAGATGGCACTTTGAAGATGCTGTGAGTTTCTGACCTGTCACTCACTCAGTTGACAAAAGGATTTTCAGAGCAGTTTGTTTTAAATCTGAGGTTTAGAATTATTCTATACTCTTGCTGATGCAATATTTGAGTTGCGATTTGGTACTCCTACCAAAAGAGGGGTTAGTACTTTGAGGATTATGTGATTATTGTTTTTCTACTGAACTTTCTTTCAATGGGCAAAAGAAGCCAAACTCAAATGTTCTCTAAAACTGTGGTTCTCAAACTTTTTCACATCAAGGACCGTTATACTCGCAAAAACTGGACCACAGACCTCATATGAGATTTTTGCTTTTAGTTGTTTTATAACCTGAAGTGTACACAATTATGTAGAACTAAAACTACCATGATCAAAAAATAAATGAATTATTCACTACATGATCCAGTATGCCAGTAAATGCCTGCATTTATTAAATTTCCCATTTAATTAATGATTTTTTTTGCCTGTAGATCAAACGTCCATACTTCCACGTCAAGCCACTGGATCGCGTCCAGCTGCGAGCCTGGCACACCTACCTGGACTGGGAGATCGCTCAGCTGAGCAAAGACACCAGAGACCCCGACCAAGGTGACCACAAGAGGAAGACATTGATCCCTTTGTCTCTGTGTTGTGAATCCAAATCTTGAGCATCATTTTTTTGTCACTGTTGCCTCCCAGTAGATCCGATCCAGGCGGCCACAGAGGGGTTAGAGGTCACATCCCAACCTCTGGAAGTATCAGAGGAGGCTGCGGTTTCCCAGGACGACCACAGGGTTCGCATCCTCTTTGAGCGCTGCCTGATCGCCTGTGCTCTGTATGAGGAGTTCTGGACCAGGGTGAGCATGTAAAGTGTGTCTTTAGACCAGAATTAAAAAAGCAGCTTGTGTTTCTGTGTGTTTGTGTACATGATCTGCGCTTCACGTGTGTTTTTATGTTCGTGTCACTTAGTACGCTCATTACCTGGAGCCGCAGAGCGTGGACGAGGCTCGGGCTGTGTTTAAACGGGCCTGTGAGATCCACCTGGCCTACAAACCCAACATCCACATGCAGTGGGCCACCTTCGAGGAGAGGCACGGTACGAGAATCCACAAACACACGGCTTTGTTTACTTTCAGTGTATGTGCAAGTGTTAAAGATTAAAATGACTGTTATATTGAAATTGGGTGGGTGGGGGGGGGATTTAAAAAATAAGTAATTTCAGGTTTTAATCACATAATATTTGCAACATTTATTTTATGTAAATGTAAATGCATTTTAGTCGCTAAATGTAGCACATTGTCTAAACCATTAACTTCATCCACAGTCAATTTCCTCACTGTTTCCAATGTTGACTCACTAATTTTCTTCCTGATGAAGCCAGTCATTTTTTCAGATTTGTTTGTACTCGGACCAGAACCCAAACAGCTTAGAAACAAGAGTTTCTATGTTCTTATTGACAGGTTTTGTTTTTAAATGATATTGTATGGTTGGTGTGTCTTTTATGCACATTGCAAAGATCATCTCAGTACAGTTTTACACTTTTCTCAAGCTTCTTTCTAAGCTTCTCCTCCTCCTCTTTAAATGGCTGTGGGGGGTTTTGGTGGTGACTGTATAGTAGTGACATCACAACTTCCTGTAAGTCATGACTGCTTGTTTTAAGGCTCAGTTTCTGAATACAGGCTGTGTGTTTCTCTGTGGATTGAGTGTTTTTTAAACACGGGACAGTATTAATACACTCTCTCCTGTCATATATACAGTAAAATATATATAGGGTCTAATAAATCTATAAGGTATTCATTGGAATTAAACTGATTAAATTTCAATAAAAATGTAAAAATGTGTGTTCTAAAACCAACAGGACTGAGTCACCACACATTTTTCAGTGAAACTATTCTAGAAGCTTCTGTGGAGGATTTAGTAGTCAGCAGAATCATATTAACTCCTCCATCTTCTCCATCAGGTGACTTGACTGAGGCTCGGCGGGTGCTGGAGGCCCTGGAGAAGAGCCTGCCCGGGCTGGCGGTGGTCCGTCTCCGCCGGGCGGCTCTGGAAAGACGGGCGGGTCAGCTGGACCAATCGGAGGCCTTGCTGCGGGAGGCAGTGAGCGAATCCAAAGAGAAACCCACGTTGCACGCTTTCTACTCCATCAAACTGGCCCGGCTGCTGCTGAAGCTGGGCAGGAGCCCTGTCAGGGCACGGAGAGTTCTACAGGAGGCGCTGGAAATCAGTCCGGTGAGCCACATCCCAGTCAAACTCCCCGTCACTACAGGGTCCCTGAGGGGGTCTTAAAAAAAGGTCTTAACCCATTTAAGCCCTGATTTTGTTTTTTCAAAGATTTCATGCATATAATCATATCAGATGAGTCACTAACAATCATTCTATGTATCTATTTGTTTCGTTTTGTTGTGTTTGCTTTGCATGAAAATATCATTTTAACGGCTTTTATAGTTGCTGCTTGCACAAATCTGCCCATAAACAAAAACCTATTTCTCCCATGTACACAGTTTGTTTTGGGGGGATTATTCTCAAGATTTTAATGATTAAATAGATCTACATGTCAGGGTTGAAAGTCTTAATAATTTAAATAAAATGACCCCTTTGTGGGAGGGTTTTTCTATTATCATGTCATTTAAAAACACAGTCGTAGACCTAAAGGCTCATAGGCTTAAATGGGTTAAAATCATTTATGAATTTGGAAATGACACCTTAAAAAGATTTGGGGAAAAGTCTTGAGTTTTATCTGTGAAGTGAGAGAGGACAGAGTCTGGAATGTATGACCCTGATTCCACTAAAACAGAGGTGAGAAAAAAAAGGTGCAAGTTTGGTTTATTGGATTTACACACGATGTAGAGACCGTGGTATGAAAAGCAGCGATGCACATGGTGCACAGTGATGATAAAAATAAGATGTTGATCTCTTTATTTGATTTGAGAAAAAGCACAAAGTGAATATATTCAAAAGGATGGGAAAAAAATCTCTCTCAAAATGTACATTTTGTGTTCATGTTGGTTTCTTGTCATTTAAAAGTCCATTTTTATCTTTTTTTAATCCCACAAAAATCACTATTTTTTAATAAATTTATTTATTTTTTAACCTAAAAATAATGATCAATTAAACATTTAATCCATTCACAATATAAAACCTGTTGATAGAACGTGTTTTAATGTTTATTTCTATGGTTACACCACATGACATTTTTGACACGATCCCATATAATGTTTATTATTTAAAACAGTTTTAAGCCTATATGGAACATACAAAGCAACAACAACAGAAATAATAGTAATAATACTAATTATTTAGAGTTTTTTTACTGGTTTCTTTATCCCACACTTTGAAAACCGCTGCTCTAACTCCTGTTACTTTCCTCCTTCAGGATAATGATAAACTGCACCTGAACCTGTTGGAGTTGGAGGTGTCGGGGGAACCCTGGGCCTCGGCGGACGCCGTGCGGGAGTGTGTAACTCGAGCCCTGGCGGCCCCCCTGACCCCCCACACCAAGATCCTCTTCTCCCAAAGGGGCCTGCAGTATGCAGAGGACTACAGCAACTCTATCCAGAGGTCAGAGGTCAACATGAACAAGCAGGTTTAGGGTCCTTTTATGAAGGCGTTTTACCTGAATGTTCCGGTGTATTGTTTCTGCAGCGTGCTGTCGGTCTATGAGGAGCACCAGAAACTGCTGAATGAACTGGGAGGAACAAAGAGAGGAGCAGAAAACGGGTAAGAGAGGAAAGAAAAGAAGATACGACGCAATTATCTCTTGAAGTTGTACGATTTTATGCACATAACAACCAATAAAGAGCACAGCAAACGGTCCTAGTTACATATAGTGCATTGCGTTTATTACCTTGTTTGATTAGACTGATCACAAACGAGAAAATTGTCCACATTTGTAGTAAAAATGAGCCCTTTTCAACCATTTTTTTTACATTAAAAATATTTAAAAATTCATAATAGCTTAACATGACATCACACAGATATGATCAGTATGTCACTATATTTGTGATATTTAAAATGTTTTATTTCTCAGTTTTGTTGAGTAGCATAAGTTTGTTCAAAGATGCAGTTTTGTCTTTCATGTATTATGTCCTCAAATCTATTTTTTTTTCTCAAACCAAGCAAATAACCAGCTTTTATTAAATTTGCAGCGCAAATTCTTGAGAATTAGAAAAACAATTTTGCTCTTTCAGCAGTGTACTGTGTTTTTTTTTTTTTGCAGTGTACACCCAAGACTTTGCTTTATTCTGACAAAGATGCAGTAATTAACCTTCATGCCCTCCTCTTTATTTTGATTTGTTGATCATTTTGGTTGTGCTACTGCTTTTGGGCTGGGATTTTGCAAAAAAAATGTTCTTTTTTAGTTGAATTTTTATAATCCATAGTCTTTTTACTCTGGACAAACTTTGCACCGTTTCAGCACCTTCTAAGAATGTGAAATATTAATTTACTGTAATTTGTCTTGTTGATGTGTTTGGTTTCCAGGGACGAGGACCCAGAGAAACTGAGTAAAAGCGAGGACGGCTCTGCTGTCGCGGTGTCGGCACAGGCTCCGCCCACCATGCCGCACGTCCCCATCACCACGCCGCCGCCTCCAGTGATGGGCACGGACATGAGCTCCCAGGCCGGCTACGGTGGATACAGCAGCTGGTACCAGGTACGAGGAATCAATTCCTAACGTCTTAACCAGTTAAACACCAGGCTTATTTTTCTGTGAACATGTGAGGTGACTACAGAAGAGTCAGAATCAATTTATGTTGCTGTAACAGAGCAAATATAGTTAGAATATTGGAAAAAATACTTTTATTACAGATAAAAAAAGATGTATTTAGAACTTAAAAGAAGACCAAATTGACCCAAATCAAGAAAAAAACTTTAAATAAGCTAAATTATCTGCAATTTAAAGTTCAATGATTAATAAGATAAGAGTTCAGATCACTCATAAAAATCATAGAAATCACACTGAGGATCATTCCAGAACATGAAGAATATATTCTGTAAGAATTTTAAAAATGAGATTATAAAGGAGCCAATTAAATAATCACACAAACAGCTCAAATCTAAATTAAATATCAAAATAGTGGTTAGTTTCAGCCCTGCTACTGATATATTAAACTATTTTACTATGATAGACTCAGTGGATTTCATACATTTTTGGGGGTAATAAATATTTAATATTAATATATTATTTAATATTATTAATATTTAACTAATGAAAATGGTTTCTTCTTATTCATTATTAGTAATATCAAAGGGAACTTTTACTTAATTCATTAAAATTTAGACCAAATAAGAAAAACACTCATGTAAATCACAAAATCCCTAACTTATTGTGACTAGTGTATATTGATGCTGTAAAAGTAACATTGTGTTTTACTACAAATAAAAATACTTTATTCATTGTTGTAGCTGAGGTTTTCCTCATTCATTATATACATAAAACTCAATGGATTTTAACAGGTTAGATATCTATTTTATTATTTCTTGTATTTTAATGCAGTCTCTCTTCTGATTCTTTTTCCCCAGCAACCACAATACGGCAATTACAACTACCAGAACACCTGGAACTACAACCAGGGCTACTATCCACCCAGCTAAAGAGGGAAAACAGGAACTATGACACCAAAAGGCCACAGGATGCGGTTTGAGCCAGGGTTGACTGTGGGCTCTGCTGAAATACATATCCCAGCATCCTTTCCTCTCCGTCCTTCCTCTTGAGTTACCTCACTGTCCTGGATTCACGAAAAAAAAAAACAACCCACACACACACAAGAGCTGGATCTCAGTTCTCGTTGACGTGTCCTGTCATTTCAGCGCCGGTTCTGAGGGACGGGAAAGATAAACGAAAGGAAACGGCGGTTTCGGTGCATCAGGTGTCTCTTCCTCGCACGGTTTTAATCAGAACTATTTTTGTATTTGTTTGCAAGCCAGCCCCTTTGCTTGTCTTTTAAAGTCATCCAGTTTATCCCACTTTACAGGTGAAGATTGACATTTTTGTACCATTCCACAAAGTAGGCTATTTGTTGTTTTTTCTAATGTACATAAAGGTGTTTTATAGTGTGTCACATGTCTTTACTCGCATTTTAATTGTTAAAACTCAAACTCTCAGCCTGTTGGAGGGAGAAAATCTACATATCTACAATGTTAGGAAAGAATTTTCTATCTTCTCAGCACTGCTGCGTTCTCTTGTCTCGTGTCAGCAGGAACACACCGGAAGTGAATCTTCTCTGCAGCAAATCAACGAGCAGTGGAACGATAAACCTCACGAGTAGGGCGAACATTCACAACTGTTTTTACAGGATCATTAGCAACTTGTGTCCAGACACTTTTCAGTTGAAGAAAATACCAGCGCATGCATACTTATATGTAAACTTAATGGACTTTTGCTTCTGATCCTAATGGACACTAAAGAATTTAAATAAAATAGCAATGAGGCGAGCCAGATCCCACCTTGTTTTGCCCATTTAGTACAAAAATCAGACTGCTCGGTTTGACTAATCAGACTAGATACTTGTTAATTGTTTGACATATTTTTCATGATTCAATACATTGTCAGGTAGAAGGCAGGTATAAAAATTCAATGTGGTAATTTTTCAATCCTAATTCAGAGAAAATGGCCACAATGGAAAATATCATATTTAAGTGTCGGGAAGTCATTCTGATATTTGTAGTTTTATGTGTGATTAAAAGATAATTCTGGCAATATTATATAGTTTTCAACAAATCCCATGAAAAGGTCAAAATGACCATGTTTTACTGATTTTCAGCCATAGATGTGATGCTGCTCAATGACTCTTTGTGTTCAATAATGAAAGAAAATGTCAGATAGTGCTGTGGCTCATTATGTTTTTAATAGGCTACATGATAAATTCACTATTGGATTTGATCTTGTCATGGGATTTATTACAAAATAACACTCATCCTATAAGGAATGTTACATGAAAATTCAGTCCACAATCACAATTCTCCAAGTCAGCTTTATTTTAAGTAGATTCTTGGTGATTATGCAGACATAATTGTCGATATATTTTAACTTATAAAAAAAAAACTGGCAAAGTAGAATTCACAAAAATCAGGAAGATTGTGGAGATTAAATGTAAGGCCTGTTAAGAACCAATAAGAGTAGGTTTTGTCTGCGGTACTTTGCTATGTGGAGATCAGGTAAAATTGGACAACTTTGTTCTGCATTGTCTTTATAAATGTGTTGGAACCATGATCAGTGCTCCTCCAAGCAGCATCAGTCAGTAGCCAGCTGTCCTCACTACGTTCTAGAATTAGTCAAAGTCACTGTCAAGCTCACTGTGCATGAATCAACCAAATCAAAATCCAGTGAAATCAATTAGCCCAGAATGTTGAGGGGCTTCTGCAGGTAGTTTTTTGTTGGTAACTTCCTTCTCCGTAACTAGATTTTAAGCGTGAAGCCTTACTATTTCTGTTGAGTTAGCTGGCTTACTGAATGATACTAAAGCTCTGTTCCTGGGTCTGTTTCTGGTGTCTGTGGCGTTGTTGATGTTGATGATGATGATGATGTTGTGGAGGTGGTGAGGTAGGCTCACAGAGCAGATCCTCCTGATCTCACTTTTTGGTTACAACCAGCACAGCTGAAGGCACCAAACCTGAAATGAACAGAAAGGAAAAGGGACATCATCATCATCATCATCATCATCACAGACTTATTTAAAAAGGATATCACCACATGTATTTAATCAGGTATAGAAAAAAACGAAATAATATTGAAAAGTTTAACTTTCATAGATTATAAAATGATTTAAAGTATTTATTTCTTTACATGTTTTGTGCTACAAGCTAAAAAAAAAAACAGGAATTCAGAAATTAATGCTTTAAACTGAGAATCACACTACTCATCTGTACAGGTTGGGTAGCCACAGAAGTTCATAGCTAAGAAGGCTGGCTGTTCAGACTGCTGTTTCCAAGCATATCAATAGAAGCTATATATAGATTCAGGTCCAACAATTTCAAGTATTTTTTTCTTTTACCTGTTTTGAGTTTCCAGCTCAAAAAACCCTTTAATTAAAAGGAATTCAAAAATTCATACTGTGAAGAAATCACCATTTACTTCTCAGGTTTAGCAGAGTCAAAATATGGTTTCTATGGTTTTCTTTCTAAACAATATGTCAATCTTTCTGTTGGACTAGGCTCAGAAGTGTCTGAATGTGGTGTTTTTTGAAGCTGTGACTCCTGCCTCATTCCACCCTTTCTAGATCTCTGCCAGATTCTTGAATCTTCTCTTGACCTTTCACCTTTTTGACCTTATTGATTTGCTTAGACACAACCCTCTGAACAGCCAGCACGTTTGTGGCTCACGCATCCTTTAGTTGAACCAAACTGAAGCAGTTTAATGACAGTTTAGATGATTAGTGTGACACTTTAAAACATTCATGTCCTGCAAAATGTGTTGTCTTGACAGTATTTCTTTTTCCATGATATTCAACTTTTTTAGAAAGTCTGTATTAGTCGGCTACAGCAGCAGACTCACCCAGCTCTTTGAGGGGCTTCTCCATGTCCAGTTCAGTGTAGAGGTGGCGGGGGTAGGGTGACAGCAGCGTGAAGTCCTGACCTTCAGGTGTGTTTCCGTTCATCTGCACGTAGACGCGTACCGCCGCCAGCGGCTCCTGGGCCTTGAAGACTGTGTTGATGGTCGAGCCGTCCAGCATCCGCACCTGTAGAGGATGAGGATTCTCTACTTACTGAGCTACTTTGACACGCAGGTTTATTCAGTGTGTACAAGACATGGAAGAACATGAAAATACTGTATGTGTGACTGTATCAGGTATTTTTGAAAGGGTGTGTTTCTCTGCACGGTTTCAGTTTTTCATCCATCCTGAAAGTCCAGGGCCAAAAGTCGGGTTTCAACAGTTATGTTTGAATGGGAAAAAACAGTTTCTTCTTCTTCAGGATGTTAAGGCAGCCAGTGTCCAAAAAGTTGCATTGCTGCCATCTGCAACACTAGTTTATTGTAATATATCCTACTATATAATTCAGAAGAAATAGCTTCCCCTCCGACTTGACCCCAATTCTAAAACGCTTTTTAGAGATTCCTCTTCCCAGCCAATCTCTTGCAAATAATCTGATCAACTCTAGTCTTTGGTAGACATAATTTCTGCAAAAAAGTAAAACGTATTGTTATTTCTTGTCAAGTTCGCTGTGTAATGGTAAATTGAGGAGGATTTTGCGGCTTCATTTTTTTTTTTTTTTTTTTTTTAATCACGCCGGTGGTGTGGACCGGAATATGTGTATATTTTTTAAACCAGGGACCTTAAAAGTTCAGTTTTAGAAATGCCTGCATTGGTGTGGACTAGACCTGACTGGGCTAGACCTGACTGGACTAGTCTTGTACCTGTATCCTGGATTCCTCGTACTCCTTCTTCGTAGGTGGAGGGCCCTGACTGGTGGGTGATGACGGGCTGGGCTGAGACGATGCGGCCGTGCTGGAGGATCCACCACCTCCGAACTATCAGGACAGGTAAAGGGAAGAAAAAAGAAGTAAGTGATTCCTGGCTCCGACAGATGAGTATTAAAAAAAGGAGTGGAACAGGATAAAAGACTAGAATACCTTTTGTGCTCTCTCCTCTCGGTCTCGTGCTATCTTTTCTTTAACCCTTTGCCTGGCAGGAATAGAAAATTGGATTTAGGAAATTAGATATTTAAATCATCAATCACTCACTGATTTCATATCTTTTGTGTGTACGTTAGGCCTGAATAATCTTCTAAAATCTAAAAAACATTTTAGATCGAAAACTACGATCTTGAATCGTCAAAGCTGTGATTTTTTTTTTTTGCGGTTTTGCTAACCTAGGTTTTGTGTGTGTATGCCACCTCCCTGACCTTCTACTACTACCACCACTTTAAGTTGAGACTTTTTTTCTATCTAAGACATAAATGACTCTTTTAGTCCTTTAGTTGTAATAACTGCTGTTGCTCAAGCACTCAGTGTAGCCTCTGTTTAGCCTGTTTCTAGTTAATAAATAGGACGACATTTCAAATAAATTCTTGGCTTATTCTTGCATTAGTTATGGCATTTGTTTTAATGGTACGATGTAAGTTTCTGTGATGCTTGTAAATGTTGTTGCAAACGTGATTTGAAGACAATTCTGAATGAAATCGGAGAACCTGCCAGAAAAATCACAATTCAGTTTTTCCGTTTAACCCTGGTGTGCGTGTTATAAAGACCTTACCGAGCCAATTTGTCCTCCATCTTCTCCTTCATGCGCTGGTCAGCAAGCTTCTTCATGTCGTCGTCCAGCAGCTTTTGACGCATCTGCTGCAGCTCCTGGCCCTGCTTCCTCCTCGCCTTCTCCCTCTCCAGCTCCTCCGCCCGCTCTCGCTCTCTTCTCTCCGCCTGCTTCACTCGCATCAGCTCCTCTAGCCTGAAGAAACAGAGAAGATCAGCTTCATGATTGGCCACAAATGGCAAAAACTCATTGTCACAGATCAAACATTCAGTGCTAAGAGTTGCAGGGATGGTGCCCTCTGACCTTTTGACTTGTTCACGTTTCTCTTCCTCTGTCATGGGCTGATTTACGCTCTCATCAGAAACGAGGCGGTCGTCTCCACCTGTTGCCACGGAGACCAGAAAAACAAATTGCATGAGAATAGTTAAGAGATAGGAAAATGTATAGTGCTGTACTGAGATGTCTGACTGTGAAACACAAATGAAAGTTAAATCATGAAAAATCTAAACCAGTGGTTCAAAGTGGGCTCCTTGAGGTGCCCCAGAAAAAAGGAGAATCATTTATTTTCACTATAATCCACAATAACACAATATAGAGCTATTTGTAGAGAAGACTGCCAAAATTTTAAATCAATAAATGCATTTATTTAATTTAGTACTAATTCTTATTTGTTTTTATTTTCCCTTTGCACATACATTTGACTTCAAATTTTACTTTACATTTTATGTTTCAAGGTGAAAATAATTGGGGGGGAATGAATACACAAATAATACATTTAAATATTAATAAATAAAATGGAAATCAAATGATAAAATACACAAATACATTAATTTTATGAATTCATTAAATGGGAAATTAAATAAATATGGACCTGTACTGATTTATATATTTATTCTTAATTATGGCAGTTTCAGTCCTCAATAATTTGGCCTTGGATTTCCTACACTTTCTATTATAAAACATCTTAAAGAAAATATTATATTGAATGGGATCTGTGGTCTAGTTTTAAGGCCCTTATCAAGAAAAAGTTTGAGAAGCACTGATCTAAACTACAAAACACTGACAAGGACAACTGAAAACTTAGACAATGAAAAAAGAGAGCAGCAACTCAAAAAAGCAGCGTTAACCAGAGAAAGACAAACCAGCTTTCAACAACTACTTTATTTTACAAAGGCCAACTTGTGACTGCTGAAGTCACACATCCACTTTATTTGCACAGAACTAGTATTACCTGGTTTACCTACCTATCATTGTGTGAAAAGAAAAATCAGAGATGCAAGTTCACAGAGAACTATCACATGACAACTGCCTTTTGTTCTGTGATTTTTTTTTTTTATTTTTTTTTTAGGCCACATTGCCCAGACCCAGCGAAATATGGTTTGACTTTTTACTTTCACACAGGATTAAGATCACAGACAATCTACGTAGTTATTACTAATTATTACAAATTCCTTGAAGTCCCCAAGTGTGAACAGGAGTTAATAGGGAAAAAAAAAATCCACAAAAAGTTCCGACCTTCGGCGGTGCCTGCTTCTGTTGGTGGTTCTGTGCTGGACTGACTGTCTGTGGACCCTCCCAGGACGTTTCCCACAGGCGGAACATAAGGCTCATCGATGTCTGGGTCATTTTCATGCTCCATTAACCTGAGGAAAGAACACCGGAGTGAAGAGATGAGGAATAAAAACTCGGGTGTGTTGAAATCGTAACAAGCCGTGGAGTCACAATCGGGTTTTGGTCGTCAGGCGTGATATTCACAGATATGTTCATCATGACTCACCAGTCCATGGCTTGTTCTATTCCCTGGTTCCCCGTGTTGGCCACCGCCTTCTCCCTGCAAACAGCAACACAAATCACAGGCAGATTCACTCCTAGTGACACTTTCTCTTCATTGAACGCCGACTCAGACGTTACGTAGGTTTTTAATGTGGTGTCACTCACGCTCTGTTCCTGTCAAAGCCCATCTCTAGCAGGCTCTCAAGTGTTGTTAGCTCTGCCATCTTCAGCTGAAACACAAGTTATGTAAATAAATGGAAAAAAAGCAATCATCTATTTTCAATTTGGCATATTTTTACACACTTGGTACTTGCTATAATACTGTAAACCCCACAGGGCTGTGGATTTTCATCACTTATAAGTGTATAATGAAGGATCTCCTAATGTTGTTCTGGAGCCACAGCACAGATCTGTCAGTGATGGTAAGTACTTTAACTTAATTACTGTACTTCAGTATAATTTTAAATTACTTTCCTTGAATATTTCCATTTTATACTGTTATACTCCACTACATTTCAGAGGGAAATATGGTACTTATTTTTATTTGACAGTATTAGATATTTTTAATATTTTACACATTAACAAACGCTGATCACAATAAGTTAGTGATATTGTGAGAGACTCCGTGGATTTTATCTATTTTTGGGGTAATATTAAACTATCAAAGAGAACTTTTACCCATTTCATTAAAATTCAAACCAAATAGGAAAAGCTCTATTGTAAATAACAATATCCCTAACTTATTGTGAGTAATGTACTTTAATATTCTATTATCTATATTCTATTAACTTGTCAGTCTTTTTAAATTTTATTTATTAAGCATTTCATGTAGAAGGTGCCTACTATTATAATCTAGTACTATCACTATTTGACATAAAATAATGAGGCTCTGACATAAAATGTTAATATTCTTACCATTTACATTGTCATTTTAAAAAATGTTATTAATTTTGTGTATAAAGTGCTATATAGATGAAGTGGGTTAAAAAAATGATACACATAATACGATGCAGTACATTTGCTATTAATCTTCCCACAGTAACTAAAATTGGCTCCACATTCATTAGAACTACAGCTACATGCATTATGAGTACTTTTACTTGTGGTTATTTAAGTACATTTTGCTGATAATACATCTGTATTTGAGTAACATTTTGAATTCAGGACTTTCAATTGTTATCGAGTATTGTTTGACACAATTCCTACTTTTACTCAAGTAAAGGATGTGAATACTTCTTCCACTACTGATTGAGTAAATCAGTTTTCACCAGACTGCTGTTTTAAGATAACTGTGAATATTTCTTTTAACTCCAAACATAACGTTACACTAGCTCATGATTTTCCTTTAGCTCATGAGCCGCATTTACCATTATGGTCACAACACAGGTTTGTTATCAGTTTTCCACTTTTCCTGCAGCTTTGACACACCACTAGTTTACTAGTTTACTGGCTGAATGCAGTTGTTTATCATCATAAATAACGTGAAGCTAAGAGCTAAAATGTGCATTCATGTAACAGTTAGCTCGAAGCTAGCTGAGAAGCTTCGCTGTTTTAGCGCGATAAAAAACACACAGGAGCACGTGCAGACTATCACGGTACCGGCAGCTGTTAGTTTTCGTTGATTTGTCACACCTAAAGGCACAGACGTGCTATTTTCTGCATTTTACCGGTAATGGGAGCTAATATTAATGATGAAGACAACGTTAGTTAGCTACTCACACATCGGTCAGCACCGCTCCAACAGTTACGGGATCTCACAACGGTCAAAAAAGACCAGCACGAAAAAAAGCGATTTAAATGTATTTCTCCATCTTTTAATCCAGGCTGATTATTATTTAATTCCATGCATGAAATTGAGTTTGACGCCCCTGTCAAACTCAATGTCATTCCGGGCCACATCAGCGTTATGGTTTCCCTCGAAGGGCCAATTGTAACGATCATATAAATGTATATATGTATTATTATTATATTAGATAATTTCCTCTCCACTCATAATAGTGCTGGTGGCAAATTGCTAAGTTATTTAAATAGAATTTAAAAATATACTGATGCAGAACTTATGTTAAATTGTTGTTAGCGTCTAATTATTAAAAATGCTGCAGCAAAACATTGAAAATCACCACAGATCTCTAGAGACTTATACAAGAATATGCTGATAACCAACAATTTTATTTATTTAATGGACTTTTCAAAGATTGGAATCTATGGTTTGTGTTGCTATTCTAAATATTAAAGAATAGAAAGTACAAGAACGTGATGACAGATGTACTTCAACAAAGGAAAATAAGGAAAAACAGAAACTTGCTTATGTGATCACATGCTTATGTGATTGAGACTAATAAAAATCTATTACTTGAGGTAATTTATCTATTTATTTAATATTATTTGTGTATTTATTTCCAATTGCACCTGAAATTATTTGATTTCAAGTTTTACTTTTCATTTTATGGAAATAAATACATTTAAATATGAATAAACTAATAAATAGAATAGAAAATCAGATAGATGGGAAAACAAATAAATTAATTTTATGAATGAATTAAGTGTAAAATTAAATATGGGCATTTACTGGCATATTTGATTATTTACTGAGCCATTTATTTATTTACTTCTGATCCTGGCAGTTTCAGTCATCAAAGCAAAAATCTTCTGGGGTCCGTGGGCTAGTTTTCATAAGTTAATGGGTCCTTAAAGTGAAAAAAAATAATTCATTTTCATATATCTAGCCATATATCTGTCTCTAATGCAAGTTTTCATACTCAGTTTCTCTTCTACAAAGACAAGTATATGTATTAATCTTGCTCTTATATATAATATATAATGATTAATTGATTGATTTCTTAGTCTGACTAGTGAGTATGAAACTAATCATCCTCCCTCTGTAGTAACTGATTAACAAGCTACAACTTTGTTCCAAAGGATCATCGATCATGACTCAGTCTGAAGTTGCTGCAAATAAAACCTAATGTAAATTAAATTATTAATCTAAATCTAAATTAATCTAAAAGTTTAAATGACTCAATGACATAAATATTATATTTTACCTGCATTGTTAAACAAGATCTTAGACATCTGGTGAACAAAAGAAAAAAAAATCAGTTTCATATCGTTACTCATTATCTATGAAGGTTTAAATTGTTTTAAATCTCTGAATTTAAACATTTAAGTGAAATTACTGATGTCAGACATGCATCTTTATATGTTATAGTGGGATTAAGCAATAAAGAAGCACTTTGATTCTTCCTATTGGCGCTCCATCTTTTATGATGTGATCCCATCCTCAGGTGTTTGTGGGTGTTTGAGCTGCAATAAGCTGAGTTTTATGAGCCGGTTGGGTCTGTTACATATTTACAGTAAGTGTAATGATTAATTTTTACTCTCCCCCACACACAGTCTTAAGCAGCCGTCATTCAGGGGTTTTCTCAGGGACAGAATTCTTCCTCGGCCCGCTCACTTCTTCCTCACTTCACCTTCAAGAGCTTCTCTCCTGAGTCGTTCTTGCTGTGTTTTCACTTTTCTGACTTAAAGAAAGAGTTGAGCTTCATTTGCAGTGTTTCCTTGGTGAGTATGAACGTCTTTATTGAGATTTCATTGTTTATAACAAATTTAAAATTAGAAATTATTAATCTTTTATTTTAGAGATTATTATTGACCTCATAAACTTGTGGAAAAGCATAAGATAGGGGTATATAATTTTCACCAAACGTATCCTGTAATGGATTCGTTTGTAGTTTACTATTAATTAAAAATTAACTGTTCATTGACTTTGAAAGCAGCTTGAGAAACTCCAGTGAATATTTGTTTCTTAATCTGTAAAAAGTCCCATTTTCTGAGGAACTGTTCTGCCTCATTTGAAGAGAACTAAGCAGCAACAAAAGAGCCACAAAATGGCTGTTGGCGACAATTATTAAACGGGTTAAATGGGTTAGATTAAGATCTAAATGCTTCCTGTTTTTTTGGTTACTATGGAAGCAAAAATTATCCCCCAAAATAACAATAAATAGACAATAAATGAATAAGAACAACTGTTATTGGGACTCAAATCTGCTTTTTATGTTTAATGTTAAAAATCTGTTAATTTCTCCTCAAAATCTATTTCATTTGTCCATAAAGCATGCAAATTATTGTCAAAAGGAAGCATAAAGATGATTCAAATATAATCTTTTCAGAATGTAAATATTAGAGATTTTACTCAGTATTTGTAACCAGAAGTCAGTCTGACTCCTAAAATAAATACGATAAAAGTCAATAATTACCGACACACAATAGTGCTCAGAACTTTCTAAGGTTTTCTGTCCCGACTGTACAAACTGCATCATTCTGATTCAAACTTCAGCACAAATTGAAAGAATCTCTCGATGCACCAATAAAACTTTTATTGTGGAATCATCTCGTATACAATACAGCGAGATGAACAAAGTCTAAGGAGCCAATACAGGTGAAGGTCACTTAGTCAGCGCTTAAATTACTTTACGGCTCTGTTTTCTTACAGGAGCAGGTTAAGGGTCAAAGTTCAGCCAGGATAAGTTAAGAGAGTTTCTATGAAACACATCGAAAATGATGCACAATCGCCTTTTTTACCGCTTTGGTTCAAAGGCTAAAACTGATTTGCCGGCACATCCCCTTGACTCCTGGCACGTGTACTTTGATTCAGTGATTGACCCTGATTTTTATTGGCGTCATCAGGGTAACTCATAATCTCAGAAGCTGTAAAAAACTAACATGCCAATGATATTTTTCTGGATTTATTAGCTGTGGGTGGTATTATCACATGAGAATATGCAATAAAATCATTTCCTTTAGTCAGCAACCATTTGACCAAAAGAGGGCAGCCTTACTTCATATGTGGAACTTTATTCCTGCTCTGGTGAGTTCAAGAATGTGAATTATGAAATGCTTAATTTAGAACAACTGCAGGGATTTCCCACTTTAATATATTGAATATTACAGCAATAACCCTGTTATATTTCCAGATACTTGTACTAACCTTCTTCTTTGTGTCTCACCAAGTGGGAAACAAACTGTGCAATCAATCCTGATGAAATGAGTCCCATCGCACTCACACTTTCCCACCAGAGCTGTCAGCTGTGCTGTTTCAGTGGGTCTCACCAGCTGTAACAGCATCTCCATATGGAAAGACTCTGGCTTCCAGTGGAGCTGCTGTTATCTGTGGAGGGACACCTCTAATCTTCAGACATAAGCTGCTGTGACATCTCCATACATCTGACTTTCATATTTTGATGTTTTCTTGTACAGTAAGATATTCTACTTGTTGTTTTATCCTGATCTGTCCCATGCTGATGCTTATTTCTATGCAGTCGGTTCATTGCAATAAAATAAAAAGATTATCTTATCTCAGTTTCCTTATCATGCTGTTTGTACAGAGAAAACAGAGATGACATTTCAGGACACGTCACTTACCATCATATCGTGACTGCATGTGTGTGTTATTTGATACAGCTGTCTTAAATTGGAAGCGAAAGTAAAACTACAGAAAGAAAGCAGCATTATGTTACTGAGAGATTCCCTGACATGGGTGGAAATTACCAATAAATCCCCAACCCACATGGATTTACAGGAAACAGTAGATATATAACATAACGGTGCCCAAAAGGACAAAAATAAAATATTCTTTTCTGGTACAGATAAAAAAAAAAAAAAGTTGAGACTAACAATTAATACTTGAACTATAATAATGTCAACTAATATCTCTTGTTATGTCCTTGTCCAGTGTCAGACAGGAAACTGATTAGATAATAGACACCACACGATCTGAGAAATGCACAATAACAAGTGTGTTAAGTATAAGAATTAAACTGGAAATACACATAGGTGGTATTATGTTGGTGCAGATTTTAGATTAAAACCAAAGCCATGCACCAGACATTGTATTGTATTCACATTATGTAAAGGCACGCATAAGCATAAAGGCTATTCCAATAGGACCCTTTCACAAATTAAAGTTATTATATATATAATAGACATTTTTATGTATATACATATTTGTATGTTTGAGACATTAAATATTCTACCATATTTCAGGGGGGATACTGGGGATACACATTCATTTGACACCCACAATAAAAAAAATGAAAGAAGCAGAAGACTTTTATTTTGAAAAACATAGTAAATCATGCCTATATGTGTTTTGATATGTTTTGACTCGGCAGGGAGAAAAGTTGATCTACAGAGAATAAATATTTGAAAGTAAGGCAGAATGAGAGTCTTACTGCATTCTATTTTTAAATGGCATATGGTTTTCTCATTTACATAAACGGATATTTCACCAGAATGCAAAAAGAGTTTGACACAGAATTTCCTGGAGGAACACCCCCCCTGCCCCCAATGTTAAAAGGAGATCCATGAAACTCTATCTTGTCTGTGGAGATTCTCTGCTCCGAGTCCTCCAGGGAGGTTTGAATCGAGGGCAGCCGGACTTGTTTAGTTTCTCCTCTCATCCACCTTCTTGTGTTCTAACTGGACCCTGGAGTTTACCTCTGTGGTCGCCACCACAGACTTTATAACAGCGGTGGGTGGGTTCCTTGTTGCTAATGTCGTTGACTAGCATTAGGGACCCTGAAGGCAGGTTTTGAATATAAATGGTTGGATGGTCACATGAGGACAAGTGTGAAAGGTTGTTACACGTCTGCTGGGAACGTATTTATACAGTCTGTGGCTGGGAAGCTGGGAACTGGGAAGGGATGAAAGGAAAGCATTGTAGGTGGAGGACAAGTGGTGTCGTAGGCCTCATGTGACCAGTGGTGCAAAGTAACTGGAAAGTAACTAAGTACATTTACAGTTATAAGTACTTTTACTTACTTTTACTTTTATGATGCTGCTTTATTTATATATATATATATATATATTACTATAATTATACCCAAAGCATCTCATACTACTACTACTACTACTATCTCATACTATATTATACTACTTGTGAATAAACACAAGTAGTATAATATACTATAATAACAAACAACAGCCTGTATAATAATTTTGACACTAACGATATTTAGCCAATATTACTATACATTTACTTGAGGAAAATGATCAATTCAGGACTTTTACTTGTTAATGAGTTTTTTTTTATGACAATATGTTCACTTTTACTCAAATAAAATATCTGTGTACTTTGCCCACTGTTGCATGAACCACTCCAACTGTCAATGACACTTGGCCTTAGGGAACTCTATTGATTTTACAATAGCAAAGAAACAAAATGCTGTCAATATTGTTGATTACACCCTGACGACTCTCCACGAGGCACCGAGAAAGGAAGAAGTTGGATGAGAAGTGAAACATCATCAAATATCTACATACAAGCAAGTCCAGTTTCAGTGGTGAATGAAGAACTTAGATTCTTTACTTAAGTAAAAGTAGGGACACTGTCATCAAAAACGACTCAATAAAAAGGAAAAAAATCCTGAATTGAAAACATTAACTTAATAATAATAATACATTTTATTTGTATACTGCTTTTCTGGGCACCCAAAGCCACTTTACATTCAAAAATATCGTGGATTAGAAGCATAAAGGTGCATCAAATGGATATAGTCAAGTTAAATTCTACTCAAGTACAAAAGTACTTAATTACTTTCCACCACTGTCTCTAATTACTCTTGATTCAAGACTCCTTGGGGTCTACTGAAAGTTAATTGCTTTCTGTCACATTAAGTCATCAACTTCCTCCTGAGAAAATGAAGACAAATCCTCCCAGAAAGAGGTCATTTAATTTAGATTATTATGATTTTCAACCCTGACATGTATATATTTATTTAAACATATATATCTGTAGAATAACCACCCCAAATAAAATTTGTACATGGGATAAATAGGTTTTTGTTTATAGGCAGATTTGTGCAAGCAGAATCTATCATATCCATTAAAATGCTATTTTATGCAAAAAAAAAATAGATATATAACATGATTGTTAATGACTCAACCGATATTAATATATGCAAAAATCTTTTTAAAAAATTGGGCTTAAATGGAAGTATAAAATGACAGTCATACATTTAGCAGCTCTTAGGCTTAAATGTGTTAAAGGAAATTGTATGGGCTTTTATTGTGAAGGCTGTACCGTCTACTTCCCCTTCGCTCGCGCTTCGCCGGTTGTTCACAACCTGACAGCCGCATGCTAACTCCTCCAGCTAACGGGGACGCCGCGGAGCAGCGACTTATTTAATTATTAAGGCGGTTTCTGCAACGTTAGACGACTTCTGCGTTTTTTTTACGGTGGCGTGAAGCTTTATTTGAAAAAAACGTAAAAACGTAAAGCAACGTCATCCGCTGAATGACTAGCTGAGCTCGCGCACGAGGAGGGTGGGGACACAAACTTCAAAGACCTCGCCCAGCCATTGCTGCTCCGCTCTTTGACGGCGTGTGAGAGAGGAACCGGACCACGTTTAATCCCTCAGCTGACCCAGGACCCAGAACCATGTTCAGGAAGAACCTGAAGAAGGACCCGGAGCTGTTCCAGAATGTGTCGGAGGGGCTGCGGCGGCTGTACCGGACCAAGCTGTTCCCGCTGGAGGACACGTACCGCTTCCATGACTTCCACTCCCCCGCGCTGGAGGACGCCGACTTCGACAACAAGCCCATGGTACTGCTGGTGGGCCAGTACTCCACCGGGAAGACCACCTTCATCCGCCACCTCATGGAGCAGGACTTCCCCGGGATGCGGATCGGCCCCGAGCCCACCACGGACTCCTTCATCGCGGTGATGCACGGCGAGCAGGACGGGGTGATCCCGGGGAACGCGCTGGTGGTCGACCCCAAGAAGCCCTTCCGCAAACTCAACGCCTTCGGCAACGCGTTCCTCAACAGGTAAAACAAAAAAACTCGAAAAAACGGTGCTGCGTGAATCACCTGAACGCAACACCAAGTAAGAATACACGTATCACCTGTAAGAATACACGTATCACCAGAAAAACACTAATTGAGTATTACTTTAGTACTGGAGGCGTCTGGTTTCCACATCTCATTAGTGTAACTGAATATTGATCCAGAATTGGCTTCCAAACTATTTGTGATGTCACAAGTCTTGCTCTCATCGACCATATTTCGATTATATTTTGTAGTAAGTGAAGAAAAGGCTCAATATTAAAGTATTATTACTTCCTTACGTTACACCACTGCCCAAGTGTCCACAGCACAATAAAGAGCTTATGCTGAGCAATGTGAAAAATGTAATTCACCAGGATTATAGGACGGAGCAGTTAGAACAGCACAGCTATCAACTAATGTATGAATGAATGGTTATGTCATGCTTGTGTTGAAATGTCCAGTGGTGGAAAGGAACTAAGTACTTTTACTCAAGTACAGTACTTGAGGTACTATAGTATTTCCATTTAATGCTACTTATATATAATTCTACTTTTACTCAAGTAAAAGATCCAAGTACTTCATCCACCACTGGAAACGTCACACAGGATTCAGTTGTGTGTTGTGAAACAATGAAAAAGTCTCCTCCACACAAGTCCTTGCATGTACCACACCTCAAGGTAAATGTAATAAGTGGTGTTGCACAATCTTTCCCAGCTGTGTCAAAACCCAAAAGTGTGAGCGTTTTTTTTTCCCCTCTTTCATCACGCTCAGAGAATGTTTAGTGTCAATAAGGTAGAGGTGGAACAGCCGGTCTGTGAGTGGCAAAGAACAGGAAGGTGCTTTCCGAACACCTGAACTCACCTGTCACATTCTTTTGCTTTCACTTTGGAGCAGATCCTACAAGATAAACCCTCCCCTTTCTGTCAATGGAGACAGACCATAATGTCCCAGTGTGGGCCTCTTTAAACATAGAAATATTTGAGTGGTGTTGCTTGGCAACAGCACTGACCTTGTCCTGTCCTCGGATGTGCGGGCCATAGGTTTCATACCTTTCCCGGTCATATAAGTGTTGCCACATCAGTAACAAGCCGGCTTCATTACTCACTACCTGTGAGAGGGCCTCGTGAAGTCTTATTGCACTGGGTTAAAGGTTTTTGCGTCTATCTCCTTGCAGCCAGGGCGGAAACTAACAGGAAAATGGTGAAAATATCCCCAAAGCTGAAGCCGACGTCCTTAAAGATCTTCGGTTTACTGTTACAGGAAATTGTAGAAACCAGAAAATCATGCTTGAGTAGCTAGAACTAGAGATTTTGGATATTTTTATTTCTTAAAAGATGACTGGGTCAGTGGGAAAAAAATCATGTTTGGCAAACGAGAAAGTCAAACTTTTTAAAATACAGTTTCAGGAAAAATGTATGAGGAATCTCAAAATCATTTAAAACATTTAAAACTTCTGACATGAAATGATCAATTTTATATATTTAATCCACCTTGAATATAAAATTTGATGATAGCATGTGTTTTTCATTCTTTCTTCTGGGGTTACACCACATGACAGTTTTGACATTGTCACAATTAACAAAATAACTGGCAATTTTTAATGTAGAAGTTGGCATCAAATCAATTAATTGACTAATTGTGGCAGCTTTACGTAACAGTATTGCACATTATTTGTAGCATGAGTCAGCATGTTTCTCAGTAAAGTTATATTCAGGGTGTCAGGATATTCTACTCAGTGGAGTTTGGTCCATATTCCTGGTATTCTAGATATTGTGAGTAAATTTCCAGAATATTTCCTCCAGACATTTATGACTCATTCGGTGAGGCTTACTTCTGTTATTCACCCGGATGTCAGTCTGTTAGGAAAAAAAACTCGGATGACTCAAGTGTTGCTCAGGTGGGGCTTTTAGTGATTATGGCAAGATACCAGATGAGAAATTAGGGAATTATAGAAAGTGGAGGGGGGAAAGCAGAAGAGAAAGTGAAGCAAAAAATTACAAAGAAAGAGAAAAAAAAAGGGAGTGAGTGTATGAAACGAACAGATGAATAAAATCCAGTGACTTTGTAGTTAAATTATTCACTCATAACAACCATAAAACAGCACAAAACCAGAACAAACATTGTGCACAGCATGAAAAAACAATCATGTGTTGAACAATGACTGAAAAGGCATAGGTGGAAGCAAACTGCTCATAAAACCTATCCTGTATTGTCAACTTTTTCAACTTTTATGGCTACAAACCTCCAGAAAAGCAAAGAACATCTCTTTTCTCTGTGGATGTGCAATGACAACAGATGGCAAAGGCAGCCTGTTTGTCACTTCCTGTCGAGGATGTCGGTATATCCCCGTCTCCCTCTGCAATAGGTGGTGTGGTGTCACCTTGCTCAGGAAAAAACGGTCCCACAGATGGACAAAGAAGACACAAAACGGATGATTCACTTGTATAGAGTCATGATCTTAATCTGTTATTAGCTCCAGATTATGAAGTTGTTCCTGCAGCCGTGTGCTGTATTAGGACAAACGACGCAAATACACTCAGGCGAACACTTCCCCGCAGATAGGGCCCATTTCCATTATCGATTGTGATCCCTTCCCTTAATTATGTGGAGTGTTTACTTCTATCTCGCATGGGGGCTAGAGCCAAACATCATCAGTCAACCCCACCTGGAAAAAAAAAAGTAATGTCATCCATTTCAGAAGTTTTAAAGAGTGGAGGATGTTGGACATCACAGTCCGCAGTTCACCCCCTGGAGTTTATTACACGCTTGAAGGGAAACCAGATAAGATTGTGCATTAACAAAGGCCATTGTCCACTTCAGCATCATTCGTCAAACTGTTGGATGCGGCCCCGCGGTATCATGGGAGTCGCGCTTGTCTTTCTGCGACTTTTCCCTCAGAAGTATTGCCAGGTTCGAGCGGTTTTAGCATCGGCCTAATTAAAGTCTTTTGTAGCTAACATGATCGTCCTTAACAGATATGCGAGTGTGACAATAGCAGGCGCGTGACCTTGTTAATTGTGTCGACCTGGTGCGTTAATAAATCAGCTGTGACGTGCACGTCGTCAATGAAAAGCTTGTCGAGATCCAGACGAACATTTGGATCCGGGCTGTTTTTGGCTCCAACTGGAAGATTTTTTTTTTTCCCACTTTCCTCTCAGTAGGCCAAAAGTATTTTTGGTTGGCGTTCAACTATGGGTTTTTACTCATAAGAGCAGATGTCAAAAGGGTATCAAAGGTCAGACTTGTTAATTGAGGCAAAGAAGAAAATGCCAACACAGGGCCTGGTTCGATGTGATTAGCTCCTTTTTAACCATAGTCATTCAACCTGCAGATTAGCCTGTAACTACCAGGCTCAGATAGGACTTACCTTTTAGTATAACCACTTATTTATGAGCAGAGTAAACAGAAGTCATGTGATTCTCACACCTGCAATTTCTACTTGGATTGAACCGAAGCTAACAGCTGGCGTTGTCCAGCATCTCGCCAATTTTTTACAGTTTTTTCCTTCATTTCTATTTTATGAGCGTTTCAGGTTGCATCCTGTTGCTTATGCAGTGACGCCCAGATTATAAATATTACTAAATGAAGATAAATAATCTTTTTTCACCTCTAGAAAAACCAGAACGGTCTATCCTGCATATTTTCGTGTTCTCCTCCTCCTTTTTTTTCTGTTTTTGAGTTAAAATGCCACAGCAGTCAGAGGGCCCCTGTGTGTTTGTGTGCACTCTGTGAGCCATTACTCAGTAAAATCTGAGTCAGCAGAGTGCAGGTTCCGCACCGGCCCATCCTGGCCTGCATCGTCCTGCTCCAGGACACTGACTCTGCACTTTAATGAGATTGCTGACACATGCGTGGCCTTGTATATTTACTATACAGATCAACAAACAGCCGTAGGAGGAACGATGTACATGCATATATGATTCATTCGCTCACACACGCACACAATTTTAGAGGAAACCAACATGGAAAAGTCACACAGTTGTAACCTCCCTGTTCACATCCCAAGTGCAGGCGCCGGCCAACCCGGTTTCCTCTTCTCTACGGGAAGTTGAGGTTACAATGTCAGCGAAGGTCATAGGTCAAGAGGTGAGGCAAGAGTGGAAGGTTTCCAATCACAGGATGGGTCTGATGTGTGGAATATTAACCCAGGTCTTTACAAAGAGGATGTGAATTCTTCTTTGCTTTCTCAAGGCATAACTTCACGGTAAAAGATCTCGGAAATGTCCTGGTAGGGTCCTCTTGATTCTACGAATTCCAGTTCATCAGTGCATTTTTTTTTTCTTTCCCTACACGCTCCATGTGGAAAATGTTGGGATAGATAGTCAAACGGAAAACATGAGCCAGAGAATTCCAACTGGATATCATACCGAACACCCATCAGCAATGAGAGTGAGAGGAAAAATGTTTGTTATCTTTGGCTGTCAGTGTTGTTATAATGTCATTCTATACATAGGATCTCCATGCAAGAAGCCCCTCTCTTGTTTTCCTTTGACTTGTTCTTTGTCCTTGGATTTTTCCTTTTTCCCCCCTGCGTGTGGTACGGGACCTCTGTTAGGGTTTTGCGGTGACTGTGTGTGTGTGTGTGTGGTTGCAGCAGGAATGTAAAAGCAAGGTTCTCCCGGTCTTATGACCTCTGAGCTCATGTTGTGAGTATCGGTTCGGATCGACTGGAAGAACAGCAGCAGAGCGAGGAGAAGGAGGAGGAGGAGGAACTGTGGGGTGTCTTAACAATCCCTTTCTTTGTCCTGAGTGGGACACCGTGGGTTTATGCAAAAACCAACCATCCTCTCTCACGCTTTTGTAGTGTGTATATCTGTCTGTGTTCGTGTGAGTGTGTCTTGGCACACTTTCTGTTGGGGATAGACACTCCTCTTTTTTTTTAAGGCTTAAAGGAGACTATTGTACAGTGAGCTGCATTGCAATGGGAATGTCTCAGGCCTACAATTATTCACTTATCATGCATTATTGTCCCAGTGTTTCCTAAACATTCTGACATCAATGGAGGCGTCCTACGATCCAGCTGCCCAGACTGAATCAGCACGTACTCACTTTTTACTAAGTGGAAATCTCACCTGAAGCTGAAACAAATGGTCAATTAACTAATTACTTGATCAACAGAGAAGCAATTTTGCAACTATTTAATGATTGATTGGACGATTTAGTTTATCACAGTTCCTACAAGGCCTCAAAATGTCTGAAAGCACTGAATTCATCAATTTGGAAATAATACCTTACAAAAACATGGACAAAGTCTTTAATTAAGATGTGTGCAGTATATAATTTCACTGTGAGGTTTTAAATAAATGAAATATATTTTATTCAGAGGTAGTATGCATTTAATACCTGGAAAATATTCACTAAAAATCAGAAGACTTTTCCTCATTCTGTTTGCTGTAGTACTTTATATTCCCAATGCCTTAATTACTACAGGTGAAATATTTTATGGTCTATGAAACAGGCCGTGAAATGGGTCTTAAGTTTTATATAACTGGTCTTAAAAAGGTCTTGAAGACTTGAATTTCACATGAAGGAACCTGTAGGAATCCTATATTATGCAAGTATGAGTGTAGAGTTAATATCGTGGATTTTCCGAATGTTTTGGATTTGCTGTTTACGTCAGTAGGTGCCAGTAAACAGTTCTCAGAGGCAACATTTTGTGTTTTACTTGTTTAGTTTTTCCCGCAGCTGACGTTGGGGCTTGAGAGCCACAATATTTTTACTTAAACTCCAGAATAATATCTGTTTAATGCCAAGCTTATGTATAAACAATCTCACCAACTGTGTTTTTTCCCCTCTCTCCCATCTTGCCTCTATACCTCACACTCTCCTTGTCTTCTCTTTCACTTTCTCTCCGTCCCACACTCTCCCCTCTGTTGTCTCTGTGTGATCTCGGTAGGTTCATGTGTGCCCAGATGCCTAACCCGGTCCTGGAGAGCATCAGTATCATCGATACTCCTGGAATCCTGTCGGGGGAGAAACAGAGGATAAGCAGAGGTTTGTCTTGACGCACAAACCTGCACTGTCTCCACCCACCCACTCGCTCATTCTTTCACCCACTCATTCATTCATTTACTTATTTATTCAGTCACTTACTCACTTATTAACTCGCTCATTTACTCACTCACTCACTCACTTACATGCAAATCATAATCAAGCTCAACATTCAAATCGGTCCTTGCCTCAGTTCACCTGCAACTGAGAAAGATCTAAAATCTAGAACCGCCCCCTCTTGCGTCGTCACCTGTTGTTTCAACAGGTTAATGCAGCCATAGATAGAAATGTATGAGTCTGTGACAAATAATGTTTGGCAGGATGAGGAAGTACAGTTTTAAAAGCATTCATCAGGTCTCTCGTGAATTAGTTTCATGTCTATTGAACGTCTTTCTTTTTTTTTTTTTCCAAAACTCACATGCAGTATGTAATGTTTTTGTTTTTTTTTAATTTATAAATCTTTGAGAGTTAAACTATCTGGTACCAAGTTTCTTTTTTTTTGACATTATCTCACCTTGTAAAAACAACAAACATAAACAATTTAATAAGTTTAATAAATTCTACAGTTCCCGACTGCTGAGAATAGAATACAGTTTTTCTTTTGTGTCTCTCTCTCTCTCGTTGATGACCTGGTTTTGGTCAAATGTCATGTAAACGTACTCACATCACTTACTCACCCAGTTATTCAGTAGTACTACTGCTAGTGTTTTATAGAGCCACACCCTCTGCTCAAGAGCCCTGAGCTACAGTAAACAGAAACCCCCATGTGTATGCAAAATGCACCTGGAGGTTCAAAAAGGAAACAACCCTCACTTAATAACCCACATACTCAATCCTGTCCTCTAAGCCTCTCTGGTATTTCGGTTTGGTATGCGCCCTACAAAATCAACTGTAGCTGCCTCGCTCCTAGCGCCTGTCAAACCTGTGTTTTAACTCTTTAATTCCCTCAGAACGAAGCCTCAACAGCTCACGTAAACCCGACGGGAGGCCTTCACAGCTTGATAGGAGGCGAGGGCAGCACAAGGCACTTTGAAGTTCATTTCCTGCCTCTGTACCTGCGCCTTTTCTAAGGCGGCATCTTCTTTCACATCCTTTCCTCTTTTTGTTTCTCTTGCTTTCTGTTTTCAGATCAGTCATCAGCTGCAGTTTATATATAAAGGTTAAGTTAACAAAAGCAGCAACTGCAAACTTTTCCTGTACGGTAGCTGTTTGCTTAGATTGTCTCGTTATCAGTGTTTTAGTGTCGCTCTGTACCCTCTCTTTTTGTCCGATGCTGTATCAAGTATCATTTTATATCCGAGTCATTTCCCAGTGTCCAGAGAGAATAAATCGATTCATATTTTTATCCTCGTGCTCCCTACAATGCTGTGACCTACAGGGTCACTCCAGAGTTGCCACATACACGGTTTTTCTTTTTCTTCCGATGATCTTATGAAGCAAAACAGAAGATAAGACTGTAACTTAGCAACTTCTGCTTTTTGTACCTGGCCTGAGCCCCTTTCTTAAGAGGAAGCATACATACAGCGGAGGGTTTTTTTTTTTTTGCATACTCCAGAGAAAGGAAGTGGAGTAAAATGGCAAACATAGCAGAGAGTTTCCCAAGAACGTCCTCCTCCCACACCACCACTAAGAAGCAGCTGATACACAGTCAATCTGCTTTTTATTGAGGCCAGTTTCCTGTGAGATGGAGAGCAGGAGGAAAAAAATAAAAGAAGCGCCTGTATACATGCATACAAACCAACATTAGTGCCATATGTAGTGTGTATATGAATGAAGAGGCTGGTGCATGTTGAGGTGACTAATCTGATTCCTCAGTTTTGTTTCCGTACATACATACTTATACGTTCTTACTCTGCAACCAAAGGGCACGGAGACGCCCTTTTCTCTGTTTCTGCATAAACACTGATACAATACTGTACTCCACAGACATACTGTACTGACTGTGTCATGTATAAACAAGAATGATTGGATTGTGCGGCTGTCCAGATCCTGTACTTTGAATACTCGCAGATTCTGGGTTTGTACCAGGCTACAGGAAACTGCTGTTATTTCAGACTCAACTCAGGCTCAGTGCTGCAATCTGCTAACAAGGGCCTTGTGTCGGCTGTCATAGCCAGACATGTCTGTATTTTAATAAGGAGCAGTGTTGTACACGTTTTTTTTTTCCTGATACCATGAAAAAAGAGGACAGTTGTGCAGTCAGTGTTTAATGTTCAATGGAACTGTTGAAGATACTGCAGGTCTGACTCATGTCCAAAAAGAGCTTTACACCAGTATCTCTGACTCAGTGAAATAAACGTGTCCACGCTTTATAGTACACATAGTCCAGGGATTATGCAATACTTTTTGATGAGGTCAGCAGTGTTTGTTCCACATTGAACCGCAGAGTGATGAAAACTATAATGAAACTGCGATTTTTGCAGAACTTGCTGGCATCTTTCCCATAAAGATCACTTGATGACATGACTGGAGCACGTTTTACTGACATTCAGCAAATCTTAGCAGGAAAGAAAATATCGTAGGGTTGTTGAAAGGAATTTTTACGACATATTTGGACATGCTCATGCACTGGGAGTAAATGGAAAGATTGATGCCTTACAGTCGGCAGCTTGTTAGCTCTTTTTTTTTATAGCGGTTAATCTCCTTTTACTGTCGTTCTAATAATATTAATCAACTGATTTATATCGAACTTTTCCAGGTGCTCAAAGACCCTTTACAAGAGATTCTAATGCTATCAAATAGATAAAGACTGAACAAAGCAGAAAGCAAATTATAGGTTATGTTTTATTTGTTGTTGTCGTTACTATGAGCTACTTGTTGCTGCAATTTCTTCCTGGATCATTGAAGTAAATCTAATCTAATCAGAGGTTCTTTTTCATTTATGGTAGCAGAGTCGTTTCAGTGAACCAGCAGCACAATAGCAGCACCTGACTGTGTTTGACCTGAGATCTGAGCTGTTTTCTCCCTTTTTATAGTTTTTGTAGCACAATAAGCCAATCAGCTGCTGACTGGAGCTTCTTATATTTATTTATTTACACTTATTTCTCAGACTGTAAAACTACCGCTTTAAAGATTTAATATTAACAGATTTCTATCAGGAAAAGTACCTCAACAGCTCAGTTCTCTGCTGTGTATCTATGATCAGCACATGACTAAGTGCATGGACATGCATGTCTGTGTGCGTTAGCGATGCAGCAGTTGTTGATGCAGGCTATAAGTGAGTCTAAGCTTAAACAGCTGCCACTTAGTTTAGTGTTAAAAAAAGACCGAAGAAAGAATGAGCAAATGTCCTCGGCGGGCTCCCACGGGGGCACCAGATCCCCCGGGGTTCTTGGACTTTTAAAAAATTCCCCATTTTATTCCTTCTACTTTCACATGTCATGCACACTCACTCTTTTTCTTTTTTTTTGTCATGTCTTGTTCTCCAGTGTCCATCCTCCCATATCTTTCTTCCGTCACACTTGTTTCTCCTGCTTTCACTTTGGCTCAGTCTCGTCTGTCCCTTTCTCTTTCTCTCTTTCTTTTTTAGTCCCTCGGTATCCTGTTCCGTCTATTTATTTCTACATCTCAGTCCATCTTTCCCTCACCATCTGTCCACCACCTTATCCCTCCGTCTGTCTTTTGTGTACACGTACTCGGACGCGAACAAAAGCCAGCCATGTTGGAATGCGTGTGCAGCAGATCTGGCGCTGATTGTGCGGCAGCAGAGATGAGCTTTTAGAGCAACTGCATTCTTCTCTGATCAGATGACACACACACCCGCTAATCAAAACCATAATTCTCTCGTCCTCCCTCCCTCTCTGCCCAGCCCCTCGAGGCGAAGCAAAGTCCAGAGAAAAAGTTCTGTTTTATGCAATTCCAGTTATTCCCCCCCCCACCCTATATTTCTTGAAAATCCAAAAGAAGTGAGCTGTAGCATAAGTTTCTGCACTCAGGCATCTCCCTTCATGGTGTTAAAATGACTCTGCATAACCACTCTTGGTTCCTTTTTTAAACTTGTTGCAGACAAGTTAAATGTTTATTTTAAGACAAGAGAGCGGTGAGCTATTTTAATTCCTGAGGCTAAAACATAATGTACACTGACAAGGGTTCACAAAGCTGTTTTTTTACCTCTATGCAGCTCTCATTCTATCTCAGTAAAGATAGTTAATAGATAACCTGAAGGAAAAAAAAACCTGCCTCTTCAAAGCACTTATCTAAACATTATTGGATCAACTTGGAATATGGACGAAGAACCTACAATTAAACCTGCTGCAACACACAATTTATTGACTGTTTTGGAGCCATTGAGCTCTTTGTCAGGTGCATTTCTGCACAGACCTTGGCCTGGTGTGCTCAGTGGAAAAATATGAAATATATTTACATAATGACAGTGGAGTGGAAAATCAGAAAATAATGACTTGTTAGTCAATTTACTGAATAATGTGTTTAAATGGGTTTATTTTTTGGAAATATAGCTATAGCTTATGCTCTGACGAGATAAGAATCTTTATTACTCATTGCACCTTGTTCCGCTCAACGGTAGAGAGAAGTAAATTAGAGACATAAATAACTTTCTCACTTCAAGTGCATCTTTACATGTTCTGTATTTACTCAGTTTACATAATAGGAAAGTGTTGAACATCACTTTGTGCACCAACTTCCTGGTATACACTAAATTTGATTAGACATTTTTTTGTGAAATTAACAGGGACAGATGGTAGCTTTGTGTTCTACCCTCTGTGTAGTAGCTACCTCAGAGTTTAGGAATGTCTCCAATGTCAGACAGGTTGTTTTTCAGACTAGATGCATGTAATCTCCTGGCAACCAATTCTGTTTCCAGTGAATCATCTTAATACACAACTCACCTTGTTCTTTTTCCTCTCGTCTCTTCTCTAGGTTACGACTTTGCCGCGGTGCTGGAGTGGTTCGCCGAGCGCGTGGACCGCATCATCCTCCTGTTCGACGCCCACAAGCTGGACATCTCGGACGAGTTCTCCGAGGTGATCCGGGCCCTCAAGAACCACGAGGACAAGATGCGCGTGGTGCTGAACAAGGCGGACCAGATCAGTACTCAGCAGCTGATGAGGGTCTACGGAGCACTGATGTGGTCTCTGGGAAAAATCATCAACACGCCTGAGGTAAAGGCTCCTTTTGAATGTGAAATGAGTAAATTAATGTGGTTTACTTGGTTTCATTTTCACACGGATGTAGTTTAAATGTACATTTGTGGGTTGAGGTTTTTATGGCTTAAATCGATCTGGACAGAATGTTCCAGAATAAAGCAAGTTTATTTGTATAGCACATAATGCTTTACATGAAATATTAACAGTTGATTAAAAAGAAAAAAAATCACATTTTTAAATGGAAAATAAGAACAATCAGAAATTAAAATTTAATTGAAATTAAATAAGATTACAAATCCTGAAATTAAAACACAAGCAAGAAGGATACGATTTTAAAAATGTTTAAAAGGGTAAAATCACAAATTTAAAACAGCAAAGTACAGTGAAATAAATAAATTGTGAGAAATAATTAAGATGAGCAATAAGCAGCAGCAAACACAAAAGTCTTCAACTCTAACTTAAACAATGTTTTTGCATATCTGCAGTTCTCTGGGAGTTTGTTCCAGTAATCACTTTGTGACAGATTATTAATGAAGATTTTAGTTTGATAACAGAGGAGGGAAAAAAAAACGTTTATCTGCCTCATGAAAGTAAAACATCATGTGTCTCATATTCTATGTTCTACCTTATATCATGTGACCCTTCTTGTCTCATGATTGTTCCCTTACAGTTAATGTTTGATCCGGAGCCATATTCATAAACCGATCTTGGAGAAACCTTTGGATCGTGAATTATTCATTGACTTTGAGAATGCATTGAGTTGCGAAGCCTCTTTTACAGGATGTAAAGCTTTGTTTTATTTAATTTGTCGCTTCACCTGCAAACCCAGCGTCCTGTATTATGTTGTCACACATCCTGCATGTCTGCTTTGAGTACACAACATGTATCTGTGTGTCTGTTTATTCATTGGAGCCACAGTGCGGTGTCATCATGTGTGTGTGACCTGTGAAAGACTTTCCTGTCATGTGGGCGTGGGGCAGGAAAAGAGATTATTAGGCACTGACTTGTGCAAACCTCGTTGCAGGTGGTGCGCGTGTACATCGGGTCGTTCTGGGCCCAGCCCCTGTTGGTCCCCGACAACAGGAAGCTGTTTGAGGCCGAGGAGCAGGACCTGTTCTTAGACATCCAGTCGCTGCCGCGAAACGCAGCTCTACGCAAACTCAACGACCTCATCAAGAGAGCGCGACTCGCAAAGGTTAGTACGAGCTACCCCTGAGGAGGAAGCAACGTTGAGGAGCTGCATTTTTAAGCTCATAGTTCAAGTGATTTTAAAAAGTTGTTGCATTCACTCATGTACAAACAAAACTCACCTGAGGTGTTAGACATGTACATGATGATGAGATGATTGCTTGTGGCGAGAGCTATGGATTTAAAAACTTCACAAAAAATGAGAAAAACTACACTACTCACAGTTATTAACCCATTTAAGCCCATGAGCCACTAAGTCTATGACTATCATTTTATATTTAACTCATTTAAGCCCAGATTTGCTTGAATGGCCCAGACTGCTTGCACAAATATGCCCATAATTTAATCCATGTACAAAATTATTTTTGGGGGGATTATTCTAAAAACTTGAATGATTAAACATATATATATATATATACATGTCTTTGCCATGTTCTCAGGAGGAAGGAGCAGGAATTTGTTGTCATATGAAAGCAAACACTTGGAAACCTAACTTATTTGCTTAAAACGTTAAAAGTTGTGTATTATCATGTCAGGAAAAAAGCTGTATGACTAACGTTTCAGTTTTTATCTTGAGTATAAAATGACAGTCATAGATTTAAAGGCTCATAGGCTTTAATAGGTTAAAGGGGTATTGTTGGCCCTCATATGTATGGCACAGTCTACACAGTGAGACTAGTATGTGGAAAACCTTTACTTATTGTGAGTAGTGCTTTTGAGTGAGTGTATTACTTTTTTAAAATTCTTGAACTCATTTGCCTTTCTCCACAGGGAGGACATTTTTTTTTTATCGGAATGCACTTGAAGTTTAAAAATATTCACCAAAATAAGTGGGGGAAAAAATGTAATCTTCTGTTCACCATACCAACTCTCATAAAACAATATCATGCCGTTTTTACTAAGTCATATGAATAGACTTGGTGATTTTTATCAGCGTGTTTTTACTGGACAACATCTGCAGTTCAGTGTTTGCCGGAGAAATTCTCTCTCTCCCAACTGCTGTCTCAGGGAATTTGTGCCGCTTTCTTTTCAGGATCATTCGACAGTGTAACACCTGCAGTAGAATGTTTTCTCTTCCCTATCCGTGACTGTCACATGCGCTTGCCTGCCTCTCGGCTAAGTCATGGCCCGCCTGCTTTGCTTGGAAACACATTTCTTAGAATCTAACTCGAGGGGAAAGGAAGAATTAGTTTTACTTCAGCTTTCAGTCTATATGTGTATTAAATTCCCAACTGTAATGATCCCTTCCAGAAATGTTTCTCTCTCTTTTATTATAAATTTAATTACTGCCATGATTAGCTTCCTAGTTGTGATGTCACAAATCCTGCTTGAAGTGAATGTGTAAACCAGTGGTTCTAAAAGTGAGGTCCTGGAGGTCCCCAAAATAAAAGAGAATTATTTAATTTGACTTTAATTCCTTCCATAACTACACAATGACAAAATATAGTATTAAAAGTAAATAAATTACTATTAAATTTCCCATCAAGAGGTTTATTTTCTATTGATTTCCCTTTACAGATGAATTTGATTTTATTTTATATATTGAGGTGGAAATGCAAAAGGAATGCAGAGACATAATAAAATAAATGCATTTAAAAATGTCTTAATAAATTGGGACATTTATGTGCAGAGGGAAAATATTACGCTCATAAATAAATTAAATGGAAAATGTTATAAATATAGTCATTTACTGGCATGTTGTATATACAAGCATTTAATAGCATATAATACAGATTCAGTCATTTATTTTTTGATCATGGCAGTTTCAGTTCTCCATAATTTTGTCCACTTTCTGTTATAAAACGTCTAAAAGCAAAAAGATGGGGTCTGTGATCCAGTTTCTGAGTTTAAAGGTCCTTGATGTGCAAAAAGTTTGAGAACCACTGTTGTAAACAGCCTTCTAGTGTTAAACTCTGCACAGTGAAGCCAGAACATCCAACTAAAACTAAAATATTTTTATTGAGCAAATATAATCAGACCAACAAGTTCCCACAAAACTGTTGTTCAAAAAATCACTGAAACGCTGCCCGTCCTGTTCTGAACTTGTTCTCCAGGTGCAGGCCTACATTATCAGCTCTCTGAAAAAGGAGATGCCGTCTGTGTTCGGAAAAGACTCCAAGAAGAAGGAGCTGATCGCCAACCTGGGAGAGATCTACCACAGGATCGAGAAGGAGCACCAGATCTCACCCGGAGACTTCCCCAACCTCGCCAAGATGCAGGTTAGGATGCAACAAGACGGCAGACAGTGATGTACTGTCCAAATGTGCTGCAAGTTTCCATGTTTTTGGCTCGTTATTATTGGGAATGAGGCGGCTGTTTAGGGAAGCTTCCATTTTAAAAACATCTCAACAAACAAGTTGCATATTTGCATAACTTATTCAAGTGTTACTGTTTAGTACAATAGTACCAAACATATGCTGTTTTTCTTCCAGATCGACTGCATTTTAACTTAAAAGCTTCATTATATGCATTTCTTCCTTTCCAAATTGAGGGCTTGTGCATGTGAACTTCTTTTGTGTCGCTCTCGTAACGTCTCATACTGTTTTTAATCTTTTCTGCCTCTCGTGCTGCGTTTTGTTCCACATTTTGCTTCTTCTCACGATTTCTTTTTTTCCTGCTGGAGCCCGCTGCTTAAAGGTGAGGGACATGGACCGGCCGTAGAGATAGATTTAGAACAGGGGTGTCAAACATGCGGCCCGGGGGCCAGAACCGGCCCGCTAAAGGGTCCAATCTGACTCAATGGACTAACTTCCTACTTCTTTACAGAAATGTGAAGTCAGTGAGCATCTTTCAGGGCTCAATGGATAAAATATTTAGTTTTGATTTAGAAATAAAAGGTTTTTAGGGCGGGAGATAACTTAAAATACTGAATATTATTTAGTAAGTGAATATTTTGAATGTAAATGAACCAGTAGACTGACTGAATATCATAACTGATCATGTAACTAATCATGTAAATATTTATAAGGAGTTTTTTAAATATCAGTTTTGTCTTCAAGTTTGCTGCTGCAGCATCATAAAAATGACACACTGTGGCTGTAATAACCGTCTTAATGGAAAATACTTGCAAGTATTAGCGTCATCAGACCGGTCAAAGTTCCTAATGGAAGTGAAAATGCATTTACTTTCTCAACTTCATGCAGCTGAATCATCATACAATTACCAGAATGTATATTCTAACAGTGAGGGCCAATGTGAATTTCCTCATTGTGGGACAATAAAGTAAATGTTATCTTATCTTGAAAAGGAGGGGAGACATTGGTAGGTGTTGTTTAAAGGTAATTTTTTACTTGTCCGGCCAACTTGAGATCAAATTGAACTATGTGTTGCCTGTGAACTAAAATGAGTTTGACTTCCCTGATTTAGAAAGTCCTTTAGTGGCTGTTAGCTGTAAACGTCCATATATTAGAAGCATCATAGGCTGCAGGGTTCAAAGCCTGGGGGGGGGGGGGAGTAGTGGTTTATAGTCCAGTAATTACGGTAAACGGTTCAGAGTAGAATGACCTTCCAACCTTTTACTCTCTTCACATCTTTGCCCTTCTTTCCGGGCCCTTGCCCTTCCGGGACGGGGGATGAGATTTATTTTTCCTGGTTTCGTCAGGAAATCCTGCTTCTTGTACTCTCATCAGTAGCCATTGAAGACTGATCTATTTCTATCACCGATTCCTGTTTTTTTTTTTTTTTTTCTTTCCCTCCTCGTTTTCAGGAGCTGCTGAATGGCCAGGACTTCTCCAAGTTCGCGGCGCTGAAGCCTAAGCTGCTGGAGACGGTGGAGGACATGCTGGCCAACGACATCGCCCGCCTGATGGCCATGGTGCGCCAGGAGGAGGCCGCCATGCCCAGCCAGTCGGTGAAGGGCGGCGCCTTCGAGGGCACCATGAGCGGGCCGTTCGGCCACGGCTACGGCGAGGGCGCCAGCGAGGGCATCGACGAGCTGGAGTGGGTGGTGGGCCGCGACAAGCCCTCGTACGATGAGATCTTCTACACGCTGTCGCCCATCAACGGGAAAGTGTCCGGCGCCGCCGCCAAGAAGGAGATGCTGAAGTCCAAGCTGCCCAACACGGTCCTGGGGAAGATCTGGAAGCTGGCCGACGTGGATAAGGACGGCCTCCTGGACGACGAGGAGTTCGCCCTGGCCAACCATCTGATCAAGGTGAAGCTGGAGGGTCACGAGCTGCCGCCGACGCTGCCGGACCATCTGGTGCCGCCGTCCAAACGCGGCACGGTGATGCAGGAGTAAAAGAAGAGGGCGGGGTGGAAACCTGGAAGCCACGTCAACGCTACTTTTGCTACATGTTTCGGACTCTCAAGAAAAAAGAAAAGTCCAACAACAAGCATGAACAGCACCATCCTCTTAACAAGCTGTGATTCTGCAGGCTTCCTGACACACCGCGGAGGAGGAATCGCTGTGACCTTATTCACCAGAGAGAGACTGGACGGTTTCGGGGGGAGGGAGGGGCGGTTTGATCTTTGTGCATTAGGGGATAAATATTCAGGTATCTATTAGAAATAAATAAATAAATGAGGGGAGGGGAGGGTTTGATTTTCAGCAAATGAAAAGGACATTACTGAACTGAACATGGATTTGTGCATCCTGTGTAAAAGATGTCTTATAAGTATACAGTCCATATTATTATTATTATTATTATTATTATATGTTGATCCAAAGAAATATAGTTGTTTTTTTCACATTTGGAGAGAGTGAGAGGAAATAAATCAAAACAGCTGTTAGAGTAGGCTCATCTATATTTTTGTATTTCCTGACTGAAAACTAACTCTTTCCAAATGCTTCCCTTTTTATTATTTTGCCAGATAAATAAAAAGGAACACTCTACCATCCGACTCTGGGTTATGTGGATTTTTATTGAAGCTTCCTACAAATAATATTATTACCTCATCAGATGTTTGTAATTAACAATGTTCTTTTCTTTGTCAATTTGGGGGGGAAAAGACCAATAGCTGCTGAATAAGCCCAAAATGAATCCTGGTTTTGTGCTTTTAATTTGTAGTAATTTGTCAGTGAGGGTCATAGCAAGGGCTGTGTCACCCAGAGGTCATCCACGGATATCTTTTGGACCGTCTTCATTTTTTTAGTTTCAGTGTTATGTGCTGCCCTCTGTAGACCACAGAGAGTCATTGTCGGCCTTGAGTCGGGACATATAAGGCCGTTCACCCATGGAAACCGACAGGATGTAGATATAAGCAACCGAAATGTAAATCAGATGCAGCTCAGCAGTTGAAGCCCTATTTCACTGCACTCTATATGTTCATATTTACGTATTTTCCTCGTACCGTTGGTGCATCACCTGGTTGTTTTTGAGTTTTTGGAGACTGCTGAATCACAGGGAGCAAATCAACCCATAAAAGATCAGTGTTATTTTTCATATTTGCTTTCTCACAGTCATGCATTGCTCTCTCATCAACACACGCAACAAGGCTGCATGGAGACATTCTGATTCACTGGATAATCAGTCCGTGTCAGATACACATGATCTTCATCAGCTGTTTTTATTTTTTTTTTTTTTACCACATTGGCAGGAGATTTTCCATCGATAAAGTCCAGAGGCGCTCTCTTGTGTCTTGATAAGTTATTACACGTATTGTGTTTGGAATGACATGAGAGCCAGTTTGGTTGTGTCCTTTTCATTGTCTTTTTATTGCCAGATGTTCTGTTCTGCAGCCAAAGTGCAGATCTGCTGCTCAGTGGTGAAAAGTACTTTTATTTAAGTACAATTTTAGGATCCTTGTGCTTTACTTGAGTGTTTTCACTTCCACTATTTAAAAGGGAAATATACTTTTTGCTGATAGATACTCCTGTACCTTTTACTTATCCTCTAATAGCCCCAGGCCTATTTTTCAGGTTTCCTGTTCTAAATTAAATAAATTTAGACGATGTTATGGATGAATACAGAAGCATCAGAATCAATTTAAGATGCTGGGACAGGGCAAATGAAGCTAGAATATTGCAGAAAAAAAACATTAAATTTATGCGAATCACAGATAAAAAAAATACTTTGTTATATTTTTATATTAGTATTCTACTTAATACTGTGCTTCACTCTTGCCATATCAGAGCCTTGGATATTTAACATTTAAAATTCAGGACTTTTAGTTGTAAACTAAACACTATCATTCAAAAGTCTGGGGTCACCCAGATAATTTAGTGCTTTCCATGAAAAGACTAAATTTGATTTACCACCATGAGTTGTAAAATGAATAGAAAATGTTATTACAATGAGACAATGAGCAAACACATTGTTCCATTAGAACACTGGAGTGATAGTTGCTGGAAATGGGCCTCTATACACCTATGTAGATATTGATGCACCAAAAACCAGACATTTGCAGCTAGAATAGTCATTTACCACATTAGCAATGTATAGAGTGTATTTCTGATTAGTTTAAAGTTATCTTTATTGAAAAAACAGTGTTTTTCTTTCAAAAATAAGGAAATTTGTAAGTGACCCCAAACTTTTGAACGGTAGTATATTTTTAGACAACAGTATTTCCACTTTTACTCAAACACTGGTGGAGTAACAATGACATTGTCTATATTCTGATGTTTAAATTATTCAGTAGAGTGGAAGCTGTGGGAGTAAGATGATAATGTGTTGAAGATTTTTTATCAGAAATATGGAAGTCTGGATCTCCAGCTGTCAGATGACTAAACACAAGGTGTGATAGATATGTTTTTTTAGTTTTGAAAGCATTTCTATATCATTTTAATGCTCCTGTTATGTTAATTTATCACGAACCGCCATCCCGGGTCAATTTGACCCGCTGTATGTTTAATTATCCAAAAGATGTTCAAATCCCCCCAAAACACATCAATCATTGTTAATTATTTCATTATTAACTCCATTAGTAACTATTCTATCAATATTTAATGGGACTGTGCTCCTTACCTCTAACAGGTAATGGTTTAATTAGGATAATTCACTTGTTTTCATAAAAATGTTCAAACCTTTTCTTAATATTTCATTGATTACTTTTAAAAGGCCAACACAATAATTTTATGTAATATTGAAACTTAACATTGACATTTTGTTTAAATGCACTGTTTGTGAAGCAGAAATGAACAGTTTTAATATTATATGTTGATTAAGGCATACTTCTTTTGTATAGAACGTTTCACAAAAGTGCTTTATATAAAACATTATTGCATCAGGATACAATTTAAACAGTTGTTTATAAGGGGAAAAATATTTAAATTAATAAAAATTAAATACAATTATATACTGATACTACTTAAATACTACCTCAACATAACATGAGGGTTAATGCAGAAGTTTTAATGAATACTTCTTTCACCAGTGATTATAAACGTTTCACGTTCCTCCTCTGAGACACTGAAGTGACCTTCCCCTGCAGAAAGGTCGTCTGCCGTTCCAAACAGATAATTTACAGCTGACTTCAGGGTTCCTCCTGTTCCGTTATGATAATGCATCGACAGAGAGCTGCTGGAATGTCCAGGCTGGTGTGAAGCGAGAGGCAGCGTGCCAGCATGTCCCAGGGTTTCTGTACCCTGTGTTTAGATAGCTGCCCCTCCCCCTTCTCCGTATATCTCTCCTTTACATCGTTTCCTCCTTCCTGTCTTCCCCCACGTCTCTCTTTCCCTCTTCCTTCCTCTTTTTTTCCGATGTTTATGGAGCGCGGCTTCTCCTTGTTTTTCTGCTTCTTTTGTTTTTTTCGTCACTTATTCCCGTCACTCTTCCTCCAACTTCCCCCCTTTTTTTTTTACCTCATCCCTCTCACACATTTGTCTCTTCAATGTCTTAAAATAATTCTTCCAGATGTGTTACACACTGACCCCTGCAGATAGGTGACTGGGTCAGGCTTATATAACACAGTAATGTGTAGGGAGTGCCGTTTTTCAGAGGCAGGTGAGAAATGGCACACCTGTATGTGTGTGTATACAACACATGAGTACAAGTACATAAGGAAATTAGTGCATATCAAGTGTAACACACCCATGGCTTCAACTGCTATTAATACCGTGAACCCTAACCCGCCTGAAAGCTATTAAAATGTTATGAAACACAATCTATTTATGACACTCAGCATAAGGCGTCATCTTAATGACTGTTCAAACTCTTCTGCCTGTCTTCTGCCACCCAAGATATTATTATTTCAAGCAAAAAGAGAAGATTTGCATAAAAAAAAAATCATACATTTTAGCATATTACCATTTTTTAAACATGAAAAATATGACGCAAAGTCAATTAAAAGGACAAGAATTTATTTTTTTGTCACAGAAAACATCTGAGCAGCATACAATTGACATCCAAGTTTTCACGGAGTGCCTCATTAATCCCTGTGATGATGAGTCCGGGACAGAATTTCACATTTTTAAAGGGAAGACAAAGACAAGGAGGCGATCAAAGACTGGAGAAGAGGAAACGGCAGATAAGTGCTACGTAGGAGTCTGATTACCAGAAAGATATTGGTCCTATTTCAGTCTGATGAAAGAAGACTTTTTTTTTTTTTACCTGAAAGGAGATAAAACGAGCATTCTTATTCTTTTCATTTCTCCTGATGGAGTAATAAAGGCGCCATCTTCTTTTTCCCCACCACAATCTGGTCTTGTGACAGTGTTTTACCCATGAAACAGAAGGATGGAGCAGTGATTTGCGCGGTTTAAAAATCCCAAAGGCGTGCGTGAGGTAGGCTGATGCTGAAAAACTGGACAAAAACCAGACAGACGGTTCAGTTTGGCGATCGTCTGTTCCAGTGTCGGCTGTGTTTCAGTTCGTTTTTTTTCTTCTCCAGGCTCAGCAGGGCGGCCTGGACGGCGGCTGAGGCGCGCCGAACATCTCCTGAGAGGCGTAGGTGATGTAGAGGAAGCCGTCCAGGTCTCTGTAGCGGGAATAGATCTCCCCCATGCTGGAGGACATACAAGACATGCTCTTCTCTGCCACAAGGAGGAACAGAGCCTGGGTCGAGTCCAGGTCAATCTTATTTCTAGGAAGAAGAAGAAGAAGAAAGAGACATGTGTGGAAGGAGCTAAAACACTGAGAAATGAGTCACTCATCATCTTCCTCATCATTTACCTGAGCAGACAGAGGAACTGACCCAAGGTGAGCTCAAAAGGAACCAGGAACTTTGTCTTGTTCAGGAGCGGGAGAGTCTTTTCACGGATGTAACGTTCCACAATGACCTGGAGAGAGAAAAAATACTGTAACACATGGCAAAGTGGAACTTTCTATAGAGATAGCTTTACTAACATTTTCCAAAAACGGGCAGAAAACAAAACCAACTTACAGGCAACTTGTTGGGGAATTTAGACCGAATGCTACACACTTCGTCTTTTCTTGTCTCTAAAGAGAAATGAAGTTCACGTTTCCAGACGTTCTTATGTTTTAATGAAAGCAGTGACACAGTAACACGGCTGTAAACGCGACTCACCGAGGCATTTCCTCTCCTTGAAGGGCATCATCTCCATGGATTTCTCAAAGGGCGCCATGTCTGTTGCTCTGGGCTGGTTTTCATAGACCTCAAAACGGTGGATGGTGGAGGTGGCGGCAGGTGTTTCCCAGGCTGACGGTGAAGTCCCCTCGGGTGGAAGTTTGTAAAAACCCCGGTGAGCTGCTGTTTCTGCTGCTGTTTTATAGGAGCCGGAGCAGGGAGGAGTCAAAATGTGACACCGACAAACACAGGCACACTCCTCGTCCTGGTAAGCAGTGAGTGGATGCATCAGCATCTGTGTGTGTGTGTGTGTGTTTCCCCCCTCCTCTGGCACAGAAGACATTCACACATACTGGTTATCTCACTGAGCATTCTCATATCCACTTGTGATATTGGGCCCGTTGTCACGTACTCGTCCACACAGAGCGGAGCAGGCCGCTAATGAGGGCCGGTCGCCATGTTGGGAGCATAAACAACACATGACATTCATGATTCCACGGCCGGACGACCCAAACTATCACACTCAAACAACACCCATCTTTTATAATTTATTAATTCTACATCACCGCTACCGCCTGACCTTTGACCTCACTGGGCGATAGCCATTTCACGACCCAGTTGTTGTGTCACCAGTGACCGGCCGTCATCATAATAAGCAGCGACACTGGCTGCGTTGTGTGTGTCACGTACAAAGTTAGATAATCGTTGCTGCCAGAGTGAGAAATACAATAGAGAAATCACAAGTACAAAATGGGGCGACACGGTGGAGCAGGGGTTAGCGCTGTTGCCTCACAGCAAGAAGGTCGCAGGTTCAAGACCTCCTTGGTCCTGGGTCTGGGACCTTTCTGTGTGGAGTTTGCATGTTCTCCCAGTGTCTGTGTGGGTTTTCACCAGGTACTCCGGCTTCCTCCCACAGTCCAAAAACATGCTGAGGTTAATTGGAGACTCTAAATTGCCTGTAGGTGTGAGTGAATGGTGTGTGTGCCCCATGATTGGCTGCCTCTTGCTGTAATGTGCTGGGATTGGCTCCAGCAGACCCCTGCGACCCTAATGAGGAATAAGCAGGTATAGAAAATGACTGACAAATACAAAACACTGCCCTTCAGTCAGACTTCAATGTCGTTCAAGTCTGGCTTTTCTCCAATAGACTGTTACTCAATCAAACAAAATCCTCCTCCTTTAGTCTTCGGGACCAAACGTAACCTAAAAATGAAATCTAATAATTTAATAATACCATGTATTGATGGTACAAAACCGCATAGAGTTGAGCGATTCAAATATTTAGCTGAATAGCTTGACATTGATTATATACCTTGTAAAATCAGCTTTGGCATCAGTGTTTTGTCTCGATCCAAAAACTGTTTTACATTTACTGTTAGAAGGAAATTTGCCTTGTCATTTATTTTTACAGTTTTTTGACTGTGTTGATGTAGTGTGTCTTAATACGTCTAAAACCTGCTTTCTGTCTCTCAACACTGTATATGACCAACTTTCAGGTTTCTCCTTTTACACCCACCTTAAGTGGCTCCCACTGAATATAAGAAGACATAATCACTGGTTACAGATTAATTTTAAATGTCTACATTGTAACTAACCTGCTTATGTACAATAGTTTTTGATTCCATATTCCTGAATATATCAATTAAAGCATCATCTCAATACTTCTTCTCCATTCCTTCAGTGAACAAAACAAGTAAAAGATCATTCATGTTTAAAGCTGCATCAGATTGGAATAATCTCACTTTAAATATTCATTCATTTACTTCTTTTCATAGTTTTAAATAGGCTTTAACTTTTTATTTTGAGTTAAAGTGCATATGGTTCTGATAATGTTTTATCAACATAAATTAATCATAGTAATTTTGCCATAGAGATGTGCTCATTTTGTACTTTTTAAACATTTCTTTTGGTGATGTTTGTGTTTTTTTGTTGTTTTTTGTTTTGTTTTTCTTTATTTTTCATATATTATTATTATTATTATTATTATTATATTATTATTATTATTATTATATATATTTCCCTAGGATGGCCATGGAACTATTGATTATATATTACAGGTTCCTTCACTTGTTAAGTCGAGTAGCACCAATATCTACATGTAACACACCAAAATATCAACAAGAAACTCAACTACAAGTTTATATGAATAATAATTAGCTTAACAACACATAATTTCAACCCAAGCGATAATATGAACCTATAGGGAAAACATAAATTGGTAAATGTCTGCATTTTTGTGATAAATAGGTCAAAATCAGGTACATACCTGGACTAAAACATCTCTACAATTGGTCTGAATTCACATTGTAATTCTGACATTTTGTGCTCTTACTTATAAGATTTTACTTTACTGCTCCATAGGTGAATTGGGCTACTAACCCATGATTTTCAGGTGGTAAATAGATGGTTCTTTTTTGGGCAGAGCACTTTTGCTTTATTCTAGCTGGATGTATTTCAACACTGTACATTTTAAATTTATTCTGGCACTTCTACAACTATCTCACAGTTGCTAACTTTATTTTAAATCCAAGATCATTTAGAAAACCCCTGTGGTTGTGGGGATATACTGCATTAAGTCTGGGCCTATAATTTATAAGAAGCAGGCTGATAAACAGGCCTAGGGGGGGACATTTTGAACTTTACAGCTCCTACAGGGAATTTATTTCATCCCCAAGTAAGGATCATCTTCAGCGTTTGATAAAATGGATTTTACGATCTGTTACAGAGGGAATGTGGATCTCTTTCCCTGGTTCCATGACAGCCATAGGGGTAAGTTTAAGGGCTAACATGCATCTGTCAAGAACAGGACTTTTATTTTTAGTGTATTAAATAAAGCCTATACTTTTCCCCCCTTTTTCTTCAAAACAAAAGCTCCAGAAAGGTTTTGATTTGTCTTTTAACCCATTTAAGCCCAGATTTTTGTTCAATATTTCATGCATATAATCATATCATGTTATGTATTTATTTTTTCCCATTTTGTACTATTGTCTTTGCAGAAATAGCATTTTAATGGCTATTATAGCTGCCGCTTGCACAAATACCCCTATAAACACAAAATATCTAAAATTCTGTTTGGGGGGTTTATTTTAGAGACTTGAATGATTATCAGTGATATTATATGATATATTATTGATGATAATCTAAATAAAATGGCGTCTTTCTGGAAGGGTGTGTGAATAACATTTAGATTTTTTTATTTTTAGTGACAGTCAAAGGCTTAAAAGGGTTAATTCATCTTTAAAGTGAAGGGAAGCACTAATTTGTGGTGCTGTTGAGTTGTATTGCCTTATAATGAGATGTGTTTTTATGATATATTTTGCTAATAAACTAGAAACTGATTGCATCCATGGTTTGACTGCTTCCTGCTCTTTAAGGTTTGGGACCCATCATGTAGCCAGAGGGAAAAGATCCCCCTCTGTTGGTCAAACATCAGCATGAACTGCACCTGTCGAACATGAACAATATGCATTTCAGTGGAGAATCTGTTTATCATTGAGCTGCTTCTCCAGGTTCAAGTTGAGAAAAACTGAATTGAATCTTTTCTCTTTTCAAATTGGAGACATTTTGACATAAAAGTAGAAGTAGACATTTTTTGTAACTGCACAAAAATCCATGATAACCTTTCGGTATATTGTAATTATGCTGATGCTCGTGCACATTAGTTACAGAGGGGAAGAGAAGCTCATAGCATAACAAATCCAGCATTGGCAGCTAAGCAAGAACAAAAAAGTTGGTTGTTTCTTTCCTTTTCTAGTTGATTTGGATCATCTTCAGCGTTTGATAAAATGTATTTTAGGAGCTGTTACAGAGGAATGTGGATACCTTTCCCTGGTTTCCTTCCCTGTAGTTTTTAAGGGTAACATGCATTTGTCAATAAGAGGAGTTTTATTGTGAAAGTGTATTAAATAAAGCCTATATGTGTGTTGAATCAGCAGGAATCATGTCAAATGAGAAAAGTTGATCTACTACTTTCTACTGCTATTATCTTTTGATCATATCACACAAGAAGGACTCAGCTGTAATGGAGTGAATCTGTAGTTTTGAAGGGTATCATGCATTTGTCAAGAAGAGGACTTTTATTTTGAAAGTGTAGCTTAGCTTGTTTATCTAAACAAGAAAAAAGTCAGTTGTTTCCTTTTCTAGTTGATTGTGCAAGTAAATTTCATCAGAATCTGAGTTAGAAAAAAAGAAAGTCAGAAGTAGACAAATATAAATCTAAGAGTCTGAAAAAATGTGACAAAACATGTAAATCTTGTTTGTTGTTGGATTCACATTTTTATCTCCTGAACAGTTAAGCTGCTAACTTCATGTTTCTGTCATATCTAAATGTGTTTTCACGCTAGCATGTGTTTTGATAGCTTGCTTAGGTAACGTTAGCATGATAGCTGGTGATTTACAGCTGTGCTAACTAGTTTAGCATCATGCTAACTATAAACAAATATGGCTGCTGTGAAAAGGGTCTATTGGGTTCAACCACAATCAATTTAGTTTATCTATTTTAAATAATTTAAGAATAACATTTATGAAGTATTTAGCATTGTGTCTGATATACAGATATAATTTGACACCAGACATTTGCATACAATAAGCAGTGTTATGCTTTATTTATGGTTAATTTGACGTGTTGAATATTCAATATTCAGTCATATTCATTCACCAACTTTCACCTGTACTGTAAAACCTTTACCTTAAATTTTACAGTAACTAACTGGCAGCAATTATCTAGTTACTGAAATTGGGATAACGTCTAAAATATGTGGTGTAACCGTAAAAACTTGATACTAGATAGTTTAACTCTCTTAAAAGGGGTTTAAAACATTAAAATCACATACTATCAACTAGTGTAATATTCTAAGTGGATTAAATATTTAAAATTTACACCATTTTGACATTTTGTGACCAGCTTGAGGCTCATCCAGTTTTCTGCCTTAGGATTTAATGCTTTTTTGTAAATATCACCACATTCCCACATATCGTGTCCCTTTAGGAAGCCTGTTGTTATTCTGGCAGGTTTATTGGACTTAATTTCAGCACCATTCACTGTGTAAATAGGTCGATGGTGCAGCCATGGTTTCACTGCCTCTCCTCAGGTTTCAGCCTGGTATTTCTACCAACTTTTGTTATTCTTTTAAAAAATGTTTTCTATATTATTATTTTTATTCATTTTTTAAATCTATTTACTTGTTTCTATAATATACAATACAGCAGATTGTACATTATACATCTACATTAGATGCAACCTTGTTATATTTGAACTTTTACAGTATATTTGTGAGAAAATATGTATAAAAATGTTTAAATATTTAGGCAAATACTTTGTTTTCCTTTTTGGACACAGGCAAGAAAACAGTGATCTAAAATTCAACTTTAAATACATTAACTGTGACAATTTCTTTCATGAAGGCAGCTGCTCGAGAAGCAAGAATTTATGAGTCTAACTGTATGAAAAACACGATTCTTGAATACATTTCTACTGGTGAGTAATATAGGCATTACACTGTTTTATAGTAATTTAATCTAAGTTTCACAAGTTATATTTTAATAGTAATTTATTAGAAAGTGCTGTGCATGTCAATAAAATCAATAATTATTTAGCCAAATATAGATAAATAAAAGAAGGTTCCAGGATCTTCAGTCCACAAAGTTTAGAAATTATATAAAAAAACAGGCAAAGAAAACCTGAAAAAGTGAGAAAAATCAAATTCCAGGTAATATAAGTTTAGAGTTTTCACTATGGAATGAAAGGACAGTTTAATCCAGGTTTAAAGTTTAGTAAAGTCACTCTAAATTGTTCTTAAATCACTTCATTCTTTAATATTAGATAAGTGACACACAACGTTCTATGTATGTCCAGTCATCCACTGTCAAGGCCTTTTTTATTGAAATGGTTAATAAATATAACATTCTCAGCATTTAATAAAGTTTTTTGTGTCTTTTTCCCCAAAAACTTGAAAAATATGACTTTTAGGCCATTATTTTAATAGGGAGATGATGTACAGTTATTGCTGCAGGGCTGGATTTAACCTGATAGAATAACACCAAGAATAACGTGTACAACTTAATCCTGAAAGAAAGTATTTTGTAACATGGTTCTCATCCTGCAGGACTTTGACTGTACAAAGACCTGGACACACTATCCCTATGGGAACACTTGAGGAATGTGAGTATTTTTCCTCAGGGACTCATTACTAGTGATGTCTCTCATGAACGAACCGGTTCAAAGAGTCGATTCAAAGAGCCGGTTCACGTTCGTCTGCAAGCTGCTGTTTTTTTTTTTTTTTTTTATTTTGAATCAGTGGTTTAAGTGTTTTTATTTTTATTTGAATCAGTGTTTTTTGTGTATTTATTTGAATTTTGAATCAGTGCTTTTAAGTGTTTTAATTTTTATTTTAATTTTGAATGAGTAGATTTAGTGTTTTTATTTTGTGTTGCATCAGTGGCTTTAGTGTTTTTATTTTAATTTTGAATCAGTGCTTTTAGTGTTTTTCTTTAAATTTTCAATCAATGGTTTTAGTGTTTTTATTTTAATGAGTCAGTGATTTTAGTGTTTTAATTTTTAATAAATGCTTTTAGTGTTTTTATTTTAATTTTGAATCAGTGATTTTAGTATTTTTATTTAAATTTTCAATCAATGGTTTTAGTGTTTTTATTAAAATTTTCATTCAATGGATTTAGTGTTTTTATTAAAATTTTCATTCAATGGTTTTAGTGTTTTTATTTTAATAATGAATCAGTGCTTTTAGTATTTTAATTTTATTTTAATTTTTAATCAGTGGTTTTAGTATTTTAATTTTATTTTCAATCAGTACTTTTAGTGTTTTTATTTTAATAATGAATCAGTGCTTTTAGTGTTTTTATTTTATTTTAATTTTTAATCAGTGGTTTTAGTATTTTAATTTTTATTTTCAATCAGTACTTTTAGTGTTTTTATTTTAATTTTGAATCAGTGCTTTTAGTGTTTTAAATTTTATCTAGTGTTTCAACTCAAATCACAAGTCGTTAATTCCGCTGAATTACAAAACATAGGTATAAAACGGAGAGCCGTTTGGGAGCCGAAAGAACCGGCTCTTCTTAGCGAGCTGAGCCAAACGATCCGACTCACTAAAACCAGACGGACTTCCCACCAGTCCTCGTTACACTGAATAAGTTTGGACGTTCCGGGGACTTCCCTGCGTCCATTCGAAAAAACTTCCCGGACCAATCCGGTCTCAGCCGTGGCGCAGCGGCTCCGCCTCCTCCCGCCGCCGCCGCTTCTCCCGCATGTAACGTCCTCATCCTCCGTGTTTTTCGTTGCTTTGTCTCATCGGGGACGCAGCGCACGGAGCCGTAGCGGCGCCATGGAAACCGCGACGTAAATTAAAAAAAAAAAGACAAACACGATGTCAACAGGAAACCGAGCCCGGGTCGTTCGGAGACGCGTGTGTGGGTTCGGTGATTCCCGTCGTCACGGCGCGTTAAACGCGCTTCTGTCCTGCGGGATTTTGCGTTGATTGCGCGCGGCTGGTTATGTCTGTTGCGTCGCGTGTTGCGGCACCTGCTGCCGGACGTTAAAGCGCGTTCGTCGCCGTTCTCTGCGCGGTAACCGAGTGCGGTGCGCCCCCTCCCCGCATTATTACCACCCCCCCCCCCCCTTCTCCGGTTCCGAGGATGGCCGCCCGCCGCGGCTGCGTGAACTCGCTGTGGTCCGACACCGAGCGGGTCCGCATCGGGGAGCGCCTCAAGGCGACGCTGGCCGGCGTGCTGGAGCTGGAGCTGCTCAGGTGCAGACACCTGGGGCTGGTGGACGCGGCTCTGGAGGACCGGGAACCCCGCAGGACCCAGGAGGGCGCCGTGCGGGGCTCTGCGACACCCCGCAGGCAACAGGTCAGTCCGCTCGTCTCTGGTGTGCGTGCATGAGCAGATTATTAAATATGCATGCGGGGAATGAGGGGTGATCCGCCAACAATCCGGTCCCAGATTTTTATCGCTGCCTGGCGGTTGATTGAGACGGTGCCAGACCGGCAGAGTCTGGTCGGTGTTTAGGCTACAAGCGACCACATGGAGCAAATGTCATTGAGGTCAGGACTCAGGGTGCAGGAACCCGGTGCTGGTTTGGCTCCGTGCCCGGTTCAAGGTTATAAAGGAGGTTGAAGCGTTGAAATCAGGTTCGAATAGACCAGAAAGTGCTGTAAATGTCACTTTAACTGCATAGTTTTGGCGTTTAAATCCGAAATAATTTAGATTAAGGACTAAAGTGCACTCTCAGGGTCTTGGTCTTGTGAAATCCTTAAAACAGGCTCACACCCTAAACACATAAAGGAAAAAAAACACACATTTCCCAACCTCTTCCTGATATGGATCCCAAGGTATTATTGTGTTCAGAATGTGGAGAATGTGGGTTAACATGTGATACAGGAGGACCTGATGGGAACAGGTCCCATCCCCAGACCTGGAGACCTGGTGTATGTAGACCTGATCCACTGAACAGGAACTAAACCTGAACCTGATAGGAAGTCTTTTAATCCTCTGTTGAAATGTGAGAGGATGAAGATGATTTGGTTTTGGTGGGATTATTGATAAAACTAGGAAATACGTATATATGTATGTATACTGACTCTGGGACTAAATCCTATTAATTGGGTGTCTGTGATCTAGTTTGTGTTATTTCCAGGGCGCCCCCAACAAAAAGAGGAATAATTTATTCTAATTATACATTATTTACAATAAGTTATGTCTATGTGAGAGACCCAGTGGATTTCATATGTTTTTGGGGTAACGAATATTAAACTAATGCAAATGTTTTTCATTCATTATTAGTAATATCAAAGGGAACTTGGACTTATTTCATTAAAATAGACCAAATAGAAATCACCCACATGTCCAACACTTCAAGAGCGGGAGATCTTAATGAGTGAGACCACGTTTTATCAGGTGATGTTGGCGAGAATAAGGGTTAAAGGTCATATGGAACTGGGGATTTGGCATTATTTCATTGAACATCTCACCTCTAGTTTGATTTAAGAGATATTTTTATACCTCATTTCTTATTATTACTACTGTAATACTGGTTTCTTTACAATATATTTGTATATTTATTTTATTTTACTTTGTTTTCTACCTTTTTATTTTTTGTCTTTTTGTACCACAATGTACTTTTAAAGTGTTTTTAATTACAAAAAAAGATAGACCAAATAGGAAAAACACTCGTGTAAATAACAATATCCCTATCTTACTGCGAGTAGTGTATATTGATGCTGTACCATCGCGTTTTATGATATATATATATATATATAAAATACTATAAATAGATTTCCTCATTGGGTATTTGCATAAAACTCAATGCACCTCTATCAGGAGTTTTTTTTAGGATTTTAACAGGTGTTCTGTTCAAAATAGGCCCAGCAGTGTGTTTTATGAGACAAAATAATGGGAAATACTCAAGGGATTAAAAACTTGATATAATAAAGTCAGGAACAGAAACGTGTTCCTCGCCACCAACATGACCCCCTCCTGCTGCTGATGTTTCCTGCAGAGAGGCCAGGCAGCATTGCTCATTCTCACCTCTGAAGGGAGTGTGTCAGAGCAGCCTGGCATGCTGCCCTGTGCCCAGGCTGGCCTCCGCCAACACACACACACACACACACACACACACACACACAAGTTGTTGTTCCAGTGACCACATCTAGTTTGAACACTGCAGCAGCTGGAGAGAGAACTCAGGTCAGGAAACCTGCTGTTTTATTGAGGTGGACGAGCTGCAATTATTGCACAAACCATATCCTTATTTGTTGTTGGTTTTTACCTGAAATTCATTACTCACTCCTTTGCAAAACATGAAAGGAGTCATCTCCTCTGTATTTAACATCCTGAAATATCAGTTTTCTGTAATGTTAGGTTTTGCTGATGAAGTCGGAGAAGGATTATAACAGAGGAGGTGTGACTATAATGGCTGCTCCATTATGGAAAAAAATCATCATCACGATTATTTTGGTCAGTATTGATATATAGACTACAATTCAAAAGTTATAGAACACACATTTTTACATTTTTATTGGAATTTAATCAGTTTAATTCCAATGAATACCTTATAGATTTATTAGACCCTATATATATTTTACTGTATATATGACAGCAGAGAGTGTATTAATACTGTCCCATGTTTAAAAAACACTCAATCCACAGAGAAACACACACAGCCTGTATTCAGAAACTGAGCCTTAAAACAAGAAGTCATGACTTACGTGAAGTTGTGATGTCACTACTATACAGTCACCACCAACAGCCATTTAAAGAGGAGGAGGAGAGGCTTAGAAAGAAGCTGGAGAAAAGAAGAAACTATACTGAGATGATCTTTGCTACTTCAGATCTTGTTAGGGATGTTAAAATTCCAAATAAAAATAGGAAAGTGTAGAATATGAGTAAATGGTACAAAAATAATCAGATAACTACCCAACGACCCAAAAAACAGAGAGATATCAAGTAATAGTTAACAACTTAGACATCCAGCTTTTCTGCAGTAATGGACTTAAATAAAGTGTAAAGTTGATCCAACCAAGTTTCTCTGGTTAATTAACCCCCGTCTGTATATCAGCATGGATGAAGCCTGATGTCTGGGTCTTTTCTAGGACTAGAGCTCTAGATCTAAGCAGAACCCCATGATCTAGACCTGGTTAGTCAGGATTCATCCTACAGCAACATAATCCACATCAGACCTCTGGGCCGTCACATCATCATCTGTCACATGACACATTAAACTATGACAATTTATAGAAAAACTGAAAAATCAAGGTGTTCTAAAACTTTAGACTTTTGGAGATCGTTTGACACACAAATGAAAATCACGATTAAAGTTAAATTAATTGCAACAGCCTTAGTGTGACCCACCAAACAAGATATTTCACTATCCAACTCACACACATCCAGCCTGTATCATGGTTTACAGAGTGTTATAGAAATGTAGTGTGTATGCAGAGGTTGTCGGAAGCTTTGAAAAGACTTTGTTATATACACTACCGTTCAAAAGTTTGGAGTCACTTAGAAATGTGGCTGCAGATGTCTGGTTTTTGCCGCATCAATATCCAAATGAGTGTATAGAGGAACATTTCCAGCAACTATCACTCCAGTGTTCTCATGGTACAATGTGTTTGCTCATTCTAATAAACATTTCTATTGATTTTATAGCTCATGATGGTAAAATCAAAGTGTGACTTATCATGGAAACCACTAAATTGTCTGGGTGACCCCAAACTTTTTACCAGTAGTGTATAACCCACGGATTAGTTGACTCGTAACATACTGAAATGCGCTCGACTTTAACACCAGCTTTGCTTTGTTTGTCCTTTTTTTTCCCCATTTTGGAATTAAACCCCTGACACGTGATTCACCTTTTCTCCCTCTTTGAGGAGAATAGAAGTCCAAATGTGCAAATCCCTGTTTTGACAGGTCAGGATTAGAGCTGCACAGTGTCATACGTGATGGGAAAACGCCATTTTAAATTAATCTTCATCTCATAATTCTCAGCCATGTGATGCGTTTCAGCGTCTGTGAGGGATGCAGGTTTGCACCTGTGTCAAATATAGCGCAAATGTAGTGATTATTTTTTTTTTTAATTTTCATTTATTTTTCACATTTTCTAGACCATTTTAATCAGCGGACTAATCACTGATGAAATTAACCATTAGTTGCAGCCTGACATTTTTTTCTTTATATAAATAGAACCATCTTTAATTTATAAATGAGGTATTCTGCGTGAAGTAGAAAAAACATTCTCAGTGTAACGTTTTAATCTTCTCATAGTATTCTAAAGCTCTTCTTGCTCTCAAAGTAGGTGTCAAGGCCAAGTTGGTGGCAAACTGAATGTTCCCACAGTTTCAGTAATAACAACAAAATAAACTAAAAGTAGCTGAATGAACAGGAGGAGAATGAGATGTGCTACTGTGCCTCCATTAATCACATAGCCAGTCTGCACTAATGTGTGTTTCTGCAGCTTCTCCTGACATTAGCTTTAATATTGGAAAGCATCGTCTTACACAGCGAGCCATTACCCTGACTTGTGGAGTGAGGCGGCTTTTGTTTCCGGCTCTTGCCCTCGGGATCTTTCTGACCTCACCAAAAAAAAAAAAAGTCTGTAACACTGATATTTTCAGTTCCCGCGCATAGGTGGAAATCCCCCTTCCACAAAGTTGTCCCCTCCCCCCCAAATCTTTGTAAACCCGAAATAAATAATTTAGAAAATTAAAGAAATGTTAAATAAATGCACAACACGAGTGCTGCTAAATGTAAAACAACGCATTTCTTAATTGTTATACAATTATCACCCCCCTATTCCTCAAGCTGGTTTGGTCCAGATGCTGTTTTCCAATGGGCCTAACGGCTAATTTTAACAGTTAGCTAGTAGCTAGCTACATGTAAGAATCCAATCAATCTAAGATGTAGAAGGCAGTAAGTCATTTATCACAAATTGTTCAAAATTTGTCCAAAATCCACTTTTTGTTTTTATTCATGCTGGTGAAGTGCTGGTTCACCACTACTTGGATGAAACGTTCACAAAGTTTGCGATTAGCACAGTTAGCGGGGGTAGTGCTGAATAGTGTTTTATGCTAGCTCCCGCTACCTTCTTAAGATATCTTTATTAACATTGTAGGCTAGCACTTTAGAACCTCTCTTAATGTTAGTTTGTAAAAATAGTAGTTTTTGATTTTCAGTTGATTAATTTCATTACTTTTATTTATAAAATACATTTGATTATGTAATGTAGTTATTTTTGCAATATGGATCCTTCACCAAAGATTTTCAGAGTTTTTCCCTCCTTGATTCATGATCTCATTCACTTTATGTGTAAATATGAATATGGAACACTTCTATAACTACTATTATTACTTTTAATACCATTATTTAAAACATTTAAACATGCTGTGGGCTCAAACCTGCAAGGCAAGTTGTAAAGGATAATTAGAGTAAAACATAAGGCCAGATTATTATTGTAGTATCGTGTTTTTTTTCCATGTCCCCTCCAGAAATTAGAAACTATTCTCTAAAAATGTACTGTTTGTTGTTCCCGCCCAGCAATAACGTTATTTTTCACCCCTGTTTCCATGAAATCCACTTTTTATAAAGGCTGGAGCCGATCAAGATGTAGATGAAGACTCTCTTTAAATTTCATCACCGCATTCATAATGCATGAACAACACAGAGGGCTGTCATCGAACACTCTCTCCCATCCTACGCCGTTTGGCCGCATCATTTTCGCCTGAACATGGCAACCGCTGCAGTTTGTCTCGCAGTAATGACATAATACACTCATTAGGAGGAGGTGTGCTGCTTGTGCAGCTGCGATGGCTGCAGCGTTATTATCCAATCGACCCATACATTCTCTACATATTGTTCCAGAGGGGCTGAGCTCCTCTCTCACATGCAGGAATATCATATTACCCTGAGCGGACCCCCCCCCCACACCCACTCTGACAGCCTCCTATGATTTGATTATCGGCCTCTGTAACATTATACCCTGTAATGCAGTGGTTCTCAATTCTTTTTTCATGTCATGGACCCCTAAACTGACACAAACTAGACCAAAGACCCCCATTTAATAAGATTTTGACCCCATCTGATAAGAATTTAACTTTTAGATATTAAAGAAAGCATATGAAACCATGTCAAAAGTATCATTGTGCTACTTATAGATGAATTTACACTACTCACAATAAGTTAAAGATATTATTTACATATTATACATTTACATATTTTTGTTTTTCTCATTTGTTCTGAATTTTAATGAAATAAGTAAAAGTTCCCTTTGATATTACTATCAATGAATGAGAAGAAACACCATTTTTATTGGTTTATTATTTATTGCCTCCAAAACATCCACTAAATCTCTTACAATATCCCTAACTTATTGTGAGTAGTGTTATAATTAAAAATAAATTATTCCTTTTTTTTGGAACTAACACAAACTAGACCATGGAGCTCCATTTGATAGGATTTTTGCTTTTAAATATAAAGGAAGTTCATGAAATCAATGACAAATTTGTCATTGTGCATTATTCACAGTAAGAGATATTATTTAAATTAGTGATTTTCCTATTTAGTCAGAATTTTAATGAAATAAGTAAAAATTCCCGTTGTTGTTGTCTTTATTACCCCCAAAATGTATAATATCCCCTACCTTATTGTAAAAAATAAAATATCGTTATTTACACACCTGAGGGAGTTTTTAAAGGGTTAATTCAAATCTTTAAATAGATTCATACGCGAAAGGGCACGAAAAAAACAACTTAAAGTTGTCGCAGAAAGATGCACATATGTGCTTTTATGGTAACAGAAGGCAACGAGTGGGCTTTTTGCATCGCAACAGACAACCAAACGCACACGAGGGAAAAAAAAAAGTGTGTGTCGGGGCTCAGGATGAGTTAAATATCTCTCGCCAGGCCCTTGTTGTGCTGTTGTGGTCCCGTGTGTGGGAGGAGAATGGAGAGAGAGAGAGAGTCAGGAGGAGCAGCTGTAGCTATGGTGAGTAGGGGGCGGCTGGTTTGAAGGATATTATAGAAGCAGGAGGGGGGATTATTTGTCGAGGGGAGTGTGGGGGAGGAGGGGGTCCTTCAAGATGCCCTTCTCCCTCACCCAGCAACCGCCTTCACTCGCTCTATGACTCACTCGCTTATTTCTCAGTCTGGTTCCGCTTTTTTTTTTTTTTTTTTTGTCACCCACTCAGCCACGACTCAGTATGCAGCTCTGGAAAAATTATCATTTTTTTCTGATTTTACTATTTATGAGTATTTATAAGTATGTGTTGGGCAAAAGGAACATTTTTCCCCAAATTCCAAATAAAAATTAGAGCATTTATTCGCAGAAAATGACAAATGGTTCAAAATAACATGTTTCAGACCTCAAACAATGCAAAAGAAAGATCAAATTAATTTTAAATCATCATAATACTATTGTTTACACTTAAGAAGAGTTCAGAAATCAATATTTGGTGCAATAACCCTTATTTATAATCATAGATTTAATGCATCATCACATTAAGTCTTTACCATTGTTCTTGGGTGACTTTATTCCACTCCTAAGCAGAATGAGGTGTTCATGTGTTGGAATTCAACAGAGATGCTGATTTTAGAAAGTTAGTCTCACACAGGCAGAGGAGAGAATAGGAATCAAAAAGAAACAGAGCAGAATTGCGTCTCCTCTTTTCCTCACAGAACCAAAGAGGTAGGGAAGATGAGCTTAACGGGTCAAAGTCTGAAACTCCTTTTTTTTTTGTTTTCCTTCGTTCCCAGTCCATCCCCCCTTCCCTGCTGCCGCTCTGGCTGCTCTTTGTTACGTCATCTGTCGTCTCCCTTTATCTCCTGAGCCCCAGCAGTGAGTCACTACCTGTATTGTTTCCTCAGTAACAAGAGGATTGATCAGTGCCACTCACAGCCCTCTCTCTGTTGTCCGGGCTCAATCGCTCTAATGCAGGGGGCTGTGGGAGGGCGGGGAGCCTCCGGAGATTTGGAGGATAACTGAAGGGTGGGGGGTGGTCGGGGCTCACTCTTCCTCGCTCTTACCAATCTAGGAAATTGAGGCACTTTGCTAACCCGCCGGGGTGATTTTTTTTTTTTATCGTTGCCGTCGTGTGGCGGTAAAGTATGACATCATCTGTGTCTGGAAAATGACGTCATGCAGACACAAGACCCCACATGTGCTTTCACACGGATCTAATGGTGTCTTTCAGGGTCTGTGGTTGTAGCCGACACGTGGTAGTAAAATCAGGGCCGTGCAGAGACCTTCAGAGATGCAGGTGCTGGTATCTGTACCCAAACTGCTGCAGGATCTATAGTTTCTTAATGTTTATGTTTCTTAATGTTTCTTGTTTTAACATTTTAATGATCAAAACAAAATGATTACAATGTGGAATCATCTATCCAGATTCAAATTAGATTCATTAGATTAGTTATGAATTTATTGATCCTTTGGGAGGTTTTCTCCAGGGAAACTGAAGCTCCAACACGTCACAATTATTATGATTTTCAACTCTGACATGTATATATCTGTAAGTATTCAAATCTCTAGAATAATCCCCCCAAAAATAAATTTGTATGTGGGATAAATAGATTTGTGTTGGCAGATTTGTGCAAACAGCAACTATAACTGTCATCAAAATGCTATTTTCTGCAAAGAAAGGAGTACAAAACAGGTTAGTTAGTGACTCAACTGATATAATTATATGCATAAAATCTGGGCTTAAATGGTTTAACCCAAACTGATGCAATGAGTAGCTTCTCATTTCTTAAACAACGATGTGGAAACACATCCCCTGGTTGTAGAAAAGAGTCAAATCATTGGCATCAAGCAGAAAACATCGAAGGAGAATTCAGAAGCGACTAAACTGTCCGTAGGTCATGAGGTTTAGAGCAAAGTAACTGGGGTAAGTTGGTTTGAACGCGTTATTACAAACTGGAAGGACAATGAGTGATGGTTAGAGCTTCAGGGTAAGATGAGGAGCTGATGAAGTGAATGAGCAGGTTATTCCATCAATGGATTGTTTCTTCCCTGATGGCACGAGTGTATTCCTAGATGACAATGCCAGGATTCATCAGGCTCAAAGTGCATGAGACATCGTTTTCACACATGGATTGGCTGCTACAGAGTCCAGACCTTCATCCCATTGAGAATCTTTGGTGTGTTAGTGAAGACTTTGCAGTGTTCGACGTTACCATCATCACACTCAAAGACACTTGTCATTATAATAAGGAAACACATTGACAAAAATAAAGAAAATGAGAGTTCAAGTTCCTGATGTGTTGTAGCCGTGAGTTCCAGAGTCGGATTTTGAAACGTTTTCCACTTTTCCACCCACAAAGAATGAATGTAACCAAGTGCTGTATTCAGATTCTGATTTTCATTAATAGGGACACCATTATCAAAGCTTCTTAATGATCCAAGTCTTCACTGATTTGACTGATGATTCTTTTCTATTTTTTGGTGAAAAGACAAGAGGGAAAATTATTTGAACAGACCTGGTGTTGGTTTTATTTATAATCTGCTTTATAGAGCGGCGCTATTTGTCTTTTGCTAGAAAATGCTCTTATGTCAGTGCACAGGTGTCCATAGATATTTAAGCTTCAACACCAGCTGCTCTGGTAATAATCTGCTGGCAACCCAGGATCCCAGTAAGTCACTTTTGTACAGTTGAAGTAAATATATGGCTTCACATAAAAGTTTATTACCACGAAGCTCAAATATTCAAGTTCATTTAAAGTATAATCGTTTTTCATAAGTTTTCCCAGAAATGATGACCCAGTTACTCCAGATACTCCACAGACCTTAATGAGAACAGTTTAACATCAAACTGTTCTTTGACAGGTTTAGTTCCGTAAAACAAATGATGCAATATTTAATTAGAGTATTTGTTATTACCTGTAATATCTCTACATAAACAGCAGCCTACTTCTTTCACAAAAACAATTAACCACTTAATATAACCGCCTATATTTCAGTATTCCAGCTATAAATGATAATAAATCTGGAATATCTCTACAACCACAAAGGTTATTGGACTTAAGCACGGTATTAAAATAAATCTACAACATGTGAGATGACTACAGAAGAGTCAGAATAAATATAGTTTTACCACAGATAAGAATATTTTATATGAAACTTAAAACAAGACCTATCAAGAAATCAAGAAAAAAATGATGAAGATTAATAAAATAAGAGGATCCGGACATGAAGAATATATTCTGTAAGATGTTTAAAAAGGAGATTGTAAGTTAAATAATCACACAAACAACTTAAATCTGAATTAAATATCTAAATAATGGTTAGTTGCAGCCCTACTACTGATATATTAAATGCATTTCTTATTTTATTGATGATGTGGATATTGATGATATATATTGATGATGCACTGTATTGTATGCATTGTGTTTTACTGCAGATAAAAATACTTTTAGTTTTTTATGAATAAAACTCAATGCTGCCCCCTTATCGGGAGCTTTGGGGTTTTAACAGGTTACTTTATACCTGTCTCTAATTAATTTTGAGCTACTACTAATCTATTAATATTGTGATATAAGACGAAACGGTGTCATTCATCCCTAATCCGCCTGTTTTTTTTCTTTCCTTCAGGCTCCCTCTCCCTCGGATATAACGGTATCGCCCTGTCAGACCAGCCCAGAGGATTGTGGCAGTAACTCTGGTGACGGGACGGTTCACTCCTCCTCTGGACGGGGGAGTACCTCCCGCTGGTCCACTCTTTCCTGGGACGCTCCCTCTGACCTGCTGTCCCCCCCAACACCAGACCCCGGTGGTGCCGTCCACCTGGACAGCGACTCCAGACCCAGTTCAGGTAAAAAAAAAAGACGCAAACCTTCACTTCCAGACACTTGTGCTCATATGTGACTAGGGCTGCAAAACGGTGGGAAGTTTGAATTTCCAGTATTTTTCCATGGAAAGTTAAGATTGGGGATTTTGGAAATGCTCAACATTGAGCACCTAATTTACCTACTTTAGCTACTTATTTAAGCCCAGATCTTTTTCAAAGATTTCATGCTTATCATTTTATCAGTTGAATCATTGACAATCATGTTACGCATGTATTTTCTTTCATTTTGTAGAAAATACAATTTAATGGCTATTTTAGTTGCTGTTTGCACAAATACGCCCATAAACAAAAACCTGTCTATCCCATCACAATTTCTTTTTTGGGGGATTATTCTAGAGACTTGACTGATTAAATAGATATTTACATTTAAGGCTTGAAAATCATGAGAATCTAAATAAAATGCAGAAAGGATCAGGAAGGACTCTGAAACATTATTTTTTTTCTTAAAACCTTTTATCTAAGTTGTCTACTATAATGTCATAAAGCTGTATTAGTAACATTTACATGTTTTATAAAGTATAAAATGACTAAGAGGCTCATAGGCTTAAATGGGTTAAATACATTTTTATTTAATATTTGCAAATTAAACATTAATACCATTATAGATGAAGTATATTTACCACATACTATTATTAAAAATGAAACTTACTTCACCATGCTATGAGATAATAATAGAACGTGAATAGATGGAACTGTTTTCAACTAACACGGCTGCTCTGTGGACGATGTCTCCTTCCGCCCGGTGGCTAACTGAAGAAAGTAGTCCTGATATTTGCTTCACATGTCGTAACGTACCAGTAATTGTTCCGTAGCGTGATGAATGTGCAGATCACAGCTCGTCCACCACAGCGTTTGGGAGTTACTGGATTGTGTATTTGCTGAGTTTGATGAAACCAAAAAATACCATCGAAATATCCCTTCAAGGCCTAATCTACAGGAACTTTAGGATTAAAAAAAAGATGCAAAATCCAACAATGTTCACAATGTCCCCAATCTAGAACTAGACTAGAGCACTCCACAATCTCCATGGATAAAAAACGGTTTCAGAAATACTCGCATTGGTGTGGACGGCTCCTAAATCTGGTTGTTTTAGCCAAGATTATGCTACTATATATTTTTCCCAACTATATTTAGGTTCCCCGTACCTTCAATTTTGTAAACTTTGTATTTATACCTGTTTATTCCCATATATTCACGCCATTTCCCGGAATTTTGCCGCCCTAGATGTGACTTTTGTTGTCAGTGTGTGGTCCACAGCTGACCTGAATGATGACCAGCACAGTTTGAGCTCACCTTGTGTAAGAGACGTCCAATTAAACATTAACCACGCTCTTTTTTTTTAAAAACTCTTTTGTTTGCGTTCCGTGTGACTTGGTACTGACTCACGCAGTTTCTTGCCGACGTTTCAGGGTTTCCTGACAGACGCTTATTGTTACCTTGATCCTTGTGTCCATACTCCCAGCTCAAACATTCCTCTGCTCTGATTCACACCTCCCTTTACTCGGGTGAAGTAAAAACAGAATTTATTGAATTAAACCTTGAAACCTGAAAGGCGTTATTTAAATTCTTAGGTTTGAAGTTACTTTCACAGCATGAACTTTCATTTTAATTCTGGTTGTCAGCTCTTTTTCGGAGTTAATGTGCTGTTTTGGCAGAAAGTATCTAGACATTACTTGTTAAATATTGGATGTGGTCCTGTGACGCCTTTTTCCTGGAATACGTGTTTTGAGTTTCTGTCTTGTCTTGTCTCTTGTGTTTAGCAAAGGGTTGTTATTACAGACCTTGTTAACTAACCATTTTCTTTTTATAAACCCAAACTAAACACTGTTGCATCCGGAAACATGAAACAATAATTATGTGTGCGTCACAGTTTTTTCTCAAGAAACACCAGACAGTATAAAACTGCAAAATGTATGACAGTATAAAGTAGCAACATTGATGACATACAAGGTTATTAAAATTATGCATTTTTGTTGTATTTAAAATTTTAACAGATTTTGTCATATTGATATAGCTTCACTACTTACAATAAAATAGGAGTACTGTTCTAAGAAAAATCTCAATAACGGAGAATTATTAGTAATTACTAATGATGAGAATTAGAAATAACCACTTGACAGTCAGGACTCTATTCTTCACCTTCATCATCAGCAGCTTCAACCTGTTAAAAACCAATGATAGTTTTATTCATGTATTGCATTAGACGGCTACAACACTAAATAAAGAACAATGTTATTGTTACAGTTTTAATGTATATCATCAATACAATAAGATAATATCATTAGTAGGGCTGCAATCAACAACTATTTAGCTGTTTTTGTGATTATTTAATTGGATCCTTTAGAAAAATACATTTTTTAAACATCTTAGAGAATATATTCGTCATGTTCTGTAATGATCTTCAGTGTGATTTCTATGATTTTATGGACAAATAATTGACCCTTGAACTCTTATCTTACTAATCTTAATCAACAAACTTTGCATTGAAGATAATTTTTTCCCTGATTTGGGTCAGTTTGACTTTTAAATTAAGTATGTTGATCTGTAGTAAAACAATTTTAAATTTATTTATTTTTTTTTAATTGATTCTGACTCTTCTGTAGCCACATCACATGTCCACATTTATTATTATTATTATTGTCATTTATAGCAGTAAAACTGAAGAATAATCCTGGTCTTAAGTGGTTAAAAAGTACTTGTAATTTATTTCCTCTCTTGTCCAGGTTTCTATTCAGTGAGTGGGAGTTCTCTGTCAGACTCCTGCTATTCTGTGTCTAGTGATGCGGCTCAGGCTGGACCAGCACCACCAGCCAGACCCCTGAAGCTGTGGGAGCCGGTTCCTCTGTCAGCTGACCACGCTGACCTCTTGTGGCCGGACGGCGGAGTGAAGCAGCAGCAGAATGAGAATGCAGTTTACAACAGCCACAGTGATGCTGAACAAACAGAAGCCAGACCGGTCTCAGGTGAGATGATGCAAATAATGAACCCAAGTCATGCATAAACCCATCGGTGGTGCTACAACGTTTTCAGCCGTCAAGTTCAACTGGTTCACAGCAGTGTTCTGGCTACAAAACAGCAGTATTATGTCTGGAATGAGGTACAGCTCTGGAAAAAAAAAGAGACAATTTGATTTTTGATGATCAAGAGGAAGGTCATTTCAGTTCTTGCACCAGGAGTGGAATAAAGTCACCCAAGTACAATGGTAAAGACTTGTGGAGAGCATGCTAAAATGCATGAAAGATGGGATTAAAAATGAGGATTATTGCACCCAAATATTGATTTCTGAACTCTTCTGAAGCGTAAAGATTAGTATTATGTTGTTTTAAAATGAATTTGATATTGGTTCTTTGCATTGTTTGAGTATTTTCTGCTCTAAAAGATATTCTTATTTGGAATTTTGGTAAATATCAGTAGTTTATAGACTCAAACAAAAATGTTCCTTTTGCCCAAACACATACCTAGAAGTAATAAAATCAGAAAAACTGATAATTTTGCAGTGTTCTTATTTTAAACAATAATCTAAAATTATAAAATGTTTGGTCTGAAATCCTTCTTCTCTTGTCTTTTACAGTCTCAAGTGACCTTGAAGTGACTGGTTTGAGCTTCCTGTCCGACCTCTGCTCAGGCCTCGGTGACTCCTTGATCACGTCCCTCCTCCCGCTCCTCGACCCCGCCTCCTCCCTCCATCCGAGGCCGCAGCTGGACTCCCGCTATTGCACAGACCTGGTGTCCCGTCGGACCAAAGAGGTCTACGCCTACCCGAGCCCGCTGCATGCCGTCGCCCTCCAAAGCCCCCTCTTCACCTCCCAGAGCCAGGAGCCATTGGCCTCTCCGAGCCCTGAAGGAACCCAACCGGAGGAACCGTCGGAACCCGTGGCCGGTTTCAGTCTGCCGCTCCAGCCTCGGCAGCCCTCGGCCCAGGCTTCCTTCACCCAGCTGGAGCAGTACATCTCTCGGCTGGCTCGCCAATACCACGGCCGCGTCACCTCTTCCACCTCCGATCTCACGTTGGCTGTTGCTCCGTGTCCTGTTGCGCACAGAGGCAAAAGTCACGGATCCACCCAGTCCCTGTCCGCCTTTGAGAGCCGCAGTATGCCCTCCACGCTGCCGGGGGGCAGCGTCACGCCCTGCAAGTCGATGCTGGGGAACGCCGCCAGAGTCGGCCTCAGCGCCGCCGGGAAAAAAGCCACCAGGAACTCTATCAACCTGGGTAACCTCCCCTCTGCAACGGGAGAGGATCTGAGCATTAACCTGCACCTCATCCCTGGCTCGAATTCCAGCCGCGGACTGGCGGACAATCCCAAACACGGCAGTTGTGGGGCTTTACGGAGCGACTTCTCTACGGCTTCCGCCACCTCCGCCACGTCACTGTCCTCCTCTACGCCCACGCCAGCACTCAGGGCTCGGCCCCGCATCTCCACCTGTCCCTCCAGCCTGAGCCACCGCAGCTCCCTGGAGGTCGCCTCGGGGTCCGGGACCGGTTCCGGATTCGGGTCGGCCGCCTTCTGCAGATCTTTAGACTGGAACAGCGGTGTTCCGCCTGAGGCCGGCGGTGCGTCCTCGGTGCTCGGATCTGGATCGGCTCCCGGGTCTCACCGCGGCAGCTTGATCCAAGAGTGCGGCTCCAGCCCGAAGCTGAGCGAGGACTCCCCCATGGTGGGGGAGATCTCCCGCCTGTCGGGCCTGTCCAGGGCCGTCGTGGTGGGGCTGATGGAACAAGGCGTGGAGCTGGACATCGACTGCTTCAAAGCAGACACAATGGGCGAGGTCAGGGGTCACGCTAAAAGTCACCTGACGGATCAGTCGCACGACTACACCAGACGGACTGAACTGAGCCCCCAGAGGCCGATCCAGCTGTCCCTCAGCGTCACCCACTCTCCTCAGTCCCAGTCCAGTCTCACCCCTCCCCTCTCGCACTCCAGTAGCCCCATTCTGCCGTACCAGTACATCCCCTCCCCCCACTACTCCTCCTCCTCACACTGCCACTACCAGCAGATCCCATCCCCGTCCGACCCTCCTTCCTCCACGGCCTCCTCCCCAGCGTCCCACCCTGCCGCGAGGGGTCGCTCCCCTCCACGGCCTCTCCAGCCTTCCCCATTGGGCGCCACCCCTCTTTCCGTTTTCAGGAGGGACACACCGTTCCAGTGCTCCCTACCCCGCTCAGGAGCCAGGGAGCATGGAGGAGGCGTCCAGCCGAGGGGCGGATCGCTCCGGCAGAGCGGGGGGGAACCCGGCGGGTGGAAGAGGGCGGAGGGGGAGGGTCTTTACCGAGGGAAGCATGCCTCCCACAAGTTGATCAGGGCGGCGACTGTGAGCAGCTACTCCAAGAGCGAGGACTACGGCGGCTCCGTCTGGGGCGAGGAGGAGAGGGAGCGGACGTCGAGAAAGACCGCCAGCAAACTCTGGAGGGGCTTCGAGGGCCACCTCTGGGGCAAAGAGTCGGAGAGCGAGAGGGAGGAGATGGACCGGGCCGAGTACGGGTATGGATGGAGGAGGAACAGCGGCGGCTGGAGGAGGGAAGCCCAGAGGGCGAAGGCTGGGTCCGGCAGGAGCGACAAGAGGCCGAAAGCGGAAAGTCCTCCGATCTTCCCGAAGAGGCGGGGCAAGGAGGACGGCGAGAGACGCAGCTCCAGCCTCAGGCTCTCCAGGAGGGCCCTTTTCAGGAGCGAGTCCCAGGGTCTGCTGGTGCCCCGCAACCACGGCGAGGAGACCGGGAGGCGAGCGCACTGGGTGTCCTCACTTGACGTGGGACGAGGCGACAGCACAGGCAAAGACCTCAGACTGCTGAAATCGAAGGAGGACGACAAACGTCTGTCGTCCACCGCTAGTCTGTTCGACCTCTCCCATTCCCAGAGCCTGGAAGGCAGCTGCCGCTCCCTCTCGCCGCTCTCCTCCCCGTCGTTTTCTCCATCCCCGCCACCGAGGACGCCTCTCCAACGCTCCCGGTCTCTGCGGGACCTGGGGAAGAAGGTGTTCGGCTCCATGAGGTCCCTGAGTCTCAAACGCAAACCGTCCAAGAAGTGACGTTTGTACGATAAATAGAACATCGCAGTAGATGCAACTTCCACGTGTTGCGTTTAAAACGCCCCCTGGTGGTGATGGCTGGAACTGTGTTTTCATTGTAAAAGGGAATTCTATTATTTTTAATTTTAAGATGTACACTACCGTTCAAAAGTTTGGGGTCACATAGAAATTTCCTCATTTTTAGATTAGATTGTAAACTTTATTGATTCCACATCAGGGAAATTCGTGTGTTACCGCAGCTCAGCTACAGAGAAGCAATGAGTAAGAAAATATATATATTTTTTTTAATTAAATATCTAGAGGCAGAAATTAATACACATTATGAAAGAAAAACCCTTTTTTTCTAGCTGATGACTATTCTAGCTGCAAATATCTGTTTTTTGGTGCAATATCTACATAAGTGTATAGAGGCCCATTTCCAGCAACTATCAGTCCAGTGTTCTAATGGTACAATGTGTTTGCTCATTGCGTCACAAGGCTAATGTAATGTAAAAGGCTAATTTTCTATTAATTTAACAACTCATGGTAGGAAATCATGGAAAACACTAAATTGTCTGAGTGACCCCAAACATTTGAACAGTAGCCTAAATCTTTTTGACTCAGACACTGGTTATATATTATTTGCTAAAATACCCGTTCTTTTATCCACCACCAGTAAGATGGAAGTTCCTCTCAGGCACAAAACATCACTTTTCTTGACAGACTTCGCTCCTTTTAGTCGTGTTTTTTTTGCAAAACGTTAAAGACAATGACATTTATCCACTTTTATAGCTGTCAACAAAGTTCAAAATACCTGTCACATTTCTTCAAATATGTCCTGCAGCACAATCATTTAGCCAAATGACTGTGCTGCATGTCCCAAAGTTATTCCTCACTCACGCTGCATTGGGAGAAGAATTCCTTTGAGGAAAACATTTGTATGAATTTCACACGAGTACTGAAGAAATGCTGTTCCAAGGTTTTGACGGCTCACAGGAACTGGCTGAAAGTCTGTGCAATTTAAAAAGGCAATGAACATATCCATATTGGCTATAACTTATAACATATTGGTTGAGTTTTCCTGTAAACCATGAGTATGAATGTGTATGTGTACACTCCCCTTATGCATGCTGCTCTGTGACTTGTTCAGTAATTATAGCTATTGTGAGAATGTGATAATTCTTCTTGGTTTATAGGCAATAACGCCTCTGAAGTACAATCATATTGGCCAGATAATGACCAAAACCAAGCAAATAATCTTTAACTTGATATTGTGCTCAGGATTTTTAAAAATAAATATTGAATGACTAAAATATTTGAGACAAAATGGTGGCTCATGGCTTATGATGAATAAAATAAAAGTTTAACTAAAAATATAGCGTCTTAAACATCTACAGTATGTGGTTTGTACAACAGAGTTTGACAGACACGTCTGAGCTTCAACATTTATTATAAAAAAATATTTTACTTGAAAACTCACAAAATCAACTTTCACCAGACAACTGCAATCATGAAGGCATTATTAGGACTTTGCACACCTGGCGTTAACGTGTGTCGTAGGTGAATCAATCACAAATACAGGTGTTCACTTGCATATAGAGAAAGGGAAGTGTGATCCAATCCTGACTCACCTGAGGCACATGTGATGTGGGGATGTAATCTAATGCCAGATGTGAACAGATGTTTAATTGCGGATGTATTACCTAAGACGCACGTTAATCCCAGGTGTGCCGGAGCCTTTGAGAAAACGCATGAAGAGTCTCACTCTTCATGAAGCATCTTTGTGAAATATCCAAACTCCTGATCTTTGACTAAAAAAAAAAAAATCATCTTTTCCTGTTGCTAGGAAACAAACATTTCTGTCCTCTTCTATTTTCAGCAGCATAATTTTTACTTTGCAGTTGCCTGCATCCCAGCATTCAGTTTAACGTACAATCCTTACTTTTCTTACGCGTGCCTCAAACACCTGGAGAAGACACAGTGACGTGTGTTGTGTGAACATTCTTCGATTGTTTTGGGACCAGCTGAGGTTAGAACGGAGTCTTTGAGACTTCATTCCCTGGGTTTTCGCCCTCATCAACTCCGTTGGTTTGGTTAATCTCCAGAGCTGCTCTTCAGACTGCAAGAAAACATGTCGCGGTACATGGCCTTCTCCTTTTCTAGCTCCCGATTCAGCTTCTCCTCGGCCCTCTGCAGGTGCTTCCGAACGTTGGCGTCTGTGGCAGAAAAAAAACACACAAATTCTTTATCCCCTTGTATGTTGTACTAAGAGGAAAGCATGTTATTGTAGGCCCACTTTAATATACAATATAGTGGTTGGACCCTACTCCATCAGCTAAATCAGGGGTGTCAAACATGTGGCCTGGGAGCCAGAACCGGTCCAATCCGGCCCACTGGATGACTGTATAAAGTGTGATTTAAAAAATAGAACATTTCCTGTTTCTACACAGAAACGTCCATGAGAATCTTTCAGGGTTCAAGGGATAAAATATTTACAGATTTGTGAATGTTTATAAGGCAGGAGATATCTTCACCTGCTGCTTAAAAAACTAAATATTCTTCAATGCAAAAAAAAAAAAAAAAAAAAGTCTTAAGGGAAAATATATTGTATTTAATACAATTAGTCCAATACTGAGTAGAATGAATTGGCAGATAATTTAGCTTATTTCAATTTTTTCCAAAATATGAGATAAAAAGACAGAATCATAATATAAAAAAGTCAAAAATATGAGCTAAAAAATAAAATTTAGTCTTATTTTAAGAAACAAAACTAAATCGACCCAACTCAAAAAAAATGAAATAAAAATGAAAAATGAAAGAATTACTTTTCAGTGGAATATGATATTTCAAGTTAATTCTACTCAATACATGACTAAGTTATTTTCACTGAAGATTTAATTTATTTCAATATAGAATAACTGGGATATCATATAGTTCTTTCCTGTAATAATAATGTAAATATTTATAATACAACTCTTTCCATAAAAAGGAAAAATTTCAAGCTGTTATGTTTATTTTTACTGGTCTGACTCACTTTAGATTAAATTGCGCTGTATGTGGCCAATGAATTAAACAGTTTGACTCCCTGAAAACGCAGAAGAACCGATAGAGTTGAACTACTCATTTGAAACAAACCATCATCAAAAATACAGTAAAAAACAGTAAGACTGCATTAAGAAACCTGGAGGAAACAGAAGTTCTGCCCTCGTCAAACCATAAAAACCTATAATAATTGTCTCTTCCTGCTATGTGCTGTGGTGTGAACTTGCTTGTGGGTGATCCTGGTTTATTTCTTACCGTTAGGCTGCCCCCTGCAGGCCTCTGTCAGGTACTTCTGGGCTGTCTTTGCATCTCCCAGCTCCAGCGTGGCCACCCCTGCCCTGTACAGAGCTTTGACGTCACCCGGCCGCCACTGCAGCACCCGCAGGCTGTACTCCCGCACACGAGAGTAGTCGACACTCGGCCGCTGCAGCAAACAGGCTGAAAGGGAAATGTGAAGTTTATGTACGTATACGTTACAGTTCAAAAGTTTTAGAACTCACATTTTTACATTTTCATTGAAATCTAAGCCGTTTAATTCCAATGAATACCTTATAGATTTATTAGAAGCTGGAGAAAAGAAGTGTAAAAGAATATTGAGATGATGTTTGCTACTTAAAATCTTGTTAGGCATGTCAAAATTCAACAAAACAGGAAAGTGTATAATATGGGGCATTTAAATGGTACAAAAATAAGTAGTTAACTACCCGATTTTATCCATCTATCTAAAAGCTGACATTTGTTAGAAGAACTTATTCTGCTGAGGAGAAATTACCATATAAACTCAGGGTTCCCACTCCTAACCTGGAATTATTTTCCAGGACATTTTCAGCCGCTACAAGTTATCATGTCTTACACGACTACATTTCCTTTTAATGTATACTGGGATATATTTTATAATCCACTCAGATATCCTAGTATTCATTTAACCTCTCTTCTTTATTTTTTTTTTATTATCTACCAGCTAAGTTGTTGTAGCAGTCCACTTGTGTGTTTCTCAGTAACGTTTCCTGTTCAGATGTGAGCTCAGGCATCTCCGATCCAAACCCTTTCACTGCCGCCATCACGTCAGAGTCCAGGCCTCGCAGGACCAGCAGGGCTCGATGGTAGCGGCCGATCGCTGAACGGATGTTCTTCTCCCGATAGAAGGCGTTCCCCTCCGTCTTCATCTGGGCTGCTTCTTCTAGAGAAACCCAAATCGGCTTTCCTCTAGACCCTGGAAAGCTTGGTTCTCCTCCGGCAGCCTCCATTTCTGCAGTGGAGCTGATTAGCTGTAGAAACGAGAAAGCGTTGAAGTGTGAGCAGTAAATAGATACAGACACATTTAGTGCTGCGTTAACCTGATAGACTGAACTGATAGAACTTGATAGCTTTCAATTTACTAAAGAACTGAAGGAAAACACAATACGGAAAGCTGCAGAGTGTGATACAATTATTGATATCAAGTCATAAATAAAGCCCTGAGATGTATGTTTAATTCCTATTTCACAGACCTACCGGCAAAGAAAATATATATTGTTAATTTAATATTTATATGATAATATATTTATATGATATGATGTACTACAGCAAGTAGAATGATAAAAGTCCATTAACTGTTTTTTAGAGAATATATTAATGCATTAAATGCATGCTACTTCCATATAAAATCATTTTTCAATAAAACCTTACAGTGCAATTACATATTGCACAAATGTTAAGACCCAGATATCAAAGCCCAAGACTTTTTGAAGATTTTATTTCCAAATTCATAAATTCAAGACTTTATGACCCTACAGGAACCCTGATTTCAGTATTCACATTGTGCATATTGCACCACAATACACACTAAAAAACATCACGTAATGATAAAAATATATTGATAAAAATATTACACAGTAAAACATTTACACATTCCAAATTTGGACAATAAAAGGCCTGTGAGTTGAGTTTTAAAATCAGTAATAGAGATGAGTTCCTGTGGTTTTGAGACATTTATTTTAGTCATTGTTCAAATAAAGTATCTGCTATCTCCACCCACAGAGAACACTATGTTAAATACTGGGCTTCTTCCTAGTGCCTGTGCAATTTGTGGAACTTCAATTACCGCTCACGTGGTCAAAAGTCGTCGCTGAAAAACGTCATTAACGCGCGACACGTTTTAATGGACTCAGTGGAACCTTCTGTTCGGGAACATAGTTCGGGAACGTCTGAACGGTTCCGAACATGCGGAGCTAGCTGAGCTAACAGCTAGCATCACCTCCACACACACCTGCTAACTCCCGTTTTTGTTGAATATCAGCATGTCTGTGCAGTTTTAACTGTTGTCTAGATTTGAATTTAACGGTCAAACCTCACCTTAACGGCCACCGGAAAGAAAACCTGCAGCTAACGGACAGATTGACGGTTACTTCTTCTTCTGCTGCTGCTGCTGTGGTGAGCTGCTGCTTCTTCTTTGGTGTTTTAATGGCAGTTTGCGTCCATATTTTTACACTTCCGCCATCACGTGGATTTGTTCTATTACTACATTACTACAATTATTCAAATCCTTACTAAAATTACAGTTGAATAAAATAATAATAAATAAAAATGTCTTATATGAAGTGAATTTTATATGTGCATTTTATGTTTTAACTGTCATTATATATTGCATAGATTTTTTTTTCTAAAAATCAAGAACTTGACTTTAGCATCATTTTGAAGTTAAATCCAGCAGCTATTGTGAGATTAAAACACTTACATGTGATAGTTCGCCATCTTCACAGGTGAAAAATCTAACCAGTGTGGCAGGAAAACTCCTTTATGGACTAGTTCTAGCCACACTGTGACCCACGAACCATCACTAAGTAGTGAGTAAATTAGGAATACATTTGACTGATATTACATAATAATGACGTCAATTACTAAGTCATACATGACTGATGTGTTCCTTCCAGTGTGAAGAGGAAAAAAGGTTGAAACACACCGGTCAGGGACGGACTGAGGCGACGCTGCTGTAGCAGAGTAACAGGAGTGTGTTGAGTTTTAAAGGCCTCGCCTGTCTGTCACTTTACTGTGTAAAAAACACTAAAAAAATACTAAAAAATGAAGTTTTCCGACATCACACTTATGTTGAATCATGCGCTTGCCGTCCACACCTGAAGGAGGGTGCACAAATAAAGTGTGATGTGTTGACTTTTTGATAATAATATGAAGAATTAAACTGGTCTGTGATGAAGAGTTTCGAGACTTGAATGAAGAATGAGAATCTTTTTTTTTTCTTCATTTCTCTAATTTTATTTTTGTTTTGTATTTTTCTCCCCCTGTGTGTTTTGTACGTTACAATAAACTTTTGTCCCTTACAGCTGATTGTTTATTCGTTTATTCCATCGCTATAGAAATTGTTCATTCTACAAAGCTGGATTCCTCTTAATCTGATTGAGAATAGGGATAAAACTATAATTTAATTTATAAGACTATCAACAGAAAACATTCTATGACAATTTTGATGATGAATTCATGGCTTCATTCATCCAGAAAAAACAACAAAATTGTTTTTTTTCTTTTATAGACTATATTTATAAGAAGCCACCTATTTGTCTACATTATAAATGTGTAACAAAATGGAACAATGTACACAATTCTGGAAAATGTAAGGTTTAAGCTGCTGAATTCTAAACCTAGTTCCATTGTTCACATTCAAATATCACTCACATTTTTGGGAAACACAAATTGCATAATTTAGAGCACTTTTTTCCACCTGGAAACCACTGTTTTTCAAAATAAAACACCCTGATTTGCAGATGGCCTCACTCATGTCTCACCTGTTCTCCAAGCTTCAAGTCATCTCAGACGACCTCGGGTAAACTCAACTGTGTTGGGAGGTTTCTTATTGTCTTTGTGGGCAATAAAAATGATTTGGAGCTGAATATTTTATTGTATTACAGTAAAAAATATGTTCAAATCTCATCAGTGTCAACAGTAAATTCTGACTATATGAAGCTGGTTTTGAGTTTAGACCAATCAGAGCTTATTAAATAGACAAATGTGCATCATATCCTGTTCTGGTACATTGCAATATCTACCTTATATGATATATTTACAGTATTATCCTAAGGAAACTGTATTTTTACTGGAAGAACCATGAGGACAGTGTTTCTGCTTTTACTCCAGTAAACTATCTGACTACTTCGTCCATTACTGCTGTTTCCCATAGATTTTTTTTAAAAAACCTTTAACCTCTATTTCACAACAACATGCCTGCTGTTTGTTCCATGCATAGATATCTATACCCAACGCTGCTTTCTAATGAGCTGCGTCCCCACACGGCCGCCATCTTGTGTCGGTCCACTTGCTCACTTGCCTATGGTGGACAAAGTAACTATAACTTACTCAAATTTCAACATATATATATATATTTTAAATTTTTTAATAAAATAACATTAGGCTTAGTTAAAGTAATATCTATACACTCAAAGTAATTTACACAGGTCGCAATAGAACAACCTGCATATAAGCAAAAGAAGAAAACCACAACAATTACAATTGCAATGTCAATTAAATGAAAAGCGGCAATTTCAAAATATTCAATCACGTATCATATCTACGTAATATGTAGAACAAACCAAACCGTTTGGAAATAGTTCAAAACTTCAGCGTGTTATTAGTATTTTTGTGTACCGATCTCTCATTTTGCGGTGAGAGAACCAGGTCATACGACCGTCCCAATATGGCCGCCGCGGAGGGACGTCAGCACGTAGCCATGTACACCCCCACCTTGGACCAGTCCGTTTAAAAAGAGAGCAGAGGAGGGCGGGTCGTCTATGTCTGAGTAGCGTCAGCATCCACCAATCACACACTCCCTCTTGCAACAATTCTAGCCAATGGGAACGTCTATAAGCTACTGACCAATCACGTTCAAGGAAGGGGCAAGTTTGAAAAACGTTGGCGGCCGAGGAAGTGCAGGAGGAGGACAGGGCATTTTCACGCTAAAACAAAGAAGCTAATACAGCGATATTCTTCACCACGATGCAGGTGAGTTATATTTTCCTTATTGCTTGAATGTGAGGTAGGACTGGGTGACAGCTGATAACGCACAACAACGTTTATTTGCTACAAACGTGCTTTGATTGTTCCAATAAACAGATTATTGCTAACGTTGAGTTCGCTAACTCTGAAGCTAACATGACGTCACTGGCTATATAACATTTAATAAATAATAACAGGCATTATATGTCGCAGAAATAACCTTCAGTATGTGTTATGTGATGAGAATTAACTTGTGGAGCTGTACGTTATTGTTAAATGTCTGTAAAATGAGGCAAAGCTAATGTTACTGCGCCTGCGTCACTGTTTAAAACGAGCGCTGGTGGAAGAAATACTCAGATACTTCTACTGGAGTAGAAGTAGAAATACTGTTATAAAAAGAAATACAAGTAAAAGTAGAAATACTGTTAGGAATAGAAACAATTAGAAGTAAAAAGTGTATTTCATTGTATTTTAGTGTATTTCAGTACATTTCAGTGTATTTCATTATATTTCTGCTTATGAGACAAAGCTAACGTTACTGCACCTGCATCATTGTTGAAAACGAACAGTGGTGCAAGAAGTAGAAATACTGTTATAAAAAGAAATACAAGTAAACAGTGTTTTCAGTGTACAGTGTAGTTCAGATACTTTACTGCAATAGAAGAAGAAATATTGTTATAAAAGGAAATCCTCTTTTACAAGTAAAAGTATATAAAATACTTAGGTCCTAAATTCAAAATGTTACTAAAACAACACATGAATCTGGATGACAAACATGATACTTAGAAGAAGAATGGATGCACGTTTATTGCCAGATTAGTTTTTTATTTACAAGGAGTTTGCATTGTTGTGGTAGACCCTTGATAAACAACAACAACAATATGAAAAAAGAACAAGTAACATTAATATATATAAATTATATGTACAGAAAGAAATAAAATAATGATAATACAAAAAATGTGCAACATAAGTCAGGACTGAAAAGAAATGGTTGTGCAAGTTTGGTATTAAAATGTAATGTGATCTATATGTTTTGTCTCTTACAGAATAAGGAAAACTATGAGCCCAGGGGTCTCCAAAGACCGGTGAGATGTTTTATATGTAAAAATTAAAAAAAAAAAAGTGCAACTCTGGCCACTATTCAGTTTACATTTCATGAACAGAAATTCTAATGCAACTAGCAAAGACATTTACAAGTTTGTGAAGATGCTGGAATTTGGTTAATTTAATTTGGAAATGGTTGTATAATTTTTGATCTGTTGCTGATTATCAAAAAATTACTTACCTCTACATTTTTGTTTTTGCATCTTACATCAGTTTGCAACTCCTAGCATGATTGCAGCTCCACAGCGTGTTCAGGTGAAACCGGACAAAAACGCTGTCACAGGTAACATCATACTTTTTTTTTTTTATATATATATATATATATATAAAGATTCCATTCAGACACTGCAGGGAATATGTGTGCATTGATTATATTTTCACCTGTAGGTCCTGGGAGGGAGTGTGTTGCCACCTCCTCAACATCAAAGTAAGTATATTCTTTTGGAACATCAGGAGTTGTGTAATAGTTTCTAGTTCTGTTTTCATTAATAACTTTTAAACATTCCTGACCGTCCATCATGGCACTTTTCAGCAGGAAATTCACCATCAACGACTTTGACATCGGCCGGCCGCTGGGAAAGGGCAAGTTCGGCAACGTCTACCTGGCGCGGCTGAAGGAGGTGCAGGCCATCGTGGCCCTGAAGGTGCTGTTCAAGTCACAGATGGAGAAGGAAGGAGTGGAGCATCAACTCAGGAGAGAGATAGAGATTCAGGCCCATCTCAAGTTAGTATCCTGCAATAATGTTTGAAGTTCAACTGTAATTTCCTCAAATACACTTTAGTATTTCAGGCATGCCCTGTCGCACAAACGTGTTAGGCTTGCATTACTGTGACTGCTGTTCGACTGGATATTTTAGTTTTTTTTATATGGTATAAGTGTTTTTTTCCCCTTGGCTAAAGGCTAAATTACAGTAAAATAGTGTAATTTTCTGCATTTACCATCTGCTGACTATTACAAGAATAAACGACTGCTCAGTGTATCTACTTAATACTAAAGTTGTTAAAAAGCTGAATAATTTTTTTAGGCTTATATGCATTTTCTTACTGGATTTAATGTCTGAAAAGTGTAACCATATGAGATAATGCAAGTATACATATTAACAACAACATAACTTTAGTCTACACATTTTTAAACCTAGAAAAATCTGTGATTTTAATCAAAATAACATGATTCATAGTTTTCTGTCTATGTCCTCTGTGTGCAGGTGTTTTATATGCCTGAAGCTGTAGACTTTTTATCCTTATTTAAGCCACACTTTTCAATTCATTAGTTTTAGTTATATCCTTAATCCAGATGTAGGGTTATAGTCATCAGACAACTGGATCTCAAATTATCAGAGAGGCAAGCTGAGAAAATCCCACCAGACGTCTCAAAAATCTGTTTTCTCCTCAGACATCCCAACATCTTGCGCTTCTACAATTATTTCCATGACCGGAAGAGAGTGTTCCTGGTGCTTGAGTACGCACCACGTGGGGAAATGTACAAGGAGCTGCAGAGATGTGGGAGGTTTGATGAACAGAAAACTGCAACAGTAAGAGTTCATTGTTTTTTATTACAGTGACATCTTCACTTTCTTGTTTTTGAAGCCCAAAGATATTTAATTTACTATAATGTACTATGTTATAAATGAGCAGAAGCATCAAATTATTACACAAATGTTCAGTATTAGCTCAGAAAATGATGTAGTTTTTGTATTTGTAGCATTGAAATGTTTTACTAATGCTAAGCTCTTAAATTTTCAGTACATGGAGGAGATATCTGACGCGCTGCTTTATTGCCACTCGAAGAAAGTGATCCATCGTGACATCAAGCCAGAGAATCTGCTTCTCGGCTATCGTGGAGAGCTCAAAATTGCTGATTTCGGATGGTCTGTCCACGCTCCTTCTCTGAGGTGAGAAGAGGCTACTTTTCGAAACCGCTCTTTGCTGCCAGTTCCTGTTACTTAAGACATATTTCTTGTTTTTAAAACCTTTCCAGGCGTCGTACGATGTGCGGGACGCTGGACTACCTCCCCCCAGAGATGATCGAGGGCCACACACACAGCGAGAAGGTGGACCTGTGGTGCATCGGGGTCCTCTGCTACGAGTGTTTGACCGGAAACCCGCCGTTTGAAACCGCCTGTCATACAGAGACATACAGGAGAATCACAAAGGTGGGTGGTTTTCTATTGTTTAATACAGTACAGACTGTACCCACTCTTCATTCTGTGGTAACTACTACTTCTAACCCTAATAATTGAGATACAGTGCATCCAGAAACTATTCACAGCTTAACTTTTTCCACATTTTGTTATGTTACAACCTTATTCCAAAATGGATTCAATTCATTTTTTCCTCAAAATTCTACACACAACACCCCATAATGACAACTTGAAAAAAGTTTGCTTTTATTTTTTGTAAATTTATTAAAAAGTAAAAAAACTAAGAAACCACATGTACATAAGTATTCGCAGCCTTTGCTCAATACTTTACTGATGCACCCTTGGCAGCAATTACAGGCTTGAGTCTTTTTGAATATGATGCCACAAGCTTGGTACACCCATCTCTGGGCAGTTTTGTCCGTTCCTCCTTGCAGCACCTCTCAAGCTTCATCAAGTTGAATGGGAAGCATTGGTGCATTTTCAGATCTCTCCAGAGATGTTCATTTGGATTCAAGTCTGGGCTCTGGCTGGGCCACAGGACATTCACGGAATTCTCCTGAAGCAACTCCTTTGATATCTTGGCTGTGTGTTTAGGGTCGTTGTCCTGCTGAAAGATAAACCATCGCCTCAGTCTGAGGTCAAGAGCTCTGGAGCAGGTTTTCATCCAGGGTGTCTCTGTTCATTGCTGCATTCATCTTTCCCTCTATCCTGACTAGTCTCCCAGTTCCTGCTGCTGAAAAACATCCCCACAGCATAATGCTGCACCACCATGCTTCACTGTAGGGATGGTATTATGGGATGGTGATAAGCGTTGCCTGGTTTCCTCCAAACATGACGCCTGGTATTCACACCAGAGTTCAATCTTTGTCTCATCAGGCCAGAGAATGTTGTTACTCATGGTCTGAGAGTCCTTCAGGTGCCTTTTGGCAAACTCCAGGTGGGCTGCCATGTACCTTTTTACTAAGGAGTGGCTTCTGTGTGGCCACTCTACCATACAGGCCTGATTGGTGGATTGCTGCAGAGATGGTTGTGCTGGAAGGTTCTTCTCTCCACAGAGGAACGCTGGAGTTCTGACCATCAGGTTCTTAGTCACCTCCCTGACTAAGGCCCTTCTCCCCTGATCACTCAGTTTAGATGGTCGGCCAGCTCTAGGAAGAGTCCTGGTGGTTCTGAACTTCTTCCATTTATGGATGATGGAGGCCGCTGTGCTCATTGGGACCTTCAGAGCAGCAGAATTTTTTTTTTTTGTATCCTTCCCCAGATTTGTGCCTCGAGACAATCCTGTCTCTGAGGTCTACAGACAATTCCTTTGACTTCATGTTGGTTTGTGCTCTGACATCACTGTCAGCTGTGGGACCTTATATAGACACGTGTATGCCTTAACAAATCATGTCCAATCAACTGAATTTACCACAGGTTGACTCCAATTAAGCTGTAGAAACATCTCAAGGATGATCAGTGGAAACAGGATGAACCTGAGCTTAATTTTGAGCTTCATGGCAAATGCTGTGAATACTTATGTACATTTGGTTTCTTAGTTTTTTATTTATTTAATTTATTTCTTTTGCAAAAATCTCAAGACTGTTTCCATGTTGTCATTATGGGGTGTTGTGTGTAGAATTTTGAGGAAAAAAATGAATTTAATCCATTTTGGAATAAGGCTATAACATAACGAAGTGAAGTGCTGTGTTCAAGTCTTGGCCTTCCCAACATTTTATATCTGCTTGTTAACATCTAAAATCTCCTGATACAGCAGCAGCATTGAGTTTATTTCAACCTCAGCTCCAACACTAAAGCATCAAGGAGTCATTAACGAATATCACAGTTTCTGGTGCAACAGATTAAACAAACGTCTGCTTCCTCTGTTTCCAGGTGGACTTGAAGTTCCCCAGTAACGTCTCAGATGGGGCCCGGGACCTGATCTCCAAGCTGCTTCGCCACAACCCGTCCGACCGCCTGTCACTGCAGAGCGTCATCGATCACCCGTGGGTGCGAGCCAACTCCCGCCGGGTCCTCCCACCCATCTGCCCCGCCAAGAAATCCTGAGCAGTCTCCTTTACCTTCCACTGAAAGATGGTTTTATCTCCTCCAAGAAAGAGACTCGAGTTTCTATTTCACTGCCTTGGGCTTCACCTGCCGTCACGTTTATACAAAGTGTGCACACTTTTTTATATTGTACAGTGTGATGTCATTATCTATGTCTAGTTTGTTGAGTTTTTATCGTGATTACTTCTCTGAAAACTTCTTTTTTTAATCTATTTTTTTGATTTCTATATCTGACGGTGTTGACACCAAAGTACTGCTGTTAATTCCCTCAACTTAAATATATCCTCAAATAGTTTAAGATGAGGTGAGGTTTGGGTTATGTATTATTTTCTCAAGCTATACTTTTAAGTTTAAATAAATACTTGTAAAAAATGTTGTAGATGTGAAATTGAATAGATTATGATTGTGGTTGCTTTGCATAACAGTCATTCTATAGTTCGGAAGTAATGACAAAGAAATATATTACAGCCTATTAGTTTCTAACCTTTCTAAAACTAATGCAGTCCAATAAAACATCTTATCTTATGCAAATAAACCTATTTGTACAGCACAATTCACACAATAGTCACCGAATTTATGATAAAACAACGATCATTTAAAAAAGATTTTTGGTTAATTTTGTTGGAGTTTACTTGATATTTTTCTAATAATTTCAAATGCAGGTTGACTAAATCTTCAGTTTCAACCGAACCATTATAACATACTTTGATTAGTTAGTAGGGTTGTCCCGATCCGATCACGTGATCGGAAATCGGGCCGATCTCGTGGTTTCAGACTCGATCGGAATCGGACGTTACCTCCCGATCAGGACTCGGAAATATTTATTCTCATTACTTACTTTAAAATCTAGCAAGAACGTATAGAAAAGGCGACGCAAAAGACACTTGAGAAGAAAAGAAAACTTGAAAACCATACAGGACTATGAAGCAGAAGACGAGCGGCTAAGAGACGACGTGTGAGGGTAAGCTAACATTGAGTTGGTAGCTTTTCAGTATATCACGTATATTCATTTGTTACACTTTGTTACACAGTTGTAGATCGATGCGAAGAACTAAAATACGGACCGAACCTCGAATGATGGGATGTAATTGTATCAAGAACGGGCAGTGGATTGAAAGCTTCCGGATGTCCGAAGTATCGGATCGGGACTCGGTATCGGCAGATATTCAAAATCAAATGATTCGGACTCCAGGGCAAAAAACCCCAGCTCATTAGGACATGCTTATTAGTTAGTAAACTTTATTATTAATTTGTTGTACAGCCAAAAGAGAATCAGAAAACACCTGCAATGCATCAAACATACATCATATGTTTGCCATAAAAAAACAATAAGTAATTTAAGTAATTAATTTATGTCCCACCTAATTCATTCAGGATGTTTTATATATATATATAACCTAAAATTAAACATTTAGTAATGTTTTAATTTTAGGTTTTTATCTGATGAATTTTGTGTTAGTACCTCTTGTAAAAGGTAACAATATATGACATTTTAACGCATTTTTCTGTATAGATGGATTAAAAATGTAATTCGGGAATATATATGTACGTGTCAAGCAATTAAATAATGATAGAACAATGCAAAAATAAGTAAATAAATATATAAAGGTCACGTGTTCAAAAATCTAGTTGACGCCATGCGCTGTACACGGTAGCGTGGCCGAGCGGTCTAAGGCGCTGGATTAAGGCTCCAGTCTCTTCGGGGGCGTGGGTTCGAATCCCACCGCTGCCATAATTATTGCTTTTAACTTATATTTTTGTTTCTTTTCCTAAACATCTTTGTTAAGGTCGCTCCCGCCCTCCGTCTGACACCTTATGTTGTTGATGAATGTGTCGATAAACAATATGTGAAAGTGAAATCAAACGGTAGAACATGTCGCAGCCTACTTTGTGTTTATTTTTATAACCATATAAATGTAAGGAATCGATATTAATTCGGTGTGGCGCACAACAAATGCTGCATTTAAGTGCTAAATTCATCAAAACAGGAATTATACCGAGTAACACCACGAGTAACCGACCATAGACGCTCAAAGGAAGCGGGGCCGCCATCTTGGAACGGTGAAACGCTCCACTTCGCTGATTTTCAGGGGTTTTGTCTTATTTGTAGCTATGATTAAGGACAAATTCGGCGGGGTTTATTATTCATAGTTGACGAACTCATTATTTTAAGTATTTATTAGATATGTAGCGAAGAAAGCTATTTAAAATAGACGAAAAACACAATTTAATAAAAGTTGTAAAGAAACAATTCAACATAGCAACATGACTATTGTCAGCGTGGTTATGTACGTACATTTTGCATTATTAAAAAAACATTGTAGAGAAAATAGTTCCAGTTTGACTTTATTCTTAAATGCGAGAAAGAAGGATTTTGATTAGTGAATCAACATTATTGAATGCGCAATTTGGTTAAAATAATAAAATTAAATATGTAATATTGTTTAAAGACAGTGAGGCCAAACAGTGCATTTAAATGCATAAATACATTTAGTATTATATATATAAATATATAATTAAATTTAATATATTTTAATTATAAATACCAGTAACCTATACCGATTCCATACCAGCAGGTGGCGCGAATGTATCAGTTCGTTGTTCGCCAACCGCCATTAAACCGTAGAAGAAGAAGAAGAAGCTTCCGGTTCAAGTGGCAGTTTATTTTTTTTATTTTTTTTGTCCAACCGGGTCAAATCCGCTTCCAACTTCACTCAGTAACTATAACATAAAGCTACAGGAATCGGATGTCTTATGTTTGATTCTGTTTAATCTATTAAATCTAACTTAAACTATTTTATTTTTTTCCAGAAATGGCGGGTTTACCTCCGGGAGACCCGCAGTTGGTGTCGATGATCGTGAGTCATTTAAAAACTCAGGGTCTGTTTGACCAGTTCAGGAGAGACTGTTTAGCAGACGTCGATACAAAGGTAAGATAATGTCAAAAAAGATTATTAATATTTAATAATACGAGAACGGTAAAATGCTGCATCATTACTCACTGCAACATGTATAATTCACTTAAATGAACCAGGAGAACTGGCTGGTCTTCATTTTTACATTTATCCCCAAAAATTATCCCTAATTTTACAATAACTAGACACTAAGACAAATAGTGCTAGTATTATAACAAAAATCATTCATGTTAAAAGCCCTTTCAGAATTTGATTTGAATCTTTATTTCAAACATGTATGTGAACACTGAACAGTTTATTACAAGAAGTAAAATACTTACTAATTCCTACTCCCACACTCTATTCAATTACAATTATGTATACAATTTTTATTTCGGGTGATTATCTATATGAAATATATACTATATACTATACTGGTATAAGCAAATGCATCATAAATAACCAAATAATAATTCTTTCTGAACATTTATAAATTATAAAATTGAACATTTATGCTGCTTTTATCATCTTATTTTAATTAAACTGTAAAATAGTACTGAAATTATAACCTTTTTGATTATGAGATTTGCCCATTTGATGACACACATTACCATAAAGCATTGGTATTACTCTGAGTAATTGTTATATGGGCTTTATACCATAATGTAATTTGATTTGGATCAATTGGAGGTGAAATTTCATGCAACAACTCATGTTGACATATCATTATCAAACCCCCAAAATGATTAGTTTCTGCTCTAACAACATTCCAGTCCTATAAGATAAGGTCAAATAAACTTTATTGATCCCCCCCGGGAAATTCATGCATTACAGCAGCATCAAAAATACCAAAATAAAAATATATATAGATTAGAAAATAAAAAACAACATCTTATCCACACAGTTTATATACAGGAATGATATAAATAATAAATATAGACTATATTGCACCAGAATATTTTCCAGTATGATAAGAGATTATGAGAGATGGTTAACTTCAATATTTTCAAAAATATTATATATACATCAGTGCAAAAAACAAAACAAACCTGCTGTATCTCATATAGTTATCAGTGTAAAAAAGTCAGCTGAGTGATGTGTGTGTTCTGTGAATGGTGCTAAGTCATGGTGACATATTTGTTATTTTAGCTCTGGATGAACATGTGTAGGGCTGTTTATAAATAATAAAGTTATAAGTGTGAATTGTTTAATATCTCTTGCAGCCAGCCTACTTGAATCTGAAACAAAGAGTGGACAACTTTGTCTCTAATCACCTTTCTAACCACACATGGAGTCCTCATCTGAACAAGAACCAGCTGAGAAACAACATCAGGCAGCTCGTGCTGCAGTAAGTCAGAGGAAACATGCTTTTTAATCTTTTCTCATCCTCTAGTAGTTTTTTTTACACAAAAGTTCTGCAAAGTGAACTCAAACTGTCCCTCAGGTCGGGGATGCTGGAGCAGGGTGTGGACCGGATCGTGGCCCAGGTGGTGGATCCTAAAATCAACCACATCTTCAGGCCTCAGGTGGAGCGGGTGGTACGGGAGTTTCTGTCGCCTGGAAGCTGCAGCGAGGAGCCGCCGGCTCCGCTACCACCGGCAGAGATTAAACCTGACAGCAGCGTTCCTGAGCAAGGTACACGCCATCTTTACTGTCTACATTTATACATTATTGATAGATTTAGAGTCATTTCCCCTTTCAGACCCTTCATAGTTAGTTGAATCACTTTATATTCAATCATCCCTCAGATTTATCTGGAAAATGTTTGGAGAGGCCATTTCTAATCTTTGATTTCTGGTGAAATATTGAATTGAACATTTATTGACATGAATCCACGTGAGAAGTTGAGGGGTAAAAATCACTACTTGTTCCTGTCTCCTCATTCTCAGCCTCCTCCTCTGGTCCGGCCGCCACCAGTGACGCCATGTCCATCCTGGACACCATCACCTCCCTCAACCAGGAGGCCAGCGTCAGAGCCAGTTCCAGTGGGGACAGAGGGCGGCGAGGCCCGGCATCGGACGAGCCCACGCCGCCGCCGCCGGACGACGGCGAGCAGGACATGAGCATCGACGAGGAAGGAGACGTCCAGCAGGACGGGAAACAGCCGGAGGACCAGGAGGAGGCCAAACTGGTGGCGGAGGTCCAGGCGATGGACGTGAAGACCGAAGACTCGCAGGATCAGATGGAAACGGGAAGAGAGAGATTCACAGAGGAGGTGAAGACGGAAGAGGAGGAGTCAGGAGTTCAGGAGCAGACGGAGGAGGAGGAGAAAACCGCTGCAAAAACGAGTGGAAAAACCTCAGAGGAGAAGATGGATGAAGATTTACTGAAATCAACGAGTCAGGCCAAGCAGAAAGCCAGAGAGAGGATAAAGGAAGGTGAGGAGGGATTCGTTATTAGTGATGTAATGATGATTGAAGCCACCTCAGCTCCGTGGAATGAAATATTCAGTTATTTTATAGACTTGACAAATACGTGTTAAATAATGAATAACAAAAATGTCCAATTTCCCTTAATCCTCCTTCCATTAGAATAGAATTTTAATTTTAATGTTTATTTTAACATTAAATTAAAATGTACATTTTTAGAAAAATGAATGATTTTAAAATATAATTATATTGTCTTTCTTTTTATATACCAGTGAATTGTAGGTAGAGAAAATCTCCTTTTGATAAGTGTGTTGTGTCTTATTGCAGAATATTCTCTGGAGGACTCCGACCTGGACGGACTTAGTGACATCACAGTGAGCTCCGTCCACACCAGCGACCTGTCGTCGTTTGAGGAGGAAAGTGAAGACGAGGAGCCGCCGTCTGATTCTTCTGAGGAGGGAGAACTTCCACCAGACGGTATCAGCTTTATTTAATTCAATATTTTAATATTAATAAGGGTTTTAGCAAAGTTTGACCATAAAACCTGTTAACCTATAAGAACCTGGACCCATTTCCCCTTAAAGGAAAATTATGGCTGATATAAATTAGACCACCAATTAAATGTTTTAACTACCTAACTCATCTTTTACATCTTTATTGATACATTTTCAATAAACATTGATCACTTTTACAAATTAACAACATCAGCTTCATATATAGAGATAAATAAGAATCCAAACTAACTAATTAACTAACCGAAAAAAATGTTGAAGTGACGTACTTCTGTTAGAGTGAAGCTCGACGTCCCATAGATCTGCAACCTTTGACCCTGTGAATGTGTCCCCGCCACAGATTTCCACCCCTCATGCTTCCACATAGAAAAAACATAGTTTGGGTTAAGGATTTTCTTTTTTCTACTTTAATCCCTGTGTTTTATTCTCTACTTTAAGGTGAAGAATCAGAGCAGAGAGAAGCCGGTGGAGACCCAGAAGAAGACAAAGAGCGTAAACCACGGCGTAAAGCCTACGTTCACAAACCCTTCCTCTACTCCAGATACTACAGCGACTCAGACGATGAAATCACTGTGGAGGAACGCCGCAGATCTGCCGTGAGTTGGATCCATGCTTTAAATGCAGTATTTACATGATATTTATACTTCTTAGGGATGCATTGATATTAATAAATATCACAAGGAGCATCTGTCTCTTCCTCTCATAATTTTCTGTTTTTGTCAGATCAACTTCAGCTTTAAAATGTAGCTGCACATGTCATGATGGCGTTTATATCTTTTTAATGACATTTTTTGGATGGATGTTACATATATCATTAAAAGGTTAAAGCCTTGATGGGCTGTGGTCTTTATGCCACAAACAAAATCTAAAATTTATATTTAGATATATTAACATATATATTTTCCTGTCTCTCCTTATTTCACAGTGTCCATGCCTTACCCAACGTACAATTTGTCAATTAAGACTACGAAACACTTTAATTTAAACATGAAGAAAACTATTAAAGCTTCCACTTTTCTGTAGAAATACATGCTCCCTACAGGCACCGCACTAGTAAATAAGAATTAGCCAAGAGGTTGGTTTTCATCTGCAAATTTGGAAACCATCGAGTGCGTCTTAAAGAACCTCGTCTTCATTTTTCAATCAAACTCCTTCCACAGGTCAAGAAACTTTTTATCCACTTAAGCCCCAGGTCTATTTATTAGTTTTCCTGCTGTAAATGATAATAAATGTGGAATATCTCTACAACCACAAAGGTTATTGGACTTAAACCTGGAATCAAAAGAAATCTACAACATGTGAGGTGACTATAGAAGAGTCAGAATCAATTTATGTTGCTGTTATAGAGGAATTATAGTTAGAATATATAGAATATTGCATATATATATATATATATATATATATATATATATATATATATATATATATATATATATATATATATATATATATATATATATATATATATATATATATATATATATATATATATATATATATATATATATATAGTGTTTTACCACAGATTCTCTTCTCTCTATTGTGTTTTTAGGCGAAGGACAAAGAGGAACGGCTGCACAAGAGGCAGCAGAACAGAGAGAGAATGGAGGAGAAACGCAAACAAAAAGCAGCACAGGCTGAAGAACAAGGTACTTACATGTTCGTCTTATTCTGAAATCCAGAGTGCATGGAAATAAACACGTTTTATGTCGTTGGACCTGGAGTTTCCATATTTAACTAACACATTATAGAAGAATATAATAATGTGGGGAAAATGGCTTGTTTTATGTCACTTATTGATCATAATTTCCTTCTCAGATCAGAAAAAGTTCATCAGCGGAGACTCGGCTGGACTCGATGGACCCAGAGCCAAAGAGGCTCGTAAGGAACGGAAAGTTCTGGAGAAGAAAATGGCTCTGAACAGGAAGAGGAAGCTCGACTCGAGGTTTGTCTCCATGTAGCTGCTGCACGATGAACTTAACGTTAAACATTTAGGCATTTTTGAGACGTCCGGTGTGTTAAATGCATGAATTATTTCATTCCTCAGGAAAGATGGAGATGTTTCAATCAAGAAGAAATTAGATGCAGGAGAAGGATCTAAGAAAACAGTATGTGGATTCTTTTTTATTTATTTATTTATATATATATATATATATATATATATATATATATATATATATATATATATATATATATATATATATATATATATATGATGTAAGTTTCTGTGATGCAGAAAAATCACAGTTCAATTTTTTTCTTAAAACCATTCAGCCTTAATGTGGATTTGATCATAAATGAAACAGATTTATAGGTTTTAATACATTTTATAGGTTATTTTAAAGGTTTAAAGGCCTTTATAGGCTTTTATTTTATAGGTTATATTAAGTAATTGGATAAGAAATTGATTTGTGACATTTGGGTTGTGCAATTAATTGAATTTTAATCAATCAATTTTATTTGCTTGTGGAACAATCTCATACAAGATTTGCTCTAAGATGATATCTACATAGCACAGTCACTTATGCTGAGTAAATGCATTGTGGGAATAAAAAATAATCATTTGAATAATTATGATTTTAATATTGACCAAATAATCATGCTAATGTTTTTTTCCATAATCAAACAGCCCTATGTGACATAGTGTTTTTTCCCTGATAATTAGGAAGTGAAATCCTCAGCATTAAAGAACCCCCAACAGAAGCTGGTGAGGAACCTGTCTGAATCGTCGGAGGAGCGTCACCGCAGGGCGAGCGGCGGCGTCTCCGAGGACTCCAGCGACGCCAAGAAGCTTCCGGACAAAAGCCGGACCCACTCCTTCATTCTGGAGCTGGAGCAGGGCTCCCAGGAGGCTCTGAGGCAGCGCTCCAAGTTCGACCGCTCGGCCCGAAAAGAGCCCAAAGATCGAAAAGAGAAGGAGCGCAGCCTGTCGGACGAACGAGCCAAAACCAAACCGAAGCAGGAGAAGAAAAACGAGCAGCAGGCGGACGAATGTCAGCAGAAAGACGGCACCGCCGCTGGAAAAGTTTCCTCCGAGGAGAAGAAGCCGAAGGTCAAAAGCGAGAAGAAAACCGACGAGGCTCCTAAAGACGCCGCCGCCAAGAAGACGATGAAGGCTCCGCCCACAGATGCTGCCAAAGCTGAGAAAGAAAAGGAGAAAATCAGAGAGAAGGTCAAAGAGAAGGAAAAGGTGAAAGGAGAGAAAACGGCAGCCAAAAGTGATTTGAAGCAACTGCCACGCCCCGATTCAACCGGATCCTCCGAGGACCGGTCCGACATCACGGAGCCCGGCTTGGACAGCAGCAGGAAGAAAGAGAAACATCCCAAGGAAATCCTCAAGAGGTCGAAGAGCCACACGGAAGATAAACCCAAACCCAACGAGAAGGAGAAGGCCAAACCGGATCAGGACGGACAGAAATCCAACAAGTCCAGCTCCGAGTCTGACAAAGATCCAAAAAGGGTCAAGCTGACGGAAAAGGGAAAAATCGCGGATAAATCCAAATCCAAACCCAAAGAAGAGGCGAAGACTCCACTGCTACCGAAGACGGACAAGAAAGTTCAGAGTTCAGCAGCCGCTCCGGTCGGCAAAACCGAGGCGACGAAGGAGAAGAAAAAAGAGGAGAAACCGCAGAAAGTCCTGGAGGAATCTCTCCAGGAAAAACCCGAGACCAAGAAGAAAAAACCGGACAAGAAGGAGAAGGCTCCGGAAAAGAAAGACGAGACGCAGGAGGAGAAGAAGGACAGAGCGGAGAAGTCCGATAAAGCGTCCGCGACGTCGGTATCTGAGGAGCAGGCGAAGAAACTCCTCCAGGAGGTGAGCGCCGACTCCGAACCCGCCGCCGTCGCCACCGCCGCCTCCTTCTCTGATGACACCTGCGACGCCTTGAGTGACATCACACCTGAGCCGTCAGAGGGAGAGGCGGAGCCCAGGGAGACGGCGGTGGTTCCGGTGGAGGCCGACGCCCTGCTGACGCTGATGGACGTCTGCACCTCGGCCGACGCCAGGCTGCCGCCGGAGGAGGAGGAGGAGAAGGAGGAGATGGCGACGCTGCAGGACGCCGACATGAAGATGCAGGAGGCGGCTCTGACGCTGCTCTCCATGGACGTCCTCCACAGCGCCGGGGCCTCCGGATTCGTCAGGGAGGAGGAGCCGGAGGAGGCTCCGCCCACTCCGCAAACGACAGAGGCGACCCCGGCCGAAGAGGAGGAAGAACTGCGTCCTCCCGCCGACGTTCAGACGTCTGCTGAGTTCACAGCCGCCGAGACTCAAGAAACTGCTGATGAGAAACAAAATGCTGCAGGTAAATGGAAAAAATCATCGTTTATTTGATGCCTACACTGTAAAACTGGAAACTAACTGGGAGAAATTATCCAGAAAGTTACTGTAATTATTTGTTTTTTTACAGTAGAAGTAATGTACTTCTATTTACAGTACTTTACTGTAAAATAAAACGATTAAATACTGTGATTTCAGTCATATTTACAGTATTAGGTGATTAAATGTGCAATAAAATTCAGTTAAATGCTGTGATTTTAATGTATATTTGCAGTATTGGGCAATTAAAAGTAAAATAAGTCATGTTGTAATTACTTAGGTGATTAATTAGGTGATTAATTTTTAAATAAAACAATTAAATACTGTGATTTTAGTTGTATATTTACAGCATTAGGTGGTTGAATGTAAAATTAATTGTATACTGTTATTTCAACTGTATTTCCAGTATTAGCTGTATTATAATACAGTAACTCATTGACTACTGTGATTTATTGTCAAATATACAACAATCTACTGTAGTAGTAACAATGTACTATGTGTAATAGTAAATAAATGCAGATTTACAGTGTATATAATGTAATATATTAAATAATTGTTGTGTATTTCTTTACAGACGAGTCTGAAAATAGAGAAAGTGATGTGTCACAGCTGGAGACTTCTGTGTTGCCTGATCCACAGGTAAAAGATTTTATTTCTAACATTTTTTATTTTATTCCTCTTAAAAAAAGCTTCTTATAATTGAACGCTACACATCCATCAGAACACGAACCACCAGGTTTATAAAGAGTTTCTATATGAGGACGTTAATAATACTTTTTATTTTATATTTATTATCTTTTATAGTTTTGAGCCTGGTCCTGCAGCTGAATTTCATTGTATGGTAACAATAAAGAATCAGAATCTTAATTGGATTCTGTTTCCTAACATGAATTTCTGTTTTCTTTTACATTTAATAAATGTCAGGTTGCATCAAATGAAGAAGCATCGACGGCTGCTGAATCTCAGCCGGAGGAGAACTCAGCTCCAGAACCTGACACAGATGGTAAATTCTCTCATTCTCATCTTATTTCCTGTGTTGAAGTAGTTTTTGTGACCTTGAGTGTGCAAATTGGCAAAGGAACATGAGCGTTGCCATCAACCTCATAGCTGCTCATTTATTATTTTACTTATATATAACATTTCAGTCTCAGAAGCCGTTGAGCCTGAAACAGAAGACGTCAGAGAAAAAACAGAAGAAAACGCAGAAGTTGTTGTTTCTGAAGAAACTTCCAGCGAACGAGGTGAGAATTTAAAACCTCTTTTGTTGAACAGAACAAACGTTTTTTCTTTCTCTGATTATTAATGTCACATCCTTATTTTAGAGCAAACTGAGCCCGACGGTGCAGAAACTAAGGTTGAGGTACAAGTCACTTTATAATTATTGACATTTTAATTGTTTAATTGACATTTTCATGACTAAAATAAAAATGTTTGTTTTTAATAAAAGGTGGAGGAGGCTCCAGCTGAGAACAAAGAGGCTGATACAGACAAAGAGAACTGTAAGTATTTTCTTGTATAATATTTATTAATAAGTGTATATTTTGGATAATATAACCAACCTATAATCAACCTGATAATGTCTTCTTTTCACCACAAGGTGAATTTGAGATTAAATCTCAGGAGGCAGAAAATGTTGCAGCAGAGAAGATTGAGCCACAAAATGTAAGTTTTCACATTTAGTGATAAAGTGATTCTTTATTTCTATATAAACAACAGGTATCACTGAAACCTGCTGCGTTTGAACCGATCTGAATCCTGTTTATCTTGACGTGTTTGTTTCATCTTCTTTTATCTGATCGTGTTTGTTTTATCAACAACGTTCAGGAGGAAACTGCAGGAAACACAGAAGACGTCAGAGAGAGCGAAGCTGAAGCAGAGATTCACTCAGAACCGGTGAAACTAACCAGTGAGTCCTTTTATTTGCTGTTGCCGACATATTGATCAGTCGTAAGAATAAATAATTTCTGAACTATAAAAGTTGGTTTTAAGAAAAAGATATTTAAAGTGACCAGAAATGTTTCCAGAGGATAGAGTTCTAATCCAACGGTGTCTGCACCTTCAGGAAACTGATGTCAGGGCTGCAACTAATGAATATTCTGATTAAATTAATCGATCAATTAATGAAATGATTAATCGATTAGTTGTTTGGTTCATATAATGGTGTAAAATGTTGATCAGTGTTTCCCAAAAGCTGAAGATTCAACCTAAAGAGAAGCTGGAACCAGAGAATTCTGACATTTTCTTCTTAAAAATGACTTAGAACTGATTAATCGATTACCAAAATGGGTAATTATTATCGTATTTCACACCATTTTATTAACCAATCAACCAATTGATAGATTAATAAGCTATCAAATAGTCATTAGTTGCAGCTCTAGTGATGAATACTAGCTGCAACACGCTGCAGAAATTAAATCTTGTCTGAAAATATCTTGTTTTTGGTCAAATTAGTCCAATATCGAGCAGAAACAGCTTTAATTTTTCTTAGATTTGATGAAATTATGTCATGAAAAGACAGAATATTATGATAAAAGAGTGATAAAAACAGTTTATTCTCGATTCAGGAAAATAAGATTAAATTGATCAAAATCAATAATAAAAACTTAAAAGATTCTGATTTATTACCCAATAGAATAATTCAAGATTATTCAAATTCACTATTGACTATTCACTATAGTAAACATCATCAGTTTACTATTATAGACAAAAAATCAATACTATATAGACTAAATAAACCAGAAAATAATCAGAGAAGAGAAGCTGGAACCAGAGAATTTGGACATTTTCTTCTTATAAAATGACTCAAATCGATTATCAGAATAGTAAATGATTAATGTAATAGTGCAACTAATTGATTAATCAACTAATCTTTGCAGTTCTAGTTAATCTAATGTGTTTTTCCTTATTCTTCCACTACAGTACATCTACAAATTGTTCATTTTTTTATTTTTTTAATTAACATCAGTTGATTTTTCTATTTTTCAGGTGACGTGTCCAACTCAGACGTTCAGAAAGAAGAGAAACCATCAGATCTGCCAGAAAAGGTTTGAAACTCCGCTGTTAGAACAGTGAATTTGATAAGGAACCTTCTGTATTAATTACTATTAAAACCTCTTTGCTTTGCAGGAAGAGGAGACGGAGGGAAGAGGAGGATTAAAACGGAAGCTTTCTGGTCAGAACGTCGCTGCAGTTAAAGAATCAGGTTTTACAGCTGGTGATTGTTTTTATTTCCACAGAACAAAGACTCAAATAATTCAGTTTGGACAAACATTTCAAATGTTGCTGTGTCTCCTCTAACCCTCTCATCACTTACTACACGATGAAAATATCTCAAACTGGAATTCTGACTAGTCCAAATGTAATTATAGATATCTATTATCAAGTTTTAGATATTTTGATTTGATCTAAAATGGGAGATATATATAACTTTGGTTCTGTAATTACTGGTATCTTGAATTACAGTTTTGTCATTACTGAAACACCTTCACTTTTAGAGTATAGAGAAACAAGTAGAGACACATCATGCATGACATTTCAGATATTGATCATTTTCATAAAACTGAATTACAGATATCCCTATAGCTTGTTTCCACTACTCACAATTGCAGATATCCCTATAGGTTCTTTCCATTTATTGCAGTTACATATATTTGGAATGAAAGATGCAACTAATTAAAATGTAATTAGAACTAGTCAGGAAGACATTGTTGATATCCACAATGTTCATTTCGAAGAGTTCCTTTAAATGTTAAAACAGCTTTCCGTAGATATATGCTATATGCTAGATATATATATATATATATATGACTTTAACTTCTACCAAGGTCGTTTTCTAGTAAGAAATCTGCTTCATGTGCTTCACACACAGCTATAAAGTTGTATAAAGTTATAAAAACAAAAAGGTTTGTTCATCCAAAGTTGAATTGGTTTCACATTTTCATTATTAAGTATAGATTTACTCATTGGTCTCAAGGTTTAAGCGTGAAAATAAATATATTTGAACTGATGTTTAAAGGTATAGATTGTAAAATTAGACGTCTTTATTGGTAAATTCTGTGTCCAGCAGCTGAAAATAACTGTGTTACTCTGTGTTTGTAATAATTCTGTTAAATAATACTTTTTTTTTAATCAATCAGGTGAGAATCTGGATGAAAAGGAAAATAAAGAGCAGCTATCTCCTGGGGTAAATAAACCTTTCTGTCATCGATTAACTCTGCAGCTGCAAAATCAGCTTTTTATTTCCCTGGTTTGTTCGAGTCTGTTTTAAATAAAGAGCATCTGTACTGAAATCTGCTTTTTGCAGCTATGTGTTTTTTATTTGACATGGTTCGGCGTCACATTTCTTTGATAAATGGACTTTTTTTTTCTTCAGGAAACTGACCGGGAAAAGGCTGCAGAAGTGAAAACGCCACGAAGGGGACGATCCTCCAAAAGCTCAGAAGAGACGGACAAGGATCGAGCGAAAGAAGCCGAGAAGACGGAGGAGAGTCCGAATCGCAGAGGAAAACGTCCTGGAGCGACTGAAACAGCTGCTGGTAACACTTTTAATTCTCATTAGAAACCAAAAAAAAATACACCGATTCATCTAAGGTGCAAGCAAATATACTTCACTGTATGTAAATGTTGAAAGATTTGAAATGACTTAATTTTATATGTCAAGTGTTTGCACAACATTAATTTATCTAACTCTAGATTGATTGATTTTTAAGTTGATTTTCTATATATTTTTAAACTGATTGTACATATAATTTTTAAGTACTTGCAGAATAATTATTTTGAGTAGAATTTACCTTAAATTTCCAAAAGATTTCTACTTAAATACGTTAAGTAGTACTTTACTTCGACTTCTTATTTTTGGTACTAAAATGAATTATGTAGATTCAGTCAATATAACAACTTAACTCCTCCATATTTAAGTTAACTCCAATCTAATTCAAGCTTTTTGCTATTTTTCAGAATCTTCAATAAATTTAACATTCAGGCAAAAACATTTTAAGTATAAATTAATAAATTACTTAATTTTATTATGTCAAGTTGTTGCATGAAATTCATTTATCTTTCTATAGATATGTTTTTATACTGATTGTACTTATATTTTTTCAGGTTCATATCTGTTAAATTCAATCTTATTTTAACTTTTTCAAAGTCTTAACCTTCAATACATTTTAACATTCAGATAATAAACCAAACCGAATATTTTACTTGTTTGCACATGCACAGAAGATGGAAATTAAATTGTACATAGTTTTATAATGATTTTTAATTAGGTTAAATGAGCTTTTATTAGAATTAGATTAATATAAATGCATTTTAGAAGTAATTTAAAAAGTTGTAAGTATAATTCAACATCACATAAAATTAAATAAACCTGATAAAAACATTTACATTACTTTTTTTTCAATGTCGGAAATTAACAAATAAAAATAGAAAACAACAAACTGGATAAATGGATGGATTCTAAGAAATCAGCTTTATTTTACATCATATTGAACACAGAGTTTGACCTGTTAAGTTTATAGAATCAACTTTTTATTTGATGTGTATTTATATTGTTTTTACCTGCAGATAATCAGAATAAAGACGAAGATACTGCTGATAAAACCTCGTCTGTGAAATCACCAGAGGCTGAAGAGGTATGTGAAGATTCTTCTTATAAAATCACAGCATGTTTCAAGGTTTTAAAAAGTCTTAAACGCATTGAATTTATGGATTTTGAAATAATACATTAACAAATTGGAGAAAGTCTTGAATTTCAATATCTGGGTCTTAACATTTGTGCCGTATGTAACTTCACTGTACTAGTGAAAGAAAATAGATATTCACTAAAAATCAAATAATAGACATCTTTCTGTTTGCTGTAGTTGATCATCTTCACAATACCTTAACTACTACAGGTGAGGTTTTAGTGAAGAAATATTTTATATGCACATAATACCTGAAGATATTCACTGAAAATCAAATAATCATTCATACAAATTAAAAAACAAATAAAAAAAAGTTTTACTTTGCTGTAGGTCTGTGAAATGGGTATTAAGTTTATATAAAAGGTCTGATACATGCAGCAAGTAATAAAGTGATTCTCTACATATTTATACACATTTACACACATACACAGCAGCATCTAAACTGATCAGATGATGCACACCTGTCTGTCTAATTAGGCCCCACCCCCTCCCTCACTCACCTGTACACACCTGCTGTTACTTTTACAGGATTATGAGTACAAATACATCGATTGGGAGAAAGGAGAGGTGGAAAAAACTAGAGAAAACCTGCGCTCCTGACTTAACAGTTGCACCGTGTTTCAGCGTGACTGTGATTTTGTTCTTTAACGTTATATTTTATTTTTCCGTAATCTGCAGGGAGCTGAAGAGGAGGCCGGGCCAAAGAAAACGTGTCGTGGAGGAAGCGGGTCCAGTTCTCCTCCTCCTCCTCCTGCTGCTGCTGCTGCTGCAGAGGACAGTGAAGGTGCAGGAAGCTGCGACTCCTCAGAGAAAACTCACACACACACAAATACATTTCTGTTCAGGCAGGGCTACGTGTCAGTTCAAGCGTTCGCCCCCTTTACGCAAAAAAAAAAAAAAAAACACAGCGAGCCAAACCTCACCGGCTAATTTGTGCATTTCTTTGCATAACGTGGATTTCCGTGAGTTTTAATTCGCTGCTTTTCGCTGTTAACGGCCTGTAAATATTATGAAGGAGTATGTTAGAAACCATGTTGGCAGCTTTAGCTCAGAGTTAAACGTTTGCTAAATAATGTTTTCTGGATGTTGAATATTTTCCGTCGGTTGTGACTTATTTAAATTTCAGGTGAACCGGCAGCGAAGAGGAAGAGGTCAGAGGAACCGGAGAAATCGGTGGAGGTGAGATTTGTCGTTTCCGCTCGGGTTTTGTTCAAGATGTTTTATTTTTATCTAAATCATCTTTTCTGGCTTAAAAATCTATCATAATTATTTATATTGATGTGTAATCTACATTTTTACAGGTACAGGAAACCGAGTCTGAAGAGGAAGGAGTGAAAGATGCTGAAGAAGAACAAAGAGAACAGCAACAGGAGAAAGATGGTGGTGAGAAACACACACACACACACACACACACACACACACACACACACACACACACACACTTGTACTCACACACACAAACTCACTGACACACAATCAAACTCACTCACATACACACACATACACAAACTCACTAACACACACACACACACACACACTTGTACTCACACACACAAACTCACATACTCACATACACACACATTCACAAACTCACACATACACTCATACACATACACAAACTCACTAACACACACACACACACACACACACACACACACACACACTCGCACACAAACTCACTCACATACACACACACACTCGCACACTGACACATACACACAGAAACTGACACACACACCCACCCACATACTCACACACACATATACACAAACTCACTCATATACACACACTCACACATTCACACATACACACAGAAACTGACACACACACACACACACACACACACACACACACACACACACACACACACACACCCACATACTCACACACACACATATACACACACTCACACATTCACACATACACACAGAAACTGACACACACACTCATATACACACACTCATATACACACTCATACATACACACTCAAATGCATACACACACAAACTCACACTAACACTCACACTCTACAGGATGTTTCTTATTGTAGAGACAAAACAACCAAACATTCAGAAAAGTGATTATTGTTATTATATTTTTGTTCTTCTTCTGTCTCTTCTTCATTTTCTCCTCCTTCCTCTTCTTCAGGTTTTTCAGATGTAAAAGACGAGTTATCAGAGGAGAATGACCAGAAGAAACCGGATGATGTATGTTGGCAGAAGAATTAAATGTTTTTATGTACAAATGTGGTTCTGTGGTGTAAATTTAATACAAACCTCCTCTTTCTGTGGCTTTAAAGGAATTTAAATGTGTTTTAACCACAGTCTTTCTAAATTCCCAGTCACTATTTTCTATGTTTTTTTTTATATTTAAAGTCTAATTTGATTTTTGAACACTTTTACACTCCCATTTCTGCAGGATGAGGAGGAGCAGCAGCCAGAGGATCCAGACCTGGCTCCAAAGAGACCGACTCGGAGAGGAAGACCCTCAAAAACAGGAGCACCCACAGATGATTCAGGTCATTTAAATCTGAATGCTGCGCTACGAAAAATCACATATTATCAAGCAAAAAGTCTTGATTTTGGTAGAATTAGTTAAATATTAAGTAGAATTAACTTGAAGTATCATATTCTATTGGCAGAAAACATTTAACTTTAAATTTTTTCTTGATTTTGAATAAAAAAAAATATGAGATTAGGTCCAATTTTAAATTAAGTCAAAAATATAAATTATAAGATAAAAAGTCAAAAAATGTATAATTTCAGATAAAAAGTGCAAAGACTATATAATTTGATCTTTTAATCTAAAAATAAAAAATGATGACTTAAAAAGTCAAACTATTAAAATTTCTTTTCCTACAACAAGATTAAATTGATCAGAATCAAGGAAAAAATTTAATTTGATTTTTACTGTTGAAGAATTTGGTTTGAAAATGACATTTTAAATGCTTTTGGTTCACTTGAAAGAGAAAGTGTTTTCTTCATGTTTGTTGTTCTGCCATCGTTTTATACAGATAAAAGTGACAAAAAGCCGGAGGACAAAGAAAACGAGCAGAATGAGGAAGAGGAGGATGAAGGTGAAGAAGGAAAAGCTGCTCCCAGAGCCACCACCAGGTCAGCCGCTCGCCTGGAGGCTGAAAGGTACGACACTCGTCATAACTTTACTGTAGTAGCCACGTTTTTAATTATAATCAGGGCTTTTAGAGCTAAATAGAAACATCCCAGATGTCCTGGTTGTGTATGTTGTGTTTGTGTATGTCCACTAACATGTTAAGAGTATTAAACATGTAAATTATGAATTAATAGTGATTATTGATGGTCTATAGCTGATATTATGCATTTATAGTGATTATTGACAGTTTATACCAGTGGTTTTCAAACCTTTTTCACATCCAGGACCCTTGAACTCATAAAAAACTAGACCATGGACCCCATCATATACGATTTGTGCTTCAATATATTTTATAAAAGAAAGTGTCAAATTATGGAGGACTGAAACTGCCATATTTAAGAATAAATATATATATCAGTAAATATCCATATTTTTAACTTTCCATTTATTTCAATAATATTATTTTACTATTATTTAATATTTATTTTTTGTATATTATTTACAAATTTATTTGATTTTCCATTTTACTTATTAATTTATTAATTTTAAGACTTATTTATTTATTCATACACTCCATTTTCACCTCAATATATAAAATTTGAAATTAAATAAATGTATGTATGGGAAAATAATACACAAATAACAGGAAATAAATACTACTAAATTAAATATATTCATTTTAAATGGCAGTCCTCTACAATCTGTCATTGTGGAATTATAGTGAAAAATTAATTCTTTTCTTTTTTTTTCTGGGGACCCCCCTGGAACCTCCCTGGGCCCCATATAGAGGGTCTATAATTTATTGATTTTACTGTCAAATTGCACAGAATTGCTGCATTTAAATTAGAAATTTTCAGATTTTTCAAACTCTAACCCCCTAGGACATTTAGTTCCTCTTAAACTAAAAGAACGACACTGATTTCTAATAAAAAAAATAAATAAATAAATAAAACTGCCATTACAAACAATTAATCAAACAAATTCAACATGGAAAACCTGACGGAACAGAACGGGCCTCCAGAACATCTGCAGATAACCAGACACGACAGTTTCATGTTCGATATTTGAAGCAATAAAAAGTTAGAGAACTATAAACAGTTGTGAGGCGTCCTTTAAACGCAGCGATGATGAATGAGCTCCTGATTGTTTCAGTGCCGAGTGTTTACTCTGCGAAGCAGCGAGCAGGCACCATCACTGTCACTTCCCATTAAACTGAAGCTACAGCCGTTGTTCCATATTTGTTTTTGCTGCTGCGCAGGAACAAGCCGAGTAAACCGTCCACCCGGGCCAGTCGACAGAACGGGAGAGAGGAGACCACAGCTGGCACTCGGTGAGTCTCCAACACAAAGAACCAGCTTAAAGGGTGAAAAAAAAATGCCCCAAAACTGACTTTTACCAGAGTTTTCCCGGAATAGCAAAATGTTTTTGGGGTTATTAGCTCCCAAAATATTAAAAAAAATGTTAATGTGGTGGAAGCTGTTTGAAAGGAAGGTGCAATAACACGACAGGTACAGGACCACCATGGCTAAATATTATTAGAGTCTTATGAATAATTAAGTTTAATGGTAGAATAATTGTTATTTATGTTGGGAGGTCTGGAATAATAATTATGTTCAGTTAAATAAGAAAATGCATGTTAGTGACGAAGCTAATGACACTGGAAATGCTGTAAGTTTATGATTTCCGTGCAAATCCAGGGTCACTTTTAACGGTCTGAACGATCCAAACACATAAAATTAAAGTAAATACCTTTTTTTTCACACTTTTTTAAAATGTTAATCAGCCTCTTTTGCGAACATGTTTTCATGAATCTGGGCAAACACTGGGCTACTTTAAGGTATTTTACACACATAAGGAAGGAGTCAAGATTTGATGTTTTGCTTAATCTAAATGTGCACTAGAGTCTCTTTTAACCGTGCACTGAAGTGCCCTTTTTATTTGTAAATGTATGTTAAAGTGTCCTTTTTAAATGTCTAAACATGCACTAAAGTTCTCCTTTTAAACGCTTAAACGTGCCCATTTTATTTGTCTAAATGTGCACTAAAGTGCCCTTTTAATTGTCCAAATATGCACCAAAATGTCATTTTCATGTCAAAACATGCACTGAAGTGCTCCTTTAAATATCTAAACTTTCACTTTACTTCAAACGTCTAAATGTGCACTAAAGTGCCCTTTTGAAATGTCTACACATACACTAAAGTGCCCTTTAAACATCGAAATGTGCACTAAAGTGCCCTTTTGAAATGTCTACACATACATGTGCACTAAAGTCTTCTTTTAATTGTCTAAACATGCACCAAAGTGCATTTCATATATAATGTATTTAGAATACATTGTAGGTGCCTTTTTTTCTTTTCACCCCCATACCTTCAGCAGAACCTGTGCCTGCCACTGCTTATATTAACAAAGCTAAATCTAAATTGCCCCTTTTCAATGTCTAAATGTGCACTAAAATTTTTTTTTACACATTATAAGCAAAACAGTCAAGATTTTACACTGATTTTACACTTGCAAAAGTGCCCCTTCTAATCATTTAAACCTGCACTAAACTCCCCCTGTGTGCACCGAAGTGCCCTTTTTAAATGTCTAAACATGCACTAAAGTGCTCCTTTTTAAACATTTAAACATGTCCTTTTTATTCATCTCAATGTGCACTAAAGTGTCCCTTTATATTCACGCTAGTGTCCTTTTTTTACTTAATCTAAACATGCATTAATGTGCCCTTTTTAATCGTCTAGACGTGACCTAAAATGACCTTTTTAAATGTCAAAACATGCACTAAAGGCCTCTTTTAAATGTTTAAACATGCAGTTTTTAATTTGTCAATCACTAAAATGCTTTTTTAAAGTCTGAACGTGCACTAAACGTGCTTATTTAATAGTGACCTTTTTCAATGTCTAAACATGCACTAAACTGCCCTTTTTGATTATCTAAATGTGCACTAAAGTCACCAAAAGTGCATTAAAGTCCAATTCGTATATAACATACATTAAAGACACTGTAGGTGCTTTTTTTTTTTCTTTTCACCCCCACCCCTTCAGAAAACTCTGCTCGCCACTGCTAAATCTATGCAGCCTGTAGAACATGACACTCTGACAGACGCACTGACACCTGCTCCGTGTTTTTCCCTCCTGCAGCGCGACCAGGGGCCAGGCGGCGCCGAAAGGGGGCCGCAAACGGGAGGCCAGCCCCCCTCCGGCGGCGCGAACCCGCGGAGGACAGAAATCGGAGGAGCCCCCTTCCAAGAGGGCCAAACGCTAACAAAAAAACCCCCCCAAAAAATACTCTGACAGTCGCGAGTTAGCACATCAGATGTGTTTCTGCTCCACCGGCTGCAGATATCTCAGAGATCTGGACCGTATTAGACGCTTTTCCTGCGGCGGTTTGAGTCAAAAAAGCCGAGGATCCGTGCAGAAAATCCCTGGGAATACCTTCTACTGCACTACGCCCATCTGGTTTGGATCAGACTCCCGTCATTCCTCCGTTTAGTCAGTAATACCCGTTGAAGCGAAAGCGTTTTCAGGCCAATCAAAGGCCTAATGTGGAGTCGAGATAAAGAGGCCGGATCGCAGCGAGCCGTCAGTCAGCGCCGCGTCCAAACATCTTCTGACAGATACTAAATCTACACACTTGTACATAGGAATCGGTGAAAAGTGACGGCCTCTGGTGATTTATTCATTCTGTGAATGACAGGGAGCTGTATTTTTAAAACTCGCGTTTACACTCACTACTTAAAAGTTGAGGGATTTCTTTTGTTGTTGCAGTATTAGTCACAGACAGTTAATGAACTTCCTCCTGTATTTGCAGCAGCTCGTGTTGCTGCAGTAGTTTTATCAGTAAATGTAGTGATTTGTATTGTGTTACAGCTTTAATGGTGTAAGAAATCCTGCAAACCTGTTTCATAAATGTAAAAATACTGAGTGTTGCTTTGGGTTTTTTTTAGTTTTTCATTGTTTCAGGCAAGTACCAATCATATTTCTGCTTGTTGTTGACATTGGAAGTGCCATTTTATTTTTTTAACAATATTTTACTTCTTTCAGACATTTTTAAGACCAAATACGATATTTGAGCAGAGATTAAAACCATAAACGTGATTTATTTTTTATCACCAGCTGTGCAACTTGCTTCTTGTTTATGATAAAGATAAAGCAGAATATACAGATTTTTTTAAATTATTCACCCCTATTATGTCTCGATTGTTTCATTAATGTACAAATAACCTCAATATTGCTGCGTTTTTCCCATTTTTTTCAGGTAAGTATCAATCCTCACTTCTATTTTTGCATAATTGTGTTCAACTCTGAAATTATTATTATTTTTTAACAATATCTTACTTCTTCCTCACACTTTTAGGACTAAATATGAAACAATTTGAGCAGAAATTAAAATCATAAATAGGATTTCTTTTTTTTTTAAACACCAGCTGTGCAACTGCTGAAGGAAACACAACCTACGTTGCTTCTATATTTCAAAACTTCTGATGAAAATGAAGCAAAAACACACTTTATTTTTTTTATTAATTCACCCCTATTATGTCTCAGCTTTTTTATAGTTTCAAGCAAGTATTAATCATCAGTTTCTATTTCTGCATAATTCTACTAAACACTATTTTATTTTTAATGATCTCTTACTTCTTCCTCACAATTTAGTAAATAAAACTATTTGAGTAGAGATTAATATTTTTTTCTTATCAACAGCTGTGTTGCTTCTATATTTCAAAACTTGGACAAATTATATTGAATCTTTCATTGATTCACCCCTATTATGTCTCAATTGTTTCATAAATGTAGAAATACTCAATATTGGTGCATTATTTCTTATTTTTACATAATTCTCATCGACACTGAAACGTCTTTGAGCAGAAATTAAACCCATAATCATGATTTTTCTCATCACCAGCTGCATCTTCTGGAAAAAGAAACTTTCTTCTACAATTTGAAACTAGTTTACGATAAAGCTGAAGCAGAATATACTTTTTATTAATCCCACCCCTATTATGTCTGAACCGTTATCTCCGGTTTCCTATAACGGATGTGCTGTCTTTAACGTGTAAATAGCCGGAGACGTGGACCAATGGGCTGCGAGCGGGGGGCGAGGAGGGCAGCATTCCTGGCTGCTAATGGGGGATAAAGCTGACAAACCGAGGATGAAATATTCCTCCGTCATTAACGCCTTAGGAGGCCTTATAATCGCTGCACCTGAACTTTACGGGAAGCTGAAAAACACCAGGAAGGTTACACACTAGTTTTCTGACAGGGGCCCGGGGCTTGAGCAGCTTTTCCAGCCATTCCTGTGGATTTGCTAAATTTGAATCCTTTTAAAGGTGTAACTCACAGGTATTTCCTGGTGCTGGAATCCAAGTCTTAAAATATTAAGCCCCGACACAAGTCTTAATTTAAAGGGCTTTTTCAGTCGGTCCCTCGTTTTTCTGGCACGAAAACAGCTCTCCTTTTCAGCCCCAACGCCATCGGAGGCGTCGTTTTATTATAGTCGTTCACATTGTAGTCCAAAATGATTTTTTATTTTTTGGGTTTTGCCAGTATCAGCAGTTTTGGAGACATATTAGACTGATTTATAGGCAGCAGGTTTTTTATATGCGTGAGGTGGAGACTGAGCTCAGCGGGACTCAGATTTTAAAAAAAGGTAAAGAAAGCAGCAATATGAGATGATGATGATCTAAATCTGGTTTATACGGCACAAATCTGGGCAAACGCTGACCTGTTTAAGGCTTTCTGGGCTACTTTAGGGCTGTTTTACACATGTTGTAAGAAAAGGAGTCAAGATTTTACGCTGTTCCCTAATATTTTACTTATTATTTGACATCTAAAATGAGAAGCATCGTGCTTTGAGAAAAGGTTTTATTTTCCAGATGTTTCCAGCTGTTTTTGCCTTCATCAGAGCTTGTTTCCTTGTCATTTTAATCAAAGATTTCCATAAATTCTTAAATTCTTTACTCCACAGCAGGAGAGTCAAACTCAGGTTAGTTAATGGGCCACATTCAGAGCAATTTAACCTCAAATGGGCCGAACCAGTAAAAATAAACATATAAATAACAGCTAGAAACGCATCCTCCTCTTTATGTAAAGAAATACAAATGAATATTTACAATATTTATTAACCCTTAAGTTACAAAACAGGAGTGATATATTATCTATATATATCTATATATAATATCTTGTTTTTGGTACAATTAGTCCTTTATTGTGTAAAATTATCTTGAAATATCTAATTAAATTTGCCTATTTCAACCGTTTTTTCATTATGTTGGTCAATTCTGTCTAGTTTTTATAAAAGGTTTTCATTGTTTAAAGTTTTATCTTAATTTGTAATTTTATCTCATAATTCTGACTTCTTATCTCTATTTTGTTCAACCTTGAAATAAGCAATACTATCTGCCAAATCATGATAATTCTACTCCATATTGGACTCTATTAAATACGAGATATTTTCCCCTGATTCTATTTAATGTTTTACTTTCATTTTTTAAAACATTTTCACTTTTTTTTTTTCCACTTTCATTTTTTGTCAAACATCTTCCAGTGGACCGGATTCAACACTTCAGCAGGCCGGTTCTGGTCCCCGGGCCACATGTTTGACACCCCTGCTGTACAGCCAGTGTGTGGTTTGTCCATTCTGGGCTCCTGTAGAAACATGGCAGGCTAATTATACCAATTAGAATACACTTGTGAATATATTTTTTTCTGCCTGCCAAGTTTTTTTTTCCCAGTAGACGCTGCTAAATCTGACAAACTGTAACTTTTTATGTTTATGAAATAATCTACTTTAAATAATAATTTGTGTCTGATATGATTTTTATACAAAAAAAGTTTTGAATAGTCTTTAAAATATATGCAAACATTTAATTTCAGAAGGTTTTTGCATCACTGGAAGCTTCAAGGTTCCACATCACACTCATGTGAGTTGAATATTAAACCAGATTTGCCGCCAAAGTATTTGTGATGTCACAAATCATGCTCATAGCCCCGCCCCCTAAAATCACAGAAACTTTCAGCCGATAAAGTGAAAACAGTCGAAGTGTGAAGCTTTGCACAAACATCTGACTATTAAACAATTGTTTTTTGTCTGGAAGGGAACTTTAAATTTACTTGAAAATGGAAATTACCAAATGGTAAATTAAGATTAAACATAGTTTGATAAAGAATATTTTTAAAAAAGTGCATTTCAACATGCTACAAATTTATACTGACATCTTATATTTCTCTCAAAACCTTGTTTTTGGCTGGAGGGAGATTTTGAAATTGTTGAACTGATCAAATTTCCACCACATTTCCACGATATTTGCCCCACGTTTTCCTGTTTGACAGTGGATGATTTCATCTTTTTAACAAATGCTAATTTAAGATAAAACATAGTTTGACAGAGAATGTTTTCTAAAAAGTGGATTTGTAACATGGCTGGAAGGAAATTTTAAGTTTTAAATGTCAAACTAATCAGATTTCCAGCACATTTCCACCATTTTTCCACATTTCCACCAGATTTCCAACATTTTTTGTACTGGAAAAGGACATTTAACCTTTTTACCCAATGATAAATCAAGCCTACACATAGTTTGGTAGAGAATATTTTGGAATAAGTTGGTTTATAACGTGCCATCTGTTTATATTTCCAGTCGTTTTTTATGTCTCCTGCCTCCCTGACAGCAGGAGTTGAGGCTGCAGTTGTAGCTCCTTGTTCTGGGCTGTGGATGTGATTTGGATTCTGGCAGCAGACGTCGACATCTCCGAGTGATACGAGACACCGGCAACTCGAGCCGCTTCACGTCTCCCTGCCTTCCCTCTTTAAGCAGGCCCGGTGGTGGGAAGTGGAGCCGTTTATCCAGCTCGGAGCTGTGGAAAGACGGCGGTTTCACACAGCTGTTGACTGGAATGGAGGTAACTGCTGGCCGGAGTGGAGGGGGGATCCTCATCCTGCTGCAGGGATGAGGGGGCTACTCCCCCCCCGCTGCTCACTCCCTGCACTGGGAGTGGTCTTTTCCTATACTGGGGGATTTGGCCGGGCCGACTGGCACGGAGCATAATGCTCTCCCATTCAGCCACTCCTCTCACAAGACATAAAAGTTAACAGGTGTTTAACGTCAGAAGTGTTTCATATAAGAGTCATGGAAATAGCCAGCGACAGGCAGCGGGAGGAGGAGGAGGGGGGGGGAGCTAACAGGCTTCAAGTTGTTGGAGAGAAATAGTTGAGTTGAGGGCTGGAGCCACTTCTGGCATCTGAAGCTGCAACAAATGCACCAGATACTCAGTTCACTGAGCAATAAGCAGCACTGGATGATACTTAATAAGTAGGAATACTGTCCTCAATGCTGTTGTTACTAGAGTAAAAGTAGAAATAACAGCAACAAGCAACGGTGGATTAAGTATTTGAGAACTTTACTTATAGAAATATTCAAAAAACCTAGAAATACTCTGGTTAGATCTGTTGTTACATGAGTAAAAATAGAAATAACAGCAACTGGCAGCACTGGGTGAAGTACTCAGATACTTTATATGTAGAAATACTGTCCTCCATACTGTTTGTTACTAGAGTAAAAGTAGAAGTAACAGCAACAAGCAGTGCTAGGTAGTATTTTTATTCTTCATTTGTAGAAATACCAGATAAAAGTAGAAATACTGTCTTCAATACTCTTGTTACCGGAGTAAAAGTCATCAATACCATTGTTACTTGAGTAAAAGTAGAAATACTGTGGTCAGTACTCTTTTTACCTCAGTGAAAGTGGAAATACTTTCATCAATACTGTTGTTATTTGAGAAAAATAGAAACGCAGTGGTCAATACTTTTTTTAATGGAGTAAAAATAGAAGTACCAGCAATAAGAAGTATTTTGATTCTTCACTTGTAGAAATACCTGATAAAAGTAGAAATACTGTTGTTACTTCACTAAAAGTATTTTTATACTATACCCGAGTGTTGTTACTGCGTAAAAGTAGAAATACTGTCATCAGTTCTGTTGTTACTGGAGGAAAAGTAGAAATAACAGCAATGAGCAGCGCTAAAAGAAGTACTTGGATATTTTACTTGTAGAAATACCTGGAAATAATTAGAAATACTGTGGTCAGTACTGTTGTTACTCGACTAAAGGTAAAAATACTGTCATGGATTCTGTTGTTATCTGAGTAAATGTAGAAATAACATCAACAAGCATCATTCAGATCCTTTACTTGTACAAATACCTGAAAACAAAAAGTAGAAATACTGTGGTCAGTACAGTTTTTACCTCAGTGAAAGTAGAAATACTTTCATCAATACTGTTATTTGAGAAATATAGAAATACTGTGGTCAATACTTTTTTACTTGAGTAAAAGTAGAAATAACAGCAACAGATACTTGAAAAAAGTAGAAACACTGCCATCAATACTGTTGCTACTTGAGTAATAGTATAAATACTGTTGTTACCTGAGTAATAGTATAAATACTGTTGTTACCTGAGTAATAGTATAAATACTGTTGTTACCTGAGTAATAGTATAAATACTGTTGTTACCTGAGTAAAAGTATAAATACTGTTGTTACTTGAGTAAAAGTAGAAATACTGTTGTCTAAAAATACTTAATAATAAGTAAATATCCTGAATTAGAAATGTTATTTAAGTAAAAGCACAAAAGCATCATCAGCAAAATGTACTTTAAGTATTAAATGTAAAATGACTCTTATATATGACACTTATAGAATATTATAATAAGATTATTACTATTATTATTATTAGGTACATTTCTATGAAAATACATTTAGCTGAAAACAGCCAATAATCGTATTAAGAATGAAGACATGACTAATCTCATACAAATAGAATATTATACTTCTTGTTTTTAGTGACTAAATATATTTGTCTAGTTTTAGTTTATTAATTCTAAATTCTTTGAGAAGATTATTAGTAAAATATTATAGTGTTATATTTGTCCCCTTTTACACAAAGTGCATAGAAATTAAAGAATTAATAGAATATTTAAGTTAGTATTTTATGTTTTATAATAACAAAAATCCTCATGTGAAAATGAATAGATAGATAAATGTAATGGAGTAGAACTCACAGTATTTGTACTCTGAGATGTATTGAAGTGAAGTATAAAGAAGCATTAAGCAGAAATTGTGATTAAATCTAGTTATTATCTACAGATTGATTAAATAGAATAAATAAGTAAAAAAATCAAACATTTAAACCTCAGTTGTTAGCTGAGATGATGCATTCAAGTTAAGAACATAATGAGGGTTCTTTAATTTTCTACTTAGCGTAGTGTTCATCTTTCTGTGGCCGTGTATGGAATTAAATACCCTACTATTACCTAGTTACTGCTCCAAATGCCACACGACCACAGCTTTACTCACTATAACTAAATGGCTCGTAACAAACCCTGAGAAGTTCCGCCGTTTTCTGACTTTAATTCCGGTTTTATTCTTTTTTTATCTCATTGTCATCAAATCCCGTTAAACACTAGAATGATGGATGGTCTGAGGGTCGAACGGCTTTTGTATTTTATTCTTTTGTGCTTTTGTTGTTCGTTCATTAGTGTGAACACTCATTACACCGTCCGGCTGCTGTAAACACACTCATCAGGATTAAATATGTATTAAACACGCAGCGACAACATTAATCATCAGCCAGGTGAACGTAGAAAAAGGCGATCAAATGTCTAAAATACAGGTTTTATTAGCAGCAGCTGTCAGGAGTAAAGTTTCCAACGACTGCACTGAAAATAATGGATTATGTTTTATTATTATTTAATTATCGAACTCAAGATCCAATCTAATTAAAACTTTTAGCGATTTTTCTGTATCTTAACCTTCAATAAACTTAACTTCAGACAATGGACCAAGGAAGATCAGCACATTTTAGAATTATTTAAAAAAAAAATAAAAGTATGTTTCAATAACACATTCAAATCTATGAAATAAACCAGATAATAACTCTGTGTGTGTGTGTGTACGTGTGTGTGTAATCAATAAACTACGATCAATAATCACTACTATTGCATAATATCATCTATAGATGATCAGCAGCTCAAAAATAATATAAATATATAATATATAAATCTTGTGATTATGATAGTTTATAGCTGATATTATACATTAATAGTGATTATTGATAGTCTATAGCTGATATTATACATTAATAGTGATTATTGATAGTCTATTTTTCTGAAATTGCTGCATTTAAATTGACAATTTTTACATTTTTTTAACCTTGACCCCTCGACCCCCTCCTTTGCCTGAAACTTAAAGACAGAACATTCATTGATGGACAAAACCCCTTGTTAAATTTGTACGTTTTCCTGACGTTTGTTAGCAACAAGACAAACTCCAGCCTCCTCCTCTACCTGTCAGACAGGTAAATTATGAGCAGCTGCACTTTAGGACGTCCACTTCACCGCCTGAAAAGCTCAGGCCGCATAATATCCGAAGAATTTCTAAATGGTGCTTGAAGTTTTCATAACCGCGTCAGTATTTTACATCTGACGTGCAGTGAAAAGGTTTGAAGGACGTCTTTATTTAGGCAGAAAGCGGCGGCCCTTCTCCATCCCCGGGCCTTTCATGATGTGCCTGAGTGACTCTGCGTTATCTGTTGCGTGCCAGCGGCCGACGGAAGCTCGTTTGTCAGCAACGGCGACGTCCAGAAAATAAACGATAAATCACGTCCGAGTTGTCAGAAAATAATCAGACTGTAACAGTCTGAAAGAGATTCACACCGCTGTCTCTGTCACACTGTAAAAAATAAAAAATAGATGTGAAATCTGCAGGTATTTACTGTTAAACACAGTAACTTTACTGTAAATGATTATTACAGTAGATTGATGTATATTTTACAATAAATTACAGTAGTCGGAGTCTTGCAGTAGAAAATCAGTCAATTACTGTATTAAAATACAGTTAATCACCTATTACTGTAAATACAAGTGTAATCACAATATTTAATCAATCACTGTATAAAATAGTATTGTATTATCACCTAATACTGGATATACAACTGAAATCATAGTATTAGTTTGTTTTTGTCATATTTACAGTAAAAATTAAAAAAAATAAAAGTACAGTAATTCTACTGTAAAAATATACAGTAACTTTCTGGATAAAGTTTGTATAAAGTTTGTAATAACTGCAGATTTCACTGCAGTTATTTACTGTGTTAATGTTACTGGACATGATTATTACAGTAGATTACTGTATATTTTATAATAAATCATAGTAGTGAAGAGGTACTGTTATAATACATTTAATCACCTAATACTGTAAATACAACTGTAATAACAGTATTTTACAGTAAAGAGTAAAAAAGTAAAAAGAACAGTACTTCTCCTGTAGAATAATGAAATAATAAAATAATAAATAATAAAATGTATAGTTGCTGTATAGTTGCTGCCAGTTACACGGTTAATAGTTTTATCGTGTAAAACTTTGCTGTGAAATCCGCAGTTATTTACTGTGTTAAATATGGTAATGTAATCACCTAATACTGTAAATACAACTGAAATCACAGTATTAAATAGATTTTTTTAATAGCAAAGACATAATACTGTAAACATAAGTACAGAAGTACAGTACTTCTACTGTAAAAACATAATTACAGTAACTTTAATGATTATTACAGTAAATTGATGTATATTTTATTTTTAATAGATCACAGTAGTCAAAGTATTAATGTAGAAAATCACAGTAGTGACGCTTTATCACCCGATACTGTAAATACAACTGGAATCACAGTATTTAATTGAATTTTACTTTCGTGATAATCACCTAATACTGTAAACACAAATACAATCACAGTATTTATTTGTCTTTGTCTTTTTTACAGTAAAGACTTCAACTGTAATATAATATATAGTTATAGTAACTTTACAGTAACTTTCTGGATAATTAGTTACGATTTTAACATTGATAACTATAATAATTATGTAATTACCATCATTTTATGGTAATGGTTTGTAAAACTTTGCTGTGAAATCTGTAGTTATTTACTGTGTTAAACATAGTAATGTTACTGGACATGATTATTACAGTAGATTACTGTATATTTTATAATAAATCATAGTAGTGAGGAGGTACTGTATTACAATACATTTAATCACCTTATACTGTAAATACAACTGTAATAACAGTGTTAATTGGTTTTATTGTACAACAATTCACCTAAGACTGTAAATACAACAAACATTACAGTGTAAAATTATACTGTAAATACTGTAACTTTCTGGATTAATGCTGCCAGTTACTGTATTTTAAGGTTACAGTTTGAAACTTTGCTGTAAAATCTGCATTAATTTACAGTTTTAACACAATGTTACTGCAAACGATTAGAGTAGATGTATATTTTATAATCACAGTAGTCAGTTACTGTATTATAAAATAAATTTAACCTAATACTGTAAATACAACTGTAATAAGAGTATTATTTTTTAATTGTACAATTAATCACCTTATAATGTAAATACAACTGAAATCACAGTATTTTACAGTAAAAAATCTAAACTACTTCTACTGTAAAAAAAAAATATAGTAAATTTCTAGATAATTGCTAATATTGTGTGTTACTGTAAATGATTATTACTGTGTATTTTATTTATATTTATTTTTATTACTGTATATTCAATAAATCACAGTATTAAAGAATTGCTGTTTTATAATACAATTAATCACCTAATACTGTAAATACAGCTGAAATCACATTATCTATTTGATTTTTACTGTTTAATATAGTACTGTAAACAGAAGTACACCACTTCTACTGTAAGAACGAATGACTTTAGTAACTTTCTGGATCGTTTCTCTCAGTCAGTTCCTGTTCGTTTTCATTTGTTTTACAGTGCAGTGATGTAGCTGCAGCTTTAGATGTTTCTGAAACAGTTTCCAGCAGAAGGAGGAACTCTCTGCTCGTCTCTTGGTTCCATTTACTGTATTAAGTGTTCTGTCCCGGGGGCTCTTCCATTTAGTGCTCCATCGCATGCAAGGATAATTTCTCTTTGGGAAAGAGAGAGAGAGGGGGGAAAAAAAAAGTTTTGGAGGGTTCAATAGTAACTTAGGCGACTAAAAGCCTACTTAAATCTGGCAGTAACCCCGTCCCTTCCCTCTCCGCCCGCTCTGCAGCGTTGAGGCTGATTAAGGCTGCTATCACGGCCCATCCCGTGTTCGCAGAGAAATTCCTGGGGACGTTTTTCGGGGAGCGTTTATTGTAAATGAGTCTTGGCAGTGCCCTCTTTATGTGTTGCTCCATCTGAACACAATTTGGCAGCTATTCTCACATAAGAAGAAGAAGAGGGGGAGAAAGAGGAGAGGAGGGGGATGTCGTGCTGTGAAACCCCCTCCTTCATACCAGCAAGTGGAAAAAAAATTATATATATATATATATTTATACATATATATATATTCAAGACCTGTCATAAACACGCACCCCCTGGAGAGGAGGGGAAACAGACCTGTAACCATGGTAACTGGCGTGTTGCAGCATCAGGGCGAGGTTTCTGTTCTAAAACACAGGATTAAAGTTAGAAAGAAAGTAAAAGGCAGGAAGGGAAGAAGCAGAGGCGTCATATGAAGGATTTACTGTATAGTAGACTATAGTAGATGCATTTTGAATATATAATTATGGCTTTTAAAGTGAAATAAAACATCCCAGATGTGTCCAGAGTTCTGGTTGTGTATCACTGTGTTCACAAGTTGGACTTTTTACTCAGTAAATGTTAAATTTAACAGATCGGTCTGACTGAAGCTGGTTTGGTTTGGGTTCACCATCATTTTTGAGGTTTTTGAAAACTGAGGTTTGAGGTTTTAAAGATATTTCTTATTGTTCCAATAATCTTAAACAGACACTTGACTTTAACATGTGTCCACTCACATGTTAAGAGTGTTAAAAACCTGAAAGGTATCTATTTAAGGTGCATTGTATACGAATTTTATACATTAATAGTGATTATTGATAATAATTGATGGTTTACGCCATATTTTCTGAGTGTTTTAAAAGCAAAACTGAGGGTTTGATGTTATTATTGGACTATTTCTCGTTTTTAAAATCATAAACAGACGCTTGACTGAAGCAGATTTGTCCACTAACATGTTAAAAGTGTTAAAAATGTTAAAAGAAAATCCCTTTAAGGTACATGTAGAAGAGATACGAACAGCAATTAATCAATTGCTTAATTAATCAATCTGAAGGCTGATATTATGCATTAATAGTGATTATTGATAGTCTATAGCTTCTTGATTTTGTTCTCAAATTGCACCAAAATTTACAATTTTCTAATTTTTCTCACCCTGATCCCTTAGAAATGAGTTTCTCACCTTAAAGTGAAATGACACCACTGCAGAAAACAGCCAAAAAAACCCTGTTTGATATTTTTTTGAGGTTTATTGTAATTACTGAGACTATTTCTCATTGTTCCAATAATCATACACAGACACTTGACTGAAGCAGATCTGTCCACTAACATGTTAAAGTCAAAAATATCCCTTTAAGGTGTTTAAAACAGATAAAAATGTGTAATTAATTGGCGAATATCTCAATCTGAAGGCTAATTTTATGCATTAGTAGTGATTATTGATAGTCTGTAGCTGATATCCTGCATTAATAGTGATAATTGATAGTTTATAGCTTCTTGATTTTGCTCTCAAATTTGCAATTTTCACATTTTTCTAAGCCCTGACCCTCCTATGATGGTTTGTTCCTCGCCTTAAACTAAAATGACGCCACTGGGAGGGAGGGAGAGAGAAAAAAAGAGGCTGCAGGGCAAAAAAAAAAAAAAAAAGAAGTGTATTCCACTGTGTCATTAAAGTTGATTTCTTTACTGGAAAGGTGGCGTTGGGGATTTGACCTCGGTGTTACAGCGAGGACGAGAGCAGACAAACAGTCTGCAGGATATTAGGGAATGGTGTCGTAGTAGAGGAAGGAGGAATATACCTTTTCCCGGCACGGCCATTATGTAGTGAACTTCTCATCTTTCAATATCACCTTTTTTCTGTTTTTTTTTCCCTGTAGCAGCAGGTTTTGTTTCAGACCAGCAGAGGGAGTCGTCCTGTCCATTAGAAGAAAAAATGGCCTCAAAATCACCTCAAACAGGTTCAATAGTGACGGAAAAGTTTCTGTTTTTCATATAGACTGAAAAAAATAATCTGATTTTATGAATAGGTTAAGCAATTTAAGTCATTTAACAAGCAAAATGTCCCTTTTTCTTATTCAAACGTCTGTTTTAATTATTTATTTGGGGGGTTTTATTAGTTGAAGATGTCACCGCAGGGATTTAATGATCATTTCCCCTTTATTTTCTTAATTAAATCATAAAAAGAGTTTAATCGCACAAATGATCAATAGATTAATAATTTGTCATTTGATATATATTTAAATATTATATAAAGCTATATATATATATATATATATATATATAATAATGGGATTTCACACATCAAAAATAAACAATCATAAGATTAGAAGATAGAAATAGGAGTAATATGAGAAATAAAATGACCATTTCCTGCTTTTAAAAAACTACAACTCTACTACTAATAATAATAATAACACAACATCTAATAATATTAATTATAATATTAATGCATCGTATCCAGATTAGCTGGTATTGTCACATGTGAACTTTACATTTTAAATGATTTGTTGCCTAATATATATGATAACAATTAGTTTTCTTTATGTGATATATATTTAAACATTATATGATGCTTATATAGATGGATAGATATTTTAGATATAATATCTAATATTTTTTCCTAATGGTCTTTCACACATACTGATACATAGGTGGAAAAAATCACTAATTAATAAGATTAGAAAGACGTTTTGCAGCAATAAAATGACTTTTTCTTACTTTTAAAATATGACTATAATACTAATAACAATACCATTATAATAATAATAATAATAATAATAATGCATCATATCCAGTTACAGTCACATCTGAACTTTACATTTAAAATTTTCTTCAATAAAAGAATCAAATGCCAAATAATATGAGAAATATTCTAAATTGCCTTAAATTCTATTGTATAAAAGTGAATGTACACAGCTAAATCACCAATGTTAATATAACAAAGAGTTAATTTTAACTCTCCTAGTGTCAACTAGTAAATTCATTAACTACTGACTGTGTAGCCTAATATATATGATGATAATTAGTTAGTAATTAGTTTATTGTTCTATAATTATTTTCAGACGACTTTCACAACCATATTTAACCTTCCTCTTGTGTTCGGGTCGACCTGTTTTAGATTTTAAATACATAAAAGAACCACTGAAATTTTATTTATTTGGATTAAGGTTTTGTTTTTTACTTTGTAAGCTACCACTAGTTCAACAAAATAAAACTAAATATTATAAAATGCTCTGGTTGAACTTATGACCTTTGAGTTGTTGGAGTCGGTTTTGACCCGGTTATAAAAATAAAAATATAAAGCAATAATTGGAGATAAAACTGAAATCATAAGTGTACAACTGACTTGTTCTCATGTTAATTTAATATTAGTATCAAAAGTTCTATTGCTAAAAAAAAAAAAAAAACAAGAGATGTGTTCCAATCCCCCTCAGGAAAAGTCAGATCACACAACCTTTTATATATATATATATATATGATTCTCTTGAGGTTCATTCGACTATATTTTACTATTGAAATCAAGGGGCTTATTGCCAGAAAATAGACCAAAACTAATATTTTCACGATTAAGGAAGAAAAACAAGGTAACCAAGAAATGAGAAACTAATTGGTTGATAGATAATGTTTTTAGTGGATTTCACAGCTGATTTAGGACATGAGTCCAAACCGACCTGTTAACATAAGGCATGGAAACAGCAAACTACCACCAGAAGAAGGTTAAACATCCTAAACACACACAAATCCATAATCCATAATACTATAATAATAGCTAAATGCTGTAGCTGTAATTGAATGGCAGCCACGGTGCTGTTTATATTTGCTGCCACTCCACCAGGCTACTTACTGCTTATTGCTCTTCCTCCTGGTGTGGTTACCAAAACACAGAGTCACCCTGCAGCTCTGCTCCACATCACCCTGATAGCAGCACACTGACTCACTTTGTTGGAGAATTGGCAGACAGTTTTTTATTTATTTTCCATTTTCCCAGGGTAAAAAAAAAAAAAAAAAAACCTGCGCAGGGGTCAGTCGGCTGCTGTCGGGACAAAAGACGACAGTGTAAAAGAATGAAGGGAAAGCAAGAATAAAGAGGAGTACTCCCCATACCTATAGACTGTAGTAGACACATTTTAATTATAATCGGGGCTTTTAAAGTGAAATAAAACATCCCAGATGTGTCCAGATTCCTGGTTTTGTATCACTGCGCTTACAAGTTGGACTCGTATTACTCCATAAATGCTAAATTTAACAGATCAATATGACTGGAGCTGGTTTGGTTTGTGTTTAACATGTTTTTTTGAGCATTTTAAAAGCAGAACTGGGCTTTGATGTTAATATTGAGACTATTTCTCATTGTTCCAATAATCATAAACAGTCCACATGTCCACACACATGTTAAGAGTGTCAAAAACTGGAAAAATATCCCTCTAAGGTATTTAGACCAGATAAAAACAGGGATTAATTTGTGATTTGGAAGTAGCGTAATCCGAAGGTTGATATTATCCATTAATAGAGCATTAAATGGAGCATTTTAAAAGCGAAACTGAGGTCTTGATGTTATTATTGAGACTATTTCTCATTGTTCCAATAATCATAAACAGACACTTGCCTGAAGCAGATTTGTCCACTAACATGTTAAGAGTCGTAAAAATGTAAAAATATATCCCTTTAAGGTAGTTTTAATGCCAATTGTATACAATAATAGTGATTCGTGAAAATAATTGTTTGTTTTCAACAATTTTTAAAAGCAGAACTGAGGTTTGACGACTTTGAGACTATTTATTATTGTTCCAATAATCATAAACACTTGCCTGAAGCAGATTCATCCACTTACATGTTAAAGAGTGTTAAGTGTGGAAAATATCCCTTTAAGGTACATTTAGAACATTTACAACAGATAAAAATAGCAATTAATTTGTAAAATTGGTAGTAGTTCAACCTGAACACTGATATTATGCATTAATACTGATTATTGATAGTCTATAGATGATATTGTGCATTAATAGATATTATTGATAGTCTATAGCTGCTTTTTGCTCTCAAATCACACCAATATATCATTATTTGGCAGATTTTTTCAGTGGTTTAAAAGCAAAACTGATGTTATTGAGACCAATGTCATTGTTCCAATAATCATAAACAGACACTTGCCTGAAGCAGATTTGTCCACTAACATGTTAAGAGTCGTAAAAATGTAAAAATATATCCCTTTAAGGTAGTTTTAATGCCAATTGTATACAATAATAGTGATTCGTGAAAATAATTGTTTGTTTTCAACAATTTTTAAAAGCAGAACTGAGGTTTGACGACTTTGAGACTATTTATTATTGTTCCAATAATCATAAACACTTGCCTGAAGCAGATTCATCCACTTACATGTTAAAGAGTGTTAAGTGTGGAAAATATCCCTTTAAGGTACATTTAGAACATTTACAACAGATAAAAATAGCAATTAATTTGTAAAATTGGTAGTAGTTCAACCTGAACACTGATATTATGCATTAATACTGATTATTGATAGTCTATAGATGATATTGTGCATTAATAGATATTATTGATAGTCTATAGCTGCTTTTTGCTCTCAAATCACACCAATATATCATTATTTGGCAGATTTTTTCAGTGGTTTAAAAGCAAAACTGATGTTATTGAGACCAATGTCATTGTTCCAATAATCATAAATAGACACCTGACTGAAGCAGATTTGTCCACTAACATGTTAAGAGAGATAAAATTTGAAAAATATCCCTTTAAGGTACATTTTATGCTAATTTAATGCATTAATAGTGATAATTAATAGTCTATAACTCTTTGATTTTGTTCTCATGTTGCACCAGATTGATGCATTTAAATTCATACAATTTTCAGATTTTTCTAACTTGACCTCCTGACCTTTAAGGTGCATTTCGAACAGATAAAAATGTGTCATTAATTGGATGTGAGGGCTAATTTTATGCATTAATAATGATTATTAATAGTCTATTTCTTCTTGAGTTTGAATTTTAAATGCTGTAATGTCTCTAACCCTCCTCTGAGGTTGAGTTCCTCGCCTTAAACCGAAATGACGCCACTGCTACGATAGAAGAGACTTAAAAAAAAAAAGAAAAAGCAAAGATGGGAAGATGGGATGTAGCACTTGTGTATTGGCCTTGTGTGAAACGAGCTGTTCTCTAAGAGAACAAGGGCAGGCGTGTGTGAAAATATCCAGACAGTGTCAGTGGGTTTTTTTTTTTTTTGCTTTCCCCCTTTTTTCCCCAGTTGTTTTCTTTGCTTGCGGTGATGCAGACTTTCATCCTCAAGGTCAGGAACGGCCCTGAGACAACGCCGCACCGTGTTGTTCGCCGACTTTCACTTGACTTTCTCACAGCGTTGCATAGAATGATAATGGAGTCGTTACAGAAGTTTAACAGAAACACACACAAGCCTCAGTCCCTGCAGCCACCAAAACCTGCAAGTTATTGTTTGAGGGCTTTTACTCTGAAATTCAATTTCCCTGGAAATTAAGGAAAAATATATGTTAGGGAAAGAAAATGCCCTCATATCCAGTGCTGGAAAGTAACTCAAGTACTGTACTTATGTACAATTTTGATTTACTTCTACTTGAGTATTTCCATGTGATGCTACTTTATACTTCAATACATTTTCAGAGTAAATATTTAACTTTCCCATCCACTGCAATTATCTGACAGATTTAACATGAATAATTGTTTTAATCTTGTATTTTACACTTTATGCACAAGCTGCTGAATAAAGTGAATTAAACAAACATAGACTTATATATGCGTCAGTGATATAACTGTTGGTGTAACCCTAAAAACATTGGTACCAGATAGTTTAACTCTCTTAAAAAAGGTTTTAAAAACTTAAGAAACACATACAATTAACCAGGTTTATATTCTAGGTGGATTAAATAATTAAAGTTTATCGTTCTTCTTTGGTTACACCATTTTCTATCATGTCAAAAATCGTACAAAATCGTAATTCTTTGTTTAAAAAATAGGATGGAGAAAATTGACTTTTAAATAACAAGAAACCAACATTAACACATAATGTACATTTTGAGAGACTTGATGAATGCTTCTTAAAACTGTATTTTAAAACGTTTTTGACTTTTTCATCTTGCCAAACATTATTTGTCACTGGCCCATAGAATAGAATAGAATATGATGCAGCACAACTTTTATGTTAAAAATCAAATACTACTAGATAATGTTTTTAATTTTGAAACTTCAAGTACATTTCTGTGCCAAGTAACACTATAAATTCAGGACTCTTACTTGTAATGGAGTATTTTTAGTTAAAGGATCTGATTACTGCGTCCACCGCTGCTTAATTAAGGCACAAGATGCCACAAAAGTGAAGGTGAGGAGGTATTTCCAGTGGCCACTAGATGGTATAATATATGCATGGAAGTGGTTAGACAAGGTAAATGCAGCACTGATAAACTCATGTTTTGGAATCAGTAGATTTATGAATATTTTGACTCCACTTGTAGCTTAAAAAAGGGAAAAAAAGTCTATTATCTGGTAATAATGAGGAGCCTCAGCTTTTACGCACCAGGTGTTTGTTCCGCTGCTTTTACGCGTTTTCTGGAGCAGAGAAATGTGCCGTTTATCTCTAACGCACAATGATTTATTTCCAACCTCTTCCCTTAGTTTTAGCAGCAGACGCTGTTTTAATTAGACCTGTGGGAAACAAAGAATTATGACAGAGTTTCAGAGGTTTGTTTTAGCTTCACAAACCAACGACAGGTCAGCCGCAGCCGCTGAAAAATAACCTGGCGCATCAGCCTGAAGAGTTCAGGGGGTCCCAGAAAACAAAATCAAATTAATAGGAGCAAGGAAAATGATCAAAATAGCAAAAATAAAAATAATTTTCTGAAATAATATAGTCTCCGATTTAGTTTATTTTATTTTTATGTCGTGGAATAAAAATAAGAACGGATTTTTTTTTTAACTTTCGCAGATAATGTTAAAATTAAAATGTCAGAAGCGATCAGGGTGGATTGAATAATCACAATAGAATAAGCTGTTAATTATATATAATTTATAACAATATGTTCAGCGTATTCATTCAGAGTTGAAGTCATTAGGCCGTTTTATTTCATATAATTTATTACAGGTCATGTTTTGTTCAGCCTATAAAAGCTGGTTGAATTAATGAAGAGACTCAAATCAAATATAATGTGGAAAAAAAGATCAGAATTAAAAGGATAAAAAATGAAAAACCTTCAGGATGATTATTTAAGGACATAGCATATTATCCTCACGTCTCGCAATTTTATTGTAACAGCGTAGTAATTCATATAAAACTCATCCTTATTGAATATAATAAAACTAAAAGCGTCATTTACCTGAATCGTATTTAGACACACAGGGAGGTTCAGATGAAGCTGAACCAGGCAGAGAAACAGCAGAGGTCACGATCCGCGTCTGCGGGACAGATGTTAAGACGCTTAAAGACGCAGAAGCGGCGTCCAGCGTCAGTTTGACTCCAAAATTACAACTCACGGTGATGCCCAAAGATAAAGAATCTACCGCAAGTAGAAGAAAATAAACATCTGCTTGTCAACATGCAGTAAAAACCTGCTTCCAATATTCAATCAGTCATTCCAGCTGTTTACAGAGTCACTTATTTCAAGTATTAATGGCAGCTTTCAAAAAAATAAAAGAAAATCACGACATTTAATGAAACTTTCAAGAGCAGCGGTCTGACTCTCATAATCAGCTGATTATCAGATATTTAGGAGAAAAACGGTTTGTTAAAGACAAACAGCAGCTAAATTACTTTTTTTTTTCTTTAACGTTTACAGATCAGTGTTTGTGGCCTACCTGCTCATGGCGACTCATGCTGCAGGCGTCAGGCCTGGGCCAAGGAAGCTCTGGGGTTTTAAAAAAGTGTCATAAAAGTAGACGGCGTGCGTCAGTGAGAACCTGACGGTGCCCAAAATGTTACCAAAAGAGAGAAAAAAGCGTCATTTTACGCACGTTACGCACCGGACTCCCCGCGGACCTGTTTGGACGCTGAAGGGTTAAAGCTTTAAAAAAAATAAAAAAAATATGTATCCTACAAATGTGTTGTCCTGATGCTGCGTTCAGGTCACGCAGGGAAAATGGGAGACGGGAGTTTTCGGTTGTAATTACCAGTGGTGGAGCTCTAAAAGCGTTTTTTGTGATGGAGTTTTACGCACGGAATCGTCGTTTTTCCAAATGGACACATTCCGATTCACGCGAGTTCAGAAGCATCTACACTTTAATAATTGGAAGGAAACATCCATTTGAAGTTGATGAAATAATGGATTCTGATTTCACAAAATACAAAGGATGTAGAGTTGGTGAAACGAGCTGCTGCTGTTGGAGTGAATGTATGTGGTTGTAACGTGGATGTCAGATTCGCCTCCTGTGAAGCTTCCACCAAACTTTTCTTTCATCCTCTAACTTTTTTTTCCCCAACACCGGCTGAAAGCGGCATGACGTCGTTTTACAGTTGCCAATCAAGAAGCGGTTTCCCCCTTCCGCTCGGCCAATGGGAGGCGACGAGCGCCGCCTGTCAGTCACAGGTGAGGGTTGGATGGTTAGAAAAAAAGTTGGGTGAAAAGGGCCGGAGCGCGCAGCAGCCCGGGGCTGATGGCAGAGCTATGCGGAGGAGCAGCATCGCGCCTGTGGACGTAAGGAGCGACTTTCCACGGCTTCTCCCGCGGGGATGCGAGCGGAAAAAAGCGGCAGCGGCGGAGGCAGCAGCGGGAGGAGGGAATGAAATGCGGATAAAATGCGGATGAACTGACACTCCAAGACTCGGGCCCGGTTTTAATTACGCAACTTTGAAGAAGAAGAAAAAAAAAAACAACTTGAGCTTTTTGTGAAAAATGGCCGTTCGTGGCAACTCGCTGATGCCGTTCTCCATCCAGGCCATCCTCAACAAGAAGGACGACGGCGGCCGTCACTTGCCGGACCTGGACATGTGCTTCTCCAAGACGGCGTGCTGGAAAATATTCGGGGAGATGAACGGCGGGAGGAGGGAAGACGCGGCGGCGGAGGCGGCTGCGGAGGTTTGCGGCGAGCCGACGGACCAGAAGAGCTACGACTCCGACTCGGGACTCAGCGACGACAACGACGGAAAAATCGCGGCCGCCGCGCGCAAGTCGGAAAAGGACGTGGACGCAGCGTCCGACGCGCCGGAGGAGAGCCCGCACGAGGAGACGGACCACGAGTCCGGGGTGGCGGAGAACGCGAAGAGCGACAGCGAACCGAACAACGCCACAGGTAAGTGGGACAGTCGGAAAGTTACCGAGCGCAAACTGAAAAAAAGTTTCGTTCTCTGATTTGATGAAGAATCTGGAAAACCACAGTGGAAGTTTTTTTTTTTTTAAAAGTGAAATGACGAGCCCGGAGCTGTTCGTTTAAAGCTTCTCGTGCATGTTTTTTTCTAGAATCAGCACTGGCCTGACTGTGTTATTGTAGGATTTCAGGCCTGTTTGCATATTTCCAAAAAAAGACCTAGTTTGACTTTTACGCACGAATTAGCTCGTCTTTACGCACGAATATTTACGGCTGCGCTGACCTGTCGCGGGACTTTTTGACACTATAACACTAATGTTTATGAGCTTGTTGGTGGGTCTTCGGGGTTGAAGCTGCTTAACGTTGCATTGGCACAAATTATTAGAGGATTGGAGGCGATAATAACATGAAACGCACGTTTTATTTGACGAAACGATCCGTTCGTGGTAAATAAAGTTGTGTGCACTCGTGACGTTTGGAGAAGTCTGTGTGTGGCACGTTTTAATTTAAAATGTGCAGCATCGTGATTCGTGATAAAGCAGGAAAGTTAAACCAAATCTTGGTATAGATGTTCATCCCCCTCTTTAATTAGTGATTCTCCCCCTTTTGTTTCATCCAAAAAACCCCAAACAAACACAAAAGCTCACCTGAAAGCAACAAATCCAGGAATTGACTCGCACGGCCCCTCTTGCGTGTCTCCCCTTCTCTCAGACTCCGGCGCCCTGGACGACAAGAGCCTGGACCAGCCCAAGCAGCGGAAAAAACGCTCCAGGGCCGCGTTCTCGCACGCGCAGGTCTTCGAGCTGGAGCGGCGCTTCAACCACCAGCGGTACCTGTCCGGCCCGGAACGCGCGGACCTGGCGGCTTCCCTGAAGCTCACAGAGACCCAGGTGAAGATCTGGTTCCAGAACCGCAGGTACAAGACGAAGCGCCGCCAGATGGCCGCGGACCTGATGGCGTCCACGCCGGCGGCCAAGAAGGTGGCGGTGAAGGTCCTGGTGCGGGACGACCAGAGACAGTACGGCCCCGGGGAGATCCTGCGGCCCCCGCTGCTGTCCCTGCAGCCGTCCTACTACTACCCGTACGCCTACTGCCTCCCCGCGTGGACGCTCTCCGCGTGTGCGGGGAACCAGTGACGCAACTCCGTGACTCCACGTATTTATTCGTTTTTATCATTTCGCTCCAGGAACTTTTTATTTTTTTGTTTTATTCTGACAAGAGGAGGAGACAGCGGGACTCTGACGGATCAGAAGTTCCCAAACTTGTTGTGTTTTTTTCAACATAAACTGACTCCTTCCCTCGTTTAGTAAAAAAAAAACTATCCAGAGGAGCCTGTTGGAAGAAGATGTAAAAAAAACAAACAAACAAAACTCTGTGAACTCTCTGAGGAAAAGACACGAAGTGTCCTCCCTGCGCTGGGAGACCTTCAGGACCCCTGAACCCCCCTGGACCCGCTGAGGGACCCAGAACAAACTCAGACTGTCCCCTTGTGTTGTTTTTTTTTTTAATTTTTATTTTACATGCGCCTTCCTACCTCTGCAGTGATTGGAAATAGGCATATTCCATTGACTTTTTTTTTTTTTTCAAATAACTTGTCTCTGTTACAGGTTTGTGTGTTTTTTCTTGCTGTGTTTGTAAAGGTAAGATATTGATATTTCAGCACTTTTTGAGCATTATACGTGACATTATTTCAAATGTAAGACACATTTATAGTGTGTGTGTGTGGACATGTGCGGAGTTCGACTTTTTTGGCCTTAAAGTGATCGAGAGGCCAAACATAGCAGCGACTCCTGTTGAAATGTACATGACGTGTTTCTTTGTGTTAAATGACTGTTTTAGACCGAAAAAACATTAAAACATATCAGGCATTACCATCATCTGGATGCAGCTTTATTTCAGACTTTTTATCACAACATATAGACAATTTAATTAATTTGAATACCAATACGAAAGCAGTTACAGTTTAATTATTATAATTATAACAATCACGACAAAAAGAGATTTAAACAAATGTACTTGACTGTGAGGAAAAAGAATTACAACGCATTTAAACTGCTAGTTATTGATATTAACAGAGATATCATTGCAGTTCTCCACAAACTTTTCGCTTCTTTTTTTATTCATCTTTTAAAAGTTGTAACAAATTGAAACTGGCCTTTAACAGCCTTAATAATACCTCACCTGTCATGTTATAATTGGTTTAGGAATATCTATCAAATACATTACCAATTATCTGATAAAACAGTAGCATTATTGTACTAATCTGAGTTTATTGTAGTAAAACCTCCTTATTATTGCAGCTCCGCCGTGATTTTGGAGGCCAGCAGGTTTGATCCGGGCCACTATAGCAGTTTTTGTTCCCAAACAGCAACACCTGTCAGCCGATGATGAATCGCTGTTCTGATTCCTGCACAGGGCGAACTGACAGCTACCTTTAAGGCTGCGTGTCAACACAACGAGAGGAGTATTCCAGGGTTAAGGAGGCTCATGTCACTGCGCCTAAATTTAAGGTCAAGGGGGGCTGGGAAAAATGGGGAAAAAAAAGCTCCTCATTCTGGAAATGTTGGCGGATACAAAACAGTTTTTTTCCCTCCCCACAGGAACATTCTTCAGGCTTCTTATTTTTTATTATGATTGGAAGTGACGTATTACGGGAGTCGTATTATTCTGTATCCAGTAAAAAGTGTGAGTGTTAAGTCGGGGTCAGCAGGGAGCTGCCGAGCATCAGGCTCATAAAACACCTCCATCCCTCCTCAGGCTGCTGCAGGCGGCGGGATGCTGGGAGCAGGAATGTCTCCTGCTGCCAATAAGACTGATGCACACGAGGCAAACAAAAAAGTAATTATAACAGAATATCATTTAATATACGGACATTAGACAGAAATCAGAGATGGCACAGCAAGGGAAATCTCTTACCGCAGCGCGCAATCACTGCGCTTTTACGCGCGTAAATGGATACGTGCGTAAAAGCGCACGTATCCGTAACCAGAACCAAGGTATCTATACCTTTTTAGTTGATCAGTGCTCCATCTTTTTTTTTAACTCTATATGGTAAAACAGTCCCCCTACCCCACGATCGGCGCCTATACGTCCTAAAATCTGATCTCCTTGATGCAGGTATGAGCCACCCGAGGCCCACCGCAGCCGCTGCTGATGCTCCTCATTGGCTGCGCTGGAGGGGGTGAAGGACTGAGATGGATACCGACGAGTGGACCGTCCCACATAACTTCCTTTCATACCTGCATGTTGGAGATATCTGATATAGAGGGACATATCGCGGATTTTTTTTTTTTTTGGTGCTCCTTTCAACCTGCGATGGTTGAAATGCAAACACCCTCATCGGCGTGAACATCAGCCCCGTTCCAGTTCTTCTCCCCGTTATTACCTTTTATTGCGTGGTCACTATGTTTATTATATAGCTTAATAATACGCTGTGAAACTAAATAAGACAGAAATTCATTTTTATCAGTGACGTAGACTACTTTACGCACGCGTTTGTGGATCATTACGCACAGAAAACCTGTTTATTTCTGCAAAAATCAAATCAAATTTAGAATTAAAATGACTTTCCAGGAGCCAGAAGATGAATAAATACCTTTGGGATTTTTTTTTAAGTTAATTTGGTATAAATCACATTTTACCACAAGAACTTTTGACTCCTCGCTGCCACAAGCCATTTGTAATTTATTTATATATTTATTTGATTCTTCTTATTCTGGCTCCATTTATTCCAAAATCATCGCGGTTTTGTGGGTCAAGGACGTTTCATCCCTCTTCTCATGACTCGTGTTCTCAGCTGTAATTACATTCATTTAGACTCCAGGTGTTGTTCTGTATCAAGTGACAGTAGAAAATTGGCGTTTAATAGACATTATTTGACACATTATACAGCGCCGGGAGTGAATTGTGGGTTATATTATGCCCGATTTAAACTGGAATGAAGGTAATTTAGAATTATCTGTTACAGGTGATTATGAACCGCGTTGCTGCCGTTTTGTGGCGCAGAAAAACGCAGCTGCTGAAAAGTCAAATTCTACTGAACAAATGTTCCCTTGGAAATCTCTTAGAATAATAATTTACTTTAAACAAACAGCATTTGCTTGGTTTTTAACTCGCATTAATTTACTTTATTAATTAAAAACAAACACACACAAAAGAAAAGAGTTTTTATTTTTATAATTGAGATGATCTTTCCAATACTCAAAAATCATATTTAAAATAAAACCTTTGGCTGATTGATGATCTATGAACCAGGTTGTTCTTATAAATTCAGGTTTTGATGAATTGACGGCAGGTGAATTTACTTTATTTCATTTCAATTTAGAATATTCCACGTTTGATCCGCCTGAAATTAGGTTCAACTTTAGATGCGAAGAACAAAAATCACAGGGATTATACAGGATAATGCTATTTATTGTTTTTTGATATGAAAGATGTAAAACGAACGTTAAATCGGATTGTTTTTCACGTATTTAATCAATTAAACTCCGTTTGAATATCTATTAATTTGCTTCCACAGCTCATAAAGTTTTATTCTTCACGATCAGCTGTTCATTTGTATTTTATATTACATAAAAGTTAATTAGGCCTAATGTTGAGCTTAAATAGAACATTAAAAATCTCAGTTCAACGAGGTTCTCAATTATTAAAGAATGATCTTTAAACACATTTAACTGAGGACTGTAATTAAAAAAACGAATGAACAACTAATTAATTCTATTGATTTTTTATTATATTAATTTTGATTCAAGTTCTGCAGCTCTATAATTAATAAACAGATCAAACAGCAGCTTCAGCCCATGAAGAACCGGATCACAGAAACTAATAAAAGTATTTAAAGTAATTAATAGACGCTTTTAAACCCGATGCTGCAAATAAGATTTACGTCTTTAGTCGTAAAAGTGACGTATTTTACGCGTTTTGGGGATTTTATTAAAGTTGTGATGTCACAAACAACATATTTGTGGTTTTAATATCAAAAATCATCTCCCGTGTTTGTCTCAATAATATTAATCATCTTCTCCTCTGATTGGCTGATTTCAATGCCTGTGAATATGTGTGTGTGGTTGTGACATCACAACTTTACGTGAATCCTGACGTCCGGTTTCAGTTTTGTGAACATTTCCCATCGAAAAACGTAACATTATTTATAGAAATCCATTAAAACCTCACTTGTTTTCCACATTTTAACCCACTAAAGTTGAATTGAACTTGATTTTTTCCTTCCCGCGTTGGGAAGCTGTCAATCACGCCCTCATTTCTCAGAGAAGTGACCTGACACTTCACCTGCTTCAAAGTCAACCAGGTGCGAATTCCTGCTCATCTCCTCATCCCCCATGAGAGCAACATGGAACAGAAAGAGGCTGAAAGACGCGACATTATCCTGCTGTGATGGGACTAAACAGACACTCCTCGGTGCTGGGAGGCTGCATTTAAAATTAACGAATACTAAATGCCTCACCTGAAATGTCGCTTTTAACATATTAGGTTTATTCTAAATACTTTGTGTTGCTTCTGGAAAACTGGAAAAAATAAGGTTCAGCTCACAGTTTCTGTGAGCACTTTATTTTTAGGAATCTCTTTAATAAGAAATCAAGAATCAATTCAATATTGCACTTATTGTATCAGAAATAAGGTATTTTAATATATTTGTATATATATATATATTTTATATTAAGCCCCATAACTCTTGTTCCATTGTTCATTTAACATTTTTTTATTTATTGTGATCAATTTAATCCCATTTTCTTAAGTTTCTTAAGATGTTTGAGTTTTTATCTCATATTTTCTATACATGCTTCACAATAAAAGTGGTCACGACCACTAAAAATCAAGAAAAAAAATGAAATTTCTTAAACTATTTGACTTTTTAATCATATTTTTTTACCTTTTTATCTAATTTGTTTTACTTTTTATTTAATGAAATTTAAAAATTATCCAACAAATGGCAATTATTAATAAGATACCAGAAGAAATATCACAAATATAGCATTTGGTTTTAAAACAAGAAAAAAAAAATCAGTTTTCTGTGAAAAGCCTGGTTCATGCAGAAATAATGTGAAACTTCATAAAATGTATAGCAAATAAAGCTAAAAAAATAAAGTAATCTAATATATTTTATACTTTAAATAACACTCAACTATAATTATGACTTTTTGCATTTAAAGTGAACTGTTCAGTTCATGCTTTTAATGATTAAATAGATTTAGTAGCATATTTGTTTTTTTAAATGCTCAACACATGTAAATATAAGGATGATGGGATGTTCTTTACAAAGATTAAACCATGGAAATGTTTAGTTTCTGATCACAGGTTGCAGATTACAGGTTTAATGCTATAATCATTCTGAGAAAAATCTTTTTTTTGTGTCTCAGTCCTCCTGTTTTTGACAGATTCATGTTCAATAAGAGGCTGGAGTTCAAGTTCACTGACACGGAGTTGTTATTTTAATGTTTTCCCTTTTTATTCCAATGAATTACAGTCTTATTTTGACTCCACTGAGTCATTGTGGTGCAGATGTTTCGCCAACTTCTTGCTGCGATGTTTTATCTTCAGACTCCAGAATAAATTCACTGTAAACATCTCAAAAAAACACAGTATAAAAGCTGGAAATAATCCACATCAAGACCAATAATCAGCAATAATGCATTATTTTCCCCTACATTTACTTTGTTAGTGTTACACGTTGTGTCTCTAATTTGGATTTCATTTATAACTACAGTGAGAGCCATGTCACATAGAGAATTGCACTTTTTTTTTCTCGGTTTTATTCGAGGCTGCAGCTGCAATTTGCCAATAATAGTCACAGTTCATTTGCATCAGTTTGGCTTCATTTCCACAGCAGCTGCTGTGATGTTCCTCTCAGCTGTGGAGAACTGGGACTCAGTTCAGCTGTAGTGGAAAAACGAACTCGAATAACGCTGAACACAAAACTCAAAAAGAGGCTGATGTTTGAAATGTGGAGCGACGCTGCAGAACCGCTGAGATTTACAGCTAAAAACTGAGCTGAGAAGTGTTGTTTTAACTCAGGTGAACATAACTAAATCATAATAACTGACCTTTTACACATGTGTGAACCAGCATCTATGTATGAGATGAAAATCAGTTTTACTACCAATATTCCTATCAGTCGTTTTCAGCTGTTATTCCATACTTCATGTACTTATTAATTAGTAAATAAACAGTGTGATAATAGCATATTAGAAATGTTAAACTGATTTATGTCTATTCATGAAAAAATATAAAATAATGCAGTGAATGCACTATATGTTCAAGTATTGTGTGTGTGTGTGTGAGTGTGTGTGTGTGTGAGAGAGAGAGTGACTGACTGACTGAATATCCGACCACAGACTCTATAATTAACATGAACACTCGGGAGTTCATACATGCACATGTATAGATATCTGTGTGCAGACATGTAGGCGTGTGTATGTATATTTATACATATATATATATGTTAATACACATACATACATATATATATATGTTAATACACATACATACATACATATTTTTATATTTTATTTTATACTGTTCGTCTGTTTATTTATTTAAAATATTTCCATTTCTAAAAGCCTCCAATTAAAATAAAGTAAATAACAAAAGATAGAGACAGAAAGAAACAAGATGACAGGATCATTGTTTACATATACATAACATAATCTCTTGCATATATATATATATATATATATATATATATATATATATATGTTTAAATTAAAAGAAGCAAACACATGTAGAAAAAGTATACTGATCCTTTAGTAAAAGTAGCATTAAAAATACTATAAAATACCCATTTACAGGTCAAACTCTGCATTAAACAAAATCAGCTTGATGTTTCAACTGACTTTTAAAGAATGTTACAGGCTATCTTATAATATTACTTCACTAACATTTTAGCAGCATTTTACAGCAATATTAAACTAAATTGTTCAAGAAGCTTTTAGTCTTACTATGTTATCTACAGTTGGGTAGCTTAATGCACAGCAATGCATCATATTTTATAAATTTATCCTATATTTTGTGTGTAAATTCTGCAGTAAGTAACATTGACCAGTAACAACAGGCTGAGCTCTCAGTGCAGTTTTACCCTTAAAAGTAGTAGAAGTAAATTAGGTATGGGAGTAGGTTTAGTTAAACATTAGGGGACACATTAGTCTGGGGTCTGGAGGTCCTCACCAAGGAAAATATGAGCATTAGACACTTCATTTCTTGCACTCTGGAGAGTTACCATGCACTACTTTGTTCCTTTTTCTGCAATTTATGTTGGAAATGTCATTTATCAAATGACAATTCAAAATAAAATATAACATGATGCAGCCTTGACTGCATTATTTTACATTATATTGTGGCAGTCTGTATTACTTTCAATAATAATTATCCTATATATCAACTTTTCCCATTTAATAGCATCCATGTCCGCAAACATATAGGCAAGAATTACTCTTTTAAACCCTTTAGTCACTTTTGATTTTGCATTGAAGAGTTTGCAGCTTGTTTTTTTTCAAAATAAAAGACTTCTGTTTTAATGGTTTCATTTATGAATTATGTGTTCTAAATATTTAGGATAAGGTATGGTTATTAAGGATAGGTTTCTGCTTGTTTGGACAATGTTAGACTTCTTTTTTTTCCTTTTTTATAGCGTTTCACTTTTATATACTCACACTTTGACCCTTGTTGCCATGGCAACAGCAGCGCGTCAGACACGGGACGGACGGAACCATACAGCCGGCGGCGGAGGGGGGAGAGGGGGGGGATTCCGGTTCTGATCTTTTTTCCTTTGAAAGAATAAAAGAACTTCACAATGATAAAGTTGATATTTGGAAACATAAATAAAAATATATATTTTTTTATGATCGACGTTTTCCGTTGAGACAGAAACTCGGCGGTGGTCGGAGGAAAACACAGCGCTTGAGTGGGTCACTCCGCACAAAGCGGCGGACTGTGTTAGTGGAGTCAAAATGGCGTCTACTCCACTAGCCTACTCAGCGGTCGTTTAATCCACCTGTGATTAGCACCGGCAGCTACGCTCCATAAGCAGCCACCGGCCGCGGGTGTCTCGCGTTTCCTCCTCCGCACAGAGAGCTTCTTGTCGGGGAAGATTCGAGCGTCATGTCGGACTCGGAGGAGGACAGCCAGGACCGACAGCTGAAGATTGTAGTGATTGGAGACGGAGCGTGTGGGAAGGTGAGACACACACACAAACATTAATACACATGCACATTAATACACGCACTGTAAAACACACACACACACACACACACACACACACACACACACACACACACACACACACACACACACACACACACACACACACACACACACACACATTAACATACACTGTAACACACACACACATACTCTAACACACAGAAATATTATTCAAGTGCAGTTTTCACTCTTAACTAACCCATTTTACAGCATCAGTGTGTGTTTTACGACGGTTCAGTCAGTTTACTACGGTGCGGTTTCCCCCAGTCACCATGGCAACCGACGCTAACGTTGCTAAGCTGCTAACTATCTTAGCAACATTGATTGAATGTTATTACTAGAGGTGTAATGTAACTAAGTACATTTACTTAAATACTTAATTTTTAAGTATCTATTTTTAAGTATATTTTGCTTATAATACATCAGTACTTTTACTGAAATAACATTATCAATCAGGACTTTTACTTGTTATTGAGTATTTTTGAGAAGAATGATTTGAGTATTATATCCACCGCTTGTTATAAATCTCAGTGGTGTAGGTATTAATATTATAGATCCATGGAGGGAAGAAGTACCGTTTTTTTAGTAAATGCCCTTATTACTTTCCACCTCTATTAACGTCATAGTTGCCTTGTATAATTATTATTTATTACCTCCTATGCCACAAGGTGACGTTTTTATGTTTGTTATGTTTTGCTGCTGTTATGGATGTTTTACAGGGTTCAGTGCTGCTGACTGGGCTGTAACTTTACCATTTAAATCACAGCTTTCTATTGAGATTAGTTCTTACTCTAAGTGAATGCATGCAAGTATGGTTTTCTGCTTCTTTGTGAGGGGAAGAATAGACAAAATATTGGACAGAAGTAGATAATATTTCAGAGTTGCAGCTGTTTTCAGTTAGAGATATGTGGGACGACAATTAAATCTGCTAAGTGTTGGCAGAAAACTGCATTTTAATACTTTGCTGTATTTTTCTGCATAAAAAATGAATGATTGTAATGTAATTAGTTCACATAGCTGCAAACTAATGTTACTATTACCTCAAATATCAACATCTTATTGGAATATATGTCTGATTACTAGATCAGACATAAACTGATCAGATGTGCATTTACTCCCATTAGATCCCTACTCGTGTTGTTTTAACTCTTGTGTATATCTCTTTGGATAAAAGCTTTTTCTAAAAAATGTAAGTACAATTATACTGTTTTATAAATAATTAAAAATCCTAAATGTAACTGCACTTGAAGTAATACCATCTTTAAAATTACGATATTGGCTGTATATGGGAATAAATGTAAAAAGAAAATGGCACAAATGGACTTTTAAATGACAAGAAACCAACATGAACACAAAATGTACATTTTAAGAGGCCTGATTTAAAACTGTATTTTAAAAAGTTTTTGACTTTCTCATTTTGCCAAACATTATTTGTCACTGACCCATATGCTAAAGCAAAGCTAAATGTTCGGATTAATAAGCAAACAACTCATGCTGTCAGTAGCTGCTCAGTGTTTTTTAAAAAATCCAGCAGTTTAAAGAGAGTTTATCATAAAAAAACAGCATTTTATCTCTGAGTCTATCTTGTGCCCAGTTTTACAGACTCAACGGACATCTGTCGTTTTGATTTTGTCACAAAGGTACTATAATGGATTTAAATCTAAAGCTATTAAGTTTAACTAGCCTGTAATCCATGCTGTAGAACGTCCAGTATGTAGGTGCTTTTGAGTCTATAGCGATACGCCCTCGTCTCCACAGAACCTCGGCGTGGTAGTGCCGCACCGCCACATTTGGTCTGAACGCGGCCATAGGCTTAAACTCTGGAGAAATTACATGTTGTAGTCTAGTCGTGCCTTTTTATCTGCCAATTTAATGTCGGTTACTCATCTAAAGCAGCGTGTTTAAATTACAGGCAGGCCTATGTAAACTCATGGCCTTGGTTAAACAGAACTATTACAACAGTTAGTGGAGGTGTGTTAGGGTTTTACTGCCTCTTCCTGTTCCGCCATTCAACTGGGAACCAGCCAAGAACATATATATATATATATATATATATATATATATATATATATATATATATATATATATATATATATATATATATACACACACACACACACACACACACATTTCTTAAATCCACACACACAATCCGCTTATTCAATCATGACAACACAAAACCAGAAAAACATTGTTTACACCATTGACATTTCACACAAAACCAATAATCATGTGTTGAACAATGACTGAAAAGGCAAACTGCTTATAAGAGCCTATCCTTTATTATCTACTGTTCTGTTATCTCTTCTGTTTGTGTGTCTATAGTTTTTTTAACAGTGCTATATGTGAACTTCAATTTCCCTGAAGGAAAGAAAAAAGATCAATAAAGTCAGATCTAATCTCATCCAATGTGCAACAAAACAAACTGTTTGGAAATCAATTTAGACCAGTCATAGCAACACAAATGCTATTATGAGTGCTATAACCAGAGGTGTAAAGTAACTAAATAATTATAAAGTCATTAAATTCTATTATCTATTAAATTGTGTCTTTTCCTTTCCAAACCAGTTCGGTTGGAATTTCAGCGAGTTCTGACTATTTTTGTCTGTGCAGGTTTCTCATTTTATTGCAGTTAGAACACCAGATTACAGCTCGAACTTGACCTTCCCAATATGGCCGCTGTTGACGTTGTCAAGTAGCCCTGTACACCCACCCCGCCCCATTTTCTGCAGAACGAGGCCTCCGATTAAACATTTGTCTTGTTTACTCACATTCAAACAACAGCGAGAAGACTCTTAACACATGCAGTCTTTCTTTAAAAAAAATATCAGAACAAATCTACGATTTCTCAGCACTTTGTTTCCCTTTTATTTTTTTTTACTAAATCCACACATCGCCCGAGGGTGCTGTCAAGAACCGCCGTCCCAGCCCCGACTCCCTTTTCAAAACCACTGGACCGAAACATCCAAGTACAATCACTGACATGATTTGACGGACGCAGATTGACGTTTTCAGAATCGAACCCACGACAAGCAGGAAAAAGGCGGTCGTCATGACGATCCAGGTTGGGACATCAAGTGCTTTTTCAGCTACACATCCCCCCGTTTTTTTTTTTTTTTTTTTTAACTAATCTCCCCCTTTCCTGTGGGAGAAAAAGAGACGGAACGTAGCAGTAATGGTGAGACCCGATGAGGAAAAATGAATGTTCTCATTCTGGAAAGTCGACATTTTCTTTTAGGGAGGGAGGAGGAAGGAGGAGGTGGGAGGAGATGGGGGGGGGGGGGGGGTGTAGCTCAGAACACACACAACTCAGTGAGTTCCCAGTAGATACGGTACATTAATAACCCTCCTCACACGCCGCTGCCAGGTGTCAGCTCGTCACTGTCTGAATGACTTACCTGCTTGTCTGTTCTGGCCAGAAAACACCAGCCCTCCCCCCCCGTCCTCCATTTCTTTTTCTGACTGACATCTTGAATGCCGCCCCCCCCCTACCTCCCCTCCCCCTTATTAATGTCAATTTGCTCAGCAAATTGCAATCGGATCAGTTTTTCTTGGACGGCGGGGCGGTGTTTTCGCTCTGCGGTCGGTTGTCCATTCAGAAAAACACAAGTGAGATGTGGGGAGGCTTGTCCCCCGCCCCGAGTCAGAGAGAGATGTTTTTTAAAACGTACGGAGGGGCTCTTAAGGGCCAGAGACTTTACACATAAGTCTTTATTTTCAACAGGAGTTTTTAAAGAAGTCACTCAGTGTTTTCTGGTCTCTGAATCTAGTCTCATTTTAGAATGTTTCAGTATGTTTAATAAGTGTGTTTAATTAAAAGCTAAAAAAAATCCACGCTGGAATAAACAACAAAACCCACATAGACTCATGTTTACTTGAAGAAATGTGAGTTGGCTTAGATCATTTCATTATATTCCAGAATCTAGTCTCATTTTAGTTTGTTTCAGTGTGTTTTAATTAAAAGTTGTAAAAATTACAATAATAAACACAAATCTACATAGACTCATGTTTACGTAATGTCGTGGTAGTTAAATTAGATTATCTGAATTATATTACATTATATTCCAGAATCCAGTCTCATTTTAGTATGTTTAAGTATGTTTAGGTATATTTCATTAAAAGATTAAAAACTCCAAGATGAAATAAACAGAACAAAAGCCACAGACTCATGTTTACTTGAGGGAATTGTAGTTAGTTTAGATTATCTAAAATATATCCCATTATATTCCAGAATCTAGTGTCATTTTAGTATGTTTCAGTATGTTTCATAAGTATGTTTAGTTATTCTTATTCCCATAGGGTGAAGAGAACTTAAAACTGCAAATAAGACATTTCTTTTACAGCCAAATTGTCCATTGCGCCACTATAGAATTGATAGAATTGATCGCTATAGAGACCCTTGTGCATGAATTAAACAGGCTAAACAAATATAAAACATTTATTTTATTATTTTTTTTAATTGAACATGAAAAAAATGTTTCATTTTTTTTTAAAATCAGAGGTTTTACTTCATAGGGCCACATACAGACAGATTTAAAATGGGCTGGAGAAGTAAGACTGATCTATAATAATCTCCTATATATAAAAAAATATGAACAGCTCCAAATGTCTTCTTTCTTTTAAAGTAAAGAAGTAAAACTACTAATCCAAACACTTTGTATGAATGAATGAATGAAGATTATTCAATCATAACAACACATAATGGCAGAAAACCAGAAAAAACATTGTGCACAGTGTTGACATTTCACAGAAAACCAGTAATCATGTGTTGAGCAATGACTGCAAAGGCAGAAGCAAACTGCTTATAAACACTTATCCTATATTATCAACTTTTGTAAACTTTTATGGCTACCAAACTCCAGAAGAAGCAAACTAACAACAACAGAAAACAGGTGATGAGCAGCCAGGGTAGAGAAATTTCAGACATATTATCATATTTATTTATTTAGAAACACTCTTAAGGGCCAAGTCTTTATTGTTCACCCTGAGTGTTTCTCTGCTCTCTTTCCCATAGGTTGAAGAGAACTTAAAACTGCAAAGGAGACGTTTCTTTTTCAGCCAAATTGTCCATTGCACCACTATAGAATCGCTGCCTTTTTTTATTATTATGGAAGAAGGAGCCTTGATGCCATGCTGTAAAAATGCACCAGTTGCATCACACGAACGTAGATAGCTTGCCATGTTTTTTTTTTTATTCCTTTTTCTCTTTCTGTCCCAGTTTCTTGTTTCAGTAGAACCCCCCCCCCCCCTCCTTCCCATTTCCCATTTCCCGGCATTGGTATCACTGGTGACCCTGTGCTGTTCTCTGTTGGAGTGTCAGGATTACGCCAGCTTTTACATTCGCTGCTTAGTTCCAATTGTACAGTGGAAAAATAAAAAAAAAAAAAAAAAAATGTAAAAAAAAAAAAAAAAGGACTACGTCGAGGGAGGAGAGCCAAAGCTACTGGAATGCCAAGACAAATGGCCGCCGAGGCCAACGTGAGCATGTGGAATAAATTTTTGCTGTCCGAGCTCGTTATTCCTGTGTTGCCGGTGATTGTTGGGGCTACTTAAACGGCCGATTTTCTCCTCGTTGCGTCAGTCACCTCGAAGTAATTTTTCAGTCACTCTCACAGCGTCCGTGACGTCGCTCCAACGCCGGGGGGGGGGGGGGGGTTACAAAGGTCTGCAGGTTAGTGAACCTTTAAAAGAATTAGCTGGATAAAACTTTATCCTGCAACCTCAAAGCACATGTTAACAGGGAAGAAAAACCCACCACAGTGGTTATGGTAAAAGATTCAGTATGTTTGATTAAAAGTTAAAAAGTCCAGGCTGGAATAAACACAGAAAAACACATGGAGTCAAGTTTACTTAAGAAATGTTAGTTAAATTAGATTATCTGGACTATATCCCATTATATTCCAGAATCTAGTCTCATTTTAGTATGTTTAATAAAAAGGTTTTTAAAAAATCCAAGCTGGAATAAACACAACAAAAACCACATAGACTCATGTTTACTTGAAGAAATGGAATATAATCCAGATAATCTAATTTAACTAATATTTCTTCAATTCAGCTTGAGTCTATGTGTTTTTTCTTGTTTATTCCAGGTTGTATTTTTTAAACTTTTAATTAAACTTACCCAAACATACTAAAATGAGATTAGGTTCTGGAATATAATTCAGATAATCTAATTAAACTCATTTTTTTTCAAGTAAACATTGGTTTATAGAGCTTTTGTTGTGTTTATTCCAGGTTGGATTTCTAACTGTAACTAGACGTACTTATTAAACATACTGAAATATACTAAAATTAGACTAGATTCTGGAATATAATCAAATATAATTCAGATAATGTTCAGATCATTTTAGTATGTTTGAGTATTTTTAATATAAAGTTCAACTAATCCAAGATGGAATAAACACAACAAATGCTACATAGACTCATGTTTACTTGAAAGAATGATAGTTGAATTAGATTATCTGAGTTATATTCCATTATTTTCCAGAATATAGTCTCATTTCAGTTTGTTTAATAAAAAGTTGAAAAATCCAAACAGGAATAAACATAACAAAAGCCACATAAACTCATGTTAACTGGAAGAAATGTTAGTTAAATTAGATTATCTGGATTATATACCATTATATTCCAGAATCTAGTCTCATTGTAGTATGTTTAATTAAACGTTTAAAAAATCCAAGCTGGAATAAACACAACAAAACCCCCACAGACTCATGTTTACTCTGAGAAATGTTAGATAAACTAGATTATCTTCATCATATTCCATCATTTAGTCTAAGTTTAAACGTTATTTGGTTGAATCCAAACACTTGGAGTTAGATAAGGGCACCGGCTCAAGTGAAAGCTTAGCGGATTGAAAGAACGAGTCAGGTTTTAAATCCTCTAACCCTTTTAACCGATTGTCAGGAACCACATAAAATGCGTTTTTGCTGCCACACGAACACTCAGGGAATCCCATGGCTTCACGTCTGTGTCGTGTTTATGTAAGCACGCCGCTCTAAAGATAGCTAATAGACGTTTGCCACTTCACATTTTTTCCCCCCCTATCCTCATCCATCAAAATGAATTAAACTTGGCATGTCAAGCCTGAGCTATGAATTCCCATGGATTTCAGGAGAGCCCCTAACATGCTGCTTTTTTTCTCTTTTTTTCCCCCTTTTTCTCAAACACAACAGTGACAGTGATGGAGGTTTTATAATTTGCGGCAATTATTAGGTCCAGCAGACATGACACATACTCCGACACCTGTTTTTGCAATTCTCCTCCATTTTTTTTTTTTTTTGGCTTTTTTTTCTCGACTGTCACAGCCGCGACGGCAGACAATTACATCAGCCATCAGCATACCTTCCAGTCAATCACACACAGCCTTAAAATGGATTTAAGTAACGACCGAAATTAATGTCCTGCAGCTCGCACTTCAAGGTCACTTGAAGAATTATGGCGGCGTGTGTGTTGTGATACGATGAGTTATTACCGTTGTGTTTTCGCAACTGCTTAAGATGCATTAAAAAAAAAGATGAAATATCGCTTAGTTTGGCGTTGAATGAAAGTTTTTCTAGTTTCGCTCCCCCTGAAACAGTGAAATATCACTTTTTTCACATGCTTTAATATCATATTTTCCCTGGAATTCCCAGTATTTTGTCCTATGAGCCATGTGTGTTGTAGTTTAGTTTATTAGACACATTTAAAGGATTTCCTTGATACCAAAGAGCGATTTCCACTTAAAATGCATAAAATAAATGAACTTTTGTTAGCTAAGTTGTTAAAAATCACTAAGTAACTAAATATTCATTAAGTATTTAAATATTTATTTATTAAGTCTAAGTATTTACTCAAATACATATTATAAATACTTGTACTTGAGTATTTTCATGTAACGTTACTTTAAACTCAATTGAATTACTATTTGTAATTCATTGATAAAACATACAAATATACCATTTTTACCATTTCTTTGTTTCTTAAACAAAGAAACTATCTGGTACCAAGTTTTTATGATTACACCAAACAACAGTATTGTCACTGACCCATAAATGATTGTATTGCAACTGTGTTAATGATTTAAACTATACCTTATAATTTAGTAATTATGAACAAGATATTAGTGAATTATGACTAATGACTTGTTAAGTATCAGTTAATAGTTTTATATATGTTATTTGTCCCAATAACAAATATAAACTATTAACTGATCCTGTTACAAAGTTATTAATCCTTAAACTGTTATTTAACAAGTTTATTAATGGTCTATTAACTATAGGGCATCATTTTACTAGACTGGTAAAAACTTAAAAAGTCATTAATAATTCTTAAAATAACAGTTTACTAATGATTTATTAACTAGTTATAACAGTTATTATAAAGTGTTACCCTATTTCTTCTTAAAAAAACGCCTAAATAAACAACAGATTTTCAGTCCTGCTGGTTTTCAGACGACTGTTTTTCACCTCCTCTCTTCCCCTCCTTTGTCTCTCTCTGTTTTTTTTCCCGTTTCAGACATCACTCGCCACCAGGTTCGCCCAGGAGGCCTTCGGGAAGCAGTACAAACAAACCATCGGCCTGGATTTCTTTCTGAAGAGAATAAGTCTTCCAGGTGAGACACCTTCCTAATCTGCTGGGAGCGCTGCTGCTTGTTCACGGCTCGGCCGAGGACACGCGCGTTGCACAAGACCACAGGCGTGTTGCTGCCGCCAGACACTTTGTACTGGGAGGTGCAACACAGATGCCGATTGAACTGTTAGTTGCTGCTTTTTACTATAATATCACTATTTCGATTTTCACGTCAAACGATCTCCAAAGTCATAAAATAGTTTAAACGATATTTGACATTTTTAATTCCACAATTTCTGAAAGAGAGTGCGAGTGCAAGTGTAACCAGTCTGTGTTACAGTTCTTGATTCTGCCAGCAGGTGAGAAGTTTATTCTGTGTCATATACCTCTATAGGGAGGAATAGCAGGTACATAAGAGACTCAATGGAAGGCTATCATTAGCTTAGCTTTACATGACGACAATTGCTCAGAGCGCCGAGCAGAAAACCACCCGCGACCACACACAAACACATGTCCATTCACTCCATTAACAGGAAAAACCACAATATAAAAGTACATGACCACAGCATAACAAAAAAAAACACAATTTCACGTTTTTTCCTACATTAGCATGCTTCCCTCAGCCGCCATTTTACACACACCATGGGGATTTGTCTCCAAAAAAGTGAATGTACACAAAAGTCAATGTGTATATGCAAGATTTGCTATAAGATGATATCCCCATGGCAACACAACAAATCTCTTTAACACAGTCACTCTGCTGATTAAATGCATTGTGTAACTAAAACTAATCGTTTCAATAATCGTGATTTCAATATCGACCAAAATAATCGTGATAATGATTTTATTTTCCCCATAACCGAGCAGCCCTAATATCGCCCTCATGATTTTTAGTGGATTCACAGCATCAGCGCTGAGCAGATCCAGATCGGTGCCACACAGAGGCCGCTTGTCTCTCGTTTCTATCGCTCCAGATTTTCCCGCCCGGAGGTTTCCAGGTTTGTTCTTCGGCTTAACTCGGGAGCTGAATGTGTCTTTTCTGGTAGCTCCTCATTGTGGAGAGTCTGCCACTTCTCAGGCTTATTCACTCTGAAAGCTCTTCTCTCCAGAGCAAACAGCACACTTTTTTTTTTTTTTCTCCTCCTCCTCTCTCCTTTTTCGACTCCACCAAGGCCAATGGACAGCTTATGTCCAAAACGGGCGAGACTCTCGCTCGTAATTCTTCGGTGCAGAGTAAATAAATTAACGTTTTATATTCGTATCGCAGATCCCCCCGCACACGTTCAACCGTTCGTTGTCTCGCGCCACATAAAACATTCACGTTGCTGCTTGTTTATGTTGAACCGGCAGAAATAAAGCCGCACTCTGTTAAGATCCGTAAAATAAACCTTTATTGACTAACGCTATATTTAGACGAAAGCACTCCATTTTTATTTCCTTAGCATGTGAAAACGGGGGTGGTGGGGGAGGGATTTTCAGCGTTTTAAAAGGCATTTCTCCACACTCTGCCAAAGGGCTTAAAGCTCCAGAAATCTGCAAAGTGCCTCCATTCTTTCATTACTAATAAAACAACATTAAGCGACGGGGGTAAATTAAGTGCTAAAAGTAAAACGTTACACCGATTTTCGCTTTGGCCGAACGATTCTATTTTGATTTTCGTGTCAGCTTCGGGCTTATGAGACTTAGGAGAACTAAAGCCCCAAAAATGTTGTGGTGGAGCCGGAGAGTGAAAAGAGCCAAAAGCTGAGGCTCAAAACTCTTTAATACGACCCACCAACAAATGCTATTATTCGCGTGACTTCTCTTTCCAGGAAAGTTTCTCTTTCCTGAAATAATCACTGTACGGTTCATTAGGTTGAAACTACACAGAATCAAAGGATTTTCTTAATACTGAAAAGCCAGTTCACTTTACACTTTATCATAACTAATAAGTCATTAGTAAACTGGTAATTAATGAGTTATTAAGTGTTTGTTCAGGATTTATAACAATGCCTTATAGATAACTTTATATAAAGTTATAAATTACTTGTTAACTGCATGTTAATGATTTGTTATTGGGAAGTTATTCTAAAGAAAAGAACTTTGAACACGTTTATTGGGATGTTTTTTTTAATCTGACTTTAAACAGCTGCTTGTTGAGTTCTTTAAATGCTAATTCACTAGCTTCACACCGAGCTAATGCTAACTTAGCTAAAGCATAATTTCCAATAACATATATAATGTCGCAATAACAGACTATTAACTGATATTTATAAAGTTATAAATCCTTAAAATGTTAACTGTCTTTAATGATGATATTAGTTAATAATTAGTAAACGTTATTACTGATTTATTAAATGTTTGGTAACAAGTATTTATAACTCTGCCTTATAGATAACTTGCAATCTGTTAGTTAACAAGTTATAAATGATTTATTAACTGTATGTTAATGATTTATGACCATACCTTATAAATTAGTAATAGATCACATAACTAATACTTTATGAAGTTATAAATCCTTAAACTGTTTAACAAGTCATTTATAACTAATAATACAAATTATAAATGGTAAATGGTAACCATATATAAGGCATTGTTTTATTCAAGCTGTTAAACAGGAATTAATAACTTATTAATTCACTAATTGCACTACCACCACTGATCTCAAGACGCTGCACTGAATAAAAAAGCAGATTTTATCAAATAGGGTGTCAAATGTCATTTATTTGAGCCATTTTATCAGAGTGATATTGTCAACTTCATATTATCTGCTTAAAAATGTCCTAAATAATAGATATATTTAAGAAACTGTCAGAAAGAAGTTGTAAAAATAGTCAGTTAGTTTCATGCTATGTAAGTCAATGAGACTCCATTAGGTTTTATGCACTTTCAAAATTGTATATTGTTGCCAAATGGCAACAAATCTATTTTAGTATATTAGAAAAAAATCTATTCAATTAAAGTTTTTATTTGGTGAAAATGTTTCAAAATTCTGAATAAAAGACCTTTAACCTTTGGTTGTGACGCAATGATGCTCATATGTCAAATGTCCATGAGCCAAACAGGATATCCTGGTCATGTGACCTCATAAATGGTATGTCCTTCCAAAATAAAATCCCCCTTTTCACACCTAACCATAAAAACAGATTTTATATCGCAACTTTTTAGAAAAATTAAGATGAAATTAAGATGATCCAAGTTGGCTTCTGCCCTATGATGTCATAATATGCAAATTAGATGAGTAAATTTAATCCCTACATAAACTTTGGGTCGTCCTTATTATCCCTATTATCATTATTTCTCTAATCTAGTCTCTATCTCATCCCTTTTAGGTTTTTGATATTTAAGATGATTTAAAAAAAAAAGCCCTTTGGTGCCTAAAGGGTTAAAATGTGTAAAATAAACAGCAGATTTTCATTCCTGCTGGTTCTGGCTCTTATTCACCACGTCTCGGCCCTCTTTTGTCTCTCTGATTTTTTTTTGGGGGGGGTTTTCAGAGTGTGGAGACTCTAAACCCTTTTTTGTCTGAGTCTAGTTTGGGTATCAATGGAGCAGCAACAACACGGAGGTTCACAGCACCGGGACCTGTTAAACGGCCCGTTTTCTGGGGAATTGGGTGTTGATGAGCTGATGAAGAGGAGGGTGGCTCCTACGAGCTGGGTGGTCTGAGGAGGACTTCGTCAGGACCCCTCCGGCCTTGTATTGGAGAGGTTGTGCGGGTCTCTGTGGGGCTGTAAGGGTCTTTTAGAAGGAGGAGGCAGCCCCTCTCACCATGAAGGCCCAGCTTGTCAAACTTAATGTACTTTTTTTTTTTTTTTTCTCCAACACGCGGGGAGAGGTGAGGCCGACTGGCACACAACAGCCTCCTCTGTGTGAGCTTTTTATAACAATACCTCTTCCAGATGTGTCGGCCCGAGCCAGCAGTGGACCGGAGAGGAGGAATTAAACCCACGAGTTCTCAACTGTCCAAAGAAGAAGCTGCTGCTGCAAAACCAGCTTCAATCGATATATTTATCAGAGCTCGTTAGCGGTTTCAGAAGGTGTCATTTAGGTTTAGTCAAGGTACATCACTATAGGGCTGCTTGATTATGGAAAAAATCATTATCGTGATTATTTTGGTCAATATTGAAATCACGATTATTCAAACGATTGTTTTTTTTAGTCACAGAATGCATTTATTCAGTATGATTGACTGTGCTTTTGTTTGAGATGATATGTTGTGTGTGGAAAATATATATATATATTTAAAAAAATCTAAATATATAATATTTTAAAAATGTTTTTAAATTTTTAATATATAAATGTGTGCAGTGACATGTGGTGTAACTAAAAAAATGGGTACTAGATAGTTTAACTCTCTTAAAAAGTTTTGAAAAATTTAAAACACATTCTTTCAACAAGTTTAATTTATGCATTAATAGTGATTATTAATAGTCTATAGCTTCTTGATTTTGCTCTCAAATTGCATTTATCGCGTTTTCATATTGTTTTATATCTTTTTTTTGCCTTAAACTGAAACTGACTGATTGATAATAACATCAAACCTCAGTTCTGCTTTTAAAAATGTTCAAAAAAATATGTTGAACACAAACCAAACCAGTTTCATATTAACCTGTTAAATTTAACGTTTCCTGAGTGATATGAGTCCAACTCACACAACGTAGAGTCCAACTTGTAAACGCAGTGATACACAACCAGGACTCTGGACACATCTGGGATGTTTTATTTAACTTTAAAAGCCATAATTATATATTAAAATGTGTCTACTATATAAAGATATGGAGAGGCTGTACCTTAAAATACATAAATGATGCCTCTGGTCCCAATAATCATTAACAAACTGAAGCAGATTTGTCCACTCACATGTTATAAGTGTTAAAAATGTGAAAATATTTATACATATATTGATATAATTGAAATATTGATACATTTGGAACAGATAAATATGTGATTAATTGACAAGTGGCTCAATCCGAAGGCTGATATTATACATTAATAGTGATTATTGATAGTCTATAACTGATATTATACATTAATAGTGATTATTGATAGTCTATAGCTGATATTATACATTAATAGTGATTATTGATAGTCTATAACTGATATTATGCATTAATAGTGATTATTGATCATCTATAGCTGATATTATACATTAATAGTGATTATTGATCATCTATAACTGAAATTGTACATTAATAGTGATTATTGATAGTCTATAGCTGATATTATGCATTAATAGTGATTATTGATAGTCTATAACTGATATTATACATTAATAGTGATTATTGATAGTCTATAGCTGATATTATGCATTAATAGTGATTATTGATAGTCTATAACTGATATTATACATTAATAGTGATTATTGATAGTCTATAACTGATATTATGCATTAATAGTGATTATTGATCATCTATAGCTGATAATATACAATAATAATGATTATTGATCATCTATAGCTGAAATTATGCATTAATGGTGATTATTGATAGTCTATAGCTGATTATCCATTAATAGTGATTATTAGTCTATAATACAAATTGCACCAGATTGTTGTATTTAAATTCATAGTTTTTATATTTTTCTAACCCCTGACCTCCTAGAAGTGTGAGTTCCTTTTCTTAATCTGTAATGACGCCACTGCAGAAACGAGGAAAAATGTGCCACTTTTACACTTTTTTAAAACACTTAGTAGATTCCTGAAATAAACCTGATGTTTTCTTGCTTCTCCTTCTAGGAGGTTGAGTTCTTCGCCTCAAACTTAAATGACGCCGCTGATCGGTTTCGGTTTTGGCGAAACATCAGCGGCGTTGAGTCAGCGTGAATGTTTAAAAACACAAATAAAGCATCAGAGCGGCTCTTTATTCATTATTCATCGAATTTCACGTCGGCGTTGTATAGTCTGGACGTAGCCACCGTGAACCTCAACGTTTCCTTCCCTCTCACTTCAAAATAATAATAAAAAAGGCGACTCTTGACTCGTCCACCGCCTCATCACATCTGTCTCCTCCCTCCTCCTCCTCCACTTCTGACTTTGACTAACCACCCCTTTCATTTTCCAGAGGAAGAAAATATTTATTTGGATTTGGTTTTTGTGCCCTTCTCTCTCTCTCCCCTCTCAGTCCTTCAGTCTCTTTCCACAGACTTGAGGACAAGAGTCGTCTTTTCCTCTTATTTTGTGTTTAATTATTGCCATTTTCCCTCTAACAGCATATAATTCTCCTCACTTTTCTTGCTTGGCAAACAGATCTTTTTTTTGCTGCCAGGGTATTGAGGATGTTTAAATTAGAGGTTGAGGTACCTATTCATCCGCCTTAATCTGTGTGCTGGATATTCTTGGATGTGAGGTGTGTGAGACCTGCCAGGCTCCGAGTACTTAGCTTGAAAGATTAATTCCTGATTTTATTGTTTCCATTATGTACAGCGGAGACATTGACTTTTATTATAGAGATCACTCACCCAACATCAAGGCTCCGGTTACAGGATTAGAAGCTTTAAACAAACAAGGTCATGATTAAAATGGGCAAAAAAAAAACACCCAGAGAGGAATCCAGGTCCAAGTCTTTTTTTTTTTTTTATTTAAAAGCATTTGTAAGAAAAGATTCTGAAACATTAGTGCAAGGTCTGTTTTGACATATTTTTGATGTTAAAGAGGTTTTTTTCTTTCTCCTTTTCCCTCTTTTTAGGTAACTTGAACGTGACTCTGCAGGTCTGGGACATCGGAGGACAAACGATAGGAGGAAAAATGCTGGATAAATATGTCTATGGAGCTCATGTAAGAACCAAAACACACACACACACACACACACACACACACACACACTCTAACACACTATCATATATATGAAAAATATGTCATGTAATGATATGATGAAAATATGCTCATGTAAGAATCTAACACACACATTAACACACTAACACACACCCCTGTACACATTACTACACATGCATTAACACACACACTAACACGCAAATATACACAAATGTATATGACAAACTGACAGAAAACACACACAATAACACACGCACACTAACAGACACACACGCATTAAAGCACACACACAAACACAAACAAACAGTAACAAACACAGTCACAGGTATTAAAACACACACACGCACTAACAAACATTCTCACACAGGATGACACACACACACATTAACACAAACGCACACATTCTCACACACTACAATATATATGACAAACTGACAGAAACACACACAATGACACACACAGACATGCATTAACACACACGAACACAGTAAGAAACACACACTCAGAGGCATTAACACACACTCAAGCACGTTCACGCACACTCACACATGCAATAACACACACACACACACACATTAACACAAATGCACACATTCTCACACACACTACAATATATATGACAAGCTGACAGAAACCACAATAACACACACAGACACTAACACACACACTACAAATATAGGGCAAACAGAGAAAACACTAACACACACAGTCATGTTGATTCTCTTTATGATGTTTCCCTTACAATCTCTCAGTTTATCTTTAGTTTTCTGCAGCATTTTTATTCCTCTAACACGAAGAAAAGTCAAACCTTGGTGAACCGGGTTCTCAGGGACGATGGTAAATCTGTAAAAGCACAAAAGTTGTCACAGCGGTGAAAAGAGTAATAGGAAGCACAGGAAGAATTAGTTTCCAGTTCCCCTGGTCGGTGACTCTCAGGCTTATTATTCCAGCCTCAGCAGCAGAACCTGCCACTCCCTCCTCTGCTGCCATATCATAATAAACTGACATGTGGTTCACAGCGATGGAGCACCTCATTACAGCTCAGAATCCATCAAATCTACAGTTTTTACAGAGAGATGTCTTAGATTTAGCTGTTTTTGTGTTAGAATTAACAAACACTGTCATTACGGCGTATTATAATTTACATTGAGAGCAATAAACATCCAAAAAACAACATTCTTCAGCCTTTTTGAAATGGCAGAAGGAGTTAAGTGACATTTTTACTGCAAGTTCTGACACAAATGTTTGAAACTAGTTTTATACTCTGGGTGGATTAAAAATATTTAAAATGTATCATTCTTTTTTGGTTTTCCTCAAATAAAGTAAAAGTTAAATGCCTTTTTTGTTGCTGTGTAGAGAGGTAAATTGTTAGTTGTCAACTGTTACATTAATCTCTAACTATTTTGATAATTTGTGACATTTTTTAATAGGAAAATGTCCAAATTCCCTGGTCCCAGCTTCTCTTCTCTGATCATTTTCTGGTTTCTTTAGTCTCTATAATAGTAAACTGATGATCTTTGGGTTGTGGACTGTTGGTCTGGACAGCTAATTGATTAATTGTTTCAATAAACCATAGATTAATTGACAGACTAGTCGTTAATAAGTCCTATTCACCAGGACTCTGGACACATCTGGGATGTTTTCTCCTAATTTTTCCCTGCGTTATTGGTGTTAAACTTAATTAAACTTCAACAACCTTAATTATAATTAAAATGTGTCTAATCTAGTGAAGTTATGGCGACGTCCTAACTACACCTCTGTTTTCCTCTCTTTAAATCCTGTACCCATCCCCTGTGTGTACATTAACCACATCTGCAGCCTCCTCTTCTTCGGTCTCTCTCCCTCGCCGCCGAGATGTCGTCCATCACTGTCACGCCACGACACTTTGCTTAGGGAGTTTCTCGCCGGGCGCTGTATGGAACTTTCACACCTATTGTCCACCACTACGCCTCCTGTAATCAATCATGGCTGCCGGGACAGACCCGCTGTAATTGTCGAGAGGCTGTAGGCTGTCGTCGCCGACGCCGCCTTGTTGTGACAGCGCCTGTCTGCCCGAACAAAAAAAAACAAAAAAAAAAAACAACACAGCTGACACCACCGCTATAGTCGTGCTGCATCATGTAGTAAATGTAGAGAGTTTACATTCACTGACATCAGTTCATAGACAGAAACATCATTTAGGTGGAAGATACAACACTCTCCATACCTATAGACTATAGTAGACATTTTTTTTATAGATTTTATAGTTAAATTAAAGCAAAGTCAAGAAGTTAAAGTCTATCAATAATCATGGTTAATGTATAATATCAACTATAAACCATCAATAATCACTATTAATGCACAATATTAGCTATAGACTATCAATAATCACCATTAATGCATAATTTCAGCTATAGATGATCAATAATCACTATTAATGTATAATATCAGCTATAGATGATCAATAATCACTATTAATGCATAATATCAGCTATAGACTATCAATAATCACTATTAATGTATAATTTCAGTTATAGACTATCAATAATCACTATTAATGTATAATTTCAGTTATAGACTATCAATAATCACTATTAATGTATAATATCAGCTATAGACTATCAATAATCACTATATCAAATGATAATCACTACAATATTATACATTAATAGTGATTATTGATAGTCTATAGCTGATATTATAGAATAATAGTGATTATTGATATACCTGATATTATGCATTAACAGTGATTATTGATAGTCTATAGCTGGTATTATGTATTAATAGAGATAATTGATAGTCTATAGCTGGTATTATGTATTAATAGAGATAATTGATAGTCTATAGCTTCTTCATTTTTGCTCTCCACTCACACCAGACACCAGACACACTGAGGAAGTGGCACAGGCCTGCATAAGGAGCAGATAGCAGAGCGATGTGATAATTTGTTTTGAATTGTGCCAGCGGCTCTTGTATCTGTGTTTACTCTTTTTGATTCATTTCACGTGCTGCTGTAAACTATTTGCTCAAACACGGGTCTGGTGTGTGTAGAGCAAACAGCTGAGAGGATTACACAGGGAGGAGGAAAACGTCTGTACGAGGACGCCCTCCATTCATCAGCACACACGCGGCGTAATTAACTCCTGTTTCTCACAGAATGTGAGTGTGTTTACAACAAGCGAGAAGTGTTGATGTTCGATTTAAAATCAGACCAACGTGAAGTTTGATAAGCAAATCATCACGGTGCTAAACAACATCTTAGACGATGTGCTGCTGCGTTTCTTCACCTATGTAAACCTATGAGCCTTAAAGTCTATGGCTGTCATTTTATACTTATACTAAAAAAGACAAAATGTTACTCATACCGCTTTTTTATTTCTAATGACATGATAGTAGGCAACTTAGACAAACATTTGTAAGCAAAACTTAAGTTAACTTAAGTTTCCAAGTGCTTTCTCTTATATGACACCATCAACTTCCTGGTGAGAACATGGTAAAGACACACCCTCCCAGAAAAAGTGGTTTTATTTAGATTATTATGATTTTATGACGTGTATATGGGTCAATGACAAATACCTTTTCAAAAACCCTTTAAAATACAGTTTTAAGAAGCATTCATCAGGTCTCTAGTGTGTTCATGTTGATTTCTTGTTATTTAAGTCCATTTGCATACTTTTTCTTTTTTACAAAAATAATAATTTTGTGCGATTTCTTTTGACACGAATTGTCACAATTTTTTTTGCCCTTTTCAAGATGGCGCCACGGTAGGCAGCCTGTTAGCAAAGCTCCCATGTCTTGTCTTGTTTTTTGTTTTTAAACTTCTTTTGTAGATATTATTTTTTATATTTTTATAAAACCGTTATCATCTTTGTCATTGCTTCTCTGTATCTGAGCTGTAGTAACACACACATTTACCCAATGTGGGATCAATAAAGTTTCTAATCTAAATGTAACCAAAAAAGAATGATAGATTTTAATTATTTAATCTGCCAAGAATATAACACTATATATTATATGCTTTTAATTTTCTAAAGCCTTTTTAAGAGAGAAAACTATCTGGCATCAAGACTTTAGGGTTACACCACATCACATTTTTGTCACTGACCCAGCAGCATATTACAAAATGCCAAAAGTTGCACTCCAGGGCACAATGAATCTGCTGAGTCAGATAAATAGAAATGTTTCCAAAATTCTTCAGCTTAACTTCCCATTGAAAGTTTCTGGCAATTTACCAGACATTTTTCTCCATTTTGCAACCCTAGTTATTAGGATTTTAAACCCTGATATCTACATATCTATTTAATCATTCAAGTCTCTAGAATAAATTCCTCATAAAGTAATTTTGTACATGGGATAAATAGATTTTTGTTTATGGGCAGGTTTGTGCAAGGGACAACTTTAATAGCCATTAAAGTGTTATTTTCTGCAAAGAAAGTGGGGAAAAAAATGCATACACAACATGATTGTTAGTGACTCAACTGATATAATTATATGCATGAAATCTTTTAAATAAATCTGGATTTAAATGGGTTAATTAAAGACGAGTCTGTGCCTATCAGGCTGAGAAGAGGAGCAGTGCCACCTGCTGTTACCCTGATCCCTCAATATTAATGTTTAACATGCTTCTGTGTGTTTCTGTGTGTGTGTTCCTGTGTCTGTATGTGTGTGTGTGTGCGTGTTTATCCAGGGCGTCCTGCTGGTCTACGATATCACCAACTATCAGACCTTTGAGAACCTGGAGGACTGGTTCAGTTTAGTGAAGAAAGCCAACGAGGAGGCAGACGTTCAACCTGTGGTCTCCCTCATAGGGAACAAGAGTGAGTGTTTGAACACACACACACACACACACACACACTCACACACATACATACAGTAACTTACTTTTCATCATCTCATGAGAACATTAAACATATTGTAGGACATTAGATTTGTAATTGATTTTTGGTTATAATAATGTGTATATAGAATAGAAAATCTTTATTGTCATTATACAAGGAGACAATGAGATTTAAAGCTTCACCATGAAGTGCACACATAAATAAACATTGGAAAAATATATACAACTAATATAAAAACTACTAACAACTATACATAACATACATAAATTGTGCAGAACTTGTGGAAAGCTAGAGGTACCAAGGCAGATTGAGAGTAAAATATAAGTATATAAATAATGTTGCCTGGTTTGTGTGTGTGTATTCAGAGACTGAGCCTTAAACTAGGCTTTTAGGACTTCAGTGAAGTTGTGACATCACAGCTGTACAGTCAAATCACAGAAAACTGCCACGTAACAACCTGTTTATACTAGAAAATTGTGACCTGATTATTAAGGATAGAGTTGTACTGATTAGTAAATTAACTGAATAATTGATTTGAGTAATTTTTAAGAAGAAAATGTCAAAAATCTCTGGTTCCAGCTTCTCTTCTCTGATTATTTTCTAGTTTCTTTCGTCTTCTCTAATAGTAAACTGATGATGTTTGGGTCCAAACACCATACACCATTTTATAAACCAAACAACTAATTGTTCAAATAATTGATAGATTAATTGATGATAAAAAGATTATTTGCAGCTCTAATCTTTTGCTCTTAATCATTTGCTGTTTACCAACTGTATGGAGTTTTGTCTTACTTATTAGAGCTGCAAAAATTAGATGATTAATCGATTAGTTGTCAACTATTACATTAATCACCAACTATTTTGATAATCAATCCATTGATTTGAGTTATTTTTAAGAAGAAAATGTCTAAATGAGTATAAATACATTTCTTTAATGTTCTATAATAATCTATAATAGTAAACTGATGATCTTAGGGGCAGAAAAAGATATTTTAGGTTTAATCACATTTTCCACCATTTTATAAATATTACTTATTAAAACAGTCAGTTGCAGCTCTAGTTTGACATCACAACTTCAAAAGTGTAAAACATGCATCCTTTCAGCATTAGGAGTATTACATCGCCTTAAAAAAACTCTTCTACAGTTTGTAATAGTTCTGATAATCGCTGCATCATTTATTCTCATTTCTACCCAACGGCTGCAAATGAAGTGAGGTTATCTCCTGATTATTTCTCTATTCATTTCACCCCGACGCATTTTTCATTTCCACACGCGTGTGTGTGTGTGTGTAGGAGTGCGTGTTTGATGGTAGCAGACGTGTTTGTCCGAGCCTCCAGAGAACCGATCTGTTCACGATAAGCGTCTCGATAAGGAGAGCGGTGGGGATTCCGGAGCCGATGGGAACTCTGATGTTTGTGAAACTGTGGGGAGTGACCGGCGGTGATTTAGGATCGCGGGTCCAGCGGACCTGGGGCACCGCTTATCTACGGCCCCTCCCCCTCCAGAACCACCCCCCCCCTTCTAACAAAGGAGGAGAAGACGAGCTGGACGTTAACCAGACGTCTCTCCTCCTCCTATCAGCCTCATCCACCCATCTCCAAAATAAAGAGTAATAATGATGACTCTTTTTAAACACCCCTCCCTCCCTTCTCTCCTGACAGATGTGGAGTCATGGCGGGCCGTCATGTTATTGTAAAAGCGTCTGCGTGCGTCTGTGATGGACGTCGGGCAGAGTGGTGGAAGCCGCTGCTAATGTTACCCGACCCAGGACCACAGGTCAGGCTCTAATTCGCCTGTCGAGAGCCGGATTCTCTTGTCTTCGCGTTTCGTTTGCGTCTCCTAATGCCTCCGGATATACCGGCGGGCGCCGCTGTATTTAGGCTAGAGAGGAGGGGGTGTACTGTAATATTTAAGTAGTGTACATCCCGCTGTCAGGACGCCAAACCTCCCCTACACACACACACAGTCACGACGGCGTCATTTCACTTTAAGGCGAGGAACTCGACCTCCTGGAGCAGGGGTGTCAAAACTAAATATTCCACTGCAGAAAATGGCGTATAATCAGGGGAAAATCTCTTGTTTAATTCAATTAATCCAATATTGTGTAGAATTATCTTGAATTATTAGGAGATAATTTTGCTCCTTTTTCCAAATTATGAGATAAAAATTCAGAAATATGAGGTAAAAAGTCCAAAATATGAGATAAAAATGCAAATTAAGATCAAAGTCGAACAATTTAATCTAAATGATCAAGAAGTCGGTGAGAATCTTTCAAGGCTTAACAGATACAATATTTACTATATCATTCATTTCACTGCAAAAAATGACATTATCAGGGGAAAAGATCTTATTTAACACAGTTAGTCCAATACTGAGTAGAATGAGTAGAAGACATTTTAATCTTATTTTAAGAAAAAAAGATTTAACAGTGAATAATGAGTCCCACTCACACACTGCAAAAACTGAAATCTTAAAACAATATCGAGTAGAATTTTTGCTTGATTTTAGTCAATTTAATCTGTTTTTAAGGACAATTTGCTTTCTTTAAAGAAGACCAAAAGGATCCAACACAACATTAAGATACAAAGTCAAAGAATTTAAACTTATTTTAAGAAAAGAAGACTAAGTTGACCAAGCTCATGAAAATAAAACTTTAAATAAGCAAAATTATTTTCCAACAGAATATATTTCAAGATAATTCTCCTTAATATTGGACTAATTGTAATTCAATAGTAGAAATTTCACATCTTACCTACTCACACACTGCAAAAACTGAAATCCTAACAGGTGAAAATATCTTGTTTTTGGTAGAATTAGTCCAATATTGAGTAGAATTACTGTATTTTCCGCACTATAGACGGCACCTGTATATAAACCGCATCCACTCTATTTTTAAAAAACAAACAAAAAAAAGATATACAAGCTGCACTGGGCTATAAGCCGCAGATATCTATGTTGGAAAAATGAGATATTTACTGCATGTACAGAACTATTTTGAACTGTAAATGTACCTACAAATGAACAGATTCTTTCCAAACAGTGCCTTTTAATACAGCAGCAACTTTGCTGGATTAAAACAGAACAGATCCAAGACAAAATACGGTAACCAGTATTTATTTGCCTTCATTTCTCCTGTGTTTGAAACCACAAGTCACTTTAACTTCGCTGTCCTCCAGGACATTTTCAAGTTCAGGCCACCTGCTTTTATGTCCTCTGAAAGATTTTTTCAACTTTTGGCATTGCATGAGCTCTTCCCGCTGCCGCCTCCACCATCATAGATTCACCATAGATTCTCACCATAGATTCATTGATGCTAAGTTAGCGTGCAGCAGCCCGGTTTCCTTCCTCGATAGCAAGTTCAATGTCTGTCAACTTAAAACTTGCATCATACGAACTTCTTCCTGTGGGTTCCATGATGAAGGGTCAAGGATTCGAAAATAATTACCAGTTGGTAATTTGTCGTCCGTGTTCTGTCTGCTAAAGACAAAGTTTTCTATTATTCTATTATTCTTCTTTGCTTTGATTTTTCGTCTCTTATTTTTTATTCTAATTACCGGCAGTTAGAGCGCCCCTAGTGGTGGAAGAAAAATCCACAGAATAGCCACAGCTTTGTATAAGCCTCATGGTTCAAAACCTAGAAAAAAAGTAGTGGCTTATAGTCCAGAAAATACAGTTATCTTATTCCACTGACAGATATTTTTGCTTATTTAAATTTTTTTTCTTGGTTTTAGTCAGTTAATCTTGGAATAAGATAAATTATCTGCCAGTGGAATAAGATAATTCTACTCAATATTGGACTAGTTGTACCAAAAACAAGTTTAAGATTTCATTTTTTTTGCAGTGTAACCAGGACTCTGTACAAATCTGTGAAGTTTTATTTAACTTTAAAAGCCCTAATTACAATTAAAAACATGTCTACTATAGTCCAGGTAGCTTTCCTCTGCTCCCTCTAACAGCTCTATTGCTGAGAACAGCCCATGTGTAGTTTTTTTTCTTTTTTTTCTGTTCCTACATGGCTGAAAAAAAAGGAAAACAGAATCCCACACAGATTGCCCCGGTAGGAGCAATCCATTACCCAGTGAGACTTCATGAATCCCTGAACCCTCCCGTGGACTCCCTTCTTTCAGAGCTTGAAGAGTTGGTCTCGCGTCTCGTGTGAAAAAAAAAAAAAAAAGACGTCCACACCTCCACGTCTGTTTTAGTTTTTCTGAAGAGCTTTTTAACCTTTTTAAGTATTGTATTATTTTCTTGTGGGCTGTTTTTTTTTTTCTTTCGGGAGCCGGGGGGAGCTTTAATATTTCCTTTTGAAACGGTTCCCATGATGAGGCGACATGTTTGTGACGACTGAAAATAGAAGCGCAGACATAACAAGGAGTTTATGAAAACACTCCAGATTTATGTCTGTGGAGGACTCGTCTGAGGGGAGATTCTGGTCCGAGACTTTCACTGTTTCTACTTAAATAAACGGAGGTGAACAGTGGTTGTAGGAGAAGTCTCAGCCTGGTAAAACACTGAAAATTATTCCCCTCCCAAAAGGATCTGGTAGCATTTTTAAGATGTTTTGTGCTCTTCTTTAAACATTCGGCATCCACCTTTATTCTGAATTTAAACTGATGAAGGCCCTAAGTGACCTACCTGGTGTGGTCATGTGACAATGCAAGAGGTGGATTTTTGTCATTAAAAGGAAGTTTCAACACATTTAACAATGCTAATGGTTTAATATCATGTCCTGTATTACATTTAATCTGTTCTGACTACAATTGGCGAATAAATTGATAGAAAACAAGTTAGGAACTTATGGTGTCACATATGGCTTTTAATGTCACATAAGGCTTTTAATCTTAAAAATGTCATGGAAAACTTCATGTGATATGTCACAATAAGAAAAATGGTAACAAGCTGCTCAATTAATTTAGCTGATTCACTTATTTTCCTATTAATATAGTTTCTGTTGTTCATATAATTTCCTATTAATCCTAACCAGGAAAGGTATAACTGCAAACTGCAAACAAAAAGACACAATTAAAGCTAATGTTGCTTCATCTACATTTGCTAACAATTTTTACTATATGCATTTTGGATTTCAAATCAATGAATGTAGATTTAAATGTAGCATGTGTAAGGTTTAGTTGCAGAATAGACTCGGCAGAAATATAATATTCATAAATAAAACAATAAAAATGTATAACATGATTTATTTGGACAATCTTGTCAATATATTATCAAATAATATAACATCATTGGTGTTTTTACATCATTGTTCAATGTCTTAAAGGTGCAGTTAAGACTTAGTCACATTTAACAGCATCTAGAGGAAAAACTTTGCAGAAATATAATCGTAACTATATCATAATAACATGCGTATATTACATTTAACCTGTTCTGACTACAATTCCTGAGTAAACTGACATGTCACAGCAGGCTTTTAACCTTAACCAGCAATGTTATAAGTACGATATATGTTGACATGTGGTTCCATGTGGTCTGTTTGGTCAGTTTATAACTTTCTTTTAAGGATAAATGGGTCTGGGTTATTGTAGGTTAATTTGAACTTTGTCTTCTTTCGGTAATTGAGCCGGTGGAAGCAGAGCGGTTCATTAAGGATGCCGTTCCCTCCTCTCCTCACCTCGGCCTGACTGGCCTCCTGTACCATGTCACAGCCAGGAACAACCTTCCCTTTCTTCTTGTAGAGTGGCTGGCTGGGGTTAAGTGAGCTTGTTAAGCAGCAGCAGTAGTAGTAGTAGTGGGTAAAGGGACAAAAAATGTTTACTGCAAGTTATGATACAAACATCTGATTTGGTGTAAAAGAACCTTAGAAACGAAGGAATAAATTCATCCAAAAAATACAAATTAGTTCAGCCTTTGTTTCAAAATGGCCGCCAACAATACAACAAATACACTAAAGCCCTAAATGACTTTTCACATAAGCATATATACAACTTCTCATTTTGCGCATTCAATCATTTTGTTTAAAAATCTGCCTTTTTGAATAAAAATGTGCATAAATTGCTGCTAAAATCTTCTTATGGATAAATCAAAACAAAATGGCAAAACATAACACATCTCTCTGTAAAAAGTGGAGATTTGACCAATTTTTGAAGCTCTATTGACACTATTGATGTGCTGTTGACCCATTATAACTATAACAAAAGATTATTATAGTTATAACAGAAGAAGCAAACTTATGAGCTTTTGTGGGTTAATGGCAGCCATTTTGAAAAATAACAAAAAAACAGTCATAGAAGAGTGTATAAACTGATTAGTGTCAGAACTTGTAGTTTTTGTTATTTTTAATTGCTCACAATGTGAATGATAACAAGCAGTAATAACAAAGTTTGTTCATTCTCTCACAAAACAGCAAAATATAACACATCTCTGTTAAAATTTGAGATTTGACCCATTTTTGGAGCTTGAATGACCTGCTCCTTTGTTATTATAGTTAAAACAGAAGAAGCAAAGTTTAGTGTTTGTGTGGTAATGGTGGCCATTTTCAAAAAAAAAACCAAAAAAAAAACAGTAGTAGAGGAGTGTATAAGGCTGATCTCTTGTCTCTTTAGATGAATTTATTCCTTCGGCCCTGAGCTACTTTCACACCAAAGTGTCAGAACTTGCAGTAAAAATGTCCCTTAACTCCTCCACTAAGAGAGGAATCCAATAAATATTGAGAACACACACACACACACACACACACACACACACACACACACACACACACACACACACACACACACACGTGTGCACAAGATTTATTTGTATCACCCACTTTACCCAAGTGCATAGCAACATGCACTTACCTGTAGGTAAAGGGGAACACGCGGGTAATGGAAGAATGCTGAGCCCCGGCTCTGTCTAAACATTCTATAACTGTTTATTACAGTGCAGCCCAGTGTAACGCTACAGAGGAACCTCTCAAGGGGAAATGTCAGGCCTGTTGGTAGACATCTCTCTCGTTTTTAGTGGACTAATAAGTGCTGTGTGTTTGGAAAGAGTTCCGCACGATAAATCCCGTCGCTCTCTTCTTCTTTTTTTTTTTTTTTTTGCTGAAAACGACAGCAGCTGCAGCAGCAGTTTTCGTTTTAAAATGACTCGATCCTTTAAAGTCAGCGCTGTAAATTAGCGCACATATTTCTCCGTAAGGCACGGAGCTTCTGCCGTTTATCAGGCTAATTTGTTTTTATTGAGTGGGGATCGCAGGACCCCTGCTCGCTCCCCCCACCCATCACCCTTCCCGTCGCTGCTCTCTCTCCCTTCAGGAACTCCGGGAGCATCCATCACGGGCCTGTACAGCCCTTATTTGGGTGACTTAAATGGGTTCAGTTCTCTTAACCCCTCCTCATCACTCACAACTTTTTTTTTTTTAAGCTATCGCTGTTGAACCAGCGATCCACTCAGGCTTTGCCATGGGAAACGTTCCTTTCTACAGGGAGATAAGATCCCGCATGGAGAGAGTTTGTACACTCCATTATGTCCTACCTGTCGTTTCCTTTTTCCCCTCCTCTCGCTTTATTCTCCCAGTCCCTATCTTGCGCCATCTCTCAAACACACTTGCACATTCATTCCTGTGCAAACACAGACTCTTAAAGTCTTGTTTATGCTCTATAAAAGGACGGAATTGTACACGTTAGCAAATGTTGTTACTGTCGCGTTTATGACAACAATCTTGGCGACTATGGAGGAGATCTTTTTAAATATGATTAGTAACTAACAGAGTTATAGCTGGGGGTGTCCTACAGGCCTCTCTTTTTGTGGTATATGGGATGCTTTTTGCATCTTATGGAATTTTTTGTTGCAGTACCATCAGTGGTCACTGTCTATAATACGTCCATGCTGTCATCCTGCGCTTTCTTCTTCTTCTTCTTCTTCTTCTTCTTCTTCCTTCGTCTTCGTCTCATACCTGATCTATGTGTCGGGTAGTGACAGCAACAGTTTCTCAGTTTGCTCCATTTGGTTCGTATCCCAGTGTTAATTTCGTCAGACAAGAGGTAAAAGATATTTGTCAATAATTTGTTTTTTTTTTCATGATGAAAACAAGACAAAATCAACCAAATCCTTAACCACTGACTGTGATGAAATTAACAGCATAGACTAAAATACCTCTAATTTTCTTTGACTAAAAGTAGACTAAAATACTTTGCATTTTAGTCGACTAAAACTAGACTAAAATAGTTTGGATTTTCTTTGACTAGAGAAAACTAAAGACTAGACTAAAACTAGACTAAAACTAGACTAAAACTAGCTTTGTGGAAACGGACTAAACCTTGAGCATAAACTGACCTTTAGGCTCCTCTCTCACACGTGTAGACCAACAGTACTGCTGCCTTTTACTAAAACTAGATTAAAGTACTTTTGATTTTCTTTGACTAAAACTAAAATATTTAGAAATTTAGTCGACTAAAACTAGACTAAAATACTTTGGATTTTCTTTGACCAAAACACTTTAGATTTAAGTCGACTAAGACTAGACTAAGACTAGCTTTGCGGAAACTGACAAACCTTGAGCATAAACTGGCCTTTAAGCTCATCTCTCACACGCGTAGACCAACACTTTCTGCCACCTTTTACTAACACTAGACTAAAATACTTTGGATTTTACTCGACTAAAACTCGACTAAAATACTTTGGATTTTACTCGACTAAAACTAGACTAAAATACTTTGGATTTTCTTTGACCGAAACAAGATTAAAACACTTAAGAATTCAGTCGAATTCTTACTGTTTTCACAAAGCTAGTCGACTAAGACTAGCTTTTTGGAAACGGACTAAACCTTGAACATAAACGGACCTTTAGGCTCATCTCTCACACGTGTAGACCAACACTTTCTGCCACCTTTTACTAAAACTGAACGGACTAAAACTCGATTTTAGTCAACTAAAACTAGCTTTGTGGAAACAAATGAAACCTTGAGCATAAACGGGCCTTTAGCCTTATCTCTCACACGTGTAGACCAACACTTTCTGCCGCCTTTTACTCACAGTAATGTCTTTTCATTGGCTCCGCGTCCCTGTTGTGTCAAACAACATGCGTGTGTTTGCCTTCGGCACGCCATGGCGAAACCCTCGCCGCGTACCGTCGCCCATTGCACTTCTCCCTCTCCCCGGTTTTCCACCCAGCCGTGCGAGAGTCAAAGCGAATGGCGGACCCTTCCCCCGGAGCGTGTCCTCGCCACCAACATTGTCGGTTCTCGGGTTGTTTGCCCTCTTGGCGAAAGGCCTTCGGGGTGAAGCCGAAGCCGAAACCCTCCCTCCCTCCTCCTCTCACCTCCCTGCCCCTGTAAAGCTGCCACAGTTCCTGTCTGTTCAGTGTAGGCCGGCACATTTCTTAATAGAGAGATGCTCAGAAGGTCCGGGGGCGCGCAGGGAGCTCAATGCGCTTCTGTTTTTGGTTTAGCTCAGAAATGTTTTTCCTGGCCCGACCCGCTCGTACTTAGGTCCTCTTACAACAAACTAAAAGGTCCTAATTGCCCCCAAGGGAAAGGTTTAGCCACAATAGACATGTGGTGGGACAAAAGCCCAGTACTCTCTACCCCCGGCACCCTCACCCCTCCCCAGATAGAAGGGATGAACACGTCAGCAGTGTCTGTGCTGCGCTGTGGGTAGCTCGACCACAGGTTCAACACTGTAAAACATTATATATACAGAATATAGACCTAGAAAGGCATGGTCTACGGTTGGATAAAGATCTGGAATGTTTACAGTTTACAGCAAGAAAAAAAACTCAACTGTTTCCTGTTTCTCTTTTATATCTTATTTGAGGCGAAAGGGTCGGGACAGTGACTGTTTTCTGGCCGACTTCTTTCTTCGAGAAACAGAGATTCGGGTTACAAACCGGGGACGAATGAGAAGTTACAGCTGCAGCATAGAAGTGTAAAGTCACCGCTGCCAATAGCGATGAAGAAATACTTACTCGGGTTTGTTTGCGCCTGCTCAGGTGGCCGATAGGTGGTCTTTTCCCACACGGGGCAACGCTACCAGTGCCAAGCTGGTGTTTTTTAACCCTCCATTGCATGAAATATTACACTACCTTTCAAAAGTTTGGGGTCACCCAGACAATTTTGTCTTTTTTCCATGAAAAGTCACACTTTTATTTACCACCATGAGTTGTAAAATGAATAGAAAATATATCAAGACATTGACAAGGTTAGAAATAATGATTTGTATTTGAAATGACTTTTTCCTTAAAGCTTTGCTCTCAGTTTTCTAGCTTCTCTAACCAGCTAAACTGTTTCCAGATGTGCTAACATGTTAGCATCAAGGGTTTTCTAATCATCCATTAGCCTTCTGATGCAATGAGCAAACACATTGTACCATTAGTGATAGTTTCTGGAAATGGGCCTCTATACGCCTATGTAGATATTGCACCAAAACATTTGGGGAATAGTCATTTACCACATTAGCAATGTATGGAGTGCATTTCATTCATTCATTGAAAAAAACAAACAAGTCAATTACTAAGTGACCTCAAACTTTTGAATGATATTGTACTTGGAAATTGTAAAAAATCCTTTGAAAGTTTTTATTACCTAAAATGGCCTAAATAATAGAAATATAAGTAAAAGGTGTAAAACATAGTCTCAGGATAGTTTCATGCTATGTAAGTCAATGGGACTCCGGTTGTATACACTAGAAATTTTCCATATTTGCATATCGTTGCCATATGGCAACCAGCGCATTAGAAAAAAAGTTATACATCAAAATTGAATTAGATGTTAAAAAAAAAAAATAGATCAATAAAGTTTACATTCCTTAGATAGTGAGTTAGTTTATTTTGTGAAAATTTTCCAAAATTCTGAATAAAAGATAAACTTCGGTTGTGAGACAATGATCCTCACATGTCAAATGTCCATGAGCAAACAGGAAATCCTGGTCATGTGACCTCAGAAAATTGTATTTCCTTCCAAAATAAAAGCACACTTTTGACACTTGGCTGTAAAAACATAGATTTTATATCACACCATTTTGGTAAAAAAAATTAAGCTAAAGTTGTCATATGGCAACACTACGCAATAGAGTTAATGCAAAAAACGGACTGAAAAAAAGACGTAAAGAATCTAATAGTAACAACTCTTTGACCCAGCGCTCATCTCTCTTGACTCTCATGCCTGTCGAAACATGGAAAGTCCTCATTCATTTTAGCCATCCATAAAGCAAATATTGTTGCACATGCAGTAGATGATCAGTCTTCGAATACCTTCTTGTGTGGTAAGTCATGGGCCATTTGAGTTGCACAGCGCGGCTTAGCCACCTGACCCGAGTGCAGCCTGGAACCCTCATCACGCTCAGGCTCTACTTTATTTCTTCACTTCTCCACAACATTGATATGGAGGAATTCCTGGAAGGGGCCTTGCTGACACAGGGCTGGGTAAATAACCGATTGATCTGGGATCCACAAGCATATATTATAAATGTATGTGAAAAATCAACATAGTGTTCCCCTCCTTTTTTTTTTTTTTTTTGGCTAAATCTACTTTTTTGGAGGTGTGAAATATTACATCACTCGTTTCCCGCTTCAGGTTTTAACTCGATGTTTGCTCAGGGAGTCAAGAGCTGAACTCTACACTTTTTTCATGTTGAATATGTAGGTCAGTCCACACTATTTTTAATATTTAACCCATAGCACCTACAGTAATGTGAAAAAGGGTTTGCCCCCTTCCTGGTTACTTTTTTTTTTTTTTTCATTTTTGTCACATTTAAATGTTTTAAGATTCTCAAAACGGATGAAAAACATGCAAAATAAGAAATCAGGAAGGGGAATTGTGATAAATTACAGAAGGTCCCAAGGTCATAGTACAGTGTGATATAGAAAAGAAAAGTGAGATTTATTTTGAAAGGACGCTCATGATGATAGGCATAGGTTTTTGTTGTTGTCGTTTAGGAAAAAATGTCACTTTAATTGTATGTATTCAGTCTGTCCTTCAATATAAAACTAATTTAAATTTTAAACAAAGACAAGGTTTATTATTATTGTTATTATTATTATTTATTAATGGAGAAAAAAAAAATCCAAATCTACATGTGAAAAAGTGGTTGCCCCCCTGTTCAAATATAATTTTTATTTATTTTTTTATTTTATTTTATTTTTTACATTTTTTAACCATTTAAGAGAGTTAAACTGTCTGGTACAGATTTTTTAGATGACATTTTTGATACTGTCCTTTCAATTAGTTTGATCTGGAACATTTAAGTGTGACAAACTTACAACATTGCCTCAGGAAGGGGGCAAACACTTTCTCACACCACTGTAATAATAATTAGAAATAGACTGGTGATGTAATAACGACGTCTCCCCTGTGCTCGGTGTAATTATTACAGCTCGGCCATAAAACTCCACTTACTTTAACAGCGGCGTGGAGCCTGGTGGACACGGCCAGTGAAACCTCGGCCAGCATCTTGTGCGGTCGCCTCAGAACTGGCTCTTTTGTTCACTTTTTCACGAGTCCCAGGCCCCCCAGTGTTTTACCGTAGCTACCGCCGGGCACCGTTTTACCGTCGTTTTACCAGAGTATCTGATTATGTTTTTTTTTTTTTAAAAAAGCTCGAAACGCCTTTCTTCTTCCCCCTCTGCGCCTTCTCCTCGGCGAAGGGGGGCGATCAGGTGACGAGATGAGCCGTGATCAATGAGCTGTCGACAGAACACTTCTGACCCGGTGGAAAAAGGCGAGTCCCCCGACGGTCGCCGGCCCGTTTCAGGGCCACCGGGGCAGGCCGCCGCCGCACAAAGAACGCTCTGTTTCTGTCAGGATTCCCCCGGAGGAACGCCAGCTCAGACCCTGCTGCTCACCTCCATAACACCAGGCTGCTAACAGCACTCCATCTGTCTGGACTCACTTCACAAATACAACAAAAAAGGCGTTAAAAACTACATTAACTAAGTTTGAAGCTTCAATACAAGGAGGATTTTATTCATTTAGTCATTTATAGAAGTATAGAATTGACTAGGATTGAGTTTGATACATAAACTACTACAATAATTTGTTATCTACATGAGTGCTTTTCCTATTCTGGTCTGAATTTTAGTGAAATAAGTAAAAGTTCCCTTTGATGTTGCTAATAATGAAGAAGAAGAAAATCACATGAGAAAATCTCAGCTCCAACATGACATTAAGTATTTTAATCTGTAGGAAAACACAATGTTACTGTTACAGCATCAATATATATCATCAATATCATCAATACAATAAGACAAATGTTTAATATCAGGAGTAGGGCTGCACCTAACAACACCAGGTTGCTAATAGAACTCCATCTGTTTGGACTCTCTTAAAAAAAGGTGTTAAAACCATTATTAACTTTGGTTGAAGCTTCAATACACTGAGGTTTTGATTCATTTAGTTGTTAATTATACTCTATATTGGACTAATTGTACCAAAAGCAAGATATTAAGATTTAAAATATTGCAGTGTTACACTAAATTAAGTGTTTTTATCTGTAATAAAACACAATGTTACTGTTACAGCATCAATATATATCAATATTACCATTATCAATACAATAAGAAAATAGTTTAATATAATATCAGTAGCAGGGCTGCAACTAACCATTTTTTTTTCAATATTTATTTAGATTTCAGCTGTTTGTGTGATTATTTAATTGGCTCCTTATAATCTCCTTTTTAAACATCTTCCAGAATATATTCTTCATGTTCTGGAATGATCATCAGTGTGATTTCTATGATTTTATGGACAAATAATTGACCTTTAACCTCTTTTCCTATTAGTCATTGAACAGATTTTGCAATTACATGATTTGGGTCAGTTTGGTCTTGTTTTAACTTTTAAATGAAGTCTTATCTAGAGTACAACACAACCTTAGATTTCTTTTCAATATTCTAACTATATTTGCTCTTTAACAGCAACATAAATTAATTCTGACTCTTCTGTAGTCACCTCACATGTTGTAGATTTCTTTTGATTCTAGGTTTAAGTCCAATAACCTTCGTGGTTGTAGAGATATTCCACATTTATTATCATTTAGAGCAGGAAAACTGAAAAATATGTGCTTAGGTGGTTAATTGTGATACAACAATTTTACATAAATTTAGATGTTCCATTCCTGATAAAATAAACATTGACTCCTGTAAACAATAACTACACTGTTAAGGTCCAATAGAATGTGCAAGTTTACCGTTTGCATAGACTTCTGAATAACTGTAAGTCTACTTAGAAGTAAAGAAAGCGCAACTTCTGTGACTCTTTTTACATTTTTGATTGGGAAAAAAAGCTATAAAACTGGGAGCAATTTCTTTTTAAAGGGGAAAGAAGTTATTTGCTTTGACATTACACAGTCCATATTTTGAATACAGGTACTGTTATCACGTCTTTCACATTTTAAAGCTCTATTTTTATGAGCTCTCTCCAAATCGTGTAAACTAGTTGCACCCAATCATTCAACAGTTTTATATAAATTCCTCAAGTCGTTTTGGTTTATTAGCCTCCAGTGCTGTAAAAGTTAAATCAATGTCTAATTCAATCAAGCAGTACACTCAATGATTCATTAGAACTTTACAGACTTTTTGAAGTTGTAAATTTCCCCTGCTCTCATACTAGAACATTTAGGGGTAAATAACACGTCACATCCAATTTACTTCTTGTCGTCTCTGTCATGTTTGAACAGGAAAATAATGTTGCTACTCATTTTAAAATGAACCTTTTAAGAGTCTAATTCATTCGAAATCATTAACTAACAGAAATGGACAACACATAAATAGCTCAATGATGGATTTAATCTGGTTTCAATCTTCACACAAGAGCTGTAATGATTAATCAATTAGTTGCCTCAACTAATAATCAACTATATTGATAATCGCTTAATTGATTTGAGTCATTTTTAAAGAAGAAAATGTCCAAATTCTCTGGTTCCAGCTTCTCTTCTGTGATTATTCTCAGGTTTCTTTAGTCTCTATAATAATAAACTGATGATCTTTGGGTTGTGGACTGTTGGTCTGGACAAAAAAAGACATTTTAGGTTGAATCTTCAGCTTTTGGGAAACAACGATCTACATTTTACACCATTTAATGAACCAAACAACTAATCGATTAATCATTTCAATAATCAGCAGATTAATCAACTATTGTAAGTTTCAGCCATATACTGAAACGCTAAATATCAGTTTGAGATTCTGGTTGTTTGGTTTGTTTGGTCAAGACTTTTAAATCCTTATGAGTTTCTAATGTGCAAAACTTTGGGCTTCAATCTCATCTTTAACAATAAAAAGAAAACTATTTATTGACAGAGGTGCAACAAATAGTTGATTAATTGATTAGTCGCCAACTATTACATTAATTTCTGACTATTTTGATAATCGATTAATTGATTTGAGTCATTTTAAGAAGAAAATGTCAATGTGAGTTTCTGGGTTGTTTGGTTTCTTCGATCAAGACTTTAGAATCTTAATGTGCAAGAACTCGGGTGTCATTAATAATCTATGAATTGATTTGAGTCATTTCTAAGGAGATAAATGTCTAAATTCTCTGGTTCCAGCTTCTCTTCTCTGATTATTTTCAGGTTGTTTAGTCTTCTATAATAGTAAACTGATGATCTTTGGGTTGTGGACAGAAACGTCATTTTCAGTTGAATCTTCAGCTTTAAGAAACACTATTTAACATTTTACACCATTTTATGAACCAAACAACTAATCGATAAATCGTTTCAATAATCAGTAGATCAGAATAGTTGGTAGTTGCAGCTGTACTCTATAAACACTCTTCAGTCTAATATTTGGTAACAAACTGAGCTGCTGGAGTCTGAACTGGTTAATTTTTGCCATCAAGGGGAAACTGAGACGAAGCCTCTTAACGGGGCCTTGAAGACGTAGTGTGAGGTAATGTTGGAAGTGATAGGTTCTCCCCAGGGGTTGATTAGGCTCGGCCCTGTAACTTTCACTTAATGGGATATGACCCCTTAGAGCCCAGAGTCCCTGACAACACACCGTTACTAACACACACACACACACACACACACACACACACAGTTCACACACTCCACCCTCAGCTCTTCCCGCTGCACCAACGGCTGTTTAGTTTAAAACGAGGCTGTCGGCAATTAACTGTGTTATGTCAAGCCGTTTCTCCGGCCGCCGCTCGCTGGGTAAACTGTTACGATTGGTCCCCAGCAGCCGCCAGCAGTAAGTAGGTGTCTCTGTTGTCACAGCGTGGTTTCAGAACGCCCCGGCCGGGGATCTCGCGGGGCCGGTGTAGGGTTTCAGGCTGGAAACGAGCGGTTTATTGTTTCGCCTTGGAAACGTGTTGCGGTAAAAGATCCCCGAAGTCGCACCCTGTCCACATTTCGCCAGTTTGTCAGGGGGAATGTATGTAATCCTGCCTGAAAATGGAAGGAGCATTAGCAGCCAGGCTTGGGCCATATTTAACCTATTAAAATCCACAACAGCATTGAGTTTTATGTCATTTTTAGGAAGAAAATGTCCAAATTCTCTGTTTCCAGCTTCTCTTCTCTGATTATTTTCTGGTTTCTTTATTCTTCTATAATAATAAACTGATGATCTTTGGGTTGTGGACTGTTGGTCTGGACAAAAAAAGACATTTTGGGTTGAATCTTCAGCTTTGAGAAACAATGATCCACATTTTACATAATTTTCTGAACTTAAAAATGACTCAAATCAATTATTAAAATAGTTGGCGATTAATGTAACAGTTGGCAACTAATCAATCGACTAATGGTTGCAGCTCTAATCCTTATAAAGTTTTATATTAACAAATACTTTGTACTTTGTAGAGTAATCAATGTAGTGAAATGAAGCTCAGACTCAGTGAAATTGTTTAAAACTGTACAGAAAAAAGGAAAAAACATAAAAAAATAATCAAAAGAAAAGTTTTATTGTGTAGATAAAAAAATGAATGCAGGAACGTTTTGGTTTTGATGTGGATTTCTCTTTTAATAAATGACTTTTTAATGATCATCATATTTATAGATATTTCTCTATAATTAACCCATAATGGCACTTTGGGCCAGAATCACAAGTTTTACTTTAAATTTCCGTCAATAAACAGGTTTGTTTTTCCAAATTTGCCAAAGCTGCGACATGAACATGAGCTCATTTCCTTCTCAGGATCATTTTACCATTTTTAACTAAACACTAGCAACAACAAACTTGAGACGCATGCAGGATCTTGCAAGAGGACTGTAGGATGGAGAAATAATGTCTTAAACCATGATTTTAGCTGTTTAATTTAAGATAATTGGTGCATCTCCTCTGTTAATTCAGAAGTTTGCTGCAGGCGGACTTTAAAAGAAAACTTGTCCAAATCCAGATAATCTTCTCTGATTGACATGATTCTTTGCATGAATTAGCTTAATTAGCTGTGGGTGGAGTGTCCATATTTCCTTCTCAATTGCTTGCATTCCCATTCATGCAACAGCTCGCTGTTTTGCCTCTTAACAAAGCCCGTTATTTACAGTAAAAGCCTCGTTTATCCATCAGATATTAATCTCCAGTCGTTGTCTTGCAGCAGCATTGACAGGCCGAGCTTTTAAATAAACAGCGGCGGTGACCAGAGCGAGGGAGGGTCCATCGCTCTCCACGAGTAATGATCCCCTCCGCTATCTCTACACGCCCCACAGGCCTAAACAGTTTATTTCGTGTTTGCAGTCACTTCCTTTGGGGTTGTTAAAGCTGATGCACGGTTTGACAGAAACGGAGAGAAACCAGATCATCAGAGGAAGATTGTTTTGACCTGATAAGTAGAAATGGGTACATTAGGGAGAAAAATGGAGCGAAACACTAAAACGGTGGGATTAGTCCTGTATTCAGTTTACACAGACAGATGCCACATGCTGCTGGATTCTTCTGTGTGAGAACCACCTTCTTTGTGAAGGACCTATTACTAAGTAGTTTGCTCATAAATCATCTGTTGTTCTGAGTTAACGCACAAAATCGAGAGTGAGGAATGTGTTTTTTATGCAGAGGTTATAATGACTTATCTGCTGAAATATATGAAGAAAAATCTGCTAAATGCTGCTTTTTTTTTTTTTAAAACAATGAACTAACTGTTGTGATTTATATCACGTTCCTCTTCTGTTAAACCTCTGTTCACTTTTGGATTCTTGAACAGAACCCGGTGATTCTGTTCAGCCAATCAGAGCGCAGTATTCAGATCACATGACTCAATACAACGGCTCTGGAGACGTTCTGAAACTTCATCTTTAAAGATGGATCATTTAGAAACTGAAGAACATTTAATGTTGTCTTCTTTAGTGTAAAATATAAATTCATATATTTTGGGGGTAAAAAATATTAAACTAATCAAAATAGTGTTTCTTCTCATTCATTATTAGTAATATCAAATGGAACTTTTACTTATTTCATTAAAATTCAGATCAATAGGAAAGCACTCATGTAAATAACAATATCCCTAACTTATTGTGAGCAGTGTAATTTAATTTTAAGCTTTATTGATATGTGCACACATGGAATAACATAGGAATAACAGAATATATGGCTTTATTTAACTCTGAAACATGAAATCTGTATTATATTGAGTTGTGTTAATGATTAAATGATAAAAAAATGAGATATATAAGGTGAGTTTTACAAAGGAATTCTTCATTTGTTGTTTGTCTGGAGAAAAAAAGACGTTTTAGTTTGAATCTTTAACTTTGGGAAACACTGATCAACATTTTATGAACTAAAAAACTAATCATTGAATCGTTTCAATGACTGAAAGATTAATCAGAATAATCCTTAGTTGCAGCGTTATACAGAAAGGCTAAACATCGGTTTGAGGTCAAATGAATGAGGTGGAAAACCTCAGTTTAATTATATATAATAGACAGAAAAGGGAAAAAACAGTCAATCAGCACATTTTTAGAAGCCGTTGAAGTTATTAATCATCACAGCAGCGCTCATTAGAATTTGACAGTGATTGTCTTTTTTTATTCTTTAAAAAAACAAACCTTCCCTGCAGCCCAGTGTAGAATTTCCCCTCGTTTTTTTGTTTTTATTTAACGTACAGTAACACCCTGCTGCTCTTTTCCTCCGTTATATCCTACTAATCTGACCGTGACACATGATCGATAACGCCTCCCCAAGTGTAGCAGGATCCAAAGGATTAGCTTGGTTTACTTGTAGTAGCGCGCCGGGCACCTCTGCCGTTAATGACTGGAATTAATAACCCGCCGACGCCCGCCAGACGTTCTGTTTACTCCTCACTGCAGACGAGACAGCCTGCTGGACCAGAAAGGCCCAGAAAGCTTTGTGTTTACACGTCACTCACGATGACGCTAATATATACGTTTTAGTCCAAATTGATTCTCGCCAAATGTATTTTTTCCTGGCCTTTAACATTTTTGGGGTCATACGACTTACCGAGTTATTAATAATACCGGATTAAGTGTTTATGTCCCTGCTTCGCTATGTATTTGTCTCTCTTTTTCCCTGCTTGCGACTTTATGCTTTGTCCCACACACACACGTGGAAAAAAAGGGCATGAGAACGGGGGTAAATCCTTGTCGACTTCAATGAAAAACCTGCACACAAAGAGGTAAAAACTGCCGGAGAAACGCTACACCGTACAGTAGCCTGACCTCCTGCAGCACCAGATACCGGGCGTGGCCGCCTCCCCCCGCACACAAAGCCCAGAAATAAAGAGACGAGCTATTGCTTTTCAGGCCGGGCCGAGACCCTCGGGTGACCCTCCCTCTCCTCGCTCCGACGACCCCGGCGTGACCCCGGCGGGGCGGCGAAGGAAAAGGAAGGAGCGACCCTCGGTATCACCTGCCATTGTGGCGAGAAAAGAAAAAAGAAAGAAAGAAAGAGGACGGTGTTTGTCATTGTTGGAGTTAGTGGTAAATCACGGTGAAGATGACAACCTCCAGGTTCTTGAGCCCTTAAAGGGCCGGCGTACCTATAAGTTAAAAAAATATATATATATATATATACGCTCGCGTGTTGGTTGGTTTCGACCCAGAGTCCTTGCGTATTTGTTTCTTTAAACAAATATACTTGAAATAAGCTAAATTATCTGCTAGTGGAATGAGATCATTTTTAATCAATATTGGACTAATTGTACCAAAACAACATATTTTCACCTATTAAGATTTCAGTTTTTGCAGTGTGTACGACTCATATTATTCAAGCCTGTTTGGTGTATGTTCAACACGTTATTTAAGCGTTTTAAAAGGAAAATTGACATTATTATTGAGACTATTTCTCATCCTTCCAATAATCATAAACAGACACTTGTCCACTCACATTTAAGAGTGTTAAAAACTGCATTAATAGTGATTATTGATACTCTATAGCTGATAATATATATTAATAGAAAATAATCAGAGAAGAGAAGCTGGAACCAGAGAATTTGGACGTTTTCTTCTTAAAAATGACTCAAATCTATTAATCGATTACTTTTGACACACAAGTTCCTGCTCAGAAAGAAGCTCATATTGGTAAGAATCAAAAGTCTTTATTGAAGACTTACCTAACCCTAACCCTAACCCAACCTAGAACCTCAAACTGATGTTTAGCATTTCACTATATGGCTGCAACTAACGACTATTTTCGACTATTAACAACAATTTATCTATGGATTAGTGAAGCGATTAATCAATTAGTTGTTCGGTTCATAAAATGGTGTGAAATGTCGATCAGTGTTTTTCAAAGCTGAAGATTCAACCTAATATGTCTTTTTTTGTCCAGACCAACAGTCCACAACCCAAAGATCATCGGTTTAGTATTATAGAAGACTAAAGAAACCAGAAGGAACCAAAGGAAACAGAGAATCTGGACATTTTCTTCTTAAAAATGACTCAAATCGATTAGTTTTGACACACAAGTTCTTGCACAATAGAAACTCATATTGATAAGATTCAAAAGTCTTTTATAATAGTAAACTGATGATCTTTGGGTTGTGGACTGTTGGTCTGGACAAAAAAAGACATTTTAGGTTGAATCTTCAGCTTCGGAAAACATTTTTTATTATTGCACATCATTCCCATCATCTTTTTGAGGATTTAAATTCTGTGTATTTTTGCTCTGGATGGTAAATTTTACTGAATTAAAGCTGCAAAGATTCATCAATTAATCAATAAGTTGTCAACTATTACACAAGTACCAACTATTTTTAAAACATTTTTTTCTTCACGTTGTAAGAATTCTGGAATTTGTGGCTATAATGAACATTTAAAAATGAACTGGTTAAAGTGAAGGTATTTAACATTATATTTAACAAAGGCAAGCTGTGACTCCTTATAATATGACAGCAATTTGATTCCAACCAATTGAATCATCTGTATCTTCAAGGAAAAAGGGAAAAGGAGGACAGCGTTTGTCATTGTTGGACCCGGCGGTAAATCACGGCGAAGATGACAACCCCGTTTTTTTCAGCCCTTAAAGGGCCGGCACGCTCATAATTCAAAAATACACTCGCTCACTCGCGAGTTGGTTTCGCCCTCGAGTCTTCGCGGGGTCGTCCCCCCTACGTATTTGTTTCTTTAAACCATTTTCTCTTTCTGCAGCTGGGCTGGTTTTGCGTGTTTCGGGTCAGGTAGAGGTTCATGGCTCCGGGGTGCAACTGTACTAGACTCCCCACTGAGGAATGTGTCACAGCGACCTTCCAACACCAGCTGGGAATGGAGGCTCAGGGCGACTGAATTGATCATTTCCACTCGCGACCTGCTGCTGAAATGAATCCCTGGAAAAGAATAAGAAAGAACAAAAAAAAAACCTCAGCGGCTGTAGCCGGGTTTGAAACAGTGGTGTCAAGGTGAAGGATTCATCTTCCTAGTAGATCTAGGGGGGGTAATACCCGATGCAACAATCGGGTATGATTGATAATTATTTAAGGTTTTTTTTCAAGCAAATATTCTGATTCTAATATTCTAACTGAGCTGCATTTCTGCCTTTTTAAATGTGGCAGGAACTTAAAAATCTTAGATTTTTTGAGCTATTGACAAACCAGATAAACTTCAAGGAGTTTTAAACTATTTTTCTGACACTGACTTCAGTCTAATTGGCTACTCACCAATTAATGGTGCATTTTATCTGTTGTAAATATACTTTAAAGGGATTTTTTTGTGTATTTGTCTGTCTATGATTATGGGAACAGTAAGAAATACATCAGTTCCCTGAGATACGAACATTCATAGACACAAACAACTCCTCAACTGAAGTCCATAAATGTTCGTAAAAGTCTGTATTTTGAACCACACATCACATTCGTCTAGTTCCCCTTTCTGCCAGTAATTTCTCTACAGTAATTTTCCATCTTCTTTTTTTATTATATACTGTCTAATCATGTATTGTTTGTGTTGCTTTTGTGTTCTGTAATCGTTTCTCGTAAGTTTTAGTGAACAGTAGTTTCTTATTTAGAACAGCAATGGCATGTAAATGACCTCAAATAGCAATTATAGATTGACATTTAATATATAACGACTTAGGAACAATTGAGCTTATGAAAAGCTTCTCTAAACCTATTGTATTTGTAATTTGGCTGCTGTCTGGCTCAATAACGTCAAACCTAACTTCTGGTTTTAAAACGCTAAAAAAATATATGTTGAACACAAACCAAACCGGCTAATTTAAGATTTACTGAGTCATTTTTAAGAAGAAAATGTCCAAATTCTCTGGTTCCAGCTTCTCTTCTCTGATTATTTCTGGTTTCTTTAGTCTTCTGTAATAGGAAACTGATGATCTTTGGGTTGGGGACTGTTGGTCTGGACAAAAAGATATTTTAGGTTGAATCTCCAGCTTTGGAAACACTGAACGACATTTTACACCATTTTATGAACCAAACAACTAATCAATTAATCATTTCACTAATCAATAAATTAATAGTCTGTTCAAATAGTTGTAAGTTTCAGAAAAAACCCACTTGATCTAAAACACATATGTTCTCTGCTGCAAAAGACTACAGTTGCAATAATTAGTTGATTATGATGATTATGATATTATGATGATCGATTAATCACCAACTATTTACATTATCGATTACTTGATTTAAGTCCTTTTTAGGAAGAAAATGTCCAAAATCTCTGGTTCCAGATTCTCATATCATTATTATTATATCGCTTATCATTATAGATATTTTAGGTTGAAAAAAATTTTAAAAGCTGTTATATTATTGTTTTTTGAAGCCACTTGGTCTAAAACACATATGTTCTCTGACCAGTGCTACAATGATTAGTCGATTAATCGCCAATTATCGATTACTTGGGTTGAGTCATTTTTAAGAATAAAATGTCCAAATTCCATTTTTTGAACCAAACAACTAATTGATTAATCGTTTCATTAACCCTGTAATCGACTATCAAAATAGTCATTAATATGAGTCCTACTCACACAACGTAGAGTCCAACTTGTAAATGAGGTGATACACAACCAGGATTCTGGACACATCTGTGATGTTTTATTTAGCTTTAAAAGCCTTAATTATAATTAACAATGTGTCTATTATAGTCGAGGTATGGAGAGTGGTGCCCAAACGACTCCTCTGGTTTGAAAGCACCATACCCAGTGCGTTGTGCTCTGTTTTATCGTCCTCATACAATAGGCAGACGCCCTCCATCTCAACAGCAGCGTAAACAGTTATCTTTTCTGTTTATGGGCAGATATGTGACAGTCGACCCTTCAGTAAATCTCTCCAACCGTGTTTGTTGAAGTTTTCCCGTGTGTTTTCGTCCTCAGTCGACCTGGAGCACATGAGGACGGTGAAGGCCGACAAACACCAACGATTCTGCCAAGAGAACGGCCTCATCAGCCAGTTCGTCTCAGCCAAGACCGGCGACTCGGTGAGGACCAGCTGATAATAAAAGTTGTTTTGTGAGTACACGGCGACTCTGTATGATGGGACTTAACCTGGCCCCGTTTTTTTTTTTCTTTCTTTTCTCCAGGTGTACCTTTGTTTTCAGAGAGTGGCTGCTGAGGTTCTCGGTGTAAAGCTCAACAAAGCAGAGATTGAGCAGTCCCAGGTGAGCCCGGCCTGTCAAATTTCACCTTTTCTTTTCTTTTTCTGCAGCTGCCTCCTAAGTTTATTTCCTTCTAACTAAGCTATGAAATGTTTTTCTCTGCTTTGCTTTGACTATTCTGCTTTTTAATGTATAAGAGGTTGGTAGAAGAGAAAATGGAAGATTAAAATTCCTTCATTGTCCTTTCTCAGCACATTTTGCACACTAAGACAGTTGCGCTAAAATTAATTTCTTAACATCAAGGACACTTAAACTAACACAAATCAGACCACAGTTCCTATTTGATAGCATTTTATCTGAGTATAAAACCTAATGTACACTGAGTTTAAACCCTAATTTAGTCAACTGGGTCATTTTGCCAATCACCTTGTATCATAGGTATGCTGATAACAGGTGGAAAACAAATTTCAGCCAGTTATGAGTATTTCTGTGTGTGCAGATCTCTCGCTTTTATTGCGGTTAGAGAACCAGATCACAGTGCAAAATTGCCGCCATTGAGGGACGTCAGCACATAGTCTAATCCACTCACTACATCACCACATGCAGAAACTGTCCTAAGTTTATTTGCTCCTAGGTTTACCATTATTTCCAGCCTATGAAGCGTACCATGATTATAAGCTGCACCAACTACATTTAGGAAAAAAAACAATATACAAGTCGCACTGGATTATAAGCAGCATGTGTTTTAATGTTTCACATTAATTTAGTGTCAAACTTCAACTTGTCACGTTTCATAGCATTCGAAACATGTTCACCCACCAAGCAGAAATAATTCTGTAAATGCTGCACTCCCAGCTCACGTCCCAGCTTTTTTCTTCCTTCTTTGACAGCCAGATCGACTGCCTTTAACATAAAAGCTGCGTTATATTCATTTCTCAGTTCTATAACGAGGGTTTGTGCATAAAAAAAAACTTCCGTTGCGCAAACGGTTGCCCTCGTAACGTCTGTTTTACTGTCGTTCTGTCTCTCGTGCTGCATTTGGTTCTACATTTCGTTGTTCACACTGCTTGTCTCACTCACTTTTCTGGAATTTTTCCTGCTCGTCGCTTAAAGGTGGGGGACGTGGACCGACCACAGATTGATTTAGAAGGTCCATTAATGACTGTTAGCTGTAGAAAAAACATATTAGCTGCACTGTTGTATAGGTCGGAGGGTTCAAAGCATGGAGAAAAAGTAGCAGCAAAAAATGTTTTTGTTAGGAAAAGATCACGATTTGGTTTAAAATCCTCAAAATGTGACCTGATGTGACAAATATTGGGTAAAATGTGTGATATAATGGGACAAACATCCAGTTAACAGTGGCACCGAACAGATCCGTCCATTAAACCCTCCTCCTGCAGAAAGTAGACAAAACTAACCATAACGTCGTCTGAACTACGTCACTACGTCTAAAAAACGACATTTCCAACGTATCCATAATCACACAAACTGTCGGCCTTTTCCCTCCGGGAGACTAAACCTCTCTGATCCTCGGTGTTGAAGCCTGAACCCCAGCGGGGTCACGGCGAGGGCGCGGGGTCGGCGGAGGTCGCCGCGCGCCGTAAAGAACCTTTTACTACGTAAACACGACTTTCTCCACGTCTACCTGCTGCTGACGCTGCTCGTCCCGCAAAACAGTCCCCCACATTGACCACGTTAGCGCGTGACGCCCGAGGTTAAAGGTAGCCGCTCTCGGGGGGTTGGAGGAGGTTGGGTTTCGCCGGCTGATTTATCTGGTTTATCTCTCAACCAATTTTCGAAAAAAACAGGAGTCTCGACCAGAGCGAGGTGCCCTGGTGGTGGCAGCTGTGGGATTTACAGGTCACCTCCCACTAGAAGCATTAATCCTGGCCCTGATACGAGCGGCTGGAGCCACGCTGGCTGGCTGGGTGGTGGCTGATGAGGCGGGGGGCCGGACAGGGGTCAGGACCCCCCCCAGAGGAGGGGAAGAGCATGTAAGGGAAGGGACCGGCCGAATTCTCAGGGAAATGACCACCGGCTAATGGAGCCGTCCGTCTGCTTTACCCGACTGCTCTGTCAATAAAGCAAAGTGCTTTAATCCGGGATAATCAAGCAGGCTGAGAGGCTCCGAGATCATCCTCAAGACCAGTGGACAGAAAGACCTGAAGTGTCTTTTTACATTAAACCATTTAAACCAATATGCTTTTAAGTTTATGACTTTCATTTTATCCCTAAAAAAAAAATGCTACGTCTGATCTTTGGGTTGTGGAGTGTTGTTCTGGACAAAAAAAGATATTTTAGGTTGAATCTTCAGCTTTGAGGAAACACTGATCGACATTTTACACCATTTTATGAACCAAACAAACAACTAATCGAATAATATTAATATTAGAATAATATTAATAGACACGTAACATGATTGTTAGTGATTCAACTGATATAATTATATAAAAAATCTGGGCTTAAATGGGTTAATTTGTAGAGAAAGTTCTGATTCACATTTGTGGAAAGAATAATGTCAGAATAACCCGTGTGTGGCCTTGACGCTTCAAGTCAATCACTTTAAATATGCATCAGTTAAATACAACATGGGATTTGTAGAATATGATCATCTTATTATCGGAGAGACTTGGCGTCTTCTTTAGCCTCATCAATACATCTTATATTTAACAGTAGTTCTGTAACAAAAAAAAAGTTTCCAGAGGAGATCGTTGCTGAAATGAGATCATGTTCTGAGAATGATGTGCACATGTGCAGAAATCATTAATATTTCTAATTATATGCTACCAACTCAGCACAAAAGCAGCAGCAGAACTTTCTTGAATCAGGGAAAGGTTTATTTTTGGTAAATTCTGAAGGCGTCTCACATCCTATTTCTACCAAGTCTCAATACTAAAGACATTATTTTACTCAATCTGGGGCTGGAACTAATGATTATTTTGCTCGTTCAATAATCTATCTATTATTGAAACTAATTAGTTTAGATTAGTTGTTTGGTTGTTGAAATGATGTATAATGTTGATCAGTTCAAAGATCACCAGTTTACTATTATAGAAGACTAAAGAAACCAGAAAATAATCAGATTTAAGGAATTTGGACATTTTCTTAAAAATAACTTAAAGTGATTAATTGATTATCAAAATTATTGCCGATTAATATAATATTTGGCAACTAATCGATTATTTGACTAATTGTTGCAGCTCTAGTAGAAATTATTGCCAGATTTTCAACTTTGTAAGTGTCTAAAATAGCAATAATTTATCAAAACCACAAAATTCTACATGTCTCATTTAAGGTTTTGACCAAATATAGACTGTTTGCACAATCATAAAATGGTGTAAAATGTTGATCAGTGTTTCCCAAAGCTGGAGATTAAACCTAAAATGTCTTTTTTTGGTCCAGACCAACAGTCCACAACTCAAAGATCATCAGTTTATATTATAGAGACTAAAGAAACCAGGAAATAATCAGAGAAGAGAAGCTGGAAACACAGAATTTGGACATTTTCTTCTTAAAAATGACCCAAATTCAATAATCACATCAAAATAGTTGCTGATTAATGCAGTAGTCAACTAATCAATTAATCGACTAATGGTAACAGCTTTAATTTCCCGCCCAGACCATAAAGCACCGTATTTAAATCCTCAACAAGACGCCATGAGTGTTTTAGAAGTATTTTTCTGGATCTGTGCGGTAGAGATGCAGCAGGTCTGGTCTCAGGGTCTCACACAGCCTCATTATCAGCTTGTCAGGTCTAGAGAGCTGAACATGGGGGTCGTGACCCCTGACAGTTTCCTATCAGCCCGGCGGCCCCTCTCCGTCATAGTCCTGTGTCGTTGGATCAGATAACGAAGCCTCGGATCACTCGCTGACTCCCACACCCGGCTTCAGCAGCTCGTTAATCAGACGCCCAACCAGGCGCCGTTTAGAGAGCAGCAGAGCGCTGGATAACCTGAACTTGACTTCACGCTAAATCCAGGCTTGTTACACCGATAGATAGGAGAATGTATGGGATTAGGAGATCTAGAGCAGGGGAGTCGCACTCAGGAGTTGTCTACACGGGTGTTTTTTGAACTACTTTTGAAAGTTTCAGCCTTTTATCCACATGTAACGTCACACGTATCCTTCCTTCCTCCTCCCTCCCTTTCTTCCTCACTCCCTCTATTCCTTCCTTCCTTCCTCCCTTCACCCTTCCTCACTTATCTCATTCCCTTCCTTCCTTCCTTCCTTCCTTCCTTCCTTCCTTCCTTCCTTCCTCCACCCTTTTTCCCTTTCTCCTTCCTCACTTATCTCCTTCCTCACTTATCTCCTTCCTCACTTATCTCCTTCCTCACTTATCTCCTTCCTCACTTATCTCCTTCCTCACTTATCTCCTTCCCTTCTTCCTTCCTTCCTTCCTTCCTTCCTTCCTTCCTTCCTTCCTTCCTTCCTTCCTTCCTTCCTTCCTTCCTTCCTCAATTGTTTCCTCACTCCCTCCACCCTTCCTCACTTATCTCATCCCCTTCTTCCTTCCTCCACTCTTTTCCCTTTCTCCTTCCTCACTTATCCCCTTACTCCCTCTATTCCTTCCCTCCTTCCTTCCTCCCTTGACCCTTTTTCACTTATCGCCTTCCTTCCTTCCCTCTTCCCTCCACCATTCTTCACTTATTTCCTTCCTTCACCTGACAACAACAGAAGGGTAAATCACATAAAGTAGCTTCACTTTTATATTGTCTATATCTCTTTCAATATTATGTTAATTCAGTGAATATAACAATATTAATAGTTACAGCAAAAGTGGAGAATTTACTGTAATGCACAAAAACAAAATAGTTAAATTGCTTGGTAAATTGAACCCCACCAATAACTCTGATTATCAAGTCAACACTTAGAAAGTAAAAGAGTAAATTTCAACAAGGTAATTCAAAGTGATTAAAAGCATCAAGATACAGATTAAAGATACAATAAATAATAAGAATAATAAGAATAATAAGAATAAGAAAAATAATAAGAACAATCACAAGTTAAAACATAATTAAATAAGATTAAAAATCCCCTAAAAATCCAGAGTTCTGTCTTTTTCTGTAAACTGAATATTTTTGGTTTTGCTCAGACAAAACCAGCAAATGTAAATATTTCCAGAGTCTCCAAAGCAAAAATAAACAGATAATCTGCAGATTTATTAATCCTGAAAATAATTGGCAGTCACGGTTGATTCCATTTTTCCTTCAGGTCTAAGTGTGTGTTTTTTGCGTCGTTATTATTTTTCCCACAGAGATCTGGTTTGAGGATTAGTTTTTACAGGGTCGTGTTGTGGCTTGGCCCGGTGATTTCCCTGTGCCACTGATGTCATTTCATCACATGTTTCTGTCTGTTTCCCACATTTCTCGCTCATTTTTCTGATTCTCTGAGCTTCCTCATCCTCTGCTGCTGCTGTCTTCACCTCTCTGACTTCGGTTTTCACTCCTATCGTCATCTCTTGTGCTTTTGGCTCGTTTTCATTTGTCTTTTCTTTTCTTTTTTTGTGTCTTTTGCTCTCCATTTCTCCGGCTGTGTTGAACCTGCTCAGATGATCGTGAAGGCTGAGCTGGTGGACTACCCTCAGGACGAAGGCCCAGTTAGACCAGAAAACAGCCAGTCCAGCAAAATATGTTCTGTCCAGTAGCTGGAAGTATGTCTCCAGGTCCAGAGATTTATATCGTCACCCTGTTAAAATAATAGGCCTAAATCAACTATGGATGATGCTGCCACGTCTGGTAAACTCACTTTAATCCTGAGTTAAAAGGATCAGACTCTTTATGTCCTATAGGACATTTTACTGAGGACTTTTTAGTTGTTTTTTTTTTTTTGCCTAAATTAAGATTTTTAGGATAAAATAGACAATTTAACAAGTTTTCATGATGTGGCTGTTTCAAAAATCAAGAATCAATTTCTACTTGTTTACTAAAAAATAATATAAAAATTGTAAAATTAAAAAAAAGGTATATTATGAAAAATAAAATGTCAAAAATGTCAAAATTAAATAAAACATCATGTCAAAAATATATTAAAAACATAATAAAAAATAAGAAAATATGAAATATTTGATGTATGAAATATATGGAATATGAAAAAATGAAAATAAGAAATAAAAAAATGAAATATAAACGATCCCTTAAAATAAATAAAATGGAAAAAAATGCAGATAAAGCTTTAAACATGATTCTTGAATCATTTTCTACTGGTAAGTGGTAAAGGTTTTAGAATATAATGCTTTATAGTAATTTAGGCTATAATGATTCATTTTATTTTACCTTTTCTGGAAATTTGGTTAAAATCTAAAATATATATGCATGAAAATTATCATTCTGGGAAGAATGTAAGAAAAGAAAACTAGGAATAAAATAAAATAATTATTAGAAAAATATTTTAGAAGAGAATCATTACATACAAATCAATGAAAAAGTAAAAAAAAATACAATGTTAAGTAAAATTTAAGAAATACAAAATTGTATTATGAAATAAGAAAAAAACATCATAAATAAGATATAAAAACATAGTATGAAAAAAATTAAACACAAAAAACAGTAAACCGTGTCATCACTTCATTGAAAACTTGCCTCATCTCAGGTTTTTGAGTTACGTTCAATAAGAAACAGGCAAAGAGCTGGAAAAGTGATGAAAAAGGAGCTGATATTAGTTTAACTTAACAACAGGTAAGTTCAGAGTTTTACTATTGAATGAAAGAAGAGTTTAAACCAGGTTTAAAGTTGACTAGAATGTTCATGAATTGGCCTAAAGTCACTTTATGTTACATTAGTGACATCACAACGTTCTATTACTATTAATAATAACTATATAACTATTAAAAGTTGACTAACTCCATTATTTCAGCAGGGTGATGATGTTGAATCTGTTAACAGCCAGTAGCTGTGTAGTTGTAGTCTCTAGTCTAGTTTACATTTAGACTCCATCACACTAATAGAACCTCGTCCCACCTGTTTGTTGCAGTCTTATCAGACACTTTGACAGTATTATGCTAAACTGTCTGAAGAATCTAAGCTATGTGGGTTTTGGTTGTTGGAGAATGATGTGGTGAGAAAAACCTTCATGACGGGAACAGACGTGACTCTAGTTTGACCCCACGTCTGGACCCGAGAGAACAAACATTTAGACCATTTATCATTATTTAAAGGCTGCTGTCAGTCTGGAGATTGCAGCGTGTGACTTTTTCACTGAAAAGTTAATATCTTTTTAATCAGAAGTAGCTCGATTCTGTTCTGATTAATCTGCCTGTTATTGAATTGTTGATTCATAAAATGGTATAAAATGTGGATCAGTGTTTCCTCAAAGCTGAAGATTTAACCTAAAATGTCTTTTTTTTATCCAGACCAACAGTCCACAACCCAAAGATCATCAGTTTACTATTACAGAAGAATAAAGAAACCAGAAAATAATCAGAGAAGAGAAGCTGGAACCAGAGAATTTGGACATTTTCCTATTAAAAAATGACTCAAATTGATTATTTGATTATCAAAATAGTTGGTGATTAATGTGATAGTTGGCAATTAATCGATTAATCGATGCAGCTCATATACATACAGATGATTCAATTGGTTATTGTTACTATATATATATTTATTTATATATATATATATATATATATATATATATATTTATTTTTATATATATATATATATATATATATATATATATATATATATATTATATAGAGTAAAGTTCCTTTTGTTTTGTCTTGCAATTGAAGTTAATTAACTAATTATGATTAACTAATTAATAATAATGATGATTACAATTTGGCAGTTTTTCTTCAAAATGATTCAAATCCATTAATCAATTATAAAAAAATAGTTGCAGATTAATGTCATATTTGGCAAATAATCAATTAATTGATTAATCATATCCTAAAGCTCAAAATCTATGCCTTAAAACCATCAGGACGTCTGTGAAGTTGTGATGTCACACCATTCACTCCCCATTCAAATCAGCCAATCAGACGAGCAGCTCATTAATATAAATGAGACAAAAAGATGCAGAGAGAAGCTTGAAAAAGCAGATATAAAACCATATTTAGATTATTTTAAGTTTAAAATGATAAATGTATCTCCTTAGTGACGTCACAACTTTCTTCACTGTCGTGAGCTCTTTCCATCCTCGTGAAATTCCAGTTCAGAAATGATAAACAGCGTAGAATTCTATTGAATAGTTAAATATTAAATATTTTGCTCAGTCCATGTTAGTCACAATTTATAAAATCTAAATGTTTAGAGACAGAACAGCTGTTACCTCATCAGAACTCAGAGATACTCGGTGTGTTTTTTATAAATCTAAATAACTTGAGTTCTCAGCATTAAACTATGTGGAAACTTTAGTTTTTCCTGCTGCAGGTTTTTAACTACATGTGTTTTTTGTGTTAATTTTTCTGTTTTTTGGTGTTTTTCAGCGCGTGGTGAAGGCCGATATCGTCAACTACAGCCAGGACACGGTGGCCCGGACCGTCAACCCCCCCCGCAGCTCCATGTGTGTGGTGCAGTGACACACACACACACACACACACACACACACACACACACACACACACACACACACACTCTTACAGATGTAAAGTCATCTCCAGTCAGTATTCCATTGTTTTTTTGGGTCAGATTAACTGGATGAAACTCGTTCAAACCTTTTTTTTCTGTGTTTTAAAGGAACAAACTGAGGTTAAAAGCCTGTTTTATAGTTATAATCAGGATATGAAGCAGGAAATGAACTTTACCAGGTAGTTTATATAAAAATAGGAACAGGAACCTCACAGTTTGTCACGTTTACACACATCTGTCCTTTTATTTCTGATTCACCATCATTATAATAGACTCAAGGCTTGGGATCAAGTGAATCATCAAAATATTGTGATATTTCCACTGATATTTTTCCCCTTTTTTATAAAATATATATTTTTAATTTTTGCACAGCGTCCTGCTGTCTAATCTTCATTTTACAGTTTTGTTTACTATAATTACCAACTGTTGGGTGTTAAAACAGCTTTTACTATTTATTCATTTCTTTTTTTATATAGTTTTTTATTTGGACCAAAAATATCAAAGCTTTTGCACCATTTTATGAGCAGAGAAAATAACTGACTCATTATATAGTGGAATTATTATAATGTATGTATTGAACTCGATGTATCCCACAATGCATTTGGAAAAATAGTTTACAACCAAAGGTCACGAACGTCAAAATTCTCTGGTTCCAGCTTCTTAAATCTGATTATTTTCTGGTTTCTTTGGTCTTTTAGAAGAATAAACTCCATAATACACAAAATGCCTTTTTTACCAAACGCATTTACCAATTGTTTTGTAGTAATATTCTAATTAGGCTGCATCTCTTAGTCAGTTAATCAATTGGTTTTAAACTATTACATTAATGGGCAACTATTTTGATAATCGCTTAATTGATTTGAGTCATTTATAAAGAAGAAAATGTCCAAATTCTGTGTTTCCAGCTTCATTTCTCTGATTATTTTCTGGTTTCTTTAATCTTCTATAATATTAAACTGATGATCTTTGGGTTGTCGACTGTTGGTCTGGACAAAAAAATGACATTTTAGTTTGAATCTTCAGCTTTGAGGAAACACTGATTCACATTTTACACCATTTTATGAACCAAACAACTAATCGATTAATTGTTTCAATAATCTGTAGATTAATAATTGTGCAGTGCACAGTATATATTGCACAATTTACACAGAGAAATTGACTTGAGTTGTGTTTGTATTTTTTAATTTCGTTTTTGAGCTCAACATTTAGTTCTCAACATAATATACAACCATCTAGTATATTTTGATAATATCATATATCACTTTATTTCAGCTGGACAAAATCACAATATTGAGTTTTTGAAATTGTCCCAAGCCTCATAGACTGTCAGTGATTACTGGACTCATGAATGAGTATGAAGCTGGTTGTTAAAAGGGAAAATAACCAATCAGGCAATTGAAGATATATTTTTTATATATATAAATATGTTTCAGTCATTGCTCTTAGATAATCTGTTCCAGGATTATCTACGATTATATAAACCAGGGGTGTCAAACTCTGCTTGGTTCATGAGCCGCATTCGTGTAAAATTAATGGATAATTAAAAACACCTGAAAATTTCTACCCTTATTTTTATGTAGAGAAATTTGTTAGATAATTGATAAAACAGGAAAGACGTCATGAGAAAAAATGTGCAATTTCCACAATATAATGATGAATATCTTGTATTTACTATAATTAGTCCAATAAATAGTTAAATTATCTTATTCCATTGGCAGATAATTTTACTAATTTCAAGTTTGTTCAAACAAAATTAGATAAATAGTCCGAGAAAAAAAGTCCAAACTATGAGATGAAAAGACAACATTAAAGTTAACAGATTAATCTTATTTTAAGAAAGACTAGACTAAATTGAGCAAAAACAAACAACAACAAACAAATGAAATAAGTAAAATTATCTGCCAATAAGGTAATTCAAGAAAATTCAACTTAATATTGTGTTAATTGTACCAAAAACAAGACATTTTTACTTGATAAAATTTCAGTTTTTTGCGGTGCAGTTTTCCAGGATCGGACCCTTTTTTTGGCCGATTTTGGGCCCCGGGCCACGTGTTTGACACCCCTGAAAACAAACAACGAAACCAAAATGTGTATCTTTACAATCGTCCTGATGTTCTGTTGATGTGTTGAGCAGAGAAATGAATGAATTTATTTGTCTATTTGCCAACTAGCAGCAGCTTGCACTAACAGTGCTGACACCTAAACCGTGTACTGTTATTACTCATAGAAACATCTCAAGTTTACAATCTTTAAACCTTAGATTTACTGTATGCTGTTAATTAGTCAGGTTATATCCACTCTATCCCTGCTCCACACGTGCATGTTACAGATTTACGTTGGAGACAGAGGACGGTATAGATGCTGCGATATTATATAATATTATAATATAAATATATAAAGTATTGATGAAGCTAAATGACGCTCTGTGGTTTAGTAGGTTCTCACATAGCCTTACTCTACTGTCCGTTATAGAACAGAGTTTTTGCATTGAAGGACACGTATGATGCATGAAATGCTTCATAGGATCTTCATTTTCACCACATTTTATTAGTTTTACAGTGAGTAGATGAAACTGAGATGTCGTACGTTTTAAATAGTTTCTACATGTCGGTGTGATGGCGTCTGTCCACCTACCAAAGTGTCCACCCACAAATATTTGTACAATAACTCCGACATTCGAGAAGCTCATTTAAATTGACTAGAAGTTCTGAGTGTGTAAATAAAATGTAAAACGAGTTACAGGAATGTACAGTTTAAAGTGAATGTTTAGTCCACGTTTGTGTTTCTGAATAAAAATGCTACATGAAAAACACTAAATGCTTTTTAGCGTTTGTTCGTGACATTCTTTGGAAAAAAATATTTCAATTAGGATTTTTTTTTTTTGTATTTATTTGCTTATTTTATATTTATTTTCATTGGGGCAATACAAATTAACACAATGTCACTAGGCAAGTTATGTAGTTTTACTTACAAAGATTATTGATGCTGATGCTGGTTTTAAATGCAAAATGCAAAATTAGATTTTGTATTAGGGCCAGTGAAAAAAAAATTAAGTGTTTTTTTTGTTTAGTTCAGTCAAAAAAAAGTCAGAATTCTGCGATTTTAGTCAGAATTCTCACTTTTTTCACAACTGAAAATATTTTAAGGGGTTAAGGAGTAACATCCACTTTTTCTCAGAACTGCAAACAAATTCAGTGGTAATTTCAAGATGTTATTTATATTTAGATATAAATAAAAGTTGGAATGAATAAAAAACATTTTCAGTCAGATTTCAGTTTTTTTTTAATTTTTGCATTTTTTTTTGCATTTTTTTGAGAACTGAAAAAAGGAATTTAAGGGGTAAATTTACATTTTTTGTTTCTAGAATAACTTAAAAAAATCGGTGGGAATTTCTTTTTTTTTCAGTGGTCCTAATACTATATAAATTCCTTAAAAGTTTATGAGCAGGCAAAATAGTTTTTTCAGTGGCCCTAATATTCTACTGCACATTAAAAGTACAGACTGAGGTACAACATTATGAAAATAAACAGAGACTAATTTCATGCATGTAGAGTTTTGCTTTGGTTTGTATCTGATGCCTAAATGTTTAACATATTTCTAATATTTCTGACATGTTTGAGTTTTACCATCTTTCATTTCTCAGAAGTTTTCTTGGTTTCTTTCTAACTTTTTACTCCACGATGACATTATCAGCAGAATTAGACCCTGGAGGCAGCGATGAGAACTGGACTCTAGCGGGTCAGGACTCTGCAGATTAAGGACCCGTGTGTTGAAATTCAAGTCCTGAAACTTGACCACGATGGAGATCCTGGTCTCTACAGACCCTGCTAAGTCTCCGGCGGCTAATGAGCCACCTGGTCTTTGTTCAGTAAATCTGCCCTGAATCGTCCTGTAAATCCACTCGTGGACAGCGAGACAAACGGCTTCATAAACGCTTGTAAGCTGCATTAATTAATCACTTCAACAGCTTTTGTTGCTGTCACACCACTGTAAGAGGCCTTTTTCCTGTGGATTTAAGTACGTTTGAAACCACAGAGACAACAACACAAAGACAGTATCTTTACAGGAATCTCTGGCCTGTTTTTTTTTCCTTTTTTTTTTTATCTTGGTCCAGGTGTTGTTGGAGTTTGCTGCTCGTCAGTCGGGGTCATTCCAGCACACGTGCACGGTTCCAGCCCACGTGCACGGTCTCGCTCCAGCGGACGTCTTAGAGGCGTCTCGGCGGAGTCTTTGTCAGAAGCGTCAGCGCCGCTGACAGCCGGGACCGAGGCTGCAAACGCTGCTGCTGTTTGGACAGGTGTTTCACAAAGAAAACAACCACAGCCTGGAAACAGGCCTTAGAGATGAGGAGGAGGAGGAGGATGATGATGATGATGATGATGATGAGGATGACGTTCACGTCCCAGAAGACGGAAGGAAGGAGCATCAGAGACGTTTGACGGATTTGAAGAAAGTCAAGAGGGAGATTTACGTCGAGATGAGTTTATCAAGCTGTTCCTGCAGCTGCAAGTGATTCATTTTGGTTTGTTCTCTCTACTTTAACATGTTATTTAATATTAAGTCAACAGCTGGGACACATTAAATTTGCTCAACATATATATATATATATATATATATATATATATATATATATATATATATATATATAATGTGTATATATGTGTATATATATATATATATGTATATGTATGTATATATATGTATATATATATATGTATATATATATGTATATATATATGTATATATATATGTATATATATATATATATGTATATATATTTGAAAAAAACTTAAAAATTTAAATATTTAAAAAAAACATTTTTTTACTTTTCCCCCCAAAAAAGAAATATATATGTACTTATATGTACAATATTTTCAAAAACAGATTTCAAATTTTTCCAAAATAAAACGTATGTATATTTTATACAAATATACAAAATAAAAATATACATGCATATATAATATCCCAATTGTTTTTTACAATAAAAATAATTTCTAAAATTATATATTTAAAAAAATCTCTCACATATCTCTCTCTGTCTCTCACATATATATATTTGTATATTTTTCCAAAAGAATGTATATACATATATATATGTATTTTTTTAAATATATAGTTTTGCAACAAAAAATATATTTTCAAAAACAAAATTAAAAAAATATATTTTTTCCGAAAAATTGATATATTTTTAATTATTTTTTAAAATAGATATGTATATTAAAAAAAATTAACATGTATTAAAAAAAAATAATATATATATTTTTGTTGGTCAGGTAATAACAACCACATCCTGTTTGCAGCTTAAAAACGTTTTTCCCCAAAAATTCCAGACAGAAACATCCTCCGCTTTCAGGCCCAGAGACGTTTGACGGATTTGGCGAAAGTCGGGAGGGCGATTTACGTCCAGATGAATTTGTCGAGCTGTTTCGGCGGCTGCTTGTGACTCATTTTGGTTTTTGTCTGTTTGCTCTCCACACACCAGGGGAGCTGCAGGTAAACACACAGCTGCTCCATGTGTTTGTTAACATTTAGCCCGACGCTGGGACACGTCGAATTCGCTGCCGACTTTGTCGTCTCAGAATAAGTTTCTGGTCTCTGGCTCCACTCGGAGCTGCGTTTTCTCTGGGATCCAACGGGCAAATGTCCCGCTTTCTTCCTCCTGTGTCTGTGTTTCTCGTTGCTGAAAAACCCTGCGATGACAAACCCAGAAAACCACACACGACAGCCTGGTGAGAGGGAAGAGGGGCCATAGTTGTGGCTTCGCTGCTGCTGCTTGTTGTTTTTGTGTTTTTTCGTCAGGGCCAACACCCTTCGTGATTTACTCATTCACTCTCTCTCCTTCCGTTTTTTCCACCTGCGTCGAGTGCCAGGACCCTCAGCAGAGTCCAGGACTGAGTCAGGACTGTGATGGGCTCCAGGCCCCCCTGGTCCCCCCTCGTCCCCCATATTGGATCCTGGTCTGGACTGACAGGTCGGGGTCTGACGGGTCCAGAAGTGCAGTCCAGTCATTCAGAACCTGAGGATCTGAATTTTACTTGAGAATAAGCCATAATTAAGAATTTTCTTCTAGAATGAATAAAAAACAACCTTTTTCAGTTCTAGAATGAATAAATGTAAAAAAATAAAATGAGGGATAATTATCTTGAGTTCTAAGAAGAAAGGCAGAATTCTGACTTTTCTAGATTGGGGGGAAAAAAGGAAAAAAAGATTTTTAAAAATTTAAAAAGTGTAATTTTCTTTATTAAAAAAAATTCAGAATTCTGGAAGCATTTTTTTTTAGAATGGGGGAAAAAAAGAATTAAAAAAAAGAATGTAAAAATGTTATGTTTTTCAGTTTTCAGTCAGAATTTGGACTTTTTTCTGGAATAAATTAAAGGAAAATAATAATTACTCTAGAAAACAAGTCAAAATTCCAACTTTTTTATAGAATGAATAAAAAACAAAATTTCTTTTACTTCTGAGATAAAAAGTCAGAATTCTGAATTTTCTGAAATCTGAAAAAAAGGGGTAAATTTCAATAATTCTAGAAAATATATTAGAACTGGACTTAAATAAAAAAATATCCCTTAAATCTTTATTTTTTTGAGTTCTGAGGAAAAAAAAAATCTGAATTAATAAAAGTAAAAAAAATAATAATTTTAATAATTCTAGAAAATAAGTTTGAATTTGGGATTTTTTTTCTCAAATGAATAAAACAATGTAAATTAATTTTCTGAAATCTGAAAAAAGGGGTTAATTTCAATAATTCTAGAAAATATATTTTGTTTTGAGAAAAAAATCTGAATGTTGAATAAATGAATAAAAGTAAAAAAGGTTAATTTGAATAATTATAGAAAATAAGTCAGAATTCAGATCTTTTTTTTCTAGAATAAAGAAAAAATGTATCCTTTAAAATATATTTTTTTCCAACACTATATATATTTTTTCGGGCAGAACGGGGCCAACACCCTTCCTGATTTACCCTCTCACCCTATTCTGTTTTTCCATCTGCATTGAGTGGTTCCAGGACCCTCAGCAGAGTCCAGGGAGCAGCAGGACTGAGTCAGGACTGTGAGGAGCTCCAGTCCTTCCTGGTCCTTCCTGGTCCTTCCTGGTCCCCCATACTGGCTCCTATAGTCCAGCAGGAAGAAGACTGACAGGTCGGGTCCAGAACTACAGTCCAGTCATCAGTGGTGTTATTTCAGTTTTAGACAGGAACTCCTAAGAGGGTCAGGGGTTAGAAAAATCTGAAAATATAACTGAATGCAGTAATTTGGTGTGATTTGAGAACAAAATCATGAAGCTATAGATTATTAGTAATAACTATTAATGCAAATATCATTCAAATGTCGCTAAAGGGAGATTTTTTAACATATGAAGGACAAATCTGCTTCAGACAAGTTTCTGTGATTATTAAAACAATGAGAAATAGTCTCAGTAAGAACCTCAAACCTCAGCTCATGCTCAAAAAATACATGTTGCAGTTATAATGATCTATTAAATCTAACATTTCCTGAGTAACACGAGTCCTACTCACACAACGTAGAGTCCAACTTGTAAATGCAGCGACATGCAACATGTGGGATGTTTTATTTAACGTTAAAAGCCCTAATTATAACAGAAATGTGTCTTCTCCAGTCAAACTATGATACCTTTAAAACACAGAAACGACTCCTCTGTCAGTCATTCAGAGCCTGAGGGACCAGCAGCTTTCACAGAATCTCCTCCTCTGTTGTCACTGGACGTTTATAAGTGGACGTTAAACTGTGAGAACTCAGGCTTCCTTTTTATTTTGTATTTTTCGAGTGTCCTGCGAGGTGCCGTGTTTCTGCACAGCCTGAAAACGCACATGATTTATTTTAAGGGGCGAGGATGTGGGCATTCAGAGGGGTCATATTTATAGTCTGTTGGTCTGGGGAGAAAAGCTGCCAGTAAAAGCAAGAGATTCCTGAAAAAAGAGAGAGAGAGAGAGAAGCACAGGGACAGAAAACTGAAAGTCTCTTTAGAGGACATGCATGAGTGCTATTTTCAGTGGAGTGTAATGAATAACACTTAAAAACTGAATCAGTCCTGTATCAGATGGCAGATGCAGACGAGAAGAGAAGCAGCATCAAAACCAGAGACTTTTTACTTTATTCTCTCAATGTAACTAAACTAAATTAAACTGTCACTGTCTGCACTAATATCAGAATTCACATGAAAACAGACTGTGACAGAAGGTGAAGAAGCAGCTTTAAGGGAAGCTGAGACAGGAAGACGTTCTCCTCTTTGCACAGGACCAGACTTTTATTATATATATTTCTCATTTTATCCTGACAGCTAATTATCACTTAAATTATTATTCGGTCATTGTCTCAGGTTGATAATTAAGCAAATCAGCTGTTCACGACTATTCAATAGCACCAGTGGTGGAAAAAAATCTACATTTACTCACTTTTTACCATTTAATTTTTAATTAATTTAATTTAATTTAATGCTAGAAAAAAGGTTTTCTATTATTTTACTAGAATTATAAAAAAATCAAAAATAAAATTGTTTAAAAAAATTCTCAGAACTGGAAAAAATAAAAAAATTCATTTTTTTAAATAAATTCATTTTACCTTTTTTTTTTTTAGAACTGGCCAAACAATAAGGGTATCTTATCTTTCTTATAATATAAATTAATAAAAATAAAGTACCCTTAGAATATTTTAGTTCTGAAAAAAAATAAGATTTTTTTTAGAGGTTTTTCTAAAATTAATTTTGAAAAATTTTCTCTGGGGAAAAAAAGCTGAATTAGAAAAAATTCTCAGCAACAGGAAAAAAAACTTTTTCAAATTTAATCTTTTTTTCAGAACGAGACAAACATTAAGAGCTAATAGCTTTGTTATAATATAAATTAATAAAAAAAAATATTTTTTGCAGAACTAAATTCTGACTATTTTTCTAAAATTAATTATGAAAAAATTTACTCATTTTTTTCTGAAAAAAAATGAAAAAAATTCTCAGAACTGAAAAAAACATTAAGCAGGTACATTTTTTAATTCATTGTATCTTTTTTTCTAGGAACTGAAAAAATGAATAATTCTTTTTTTTTAATAAAATGAGTGAAAAATATTTATTTTTTGGATAATATAGAAAAAAATATATAAATACATATGTATATAAAGCAATACATATATATTACTCAAATATTATATATATATATATTTCATATATATATATATTTCATATATATATATATATGTGTGTGTGTGTATTCTTTGAAGCTCCCTTTAAGTCTCCCTGAGACAGTGACTGAAGTCTCTTCTATGAATCTGATGATGAATGAACTGTTCAGAGTTAATAAATGAGACGTTTATAGGACTGAACAGATCATGTGTTTGATGAAGGATCCTCTGTTCCAGACATAATAACATGATGATGATGATGAAGATGAAGATGACGGTGTATAAATAACAGCGGCAGCAGTTATCTCAGCTCTCTACCTCCAACAAAGCCTCTTTTTTTCTGGGTGGGACCAGAGTTTAGTGTCAGTGCAGCATCTGTTGAAGATGAATCTCCATAAAGAGATAATGGGCAGAGTAAGAATATCAGCCTTCAGATTACAGGCCATCACTCAGCCAGACTCCTCTGTCTCTGCTGCTTTGTGATTCCTGCCTCATTGTCCCAGAAAATACTTTGGATACAAAACCCGATACCAGAGCTATTCAATGTTTTAAGTGCTATTCATTACAGCTGAGTGAAAATCACATTTATCCACAGATGACACTTTGGGGCTTTTGTACAGATACTTACAGCAAAGTGTGAATATAGACGTTCCACTGTGGCGTTTCTCTGAGGTGGGAAAGTTTGGCTCTGGGATTAAATAATTTCCCCTGTGGAGAAAAAGAGATGCATCGTCGCCAAAAGGAATTTAAAATTATTGCTAATTACAGTGGGTTATATCCCTTCTGGATTTGTGGAAGTATGTTAATTCCATGTTGAAATCGGCCTCAAATTATGTCTCATCACTCTGACAGATGGAACTTTACACTCCACACTGAAAAAAATTATTCTGATCCATTTTTATAAATGTTCTATGCTTTTATCTGGTTCATTTAATAGATTTGAATGTGTTATTGAATCATAATCATGGTTTTAATTAATTCTAAAATGTCCTTCCCTTCCCTAAAACAAGCTAATTTAAAGTAATTAGAAAAAAAAGTCAAATATTTGGTTTGGTTCATTGTCTGAATGTTAAATATATTGAAGGTTAAGATACAGATAAACAGCTAAAAGTTTTAATTAGATTGGATTTAACAAATATGTAGAAATTAAAGTATTATATTGACTGAATCTACATATTTAATTTTAGTACCAAGAATAAGAAGTAGGATTATGTCCATCCTAATGTATTTAAGTAGAAATCTCTTTGAAAATCATAGTAAATTCTAATCAAAATAATTATTAACACAGTAATGTTACGGTAAACTATTGATGTATATTTTACAATAAATTACAGTAATCAAAGAGTTATTATATTAAAATACAGTTAATCATCTAATGCTGTAAATATAACTGAAATAATAGAATTTAATTGACTTTTATTGTTCATTTAATCGTCTAATACTGTAAATACAACTAAATTAACAGTATTTATTGACTTTTACTGTACCAATAATCACCTAACACAATAAATACAACTGAAATAACAGAATTTAGATGATTTTTATTGTACAATTAAGAACCTAATTCTATAAATACAACTGAAATCTCAGTATTTATTGATTTTTACCATACAGTAAATCACCCAATACTGTAAATACAACTAAATTAACAGAATATATCGATATTTTACTGTACTATAATCACCTAATGCAATAAACAAAAGTGAATTTACAGTATTTATTGATTTTTATTGTACAATTAATCACCAGTACTGTAAATACAACTGAAATCACAATCTTTAATTGATTTCTTCTTTATTTTACAGTAAAGACACAATAATAAAAGCAGAATTTTCAGTACTTCTACTGTATGAGAGGAACTTTCTGGATAATTGCTGCCAGTTCCCATAAATGTTAAGATTTTATAGTGAAGGTAAATTACTTTCATGCAACTTGATATAATAAAATGAAGTAATTTCAACATTATTCAGGTCATATTTGACTGGATAACTCATCCTCAGTTGAAACCAGTCTCTTTCTTGGTTTGAGGACTTGTCAGATTCGTTGATATTTTCCTGACGTCCGTGACTGAAGCTTCAGCTGCAGATTTTACCTCCAGAGACGTTCTCTGAAATCAGGAAAAGCTGCAGAAGTGAGTTGAAACTCTGAGGACAGAAAGTGTGTGTGTGATGTGTGTGTTTTCCAGCAGGTATGTGTGTTTCATGCTGATTTTTCTGATGTTTTCACACACATCATCAGTGGAAACCACTCACAGGTTCAGATTGACGTCAATGTGTTTCTGATGATTTCCAAAGGGAAAAGTGTAGAAATCAATGTTCTGATCCAAAAGAAGAAGAATAAATACCACGCTACATTTAGCAAAACCTGAAGGTGAAGAGTTTTTGTGCAAAATATGATCGACGAGGTGAAACAAAACTAAAATGATGTGGAGGTGATGGTGAGGAACCAGAGAAGCAACAACAGATGTGAAGCTACAGTAAATAATCATGGTTTTATCTGAGATTATATTTTTATAACCTGGCCTCATCTCAACCTAGATTCCATTCAAGCAACAAAGCAAAGTGAATTTGTATGCAAGGATACAAGGGTATACTCTGTAAATATCTGTTACATATATATATATATATATATATATATATATATATATATATATATATATATATATATATATATATATATATATATTACATTGTATTTTCATTACATTTCCTTTATATATAACTTTATATATAACTATAGGCATTCTATTCTCCTATTCTATTCTTTATTCTATTCTATTTTTCTATTCCATTCTATTCTCTATTCTATTCTATACTAGACTATTCTATTGTATTCCATTCTATTCTTTATTCTATTCTATTCTATTCTATTCTCTATTTTCTATTCTATTCTATACTATTATATATTATTCTTTATTCGATACTATTCTATATTATTCTTTCCTATTCTATTCTATACTGCTCTATACTATTCTTTATTCTATTCTTTTCTATTCTATTCTATTCTTTATTCTATTCTATTCTATACTATTCTATACTATTCTTTATTCTATTCTTTTCTATTCTATTCTATTCTATTCTATACTATTCTATACTATTCTTTATTCTATTCTATACTATTCTTTATTCTATTCTATTTTATTCTATACTATTCTTTATTCTATTCTATTCATACAGCAGTTCCCTGAGATACAAACATCCGACTTACAAACATTTGTAGATATGAACATTTATGACTCACGTCCATAAATGTTCATAAAATCTCATAAAACGTGTTTGCAAGTTCATTTCTTCATACATCACTTCCATATTTCACCGTTTACGTACAAGTTAACGTTATTTAGCACGGCCGATACAGTAAAGGCCGGTCCTAGTGGCAAAAAGAGTAAAGCGAGTGATGAAATTTAATAAACAACAACTTACAAATAATTCAGCTTTATATTCTATTCTATTGTATTGGTGAGTTGGGCTCTGACTCTATACACGGACGCTATATTCAAAAATAATTTAAATATACATAGAATTAATAGTGAGTATCAGGGTCTTGATGAGATTTTAACATATACGTCAATGAAATCTAAAGACAATAGTGCATATTATCAGTGGTTTAGAGAGTATTTAATCAGCTGGAGGGTCACTCTGTCCTGTAGATGAACAAAAAAGGTTCAGGAAAGTCAGTTTCAGAGCAGGAATTCCATATCTTATATGTTAAGGGCTTCTCAGCAGGGAGGATTCCGGCTGTCGAGGAGAATCATCCCAGATCCTCCGGCCTGAACAAGCAGGACACCAACCACATATATGTATATTTATATATATTTATATAGAGAGTCCAACGGGACACTGGCAGCAAAAAACCTTCAACATCACCAGATTTCTCCTGAAACGTTTGAAAGACTCAACACTTTTGCCAGGACCAGAAATCGCAAAAAAAAACCCAAAAAGCGTTGATGTAACGCGAGGTGACGTTAGAATTCCTCTCTCTGTCCAACACCATGGGGCCAGTGTGGAAAAACCTGAACGGTGTGATTTTATTTTTTCAGAGAATCCATCAAACGACGGCGTCCCGATCCCTTCGTGAAGGGTCTAATCAGAACCAGAACCTCTAACCCGAGGCCTCAAAGGTCATCCACCAAACAAGCGACGTGGAGGAAATCATCGATGGAAACGAAGGCTGTAAAGAGCCGAGGCTGAAAAACAAGGCTGAGCTGTTCACTTCTGATTTAAAAGCTGCTTTTGTCTGTGTTGCTGCTGGCTGCCGACGTCTGTTTCCATCCCTCGACCTGCAGCGAAGGTCCACTACAACTTAATAAGTCTTTAATGTTTTCTTACTTATGGAGCCGCTGATTTATTGACTCCAAACGTCCTTTTTTCTCTTTTCCCTGCTGTTATAACATATGAAATCACTCCTAAGTAGCTCCTAATTCACCGTGATGGTTACAGAAAGTGATGACGCTGGACGCCATGGACCCGGCGAGGAGAAGTGGCGGCGTCACAAAAGAAGAGGAGGAGGAGGAGGAGGAGGAGGAGGAGGAGGCGTGGGCTCGGGTTCCGTGTGCAGGCTGTTGTGTGAAGTGTCTGGTGATTGCCAGGCTGTTGTTGGAGGCCGAGGACAGAGAGGTGAGAGGCAGGTTAATCACCTCAGAGAGAGAAGCTGGAGATGCTTTACACCACGCTTTGTCATGCCAATGGATCCGGTTTCTACTAGAGAGAGAGAGAGGGGAGGGCGGCGGCAAGATGGCCGACGACGGGACGGGTCCGTTCCTGAAGCTGCTGCATCCAGCACCAAGACGGAAGTGACACAGCTAGAATAGAAATAATAAAAGATAATCTCATAAATTATCTTAGTTTTTTTCTTTCAGGCCGGACGTGTTTGCAGTTTCATGCATTTAACGATCAGAGACGCACGAGTCAATCCTGTTAAAAGTCGTTTTCTGTCACAGTAAAAGATAAGAAATCTTAAGTGAAAATATCTTTATGCTATTGCTAATTGCATTAGCAAAGATTATACTCAGACTATATATAAAGATAAATACAATATAATACAATATAATATAGGATAGATGCACCATATGTATAAGATAGATACGATACATTGAGTAGAGTTATTGCACATGAAAAATTATTATACAGATGCAGTAACGTTTTTTTTTTGTTTAGTTTGCAATTAGTCCAATAGCATTATCTCGTTCCATTAGCAGCTTTTACTTTAACATACTTTTTTAAAAATGTTTTCTCATATTTTTGACTTTTCATTTAATAATTATTTACATGTTATCTATTTTATATATATTCCATCTTTTTCCATCTAATGTTATTTTGGATGATTATTGGCAGATTGGGAGATTTTTTCTATATCATAATTTTGACCTTTTTTTCTAATATTTTTTATTCTCCTTTTTACATTTTATCTCATCTTTTTACTTTGTATTTTATACATTGTCTAATATACATATATATATTTACTTTTTATTTTATTTTTTTTTGTTTTTTTTTGCATATTTTGACTTTTTTTTATCTCATAATCAAAATAAGTATATAAGTGTATAATTAGTAGTAGTAAGTAAAATAATAAAGATCAATATCAACTTTTTTTTAGTTTTACGTAGTGTTTTTCATGCAGAACAATCTGAAAAGTTCAGGAAATTACATCAATTTACTGTGATTCAGCCTTTAAAGCAGTAACAGACACTTCTACTATAACAAAATATCAAAATCCAAGTCGATATCTAGTCTCATACTTTAATAAATCACCCAGACGTACTTATTTTATGTCTAAATTCCAGAAAACTAATGATATTCCAGTCGGCCTCAGCTGGACTTCATGTTAATGCTAATGGACTAAAACACATTAGTCTGAGTCCCAACATCCCAGCTTCTATCAACACTCACCTTAATGGGACTGGAAGGTGTTCCGTGTGGAATCGCTGCTTTTATACACATTTAATATTCATATAAAACCAGATGAAGTGTTTCAGCCTCGGTCCCGGCTGATTAGAACCGAACCGGCACCAGACGGCATCACGGTCCACAGCAACTTTAACGTAAACTTTCTCTCAGACGTCACATGCATTAGTGGAGTCTGAAAAAGCAGGAACACCTGCCTCCATCCACTAAACTGCACTGGCACCTACTTCCTTTAGGGTTTTATTCAAAAAATTATAATTTTCCTTAGAGTCTCACTTCATGTGAACATGTGGGAAACAGCAGCTAATACAACACTGGCAGCAGTTAATAAAACACTGGCAGCAGTTATCCAGATAATTATTTTTACAGTAGAAGTTCTGTTCTTCTGTTTACAGTACTGTGTCTTTACTGTAAAATAAATAAAACAATTAAATACTGTGATTTCAGTTATATTTACAATACTAGTGCAGTGCCTGTATATATTTCTATAGAAAAATGGATGCTTTAGTCAATTTCTGATGTTTAAATGAGAGTGTTTCATAGTCCTAATAGACTAATTGTACATTAGGTAAGACATGGTCATACATTGAGATAAGGAGAGGCATGAAAATACAGTTATTGTAAGAAAAAAGGCTGCATCTATGTTGATATTTCAGATCTAAGTCTACATAATAAGTGATACTTATGATAAATCTCTGACTTGGTCCTTTTTCCTGTATAGTGACTTTACTATTATGAGTTTAGGCCCAGATTCTGTGGGCTGTGAACACATCTTAGAGTAATATCTGCGTTAGATACTTTCGTTTTGTCGGCTGCATCGATCGGTGCAGGAAGAGACGGTTCAACTGAGCTTTGAATTGTAATGAAAGCGCTGGGCAGCAACATGAGGAGGAGCTGTGATATGGAGCTTTACACTGGAACTAAAACACTGCTGCAGGGTAGTACGTCAATTTTTGTATATATTTTTTTGTGGTATAAATGTGTTTATTATACATGTATCAAAGAAATGTTCCGACTGGGAATTGAACCCAGGTCTGCTGCTTAAGAAAAAAAATGGCCGCCGCAACACAGCAATGAATCTTGACTTTTAATTATAATAACAATAATGAGGTTTTGAACATCCATCCAAAAATTCCACAAAAATGGATACACAGCATCTGTGTAGTCAGGTATAAGATAGATGCTGTTTATTTTCATTGATAAATTGAATTAAATAGAAATAGAGATTAGACAGAAAATATAAGGTGTATTTTTTTAATTCATCATAGACAAAAAGTCAGAATTCTGACTTTAATCTCTGAAGTATTTATTATTATACTGCACCAATTATCCATGAAGTTACTGTAGTTATTTTTTTACAGTAGTAATAAGGTACATTTCTTTACAGTATTGTATGTACTACAAAATAAAAACAAAACAAAACAATTAAATATTGTGACTTGCTTGTATTTGAAGTATTAGGTTATTAATTGTACAGTATAATCAATTAAATACTGTGATTTCAGTTGTGTTTACAGTATTAGGTGATTAATTGTTTTATAATACAGTAACTTTTTGACTACTGTGATTTTCTAGAGGAATACTTATGTGATTTTAGCTGTAATTTACTGTAAATTATACATCAATCTATATATAATAATAATTTACAGTAACAGTGTTTAACACAGTAAATAACTGCAGATTTCACAGTAAACTTAACTCTAAATATATCATTTTAAACTGATTGTACTTATATTCTTTCATTACTTGCAGAATATTTATTTTGAGTAGAATTTACTTTAATTATGTAGATTTAGTCAATGTAATAGTTTAACTCCTACATATTTAAGTTAAATCCAATCTAATTAAAACTTTTATCTATTTTTCTGTATAATTTTAACATTCAGACAATGAACCAAAGCAAATATTTTACTTGATAGGTGATTAATTGTATTATAATGCAGTAATTCTTGCGATTTATTGTAAAATATACAGCAATCTTCTGTAATAATTGTTTATAATAATGTTTAACACAGTAAATTAATGCAGATTTTACAGTGAATCCTAAAGGTTCTTGTCTATATTTCATTCATTCTTCCAGGCCTCATGAATCCCGTCGTTATTTTTCATCTGAACAGAGGAAACGGTTGATTTACAGATTTACAGAAACGGCCCCAGCAGGTAGATTAACAAAAGCAGAAATGCTGATATTTACTTTTTTAGCAGCAGAGTTCCATTAAAAGTTCCTGGTATGTTATTCCTCCGTTTATTTTCACATCCACTGAACACATTTAGTTTTTTTGAAGTTCATTAAGTAAATGAACAGGTGTTTCCCCCCCTTAAAGTCTATATACGCCACTAATGAGCCAACTTAAGTGTGTTTAAATTATTAGGCAATTAGAGACGGGAAATGTAGAAAACGGCGAACACAGGAAGACATTAGTGTGTGTGTACAGCAGCTTGGACAATGTGGAGTTTTCAGCGTTAAACGTCATCATTAGCAATTAAACACTTATGAAAAATGGCAAAGTTTAAAAAGCGATGTTTGTTCTGCTCCAAATTGACCACGAGGCTCATTCGGGGTTAATTAGCCCCTTTATTAATGTAGTGCTAATGAATAAAAAAATAAGCTGCCGCTGTTTTTTCTGTGGGAGGTTTCCGTCGTTTACGGGGTAAAAGTCGAGGAAAAACCAACATGTTTGTGGTGAACTTTGGGTAAAATGCTGCTGGTTGTCTGTGGAGCCACAGAGGATTATTGATGCAGGATTTAAACTTTATATACATGTAGATAATTAAATAAATATAGTATATGAGGCTCTGTATTAGAAACCAGATGTTAAATTTGCTGGATGAAGACACAAATGTTCTGATTGTAACATAAACAGATCAAACATATCCTAAAATCATGAAATTATGAAATAAACCAATACAATTTATGAAGTTTTAGGGTTAACAATGATTATCTCATATTTGACATTAGGAGCCAAGATGTGTACTAAAGTGTCCTTTAAGAGCCAAAACACATGTTGAAGTGCCCTCATCAGCCAAACAGTGTGCTAAAGTGCCTTCTATGAGCTGGATTATGTGCTTAAGTGTCCTCTTGGAGCCAAGACATGTGCTAAAGTGTCTTCTAGGTGTCAAAATGTGTGTTAAACTGCCCTCTAGGAACCAAAACACATGTTAAAGTGCCCTCACAGGAGCTAAAAAGTGCGTTAAATTCCCCACATGGCAGCCAAACGTGTGCTAAAGTGCCCTCTATGAGCCAGAACATGTGCTATAGTGCCCTCTTGGAGCCAAAACATGTCCTAAAGTGTCTTCTAGGTGTTGTAAAGTGTGCTAAAGTGCCCTCTAGGATCCAAAACACATGCAAAAATGGCCAAAATGTGTTTAAGAGCCCTCTACGAGCCAAAATATGTACTAAAGTGTCCTTTTAGAGCCAAAACACATGTTGAAGTGCCCTAATGGCAGCCAAAACATGTGTTTAAGTGCCCTCCAGGAGCCAAAATGTGTAGTTAAGTGTTGATTAAGAGCCAAAAGGCATGCTAAAGTGCTGTCTTGAAGCCAGAACCTGCTAAAATGCCCTCACAGTGTCAGAATGTGTACTAAAGTGCCCTCTAAGAGCCAAAACACATGTTAAAGTGCCCTCATGGGAGCTAAAAAGTGTGTCAAATTCCCCACATGGCAGCCAAACGTGTGCTAAAGTGCCCTCTATGAACCAGAATATGTGCTATAGTGCCCTATTGGAGCCAAAACATGTCCTAAAGTGTCTTCTAGGTGTTGTAAAGTGTGCTAAAGTGCCCTCTAGGATCCAAAACACATGCAAAAATGGCCTTATGGCAGCCAAAACATGCACTTAAGTGCCCTCTAGGAGCTAAAATATGTACTAAAGTGTTTATTAAGAGCCAAAAGGCATGTTAAAGTGCCATCTTGGAGTCAAAACGTGTGCTTAAATGTCCATTAAGAGCCAAAACACATGTTAAAGTGACATTTTTTGGAGCCGAAGCATGTGCTAATGTGTATTCTATGTGTCTAAATATGTGCCAACGTGCCCGCATGGCAGGCAAAACAAGTGCTAAAGTGCCCTCTATGAGCCAAAACGTTGTTTTATGGTTTTATTTCAACAAAAGAAGCTTCAGCCACTTTCTTATTTTTCCCCATGGTTGGCACTTCTTCATCTCATTCAATAATTCACAGGTTGCTGGGTGAAAAAAGAGAAACCTCCGAGAAGGGGGAAAAAAAAAAAAAAACCCGAGCTGTCTCCTGACAAGAGGGAAGTGGGAAAACGACAAAAGCCATCACATGTGACACCGGCGCTAACAAACAGCCATCTGTCATCATTAAAGTGGCGCCTGATGTGCTGCACTTAAGGTTCACCTTGAATCTTTTATGCTCGGCCGCCAATTAAAGCCGAGCCAATTATCTGCTGAATTATTGAGTCAAATTTGGAAACCCAATCACTTATTCATAACGTTTTCTGGGCCCTGGGTGTCTCTGATGGAGAGAGTCGTCCAGAGTGTCCCCTCGTCTTTCGTGTCTTTTTCTTTTTTTTCTTTTTTCTTCTCCAGCTCGTTGTTTATTCATATTCAATAGGGGCCTCTTCCAACTCCATAACAGATAATCCTCTCGCCCGCCAAAAGTCACCTGTCTCAGGTGTGTCGAGGGAGAATGTCAAAGCTGAAACACTATCGCCGTTTAATATAATATATTTTCTTCCTTTTTGTTTCGACTTGACAGCACTTCGCAGGCTTTTTTTTCCCCTGACAGCTCCGGGAGTTCTGTTCTTCCGCCATTATGTTCAGGGGTGTGGAAACGGAATCGTGCAACAGGGGGATGTTGGTTTTTTTTAACAGGAGTCATTAATATGTGCAGGATCTGGTGTCTAATCCCAAAAACTGGCACAAAGAAGATGATGGGGGGGGGGGGCGGTGTTTTCTGTATCCTTCAACCTTCATCTTCTCCTTCTTGTCATCTGTCATCGCTGTCGACTCAACAATCGACGAGTCCGCGGATTCATTTCCACCACGGTGGAGCTGCAGGAAATAGTCATATTCTTCAGTTAAGTGAAAGCAGCAACTTGACACTGTCAACACAATAAAGAAGCTGAACTACAGGTTTTATCAACAATATGGAGCAGAGAAAGTCAAGATACTGTATCATCAGGTTATTATTGATGATGCATTCAGGTGCTATTGGTTGAAATGGAGCTGATTTGAACTATAAAACTGTAGAACCTTAAAATTTACAGTAAATAACAAATTATAATTGATGATGCATTCAAATACTATTGGTTAAGGTGGAACTGACTTTGAATATAGACTGTAAAACCTTAAAATTTACAGTAACTACCAGATTATTGTTGATGATGCATTCAGGGACTATTAACTTTAACTATACACTGTAAAAACCTTAATCTTTACAGTAATAACAGATTAATACAGTAATACTTTGAATAAACTGATGATCTTTGGGTTGTGGACTGTTGGTCTGGAGACAAAAAGACATTTTAGGTTGAATCTTCAGCTTTTGGAAACACTGATCCACATTTTACACCAATATATGAACCAAAAAACTAATATATTATTTGTTTCAATAATCAATAGATTAATGGATTATACAAATAGTCATTAATTACAGCTCTAATTAACACCTTGACCTTAACATGGACGCTGTGCATCATAGAAAGCCTTTTTCTTGATTTTGGTAACTTTAATCTTGTTTTAAGAAACAAGATTTGATCATAATTTTAACCTTTTATTGACCAATTGATTAATTGTTTTGATAACCGATTAATGCGATTAATCATTAGTTACAGCTCTAGTCCAAAGGTTCTCCAATTTTTTCACCTGTGACCTCTTAAAAAAGTAATATCTACTTATTTTTTCATGTTTTATCATTATGTTGAAATCAGTGCTCTAATAATAACCATTAGTTGCAGCTTTAAACCCTTTTGGACCCTTGTGGACTCCAATACTTCCAAAACCCTTTGTAAAAAAAACTATTTGTAGTAAATTTTATTTTTAATGTTTTTATAATGTTTTTGAAATAATCTTATTAGATTTGCCACGTTTTTCCAAACTTAGTTAATTTATATTTGACCATATCTTATAGGGTCCAAACATTTCCTTCTTTGGTGCAATAAAGTTTGTTTGAATACTGTTTATCTCACCGATTGTCAATGTTATGATAGTTTTATTAGTTTCAGCCGTAATGCAGAGATTCACCATGAACAGTAATCAGTACTTTTATTGTTTTATTTTCCTTTTTTAATGATGCATGGTTATCTCCACCTATAGAAACCCAGTGAAAACAGCCCCAGAACCCTTCTGTATTTACAGTTTCAGCAGCAGCATCTTTTGACGCCAGCGTTTCTCTGCTGATCCTCCAGCAGCTGTTAGAAAGACTGACAGCAGCTTTAATATTTGATGAGTGACTGGGGATGAACCAAAGGCCGTTCTCTGGGAGTGTGATGCAGGGAACACCCAAACCTGCTGCTATTGTTACCCCCCCGCTGCTATTCATAGGCCGGAGGATAGGGTTCTGCTCTCCCACTGAGAGTTTCACCCACCACAGAAACACAATGAGCCGCAGTAACAAAGGTGGTGTGGCCTTCTCATCACGATCATGTGAGCTGCTCCATAACGTTATTGCCAGGATGATGGACAGTTTAAATGGAGGAGAGGGCTGGTCTAGGTTTTCTAGGCCCTTCATGCAGCTGTAGATGACATTAATCTAATGCACACGCACCTCAGGCTTCAAAAGGTGTTTAAAATAAAGTGGAGGATTATATTCATTTATTTAGGGGATTATAGTTTGATTGTGTGGAGTTTTTTTTTCATGCAACATTAAGACAGCAGCATTTATAGTCAATAGAGTCAATAGAGGAGCCAAACTTTGTGCTAAAATCCCCTCTAGGAGCCAAAACACATGTTAAAGCCCTTTTGGAAGCCAAATCATGTGCTAAAGTCCCATCTAGGTGTCAAAAATTGTGCTAAAGTGCCATCATTGCAGCCAAAACATGTGACAAAGTGCCCTTTTTGGAGCCGAAACGTGCTGTAGTGCCATCTTGGAGCCAAAATATGTGCTAAAGTGCCCTCTAGGTGTCAAAAATTGTGCTAAAGTTCAATCATTGCAGTCAAAACCTGCTATAGAGCTTGGTTGGAGCCAAGATGTATGCTAACATGCCCTCTTGGAAGACAAAACAGGTGCTAAAGTGCCCTTTTGTGAGCCAAACCGTGTGTTAAAGTGCCCTCTAGGAGTGAAAATGTGTGCTAAAGTGCCTTCTAGGAGCAAAGTGTCCACTTGGGAGTTAAAAAGTTTGCTAAAGCGGCCTCTGGGAGGCAAAACATGTGCTAAAGTGCCTTCTTGGTAGCCAAAATGTGTATTAAAGTGCCTTCCAAGAGCCAAAACATGTGATAAAGTGACCTCTAGGAGCCAAACTGTGTGCTAAAGTGCCCTCTATGAGTGAAAATGTGTGCTAAAGTGCCTTCTAGGACCCAAGTGCATGTAAGTGTCCACTTGGGAGTTAAAAAGTTTTGGGAGGCAAAACATGTGCTAAAGTGCCCTCTAGGAGTAAAAATGTGAGCTAAAGTGCCCTCTAGGAGTAAAAATGTGTGCTAAAGTGCCCTCTAGGAGTAAAAATGTGTGCTAAAGTGCCCTCTAGGAGTAAAAATGTGTGCTAAAGTGCCCTCTAGGAGTGAACATGTGTGCTAAAGTGCCTTCCAGGAGCCAAAACATGTGATAAAGTGACCTCTAGGAGCCAAACTGTGCGCTAAATGGCCCTTTTGGGAGCCAAAACCTGTGTTGTAGTGCCTTCATTACAACCAAAACTTGTGGTAAAGTGATCTCTAGAAGTGAAAACATGTGTGGCAGCCAAAATGTGTGTTAAAATGCCCTCTAGGTGTGAAATAATTGTGCTAAAGTGCCATCATTGCAGTCAAAACCTGCTATAGTGCTCGCTTGGAGCCAAAACATATGCTAAAGTGCCCTCTTGGAAGCAAAAACAGGTGATAAAGTTCCCTCTAGGTGTCAAAAATGTGCTAAGGTGCCTTCTAGGAGCCAAGTGCATGTTAAAGTGTCCTCTTTGGAGTTAAAGTGAGTCAAAGTGGCCTCTAGGAGGCAAAATACACTTTAAAGTGCCCTCTAGGAGCCAAAACATTTGCTTAAGTGCCCTGTAGGAGCCAAAATGTGTGCTAAAGTGCCCTCTAGAGCCAAAACAGAGAGATTTCAAGATTTCATAATACATATTTCAAGATAATGTTTCTGTTTTTAAGTCACTTCAAGATGAACCTTGTTTTATCTTGTAAATCTGACCCGAGTGTTTGTCAGAGTTTCATAAAGACATGGTTACTCCTGAGGAAAAGTGATGTTGACAGGTTTTTTAGGTGAAAGCTGAGGTAATTCGTGGTGGTGGTGATGCACCTGAGACCTGGAGGAAGCCTCGGGTATCGAGTGTCCTGCAGGTGTCTCTGAGGCTCAGCAGGGATCCTTAGGATTTACTCAGGTCCAGGATCTGCAGGAACCAGCTCTGCTAATGAGTGTCAGGACATCCATGAGGGAATTTCTGGCAGCTCGGAAAGAAACAGTGAAACTGATCCTGCCTTTTTTTTTTTTTGGCATTTTGTGCTCAGCTCTTAATCCATAAACCATCTCTGAACAGGCCCATCTGGTGACTCTCTCTGTTCTCTGGGGTTTTTCCTCCGGATGCGTTTTCACTTTGCCCCGTCCATCTATCAGAGGATCAGGAGTTTCTCTTTTCTCCTCAACTCTAACTCCTCCTATCAGAGGATGCCACTCTATGTACCTATAGACTCTAACAGACACATATTTATTAGAATTAGGGCTTTTAAAGTTGTGGATCATATTACTCAGCTAATGTTTAATTTAACAGATCAGTATAAATGAAGCTGGTTTTTGTGTTCAATATATTTTTTCCTGCCATCCTTCCTCCCTTGGTATAAATTCTTTTCTTCTTCTATCCTTCTTTACTTATGTTTTTCCTTCCTTCCTTCCTTCCTTCCTTCCTTCCTTCCTTCCTTCCTTCCTTCCTTCCTTCCTTCCTTCCTTCCTCATTCTATTCTTCTTTAATTCTATCTTTCCTTACTTCTTCTTTCCTTCCAACATTTTACAATGAATGAATGAAAGAATTGATTATCATTTCAATAATCAATAGATTAATCAGAATAGTCGTTTGTTATAGCCTTACTCCAGTGGTTGTCTAACTTTTTGACCTTTGACCTTTTAAAGCAAAGTAACTTGTTTTGTTCATGTTTTATCATTATGTTAAATCATTATCATTAAGAAAACATCAAAATTCTCTGGTTCCATCTTATTTTCTGGATTCTTCAGTCTTCTATAATAGTAAACCGTTGGGTTGTGGACTGTTAGTCTGGACAAAAAAATGCATTTGAGGTTGAATCTTCAGATTTGGGAGACAACGACCAACATTTTACACCATTTAATGAACCATACAACTAATCAATTAATCGTTTCAGTAATTGACAGTTTAATCTGACTCTAACATCTCTGGATTCATCAGCAGCAGATCTTATTTACCATATTTTCCTGATGTTTTTCCTCCTCCTCTCCTTCTCCCAGGAAGCCTCTGGTCTCCTGCTGTTTTCAGCTCAGCTGCCTCATGAAGCCACAACACAAACAGCGTCGGCCGTATCGGCCTCAGCTGCCGACATGTCCGCTCAGCGGCGTATTTATTTAAACCTGCCGCTGCCTCGCCGGGGGCCTCCCCGGCTTGTTTGAGAATCCATTCACACCTGAGCATTAAATTACTGACACTAATGTTACTAGTAATGCTTGGACCTGCTCCCACTTCTGAACCCATAAAAACCTGCTGGAGCCGGGGGAATATTGGACATGTTGGCGAGGAGCAGGAGAAAAAAAAAAAAAGAAAAAAGAAGGGGGCATGAAGGACATATTCAGACATGATACAGGGAGGTTTGTCAGATTCGTCTGTTTTTAGTTTCTGCAGGTCTGGACTTTTAAATCCAACCAGTACGAGGAAAGTTTCCATCAATCTCATCTATAACAAAAATAAAACTATTTTCGAGGGAGGTGTGTTAATAAGCTATGACTATGTTAATAAGCTATTAGAGCAATTAGTGGATTAATCAATTATTTTCATAATCATTTAATTGATTTGAGTCATTTTCAAGAAGAAATGGTTCCAGCTTTAGAAATATAAAACATTATGGAGAATGGAGCTAATTAATTGATTAGTTGCCAACTGTTACATAAATCACCAACTATTTTGATAATCAATCAATTTGAATCATCCTTTATGTTAGTAAACTGATGATCTTTGGGTTGTGGACTGTTGGTCTTGACAAAAACAACATTTTGTACCTGCAAAAATTAGTTGATTAATCAATTAATTGTCAACTTTTACATTAATCTGCAGCTGTTTTGATAAAAGATTATCAGCTTTAAACAATTTTCTAGGCAAAAACACCCTCAAACCCACCAATTCTAGCCTCATAAATATGAATATTTGCTTGTTTTCTCTTATCTACAACTGTTGGTTGTAGAGCTTCAATGATTAGTTGATTGATCGATTAGTTGCCAACCATTACTGACTATTTTGACAATCAATTATTCAATTTGAGTCATTTTTAAGAAGATTTGAGTCATTTTTAAGAAGAAAATGTTCAAAGTCTCTGTTGGTCTGGACTAAAAAAGACATTTTAGGTTGAGTCTTCAGTTTAGTGTTTAATTTGGTCAATAATTGATTAATTAAAAAAAGTTTAAGTATATATATATATATATATATATATATATATATACTATTTTTTATATATTTATCTTATTAAATTTATCTATTATTTAGGCCATTTTAAGTAATAAAAACATAAAAAAAATGTTTACTATGTCAAGGTAATATTTTATGCAATAGAGGTTTACCAATAATATAAACATAATAAATCAATACGCTGAAAGACATTATTACAAAATAAAAGTCTAGAAATAAAATTCAATAATTTGATCAATATGTTGAAAGGTGTTATTACAAAGTAAAAGTTCAATGTTATTACAATTACTTATGGTATTAAAACCTAATTGACTCCCATTGACTTACACGAAACTATCCTAAGACTATGTTTATTAAATATATCTATTATTTAGGCCATTTTAAGTAATAAAAATATTCAAAACACCATCTCTAAGTAACATTTCATGCAACAGAGGGTTAACAATAATTAAACATATTCAGACATGATACAGATTCGTCTTTTTATTCTCGAGCTCCACAAATGTTTGTGTTTTTTTTGTCACTTCTGGGTATTATAATAATAACTGGATAATATCACATGATGTCACACATGCACGAGTGTTGTCAGCCGGGTTTAATGTGTGTATTCTCATTGGAGGACGATGTGAATCGGAGGCGTTTGGATTAGGGATTAAAGCTGTAAAACAGAGGAGCGGTCGCCTCAGGGCGGGGGGAGGAGGAGGGGGGGGACACACACATTGTTTGACTGTTACCTGGTTGCTAAGGACTCAATGGCTTTTGAACTTGAGAGGTGTGGAGGCATGAACACCTGTGCAGCCCCTCCCCCCTCCCTCTCAGAAAACGCCTGGATACCTTTCACCTTCGTCTCAGCGAAGAAAAGAAGCAGCAACGGAGAAAGGAAAGTATCCGAGAGACGCGTCCCGGGTTGTCAGGTCCGGGGTCGGGGGGGTCAAAGGTCAGGGGTGAGGGGGGGAGTATGTCAGGTGTTAAGTGGAGCAGGCAGGCCAGCGGAGGGCTGGTTAAATGCTTCACCAGCCGACCTGCTCACCTGCAGCCAGGTGGGAAAACAAAGAGTGAGTAGGCTTTGCTGCAGGATTACACAAACAGGAAGGAGATCAGAGGAGGCTGCCGACACGCTGAAAGACAGAATTACAAAATAAAAGTCCAGAAATACAGAGCAATACCCTGAAAGACGCTATTACAAAATAAAAGTCCAGAAGTAAAAGCTAATAAGACAATAAATACGCTGAAAGATGGTGTTACAAAATAAAGAGAAAATAGAGATAAATAAGTCAATCAATATACTAAATGGTGTTATTATGAAGTAAAAGTCCAGAAATAAAAGTCAATAAGATAATCAATATGCTGGTAATACAAAAAAAAGTCCAGAAATACAGAGCAATAAATCAATCAATATGCTACAAAATGTTATTACAAAATAAAAGTCTAAGTAAGTTGATCAAAACACTGACAAAATAAAAGTCTAGAAATACAGATCAATAAGCTGATCAATAAGCTGAAAGACATTATTACAAAATAAAAGTCTAGAAATATTAATAAGTCAAACAATATGCAAAAACGTGTTTTTTCAAAATAAAAGTTCAGAAATAAATGTCAGTAAGTTCAACCAATACACTAAAAGGTGTGACTACAAAATAAAAGTCTTATTTTAGCTCTTTTTCTCATATATAAAAGGCAGAAATTCCACCACAAAACTTAAGTCAATACATAAAATCAACAGAATCTGACTCAACAGGTGTAAATCATGTATGATTTTTATTAATTTCGTCCTGTTCTTGCTGTGGTGTGAGTCGCCTGCATCTAAAATCACAAATGAATTCTACTTAAAGGTTAATCCTCGGCATCAGTGACATGTGATCATCTGAGCAAAGAGTCCAGATCCAATTAATTAATTAATTAAAATGCTGAACTCATCACTGATCCGGCTGCTAAAAGGTTGATTTATGCTGTGTGTGTCACTCTAATCCATCGACAAGGAGAGACGACGTTAATGATGATCTATGACAGGCTGCTCGGTGTGTGTGTGTGTGTGTGTGTGTGTATGTGTGTGTGTGTGTGTGTGTGTGTGTGTGTGTGTGTGTGTGTGTGCGTGCGTGCGTGCATGCGTGCGTGTGTGTGTGCGTGTGTGTATTATTTATTGATGCCTAGTCACGACTTCTTTTGTGCTGCAGCAGCACGGAAACACAAACTGCTGAAGTGTCCGAGCTGGTAAAAAAAAAAAAAACACAAACCAGCGTCCAGAGTTATAGGATTAAAGAGAAAGAAAAGAGAAATACTGGAGTTTAGTCTGAAATCTGGACAATAAAATAAAAAATAAATAAATAAATTGGGAAAACTCCCCTCCTTCTTTACTTTTATACTTTTATACTTTTATACTTTTATCCTTCCTTCCTTCCTTCCTTCCTTCCTTCCTTCCTTCCTTCCTTCCTTCCCTGAAATCTTAAAAAGAAAAGAAATTCTTAAGAAAATAACTTCTTTTGTAAAATTAGTCCAATATTTCAATTTTTTTAAAGCAAATTTATCTGCAATTATTTGTCCATAAAATCATATAAATCCCACTGAGGTTCATTCCAGAACATGAAGAATATATTCTGTAAAATCTTTAAAAAGGAGATTATAAAGGAGCTCAAATCTATTTCAGTTTTCCTGCTATAAATGATAATAAATCTTTAATATCTCTACAACCACAAAGGTAAATGTACTTAAACCTGATTTCAATATAAATCTACAACATGTGAGGTGACTACAGAAGAGTCAGAATCAATTTATGTTGCTGTGACAGAGCAAATATAGTTAAAATATTTAAAAAAATCTTATAAAATACTTCATTTTGAAACTTAAAACAAGACAAAATTGTCCCAAATCAGGAAAAAATGCAAAAGGCAAATTATCTGCAATTCATAGTTCACTGATTAATAAGATAAGAGTTTAAAGATCAATAATTTGTCAATAAAATCATATAAATCACACTGAGGATCATTACAGAACATGAAGAATATATTCTGTAAGATGTTTAAAAAGGAGATTATAAAGGAGCCAATTAAATAATCACACAAACAGCTCAAATCTAAATTAAATATCTAAATAGTGGTTAGTTGCAGCCCTACTACTGATATTATATTAAACTATTTTATTATTGTATTGATGATGTAGATATTAGATAGTTGATGATATATATTGATGATGTAACAGTAACATTGTGTTTTACTACAAATAAAAATACTTTATTTAGTGCAGCTGAGGTTTTCTACTGTGATTTATCAATAAAACTCAATGCTGAACCCGGATGAGGAGGTTTAGGATTTTAACAGGTTAAGATTTTACTTTTTGCAGAATCCAACTTGTAAATGCAGTGATACACAACCAGGACTCTGGACACATCTGGGATGTTTTATTTACCTTTAAAAGCCCTGATAATAAGTAAAAATGTGTCTATTATAGTCTTAAAATTCACAAACGACACCTTTTGGCAGCAGGATTATCTGCTGTTTTATATTCTGCAGGTTTTTATCATCTTAATTATAATGATTCTAAATCAGCAGGTGAGTCTCAGGTCATCTGGTTCAGATTTAATAAACGTTTCCAACCGTCTGATCCACACTCATTTGGTTTTTTTCTTCTTTTTTTCAGTAAGTGAGCGTTGTATTGTTGGTATGATTGTCCTCCTCCCTCAGCTCTTTAAGTTCTTCAAACCAGGAAATGTTTAAGGTCTGTAATTATCTGATATTCGTGGCTCTGGAGGTTCTTCTCCTGCTGATCTGACAGGAGTCGTGGCCTCTGGTCCCGAACATCAATTACTGACCTTTCACAGCTCGCTGTTCTGGAAACGTTAGACCAGCTCAGTCCCAGGTTCAGGTCTGGTGCAGGACTTTAGCTTTGAAATCAAGTCCAGCAGCTGAGGCGTCTTTAGCAGGGAATTACACCCAAAGGTGTGTTTTCTTTCTGTTTCTGCCTGGAAAACAGCAGGAAAACAAAAGGTCATAATGCAGGTTTGTGTTGTAGCTCTGCTATTAATGCATGCTTATTATAGGTGTGGTTTTCAATCAATCAAACTTTATTTATACTGCAACGTTTATACAGAAAAATGCAACAAAAACTGCTTTTTGGAGCAAAGATGAGACATAGACAGCATGCATGGATACTAACACACACACACACACACACACACACACACACACACACACACACACACACACACACACACACACACACACACACACACACACACACACACACACACACACACACACAGAATTCACATTTTCTCCAAACACTAATAAAGGCAGAAAATCCACCCAAAAAACATAAACACATCAATCTAGGGTTAAACTGAGGACTATTCTGATCTATGGATGATGAGATGATTAATCAATTAGTTGTTTGGATCATAAAATGATGCAAAATATCAATCAGTGTTTCCCAAAGCTGAAGATTCAACATAAAATGCCTTTTTTAATCCAGACCAACAGTCCACAACCCAAAGATCATCAGTTTATTATTATAGAAGACTAAAGAAACCAGAAAATAATCAGAGAAGAGAAGCTGGGATCAGAGAATTTGGACATTTTCTTTATAAAAAATGACTCAAATTGAATAATTAATTATCAAAATAGTTGGCGACTAATCGGTTAATTGACTAATTGTGCAGCTCTATTACTTATATTCCTTTATTAATTGAATTTACCAGGGCAACTAACAATTGATGCAATAATGACGAGTACATTCAGACTTAAAAAAAAGATTAGTTTGACCAAAACTGATTTTAATTTTAAAATATTTGGCAATTAATTGATTATTCAACTAATCACTTAATCGTTGCAGCTCTATAAGAAGCTGGAACCAGAGAATTTGGACATTTTCTTTTTGAAAATGACTCAAATCAATTAATCAATTATCAAAATAGTTGGTGATTAAGATAATAGTTAACGATACGAACCAAAAATCCACTTTTTTTTGGTTTTTGCATGTTTTGTTCCAACAGCAGAAGTAGATTTTCATGAGAATATAACAGATGATGGAGGCAAAAAAGTCCTAATGCAGGTTTGTGTTGAACAGAGAAGCTGCAGCGATGCTACACACACACACACACACACACACACACACACACACACACACACACACACACACACACACACACACACACACACACACACACACACACACACACACACACACCTGCTCTCCTCTGTAAACACAGCTCCCCCTGGCTGATTTTCACTCCACTGTTGATTCAGGATTCTGCAGCTGAGTTTAAATCAATCTACTGTCAAAATGCTGCTCAGTTTAAAGGCAAAACTAAAGCTGTGATTAAAGGAAAACTTCATATAACACGTATAACATCATATATAACATCATATCTAACATCACATCTAACATCCAACAGGTTCTAACCTGATCAGGTGATCTAAAAATAGAAATTAACACTAATTACTAAAGTTGGTGGAGACTTTAGGTAAATGACAGATAGTAAATTCTAAACGTTCCTCTTTCCTTCCAAAATAAAAGCCAATAAATGCAAGAAATGCACTTAACTGACCCGCCCTTTAAATAAATAACTATAAACCTCAGTCTTTGCTAAGAATATTAATTAAACCTAACATGCAAAATCATCCTAATATTTTCTGCATCATTTAAGATATGCAGTACTTGTATTAAGATTTTATGGTGTGATGTTAATATAGTCAGGATTTGGAATATTTCTTTCATATGGATTTCATAATGTTTGCAGTATAACGTAGCATCACATGGAAATACTCAAGTACAAATACTTTAAAACTATACTTAAGGACAATACTTGAGTAAATGTACTTTACTCACCCTGAAGTTCAAAAAATACTTTCTGCAGAATTTAAGATATGGAGGACTTTTATTAGTGTATCACTATGGTTAATATAGTGAGGATTTTGAATATTTATCTTTGTGAACAGTTTGAAATGTTTTCTTTGATTTGCATTTATTCAAAGTTTCATGCAGCCTGTTGCTACATGAACATTTACAGAACTGTAGAATTCTGATTCTTCATGTTTTCTTCATTGCATCATGTTTACAGTTGATTATAAAGTAGCGTCACATGGAAATAGTCAAGTAAAAGTAGCTCAAATGGTACTTCAGGACAGTAGAATTAACTAGATGATGTTTGATAAAACTATGAATTAAACTTAAAATGCAAATTCATCCTTAAGTTTAAATAATATTTTATGCACAATTTAAGATATGCAGAACGTGTATTAGAGTATTATTATGGTGTGATGTTAATATAGTGAGGATGTGAAATTATCTTCTACCAGAGGTTTTCTTCATTTGCAATTATTCAAAGTTTCATGCAGCCTGATGATGCAACATATAAACAACTTTAGAACTCTGATTTTTCAGACATTGTAAAAGCAAGACTCTTGTTAGAAGTAATTCCAGGTTTCTACTCGTTTCTTATCAACTCAACAATATATATTTGTTGGTTTCAGTTTAGAAATGTCTCCATTTTTTTTTTGCATGAAAAACGACTTTGTGCTGAGGTTTTTTCCAATTTTAATTTGTCCTTGCGCGAGAAAAAAAAAAGTGTGCCTCAAATTATCCAAAATGTAAGATAAACAAGAGTCAGACATGTGTCACCTTTTTACCAATTATCATTAATAATAAGAGCCGTATTCACTGGAACAAAAACACTCGCCGCTGCTCCTCCGCTGATGAAATTAAGTTGTCATTGGAGCGTCTGCCTAAATCCTGCACGCTTACGGGGGGAAAAAAAAAAAAGAGAGAGTTCAGAGTGCCATGTAACATTCAATTACGATTTAACAGACGTCTCTCTATTAGCCGGTGTCCGTTTTCAGGGTCGGAGTCAGGAGGTCGCGACCCCGGCTCCTCGGGCAGGTGCTGATGTTAGCCGCCATTTAAAAAAAAAAAAAAAAAGCAGAAAAGATTAAAATACAAAACACACCTGGGCCGCCACGTCATCTACACACACACACATGCAGGAGTGGAAATTCAAGCTGACAGTCAACATCTCAAATAAATATATTTCTCTGTCCCCCTCCCTCCTTTTTTTTGTTTTAAGATATTAAAGTAATTTCTATAATTGTTTGAAACAAGTCCACTTTTCCTAATTCCCATCTGCGTCCTTGACAACGCGGGGTCACCGCCGAGCCCTCGCTCCCCCGCCAGCTGGGCCAGATGGCGAAGAAAAAGAGTAAAAAAAAGGAAAAGAGTAAAAAAAAAAGAAAAAAGAGATGAGAGAGGACTTCTGTCAATGTCAAATAGGAGAATTAGAGTCGTCTTTACCTGTCCACCGCCCCCGAAAATGACGAGTCGATGGCCTGAAGGAATAAAAGTCAGCGGCAGCAGAAAGAGGAGGTGGAGGCTGGAAAAAAAAAGCGAAAAAAAAAATCCCCTACCTGTTCAGAAAAGTGTTTGAAATCCTAATTGTGAGGAGTTAGAGGGAGTTAGAGGAGGAGGCCCTGTCTAAACAGTGAAGAATAACTCCACTATCTCCTGCTGCAACAGGAGGAACAAGACAAATACAGGTGACACACACACACACACACACACACGCACACGCACACACACGCACACACACGCACACACACGCACACACACGCACGCACACTCACGCACACGCACACACACGCACACACACGCACACTCACACGCTTTTGGACAGTTTTAGTTTGGTTTTTTGTTTTTTGTGTGTTTTTGTGCACGGGAGAAGTCGTTTTTGAACAAGTAGCGGAAGCTTTTGTCTGAACAGCTGCATCCACAAAAAAAAAAGTGAAATCTCTCAGTTTAAACTCATGCATCATTAGAGTTAAAGAACACGCCTGGAAAGTGTTGTAGTATTTCACTCAAGTGGAAATTTAACACTTTACGTGAGTATTTTAGTTTTATGCAACTTAATATTTCAACTCCAAACTGGTTATATAAAGCTATATATGACTCTGCTGTAATGTTGTAATGTTTCTGCACTTTTATTTATAATTGAGTATTTTTTACATGCACGATTGTTCGTTTTCACACATTTGCACAAGTAAACTTTTACTGGATTGTAATTGAGTATTTTAGTTTTATGCAACTTTCTCTTTCTGCTCCAAACTATTTATATAAAGTTATATATGACTCAATATCTGCTGTAGTGTTTCCACACTGAGATTTTAGCATTTTGATAATGATGTTTCTGCACTTTTAAGTACACGTATAAATGCAGCACTTTTACTTGTAATAGAGTAGTTTTATTGCACATTATTGTTAGTTTTCATACATATGCACAAGCAAACTTATATCAGACATTATTGTACTTGAGTATTTCAATTTTGTGCAACTATTTCTGTTTATATACAGTTATATATGACTAAATATCTGCTATAGTGCCTCCATACTGAGATTTTATCATTTTTAATGATGTTTCTCCACTTTTCCTTGTAATGGAGTATTTTTACTTCTTGATATTGCTAGTTTTGCACAAGCAAACCTTTATTGAATTGCCTATTGTAATATAATGTCTGATTATTTACAAAATCTATACAAAAAAACTAGTATCTGCATTAATAGTAAAGTGTCTGCAGACCTGATGAAATCACTGCACCATTTAATTTATTATCGAGACAAGAACAAAGTTAGTCCTATATTGGAAGTGTGGAAGTTTGTGAATAAACATTATAGTAGAATATATTGTTCTATCTACTAATAAAACTCTATACCTTCATTTTTTAAATTGAATTCACTTCATTTCTTATGAACTGAGTGAGTTTAATCTGTATATTTGTGTATAAATCTAATCAGACATGTGACACCGCTATATAAACTATTTATATAAAATTATATATAAATAAAAGTCTGCTGTAGTCTCTCTATACTGAACTTTTAACATTTTAATGATAATGTTTCTCCACTTTTACGTGAATATAAGTGTAAATGAAGTATTTTTCTTGTACGATATTGCTACTGCTAAAAATATAGTAGAATATATGTTCTGTCTACTAATAAAACCCTGTTGCTTTATATTTTTAGTGGAATTCAGTCTCTCAGATGAAGTTTAATCTGCATATTTGTGCATGAAGCTAATACGACACATGACACTGCTCCTATAAACTATTTATATAAAGTTATATATGATTAAATATCTGCACACTGAACATTCATCATTTTAATGATGTTGTTTCTGCTCTTTTACTCTAGTAAAAATGTAAATAGACTATTTATAGAGTATTATATTGCTAGTTTTCACACATTTGCACAAGCAAACTTATATTGCATTATCTATCATATTATATTATGCCTGATTTTATGAAACATATATTAAAAATAGCATCTGCATCAATGGTAAGGTGTTTGCAGACCTGATATATCGTTCTATCTACTAATGAAACCCTGTAGCTTTATATTTTTAGAGGAATTCAGCCTCTCAGACGGAGTTTAATCTGCATATTTGTGCATGAAGCTAATACGACACATGACACTGCTGCTTAACGTTTATTAACTGTGAACTGAACTCGTTTTAAAAGGAACAAAACGTTTTTGAGGACAGGAGGACGGAGGCCAAACCGACTTCTGACGCCACGCTGACCGACAGCATGACGCCACTGGAAAAACTCCTCAGTACAAATACCCCTCTGTGATGTGTTAAACGTGCCCAATATCCAATTAATCAATTATATCTGGAATACATTTTTGCTAAATAATACAGTAAAAAGGGGTTCAGAATGTCACTTTGTCAGGTTTGAGTAGGATTCTGTATAATTATTGTAGATTTTGGCCGTTGTAAAGTCTGAGGTAGAAAAGTTTCCAAAAAGAATCGTCGTTTTAACCCTGAAATGTGTGAATAGTAAAAAAATATGTAAAAACAACAAGAAAACACAGTATATTAAGACTATTAACTCATTACTCCTTTGTGACTAGGGAAGAAAAAAAGATGTTTGAGCTTTGAATTAAAAGAATTAAAGTGAAATTACTCATATTACTAAGTAAATGTTAAATTTAACAATCAATCAATCAATATAACTGAAGCTAGTTAGGTTTCTATTCAACATATTTTATTTTGAGCATTTTAGAAGCAAAACTGAGGTTTTCATTGTTCTAATAATCATAAAAAGACACTTGCCTGAAGCAGATTTGTCCATTCACATGTTAAAAGAAAGCAAATATCAATTTAAGGTACATTTATAATATATAAAAATAAGATGAATTGGCAAGTAGCTCAGTCTGAATGCTGATATTATGCATTAATCACATAAGGCAGGTCTATTTATCAGTTTTCCTGCTCTAAATAATAATAAATCTGGAATATTTCTACAACCACAAAGGTTATTGGACTTAAACCTGGAATCAAAACAAAACTACAACATGTGAGGTGACTAGAGAAGAGTCAGAATCAATTTATGTTGCTGTTATAGAGCAAATATATTAGAATATAGAAACTTATTATATACTATATACTAGTATACAGTATATAATACTTTTACTATATAATAGTGATTATTGATAATCTATAACTCGTTGATTTTACTCTCAAATCGCACCAGGATGGCTGCATTCAAATAATCAATTTTCAAATTTTTCTAGTCCTAACCCCTGACCCAGATAAAAACACTTTATTTACTGTTGTAGCTGAGGTTTTCTCTTGTGATTTATGGATAAAACTCAATGCTGAGCCTGTATAAGGATTTACTGCATTTTAACAGGTTAATATTGATTATTAATAGTCTATAACTTTAGGATTTTGCTCTCAAATCACACCAGGATTTCTACATTTAAATTTGCAATTTTTCTCATTTTTCTAACCCTAACCCTTGACCCTTAAACTGAAGTGATGCTGCTGGAATCTTAAAGTTCACATTTTTCTTCCTCGGCTCAGAAACCTGCGTTCTTTTTCTTTTTTTTTTTCCTTAACTGAACATGGTGCAGACGCCATAAAACAGAGCAGCAGCAGCCGGGGACTTTTACAAGAAAAGGGGATGATAATGGCGTAAGTAGGTGTCAGAAAATATTCCATAAATAAACAGTGCATGCACGGCTAACTCAAAACACACCCCCCCCCCTACACACACACACACACACACACACACACACACACACACTCGTTAAAACAAGGCTCTTAAAACAACACGGGAGTCGGCCACAGGCGAAGCAGCAGCTCCAGATCAGCTCGGCCTCCCTCTGCAGTGACAAAGCACTTGAAAGGTAACATAATAGGCCCGTTTGCTGCAGAGATAGAGCAGACTGGCCAGTCCTCAGCGGGTTTTTTTCTTTTTTTTTTTGCAGCCACTCTTTCTGTCAGCGTCCTCTCACCCCGGCGGCTGAGAGCTTAAAATCTGGTTCTTATCTCGCAGAAAAGCCAAATGTAAAACCAAACATACATGGAGGAGGTGGAGGAGGTTTGGAGAGTAAAAAAAAAGAAAAGTGTGCAATACATACTTAATTGTGCAATAAAAATCAATTAAAAACTGTGATTTCAGGTGTATTTACAGTACTGGGTGATTAATTGTAAATTAAACAATTGATTTACATTGGATTTACAGTATCGGGTGATTATTGTACATTAAAAATCAATTAAATGCTGTTATTTTAGTTGTTTTTAGAGATTTAGGTGAGTAATTGAATAATAAACACTGTAATAAACACTATTTAATTGTATTAACAGTATGAGGTGATTCATTATACAATAAAAATCAAATAAATACTGTTATTTCAGTTGTATTTACTGTATTATGTGATTAATTGTGCAATAAAAATCAATTAAATACTGTGACTTAAGTTGTGGGCAATTTATTGTACATTAAAAATCAATTAAATGCTGTTATTTGAGTTGTATTTCTAGATTTAGGTGATTAATTGTACAATAAAAATACATTGATTTCAATTGTATTTATAGTATGAATTGATTAATTGTACAGTAAAATAAATCAAATACTATGATTTTAGTTGTACTTACAGTATTAGGTAATTAATTGTACAATAAAAGTGAATTGAATACATTGATTTCAATTATAGACACAGTATTAGGTGATTAAGTGTGCAATAAAAATCAATTAAGTGCTATTATTTCAGTTGTATTTACAGTATTAGGTGATTAACTGTATTATAATACAGTTATATGTTAACTATGATGTGATTTATTATAAAATATACATCCATAATAATCATTTACAGTAACTTTACAGTGTTTCAGTGTTTGTTCGATGTAAACTTGACGTTGCACAATGAAGCTGATAAACACAGTTTGAAGGCTGCATCTGTTCTGGATGAAGATGACGTTATTCGAAAATTTCACAATTTACTGTCAACAAATTCCATTAAAAGCCCAAAACCAACACTGTTTTATTCCAACAAAACTGCTTCATTACTCAAGAGTGTTGGAGTGGAGGTTTTGGGGGGTAAAAGGGTAAAAAAAAAAGAAAAGTGGCACCATGTCTGCACGTGTTGATTCCCAGTAGGAAAGTTGAAAAATAAGCAGTGGGACCCACTGGGGGATTTTCTGAAAGGTCCAGACCGGTCCTGCTCAGGCCTTTAGTGTCAGGCTCTAGGAGGCGGAGATTCACGGGAATTCTCTTTTTCACTTTTAGTTGGTCCCACTTCAGCCTGGGGAAGTTTGACGAGAAACTGGCAGCAAAGATGGAGCCCACATCCTCGATTTAATGCAGCCAGATGAAGGATTTCACAGGCTGCAGCCGTACATTAGTGTTACATTACACTGAAAAAAACTTAAACGCTTAAAATTCACAGTAACTGGCAGAAAATATCCATAAAGTTAGTTAAATTATTATTTTTTACAGTAAAAGTACTGTCCTTCTATAGAAAAACAATTGATACTGTGATTTCAGTTGTGTTTATAGTATTAGGTGAATAATTGTAAAGTGAAAAACAGCTGATTTCAGTTGAATTTGAGATAATGGGTGATTAATTGTATAATAACATTGAATTACTGTTGTTTCAGTTTTATTTATAGTATTGGGTGATTACAGTATAGTATAGTAAAATATTATTATTGCACGTCTTTGGTAGTTTAAAAGCAAAAACCTATGTGAACGTAAAGGGTTTGAAAAGAATGAAGTGTTTCCCAGTAAAAACTATTTTCACATTTTTATTTGCATGTCGACAATAAAACTACATAAGACAGTTGAAGGCTGCATCTGTTCTTGATGAGACTGACGTTATTCAATATTTTACTCATCGTCAACAAATTCCATTAAAAGCCCAAAACCAACAAGTAATTGACCCTCCTCAGTTTTATTCCAGAAAACTGTTTCATTACTTGGAACATTGTAGTTTATTCTCAGTTGAATACACAAACACAATCCCCCTGCTGTAAATAATTACTGCATCATAGTGTATATGTATTAATCCACAGTGGAAAATAGTCCCTAACAAATGCTCTATTTACTCCTGTTTGAGTAATGTTTGCTAAATACTATAGTGCTCAGCTGGTTATAAATGGAAAATATATATTTGTGAGCATTGCTTTTTTAAATAAAGGTTTAGGTCTTTTGTACAAACTAATACGTTTGAGGCTCAGTGCTACAGACACGTCAGGAGAATCAGAACAAATCTTTTTTGTCTTTTCATTGGATTTATTGGGAAATAAGAAAAAATCAAAGCCTGATACTTTAGTTATTATGAAAACAAAACCTATATTAAACATATGTTAATAGTAGAGCTGCAATGATTAATCGATTAATCAATTAGTTGCTACTGATTATAGATGATTAAACACTGGGAATCTACAAAGCGTCGCTCCCTCCCAGCTCCACACCCTATATGAGAATCACTTCTGGCTCCAAAAAAACAAGATGGCGATGGTCGAAATGGTTTTAGAACAAACTTTACGGGTTTATGTATATAGTCTGTGATCAGAACTAGTAGATAAACTGACTTTTACATGTCAACAGACTTATTTTCTAATTCAAAACTAAAAACAGTAGAACCCCAGCGAACGCTAACATTTCTCTCCCGATTCTCCTCAATTGAATCAATCGATTAATCAACATAGTTTTGTACAATGAAAATGTGCTGATATTTTAAAATGCAACTAAACAAATGGCACAAGCTTAAAAGAGTGAACAGTTAAGACAGTGTGTGTGTGTGTGTGTGTGTGTCGGTATCACTGCATGCTACTGTTTACATTCTTTCTCTGTGTATATAATGTCTATGTCTCATTATTTACTCTGAAAAGCACTTTTCGTTGCATTTTTTCTGTATGAAAGTTGTATAAATAAAGTTTTATTGATTGAATCAAAACCACACTTATGATAAATATCTATTAATAGTCGAGCTGCAACAATTAATCAATTAGTTGCCAACCATTGTTTACAGTTGGCAGATTATTAAAGCGTTAGGAAAGGAGCAGCTCCCACCCAGCTCCACACCCCTATATGAGAATCAGGAAAAACATTTCCAGCCTAAATGATGAACTTGAGGCTTCAAAATAAACTTAAAGGGTTTACTTAGACAGTCTATGGTCAGAACTAGTAGATAAGCTCTATGTTATCTCATTTTCTGTCTAATTCAAAACTAAAAACAGTAAAACACATTCTATCTTGTGACTGCCAACATTCCTCTCCTGATTCTCCTCAATTGGCCCAATCGATTAATTAATCAACTGGGCAGCAGTTAATCAGCAATCAATTAATCAATTACCGTATTTTCCAGACAATAAGTCGCTCCGGAGTACAAGTCGCACCAGCCATAAAATGCATAATGAAGAAGGAATAAACATATATAAGTTGCACTGGAGTATAAGTCACATTTTTGGGGGAAATTTATTTGATAAAATCCAACACCAAGAACAGACATTTAAAATTTAAATGATGAACAATTTAAAATAAAAATAGAGGCAACAACAGGCTGAACGGTGCTAACGTTACATAACACAACTGAGAACGTGCCTGGTATGTTAACACAACATATTAAGAGTTATTCCGACAACTATAGCATCAATATCACGCTAAGAAGTTTACCAAAACCATCCGTGTCACACCAAATACCTGGTAACTAAAATCCAATGAAATCTTCATCCTCGGTTTCACTTTTCATCAACTCCGCTAACTCCGGAGGGAAAAGATGCGGCGCTTCCTCTTCTACGTCGCTTACGTCAGACTCATCATCAGTTGCAGTTCCAATTATTCCAGCCTTACTAGTTTCTCGCTAACTTCAAACTTTCTTTCTGCTGCTCGATTACCGTTTTCAGTTGCATATTTTACTACTTGCAGCTTGTAATCTGCAGAATATGATTTTCTTTTCGGTGCCGTTCTTGTTAAGCCATTCTCAGTTGTTTATAAAAGTTACCGCTAATGTTAAAATTATCAACACAAGCCTAGAGTCCCCTCTGGTGGTTTAGTGTGAAAATAACATGTGAAATGATATACCGGTAATAATGTGTTAATAATTTCACACATAAGTCGCTCCAGAGTATAAGTCACACCCCCGGCCAAACTATGAAAAAAAACGTGACTTATAGTCCGGAAAATACGGTAGTTTAAAACTTTAAAAATGTTTACAAATGACAGATGATTAAACCAGTAGGAATCTACGAGGAACAGCTCCCTCCCAGCTCCACACCCCTATATGAGAATCAGGAAACACACTTCTGGCTACAAAAAACCAAGATGGAGGCTTCAAAATAAACTCAACGGGTACTAGTAGATAAAAACTAGTAGATAAACTGAATGTTACATGTCAAGACTAATTTTCTGTCCAGTTCAAAACTAAAAATAGTAGCCACCATTCAGTTTTTTCTTCTCCTGATTCTCCTCTATCGATTAATTGACTAATCGTTTCAACTGTAATCCTAGACACTAAACTACGTCTGTGGTTATTTTAGATTCGATCAATGTTAAGACATTCCAACCAAGTCCACAGCTGACATTCCCGAACACAAATATGTTATTACCTTCTTCTTTTTTTTGTCGCATATGTGTGATTATGAATAATTAGAAGGAAAACTTAATTCATAAGCCATTAAGTGTTATGAATAGCAATTTCTGTGACTCTCTGTGGCTCTTTAAGGCCACTCTGAATGCGGAGCACAGAGCCAGCTCAGTTCTCCCTCTTTCTGGCAGCTATAATTGAGTCTAATAGCCGCAGCACAGACATAGGGAACCTCTTTGACACCTAGACCAAATTTTCTAATGAAACGATCAAATAAGCATCATCCAGCGGCCGGGGATATCAAAGCCGCCGGCAGCTGGCAGCATGTCACAGTCTGACATTTGGGCTTTTTAAGCGCTGCCAGGCCTGTTTCCCTCCATGTCCTCTGGCCTTGTATTAACACTAATAATAGGGAAAAGGTCCGTGAGTTGAAGAGCCGTGGTGATGAATGGAGGAGACTCTTGCCAGCTGCTGAGGAGGAGACGTTGGCTGATTGCATCTGTAATGGACTATGACAAGTCGCAGCGTCGATGCTGGTGTGTGAGTAGGAGAGAGAAAATGTGACGGACAAAAGGAGAGTAAAAAGGAAAAAGTGAAGTTTTTCTCTGCATTTAGTTCAAAGAAAATTTAATCAGTTTTTCAAGAAATTCTTTCTCAGATTGCTTCATGATAAACATAGTCAACAACCCTAGATCTATTAATTAGGGCTGCAATTAACTATTTTGATAGTTCATTAATTTGTCAATTAATCAATTAGTTATTTGGTTCATAAAATGGTATAAAAGCTGTAAAAAGCTAAAGATTTAACTTAAAATGTCTTTTTTTGTCCAGACCAACAGTCAACAAGCCAAAGATCATCAGTTTACTATTATAGAAGACTAAAGAAACCAGAAAATAATCAGAGAAGAGGAGATGGAACCAGAGAATTTGGACATTTTCTTCTTTAAAAAGCCATTAATTGATTATCCAAATAGTTGATTAGTTTATTAGTCAACCAGGCAACTAATTGATTAATCAACTAATCATTTTAACTCTAGTTGGCAGGTTATTTTCCTTGTTTTAAGTTTATTTACTTGATTTTGAGCTTCACCTAATTTTGGTAGTCAATTAATCTATTGATTATTGGAACAATTAATCGATTAGTTGTTTGGTTCATAAAATGGTGTAAATGTTGATCATTTGGTTGATGTTGGTCTTTTTTTTGTTCAGATTAACATTCCACAACCCAAACATCATCCGTTTACTATTATAGAAACTGGAACTAAAGAATTTGGAGATTTTCTTCTTGAAAATGACTCCAATCCATTAATCGATTATCAAAATGGTTGGTGATTAATTGAACTAATTGATTATTCTTTGCTGCTCTAGATTTAAATATGTCACTTCTATAAATATGTCGCTCTGTAATATTATTAACAGCTTCCTAACACTTTGCATTAGGAAATGACTTGAGGAAAACATCATATTTACGATAAATGACATAAAAACACCAATAATTCAGGATAATATATTGTGTCATATGTAATAATGAAATGTTGGATCATGTCTCCACAGCGTTTACACTATTTATGATGTGTGCACACTGGGGAGTAACAGTCAGGGCCAGATTACTATTTCAAATGTCCATTTTCAAAATTGGCTGGATGACGTATGTGCACATACATGCAGTTCTTTTCTCTTTTTTTTTGTTGAGGGAAGGGGGGGAACCACTTACAGATTAGATGTAATAGACGTGCCGGGAAATGTGCAGCTGAAGGAATGTCAACCACATGTTCAAAAATAAATAGACCTGTGAGAATTGAAACAAGCACTCATAAGGTTAATCAAGCCTAATTTCTTCATGGTTTCTCTTGCTTTGGTCTGCCAGCGTTTTCCCTGTCATTTTATTATTCAAGATCTCTTCCTGGCGAACAGTAATCCAGGCAGAACTAGGCCGCTGCCACAGCAAATTAGCTGCAAACAGACGTAGAACAGAGTGAAAGTGTGCGTTTCTCACCCCTCACATTTTCAGAAAAAAAAAGCTGTTTAAAAAAAAGCTATTGAATTAGAAGGAAAATAAATCTGTTGACCTGTAACATAGAGTTTATTTACCAGTTCTGACTGCATAAATAAAATAAACCTGTTGGTAGTTATGCAAAACTCATGTTTTGAAGCCTCAATTTTGGCGTTTAAGATGTCGCCATCTTGTTTTTTTGCTGTGATCATACTTGGTGTGGAGCTGGGGAGGAGTTGGCTAACACCAGACATCATATCAATGTAGATTGATATTCAGTCTTGGAACCATCTGTTTCCTTGTTTGTACTGAAAGTTTATGAAAGCCCAGAGCCATTTATTTCATGATATGACTGTCCGTCAAATGCAGTAAGGCACATCACATTGGTTGAAACCTGCAGTTCCTTTAATGGCCACTTGAGGTCGGCTAAAAAAGTGAGTCAAACGTGTTTGCAGCCTGGTACAAAAACAACTTTAGTTTCTGTAGATAATTTCCACATTCATAACAACTGTGCTGACAACTGCATTTTTATATAACTCAATCTTTGTGATTTTTGTGACTCTAGCTGATGTGTCTTCATACTAAATACTTTAATATTTAGCTTATCTAGCACCCAGATAGAGAACACTTCCATATATATATAATATAACTCAACCTTTCAGATTTCATTAGGGTTTAAATTATGCATAATTAAGGTCACGGGCACTTTGAGTGACAGATGATTAATCATTAGGAATCTAGAAGGACAACTCCCACCCAGTCTATGGTCAGAACTAGTAGATCAACTATACATGTCAATGGACTCATTTTCCTTCTAATTTAAAAGTAAAGATAGTAGAACACATTCTATCCTGTGACCGCTAACATTCTCCTCAATCAAACCTCATAATTGGTTGAAACCTGCAGTTCCTATAATGTCCACTTGAGGTCAGCTCCAAAAGTGAGTCGATCCCCATTGACTCTCATGTTAAGACGACCAATTTAAATCATAAATAAATAAATTGTCGGTCCTTGTCGTTGGTTGAAACCTGCAGTTCCTTTAAGAGTTTCAGACTGTCATTAAAAGATCAGCTACAGGTCGAATAGGGGCGCAAAAAATTGGATTTGGGTCACTTCAGGCTGCAGTCTGAACGTAGCCTACGTGTAGAAAAAAGAAGCTGCATACCAGTGGAGAAATTAACTAATTAAAAAGATTCAAACTGGACTTGAATTACACGCAGTGTTTCTGTGGTTTTGTGTGGTGCCGGCGGCGATGGAGGGGAAAATGGACGATTAACCCGAGTGGTCAGTACAAAAGGAAGAAAGAAGAAGAAGAAGAAGCAGCGAGGTCTGAACCTTTTCCTCCTCTGGCTCTGGGGTGGCGTCTCCGGCGTGGCGGCGGTCCAGGCCGAAGGAGTGTTAAACCTCTCAGGCTGCGGGGGGAAAGAAATGACAGGACTCCCTCAAGCTCCCCTCTGTTCTTCTAATGGACTCCTCCGTCGACATGGCAGGGTTAGAAACATCATAAGTTCATATTCCCCACATGAGACCTCTCTCTCTCTCTCTCTTTTTTTCCCTCCCATTTAGCGGTGTTGCCTTTCAGATTCCTCAATGGCTCCATCTCTTTTGCTCCAAAGAATCGGCGTCCTATCAGTGAAATCAAAGGCGATTACACAGCTCACTAGTCATTTAGGATCTCTGCGGCCGCGGTAAGTATGTAACGCAGGCCGCAGCCCCGGAGTCTCTGTTTATTCAGCGAAAGTGCTCTGTAATTTATTTAAAATAATCTATTTTAACAAATAAAGAGGTCATTGAGTGAGCGCGTTGCTGCAGGCGCACATTTTAAATGCCTCTTTAAGAGTCTGACTGGCTGACAGGCTGCCTGGAGCTGGCTGGACCCAGAGGACGCCGGGGCTGAGGCCTCCTGCCCCGAACAAAGAGATTCCACCCCAAAAAAAATAGAAAAAAAGAAGAGGAAAAGCCAGGGTGGATGGAAGAAGAAGAAGCAGCAGCAGAAGCAGCGACTGTCCACCTCTATATGGAATATATTCATATAGAATCTGGAATATCTCTACAACCACAAAGGTTATTGTAGACTTTACAACGTGAGGTGACTACACAGGAGCCAGAATCTATTTACGTTCCTGTTATAGAGCAAATATAGTTAGGATATTATAAAAAAAACAAACTAAAATAGTGTTTTACTACAGGTAAAAATACTTTATTTAAACATAAAATTAGACCCAACTGACCCAAATCAGGCAAAAACAACTTTAAATAATAAGATAATTCTAATTAATACTGGACAAATTATACCAAAAACAAGATATTTTCACTTGTTAAGATTTCAGTTAGGGCAGTGTTGATTTAAAGTGACTAAAATTACTATTTTTCAGTTTTCCTGCTATAAATGATAATAAATATGGAATATCTCTACAACCACAAAGGTTATTAAATCTAACATTTGGTTTTATTACAGATAAAAATACTTTATTTAAACTTTAAAATACTTTATCTAAACTAAAATAAGTGTTGATTGAAATGTGACTCAAGTCACATGTTTTTCCTCATATGGGTCAGTTTGGCAGACACAGTTATATCTTTGGCAATATTCTAACAATATTTGCTCCTTCGCAGCAATAAATAAATTGAATAATTTGATACCAAATTTACGTCCCTAACATTTGTGGTTATGGAGATATTCCATACTTATTATCATTTATAGCAGGAAAACTGGAAAACAGGCCTGGAGGTGCATAATATCAGCCTGTAGATTGAGCAAATTAATCACATTTTTATCTTTTCTAAATGTAATTTAAACACTCTTTTTAACACTCTTAACATGTGAGGGGACAGAAAAACTAGAAAAAATAGCCCTGGGGCTCAAGTGGTTAAGTTTTGTCGGTTAAAATAACAGAATACCATAATGTATAATAATTAATAATGACGGAAATAAGCCGTTTTCTAACTCAACATCAGCATACTGCAGGTATTTAAAGTGAGGGGGAGAAGGAGGAGGGAAAAACTGGGAGCCTGCAGCATCCCGCCAAGTACGAAGCCGTGTGGTGTACAAACAAATAAGCCCAAACAAGTCCAAATAAAGCAAAGCACTTTGGCTCCATTTATATAAGCGGGGCCCCCTCTTACAGTTGGACTGGCCCCTCTCTTTGAGTCTTTGATGGGTCCGGCCCTGTGGTGCAGTCAGATCCCATCAGACGGCCAGACCTTACTGTAGATACACTGCACCTGAGCTACCGGAGCAAGTGGCGAGATGTCCTGGTATGCAGGAAAAACCAGCTCTATTTCAGGCCCTTCAGAATCGCTGAGAGGGTTTCCTTGTAATCCCATCCGTCATATTTACTCCAGCCTGCCTCCCCCTCTTCTTCAAACACAAGCCCTCTGGATCCAAACATCTCAATAAAGAAGTGGAGGGAAAAAAAAGAGGTGGACGATTTGCTGCTGCTGCTTCTTCTCCATCCGACCTGGGTTTTGCTGTTTTCTCTGACAAATATGATTGTCTGGTCCAACCAATCGATTAATAGTTATTAAACGTTGGTTATTTACATTATTAAGTATTATACATTGTGGTTTTCTGTTGTTTTTAGCCAACAATAGATCCTCAGTTTAACGTTGTTGTTTTTTTTCCAGTTTTCTTATCCACTCACATGTCAAAAATGTGATAAAAATCCCTTTAAGGTACATTTAGAACACAGAAAATGTGATTAATTGGGGAGTAGCTCAATCTTAAGGAAGATATTATGCATTAACCACTTAAGCTCCAGGCGTATCTTCCAGTTTTCCTGCTATAAATGATAATAAATATTGAATATCTCCATAACCACAAAGGTTCTGGATTAGTTTCTGAATTAGACCAAACTGACCCATATCAGGAATATATATATACTGTATAATTGAAAAGTGACTTAAGTCACATTTCAATTAACACTTATTTTATTATTTAAAAATTTAAATAGAGTATTTTTACCTGTAGTAAAACAAAATGTTAGATTCAATAAACTTTGTGGTTGTAGTGTCATACTCCATATTATCATTTATAGCAGGAAAACTGAAAAATAGTCACTTTAAATCAACACTGCACAAACTGAAATCTGAAAAAAAGAAGAAAAGTTGTATTTTACTACAGGTAAAAATACTTATATACTTATTTATAATGATTGTAAGATGTAAGATAAATATGGAATATCTCATAACCACAAAAGTTATGGACTTAAACCTGGTGTCAAAATAAATATGCAACATGTGAGCAAATATAGTTAGAATATTGTAAAGAAAAATCCCAAACTGTGTTTTAGTGCAGAGCTGAAAGCTGAAAATTAGACCAAACTGACCCAAATCAGGAAAAAAACATTTGAACTAATAGAATTAATACTCAATATTGGTGAAATTGTACCAAAACCAAGATATTTTCACTTGTTAAGTTTATTTTTTGTATAATTAGTCCAAAATTGAGTAGAATTAAGATAATTGATCTTATTTCAAGATTTTTTCCTGATTTGGGTCAATTTGATCTTGTTTTAAGTAAAAAAAAAGACAAATATTTTATTAAATTGACTAAAATCAAGAAAAAAAATGAAATAAACTAAATTAATCGGCCCAGGATTTCTGCATTTAAATGTAACATTTTTTCATTTCTCTAACCCCTGACCCAGATAAAAAAATACTTTATTTATTATTCCAGCTGAGGTTTTCTACTGTGATTTATGAATGAAACTCAATGCTGAATCAGGAGATTTTGTTTGATTTTAACAGGTTAATATTGATTATTGATTATTACTCTGCTGCATTTAAATGTGCAATTTTCTAAATTGCACGTTTTTATGATAATATATTATAAATACTTTATTTATTGTTGCAGCTGAGGTTTTCTCAGGTGGTTTATGAATAAAACTCAATGCTGAACCTGGATCAGGAGGTTTAGGATTTTAACAGGTTAATATTGATTATTGATTGTCTAAAACTTTTTATTTTTACTCTCAAATCGCACCAGGATCGCTGCATTTAAATTTGCAAATTTGCAAATTTTTCTAACCCTTGACCCAGATAAAAATACTTTATTTATTGTTGCAGCTGAGGTTTTCCTATGTGATATATGAATAAAACTCAATGCTGTATCAGTGTTATTTCAGTCCAGAAGAGATTTTCCATGCCGTATTTTTGGTAAATAGGTCCCGGGGTTGTTTAAAACGCAGCAGCACACTGGCCGACTTACCCCGGCCTGATGAATCACAACCATTCAGTGGACGTGTGAGGTTCAAGGGGCTAACAAAGTGGCTAATTTTTGAGCATATATATACACACCGATGGGGGGAAAAAACGAAGAAGACTGACGTCTCACCAAAGCTTCTCCTTGAGAAAACATCAGCGGGCCGTGACTGGCATCTGGTGCAATAAGTGGTCGGAGTAAAGCGAGTCCTCTCCTGTTCTGGCCAAAGAAAACCCGGTTTAGAGTAACCACCGTTTCCTAGAGCTGGAGAAGAAGGAGGAGAAAAAAAAGGGTTTCCAGGTTTTAGCCAAGACCCGTTGTTGTCATTTCAATACATGAATAAAACTCAGTGATTAACCTGGATCAGGAGGTTTAGGACTTTAACAGGATGACAGGATTCCTTCCTTCCTTCCTTCCTTCCTTCCTTCCTTCCTTCCTTCCTTCCTTCCTTCCTTCCTTCCTTCCTTCCTTCCTTCCTTCCTTCCTTCCTTCCTTCCTTCATTTCATTTCCTTCATTATTGATAGTCTATAACTGATATTATGCATTAATAGCGATTATTGATAGTTTATAACTGATATTACGCTTTAATAGTGATTATTGATAATCTATAACTGATATTATGCATTAATAGTGATTATTGATAGTTTATAACTGATATTACGCTTTAATAGTGATTATTGATAGTCTATAACTGATATTATACATTATTAGTGATTATTGATAGTCTATAGCTGATATTATACATTAATAGTGATTATTGATAGTCTATAGCTGATATTATACATTAATAGTGATTATTGATAGTCTATAGCTGATATTATGCATTAGTAGTGATTATTGATAGTCTATAACTGATATTATACATTAATAGTGATTATTGATAGTCTATAACTGATATTATACATTAATAGCGATTATTGATAGTTTATAACTGATATTACGCTTTAATAGTGATTATTGATAGTCTATAGCTGATATTACTCTTTAATAGTGATTATTGATAGTCTGTAGCTGATATTATGCATTAATAGTGATTATTGATCATATATAGCTGATATTAACACAGTACAGTTTTATATTAATTTGCTCATCCACTGGCTCATCCTTTACAGATATTTTTTACCAGAAAAGTTCCTGTGTTTCCTCCCTACCGGTGAATGGCTGCTTTGACGTTGTGGTTTGGGTCAGTGAGTCGTTGGGGTTAAGGCTGATGGATTACTTTACTAATGATTTTGGCCTGAGAGCTTGTTTAAAAAAAAAAAAAAAAAAAGCCCGGGTCAGTGTGAGTTTCATGGATTTGGCGGCTCGTCTTCGATTCGGGGCCAAAATCGACGCTCGATTATTTAACGTTCCTGTTTTCACAAACCGGGTTTTAATCTGCAGAGCAAAGAAACAAGAAACTCAATCGCCGAGGCTAATTTTTTAAAGGACTTCAGAGCAGGTCGGGATTTTCTTTTCACAAATGTGGAAGAAGGTGATCCTGCCGTAACCCGATATGAGCAGATTCCCGTTCGGAGATGTTTGGTGTACTGTACCTTCAGAGGAAGGTGTCCTGGCTGATTGAGGCCACCCAGACTGCTGCTGATGTGGATCGGAGCGTGCCCCCTTACCTCCCAACGGGGGCAACAGGGTCCTGGGTCCACATTTTCAGGCTGAGGCCTGTCACTCACAGTAGGGGAGAGCAGGGTTCCGTCCTGGGGTCAACACTTATGTTCTCCAGCTAAGAAAGCAAGGCAGGATCTCAGAGGACGGGGGAGGCCGCAAAACAGCAGAGCTTTGTGTTGGAGAGATGAGATGAGACCTGGAAGATGAAGATTCAACTTCAAATGTCTTTTCTTTTGTCTAGTGAACAGTTCACGACCCAAAGATCATCAGTTTACTATTATAGAAGAATAAAGAAACCAGAAAATAATCAGAGAAGAGAAGCTGGAACCAGAGAATTTTCCTTTGAAAAATTACTCAAATCCATTAATGGATTATCGGAATGGTTGGTAAATTAATGTAATAGTTGGTCAGCTAATCAATTAAACAACTAATCATTGTTTTTTGTTAAACTATTAATCGATTTAGTTCATAAAATGGTGTAAAATGGATGACCAAACAATCAATTCTACATAGAAATATCTGTCAGAGAAGTTAATAATGAAAGGAAACTTTAGTTACAGCCTCCATACATTAGTGCTACTAGTACTATTTGAATCTATTGATCAATGAAACGATTAATCGATTAGTTTTTTGGTTAATTAAATGGTGTATAATGTGTATCAGTGTTTCCCAAAGCTGAAAATTCAACCTAAAATGTCTTTTTTGTCCAGAGCAACAGTCCACAACCCAAAGATCATCAGTTTACTATTATAGAAGACTAAAGAAACCAGAAAATAATCAGAGAAGCTGGAAACACAGAATTGTAGCACACTTCTAGGACATCAGAAGTGATGATTGAGGGATTAAATTCACACATTATACATAAACTATAAGAAAACAGGCACAAAATGAACAAATAATGTAATTTTCTCTTATAGCTGTTTATCTATCAACTCTTGAGGAAACTCTTTCTCCTGTTAGTCAAACGTTTATTAGTGAAATGTACTCATTATACAGGCTGTGTTATAGGAAATTAGTATGTAATAGTAATTGTTTACAATCACTAAGTACATGAGTATTTTAATGTTTTAGTTTATTCATTTGGGTCCAAGTTTAGAAACTTTTTAGTTGATTAAGTGTAGAATAATAGAGTAGATAGGGTAGCAAGTACAATGTCCCACTGAAATGTAGTAGACTAATATATAAAGTAGCATCAGATAGAAATACTCAAAGAGAAGAAGAAGTACTTCAAAGCTGTACTAAAGTACAGTAAAGTAAAGTAATACTTCAGTAAATGTACTGAGTTACTGTCTATTATTGTTTTTTCAGTAAACAGTAAAAATAAAACAACTGAGCTATTAGAGATTATATATATATATATATATATATATATATATATATATATATATATATATATATATATATATATATATATTATAAACCTGTTGTTTGCATCTGATCAGGTTGCATCTCCCCATCACATGACGTCATCTCTGTTTTAATGAAGCTTTAACTAAGTGTCTGCTGGTGATTTGTTCATCTTTGAAGCTCTAATTGAGTTACCAGGGATTAGCCTGCACCACAGCCCTCATAGAGCAGATAAAAGAGGAGAAAGTGAGCGAGCGGCCGACGTGTTTCGGCCGGTGGTGTCACCTCTTAATGTAATTTACCTCATGGTGCTATGTGCTTCTTCTGGTGTCGGGTTTCTTTTAAGTGGCTAATGCCCGCTGTGGGTGAGCACCCACGGGGGACAAGAGAGGTCAGTGTTTTTGGGGCTGGGACGTGTGGAGAAGGCGTGGGGGATCTTCCTGTCATTCACCGCTCATTCCTCTCAGCCCCGGTGACCTTTGACCCCGCCGACAACCTAGACCCCGTCATCAGGGCGGCAGAGACGCCTGCTGGGTGAGGAGAGGCTCATCTGACGAGGTTTTGTTCTTTTTGTTTTGCTGAAATGGAGCGAGAAGGTTTTAACAGAAAACAAACTGAGACCAGGCAGGTGATGCTTTTCAATGATATAATGGGACAGTTTAAACTTAGAGTTACTGCATTTAACAAAAATACAACTAAGTTTCAACCTAAAATGTCTTTTTTTGTCCACAATCCAAATATCATCAGTTTACTATTATAGAAGACTAAAGAAACCAGAAAATAATCAGAGAAGAGAAGCTGGAACCAGAGAAACTGGACGTTTTATTCTTAAGAATGATCCATTAATCCATTAAATCCATTAAATTGATTATAGAAATACTTGGTGATTAATGTAACACCAAGTTTGGCAACTAATTGATTAATCGTTGCATCTATAACTAACAGTAAACCAAAATATTTAATCAAAAATCTGAGAAAACTAAGAAAACAAGTAAATATTCATATTTAAGAGGCTGGAACTGATGGATTTTGGGGCATTTTTGATTAGAAAATTGTTCAAATCTTATATCATTTTATCAAAATAGTTGTTATTTAATGTAAAAGTTGACAACTAATTGATTAATCAACTAATTGTTTCAGCTCTAGAATGTCTTTTTTGTCCAGACCAACAGTCCACAAAGATCATCAGTTTACTATTATAGAAGACTAAAAAAAACAGGAAATAATCAGAGAAGAGAAGCTGGAACCAGAGAATTTGGACATTTTGATGAATGTATTAGTTGGTAATTTAATGATTAATCAACTAATCATAGCTAGGAATATTGACAGATTTTTGATATAAAACACCTGAAGTGATAAATTTGAAAAGCTGGAACCAGAGAATTTGGACATTTTCTACTTGAAAATGACGATTGATTATCAAAATAGTTGGTGATTAATGTGATAGTCGGCAATTAATCAATTAACTGTTCCATAGTTGCAGCTCAAATAATTAGAATATTACTATAACTTTTCAATTAATCTATTGGTTATTGAAAAGATTAAAGGATTAAAGGTTTGGAACCATTTTTTTCTTCTTAAAAATTACTCAAACTGATTAATCCAATATCAAAATAGTTGGCAACTAATCAATTAACCCACAGGGTCTTGTGGACCCAATGATCAGCAGTTTATTATTATAGAAGAAACCAGAAAATAATCAGATTTAAACAAACAAGGCAGGTGATGCATTGAAATAACACATCAGAACAGTTTCCACCAGGAGCATTTCACAAAAAACCCAAAACAAAACAACCTTTTGAGAAACCTTTTAACTTTTCAGAAATGTTAATCCGTGGAGGTGAAGGCTCCACGTCGACACACGGTTCACATTAAGTTACCGTGGTAACGCGGGGAAGGTTAAGATAATGTCCAAAGTGGAAAAAACTGAGCCGTTAACTCTGGGCTGATCCTGAGCAGGACGGCTGCTTATTGGTCACCTGGGGCGTCCTCTGGCCGCCACTCAGAAACTATTTGCTGCAAACTTTCCATTTCATTTATTCCCGTCCTGTGTGTGTGTGTGTGTGTGTGTGTGTGTGTGTGTGTGTGTAGCTGAGTGCTAGTTGTAGTGGAGCCTTCAATCAACTCCACGATGACACAACCTCTCCATTTACATGCTCCTCATCCTCTGTCCAACGTGCCACACACACATGTATTAACACACACACACACATGCATGCATTAACACACACACACTTAAATGCACTTTGCCCAACTGGCAGCCATCTGTTGATAATTATTGCCCAGTCTCAGCAGAGAACTTGTGATATTTAATATTTCCTCACCACTTGAACAAATAAGCTGTAATAACTGCAAGGTACTTGACCACAGGAGTAGAGGAGATGTGCAGCATGAAAGGAACTGTGTGCACTTTCAGGTTGAATCTGCGTTGTTAAACTTTCCATAGTGATTTACTCTCCATATGTATATACAGTGCGGGAAAAAAATAAGAGACCACTGCATTTTTTTTTTCCTCAAATCAGCATCTCTACGTGTATTCCAGCCATTTCTGTTGAATTCCAACACATCCAACAGCTCATTCTGCTTAAAGAGGAAACAGGAGTGGAATAAAATCACACAAGAACAATGTTAAAGAGCATATCACACTATACACCAATTTATTCAATTTAAAACAAACACACACACACACACACATACACAAACAAATACAATAACTTTGGGCTCTGGTTGACCAAACAATCAATTATCAATTCTACAAGGGAATATTTGTCAGAGAAATCAATAATGAAAGAAACCGTTAGTTATAGCCTTCATACATCATACACTAACGACTATTCTGATCTATTGATTATTGAAATGATTAATCGATTGGTTGTTGGTGGTTCATAAAATGGTGTAAAATGTCAATCACTGAAGATTCAACCTAAAATGTCTTTTTTTGCCCACAACCCAAAGATCATCAGTTTATTATTATAGAAAACTAAAGAAACCAGGAAATAATCAGAGAAGAGAAGCTGGAACCAGAGAATTTGGACATTTTCTACTTGAAAATGATTTTATAGTATTACAGTATTTTTATATTTTAAAATGAGTCTGAAGTTGTTTGAAAACCCACCACCCACCCAGAAACACTTAAACAGTGAACAGATATTATAAATTACTGATAAAAGAAGATATTAAATAGTTAATAGTTAAACCAGAAAATAGATTTGAGAAGCTTTAACCATAGAATTTAGACGTTTTCTTCTTAAAAATGACTCTAATTGATTATTTAACTATCAAAATAACTGGTGGATAAAGTAATAGTTGGCAACTAATCAATTAATCAATTTCATATTATAAAATGAATTAAATAATAATTAAATTATATTGGTTGGTCAAAAACCAACCACCCACATACAACTCCCCCCCCAAAACACCACAAAAACTGTGAACAAACATTATAAATCACTGGTTAAAAGAAGATATAAATACTCACAAACAGCACATGCACATACTGTATATGCACACACACATACACATGCATGTGCACATGCACACACACACTTAAAGTTGATGCGCTGTGGAGGTGTTGCAGAACTGCAGAGCATCATGAGACGTTCACAAAACACTCATTAACTTCCTTTACAAAGCCGTCTTTGTGACCTGCCAGACCCTTGGCGACTCTCACACACTCTACACACACATACACACGCACACACACTCTACACACACACACACGAAAGTACATAAACACTAAATGGGATTAAAGTTTAAAGTGCTGCAGCTACCTGGATATTTTTTCAGGTAGACTCACTTGGAAACATGAAGGGCTCCATGCAGCCTTTTAAGAAAAGAAATAAACTTTTTTTTTTTGCAGCAAATATATACCAACTCCAGTGATGTTATGTTTGACCCGAGCCCAGGTCTGCCACACAGAAACATGAAAGGCTTCCACATATTATTTTTAATGCATTTCCATATTATTAAATTGGTTTCCTTGGAAAAAAATGGATGGAAAACGAGGAGGAAAAAAAAGAGCTGGATTCACACCTCGGCCCTCGGAGATAACTTCATTCCTCAGAATACAACTGGACGTGCTGCTTTTTTTCTTTTTATTCCCTCATAAATTACACTAATCTAATACAAACTGTGTGCTCATGGTTTTAATGTAAAATCACAGTCCAGGAGTGCAATAAAAAGAAAAAAGAGCAGTTCCTGTAGTACCCTGAGGTGCTTCAAATCTAATAGTCAGCGCAAGATTCATCGTGTGAGCTTCGTGTTTTCAGATGTTCGAGCCAAGTTTCAACACTCGGCTCATTAAGGTCATATATATATATTTTTATAACACGGGTCTAATTTTAGTACTTTTGGCCACAGGTTCGTACTCGCGGCATTAAAGTAAAAAGCCATGTTTCAGAAAAGCAGCAAAGTCGAAGTAGTGAGACGATCAGTCAGGTTATAAACAGGCCAATAGATGAGCTAATCAATTAAAACCAGGAAGTGACGACTCTCTGTTACACAAGTTCGTGTTTCTAAAGAGGAAAAAGTTGTTAAATATTTATGTTGTAAACTATAAGAATTGCTGTAAATTCGGGTGTTTTTAGATATATTTTTTCCCGTATCCATGCACCTTAAGAGGGTATAGGAAAATATCTCATCAGGTATTATACCACCTCAAACAGCCTTCACTTCCACTGGTTTCAGCCTATAAACTGTAGGTATTTGCAGGTTTTCTTAGTCTTATATGATGCTAAATTAATATCCGGAGGTTTTGGACTGATTATCAGATAAAACTACAACAACGTTGGGCTCTGGTCGACCAAATAATCGATTCCACAGGTGAATATTTGTCAGAGAAATAAATAATGAAGGGAAATGTTAGTTACAGCCTTCATACATTTGAGCTACTATTATTGAAATGATTAATCGATTGATTGTTTGGTTCATGAAATGGTTTTGGTTGGTTGATATAATTTGTTTTTAAATGAGTCTGAAGTTACTTTGCACATTTTAAATCTATTAGGAATCTGAAACCACAGATTGACTCAATTCAATCCTGGATATTCACATTAAGATAAAACATATCATTTACCCTGTGTTGTTTTATGGAGTCAGATGTAGGCTGTGAACATTTTTGACATATTCAAGTCAGCCACGAGTTGGAAAAGATTTTTTCTAGTTCTAAAAATGTCTCAAACTGATTAATACATTATCATAATAGTTGGTGAATAATATAATAGTTGCAACTAATTGATTAATCGACAAATGTTTGCAACTCTAGATTCAACCTAAAATGTCCTTTTTTGTCCACAACCCAAAGATCATCAGTTTACTATTATAGAAAACTAAAGAAACCAGAAAATAATCAGAGAAGAGAAACTGGAACCAGAGAATTTGGACATTTTGATGAATGTAATAGTTGGCAAATGATTAATCAACTAATCGTTTTAGCTCTATTAGGAATATTGACAGATTTTTGGTACAAAATACATGAAGTTTCTTCTTAAAAATGACCTAAATCTATTAATTGATTATCAAATTAGTTGGTGATTAACATAACGATTGGAAACTAATCGATTAATGGACTAATCATTGCAGCTCTAATAGGAATAATGGAAGAAAAGCTACCAAAGCATGACCGGATGTTAATAGTTGGTAATGAAATGATTCTTTAACGGTGGAATTGTTTGGTTTAATTAGTCTGAGCAGCAGCAGCGTGACGAAGCCGCTTCTCCACAGTAATGAATTTAGCAGCGAGACGCTTCCTGCCGCCCTCGGATCAAAGCGAGCGACCTGCTCGGGTTTCTCAGCGGCGGCTTGTTCCTCTTCCACAGGAGGAGGAGGAGGAGGCGGCTCGGGGAAGAGGTCAGCCACTGCACATGAGTGGGTAGGGGAGGGGCAGGAGGAGGAGAGGGATCACCATGGCGATCAACGAGATGACGAGAAACAACGATTCTCTCGCGACATCTCCACGCTCAACGCCATTTACATTCAATACCCCCACTGTGCTGCTAAAAAAAAAAAAAAAAAACGAAGCCCCGGCGTCTTTAAGGATTCTATAAAAGGCCGACTTGTTACTTGGAAAAACTGCACAGCGGCGTGAAGATGTAGGGAAACAACCTCCATGATGGATGATAGAGGAATAAGTATCTGGGCTGAGGGGGAAACTTCTAATTACAAGAAGGGGTTGGTTCTCTCAGCCCTCATGAATTGAATAGTGTGGTGAAGGGGTTTTTAGGGATGAACCAGGACCAGAAGTGGCACCTTTTTTACCTCGATTGCTTTTTACCACAAACCCGTCATATAATCGCACCCTTTTCGATGAAAAAGACAGACATCCATGCCCCCTACTCATTCACTGCCTTATAAAAAACACTTTCTTTAGTCTTTTATAATAACAACTAATCGATTAATCAATTAATCGTTGTTGCTCTAGATTGTAGTATTCTTATCTGGTTGATCAATTTGTTTAGTTTTGAGACTAAAATCATATTATCGTTATATTTATAAGTCGACCATGAGCCGGTAAAGGTTTGGAACCGCTTTTTTCCTCTTAAAAAATGATTTAAACCGATTAATCAACTATCAAAATAGCTGGCGATTAACGTAATAGTTAGCAACTAATCGATTAATGGACTAATCAATGCAGCTCTAAAATCCACCCAAAAAATACATCAATCTAGGGTTAAACTGATGAATATTCTGATCTATGGATAATGGGATGATTAATCAATTAGTTGTTTGGATCATAAAATTATGTAAAATATCGATCAGTGTTACCTCAAAACTGAAGATTAAACCTAAAATGTCTTTTTTTGTCCAGACCAACAGTCCACAACCCAAAGATCATCAATTTACTATTATAGAAGACTAAAGAAACCAGAAAATAATCAGAGAAGAGAAACTGGAACCAGAGAATTTGGACATTTTCTTCTTAAAAATCACTCAAATGATTATCAACATGGATAGAAATCTCATTTCATCTTCTATAGCTGCTTATTCCTCATTAGGGTCGCAGGGGTCTGCTGGAGCCAATCCCAGCACGTCACGGCGAGAGGCAGGGATACACCCCAGATGGTCGTCAGCCAATCGTGGGGCACACACACCATTCACTCACACACTCACACCTACGGGCAATTTTAGAGTCACCAATTAACGTCAGCATGTTTTTGGACTGTGGGAGGAAGCCGGAGTACCTGGTGAAAACCCACGCAGACACGGGGAGAACATGCAAACTCCACACAGAAAGGTCCCAGACCCAGGACCAAGGAGGTCTTGAACCTGTGACCTTCTTGCTGTGAGGCAACAGTGCTAACCCCTGCTCCACCGTGTCGCCCCTAGATAGAAATTAATGTCATAATTCTCAACTAATCGATTAATCTGTTTAAAAATCATGAGTCATATTATGGTTATATTCTGAAGTCGACCATGGCTGCTAAAGCTGTTTATTCTGATTCCACACAACCTTTTATCTTTACCTGTTGAACTTTTTTTTAAATCTAAATATGCACAAGTGCATAATTTGAGAGTAAAGAGAAGTATAAACATCTTCAATTATTATTTAGACGATTTCAGCCGCCACGCTGCTGCAGAAGAGGAAATAGCTGGTGGTTTTTGCTGTAATTTCAATCCAAAAAGTAAGAGTCTCACTCTGTTTAAAATCCGCTGCCAGTTCCAACATGAGATAGATTTTACTGATATGTAATTTGACATATAATTTAATTAAATATTTATCGTGACCTGTTGACTCCCGCCCAGCAGGTGCAGGTCGCTCAATAAAGCAGAACCCTGTTCCGAAGCAAATCAATCCAACACCTCAAATCAAACTGAAACTAAAATAACTTAAGACCCATCACTTCTTATTATCATTAAGTCCGATATCTCCAGATCTACGTGGAAATTCTAATCTGAAATAAAATCCCCCCATTTAGCCGGTGGTTTGTTGAAAACCTGGCACGAGGCGCACGTTTATTTAAACATCACATGTGTCGGGTCCAGCTCACAGCTGGGTGCATTTTATTCTATCAAAAGCTCCCTTTTTGGGCCTTTTTTTTTTTTTTTGAAGTTCATTTTCACGTCTTACAGTGTGTACACTCGTTCTGGGGAGAAAACATTACTGTAAATGACCAATCGCGGATCGTGTTTTCCCCTTTTTTTTTTTGCCCCCACGAAAAAAACAGCAACACTCAATGAGGTTCACATTTGTCTTGTCAAAATATATGATTGGCCGATATTTCAAAACATTAACTTCAAATGTCAATATGTACTGTAACACAAACCGTGAAGTGACTACATGTAGCTGCTGGACGGACGCCCGCCTCCAGAAAAGCGGTCAGAGCGGGCGAAGGAGCGTTTCCAAGTTTGTTTTTTCTTTTCAAGTTTAACATTCGGATTCTTGCAAAAGTCGGCGATAACGAGATAACTCCCTTCTCAGGATTTAGCACCTTACGTTTCCTTGTAAACCTGCAAACTAAAAACGCACACAAACACCCATTTCCAACGCTTTATTCCTGATAAACGCTCAAAAAGATGACCTCACGCCTGGCTTGTTTTGTAGCAGGAGCACTTCTAGACTTCTACGGCCTTCTAGACGGAGAATCATGGCTTCCCTCCCTGTTTTGACAGGGAGAGTTATGCCTCGCAGGCTCCAGATTCACCACCGAGCCCCATAAGCATTTAGGGCGCCACGGGGGCCTCTTGACCTAAGAGGAAGTCGGGTGTATAAAAGGTGACAAATTGGTTTGTGACTAAACAAAGACATATGCTGCACGCCCTCCCTCTCTCTTTCTGCAAAAAAAAAACTGGCGAAAAGCGAGAAACTGTCAGGAAATAATTCATTTTTTTTTTATTTTTCGCTGCTGCTTTTTTCTTTTTAATATTAATGCCAAGCTCTGGACTCGTGCCACTCCAATTACAGGAAATGTAAGAGCAGTAGGCCTCCCCTCGTGCTGGGGCCTTGTGATGAATGGAGCACTATGTTGGGGGGGAAAAAACCAAAAAAGCAAAGCAAGTTCATTTGAGAGATTAAAAAAAGAAAAAAACCCAGAAAGTCTTTTTTATAAGGCAATAAATGAGGAAGAGGAGGGGGGTTTGGACGTGTGTCTGATTATATGACGGGTTATTAACATCAGGTCATATTCCAGCTTCCATCATTTCTATTAGAGCTACAACGATTAGTTGATTAATCGATAAGTTGCCAACTATTTCATTAATCACTAACTACTTACTTGATAAGTGATTAATCAGTTTGAGTCATTTTTGAGAAGAAAAAATCCTTTTCCCACTCATATAATTTGGTAGCTTTTATTCCATCATTCCTAACAGAGCTGCAACAATTAGTCGATTAATCGATTAATCAATTAGTTGCCAAGTATTGAGTCATTTTTAAGCGGTTCCAAACCTTTTCTGACTTGAAATTGTCAATGAAAATATTCAGGACTGGACAATTTGTGGTGTCAGATTCCTTTTTTAACTTCCTAATCAATGTGCAATTTAACTTGAGTTGCAATGATTAGTTGATTATGTTAATCCTCAAAGTTTTTAATACTCGATTAATTGATTTAAGCCATTTTTAAGAAGAAAATATCCAAATTCTCTGGTTCCAGCTTCTCTTCTCTGATTATTTTCTGGTTTCTTTAGACTCTATAATAGTAAACGGATGATCTTTGGGTTGTGGACTGTTGGTCTGGACAAAAAAAAGAGGAGATGTTGAATTTTCATCTTTGGGAAACAGTGCTCCACGTTTTACATCATTTTATGAACCAAACAACTAAATGATTAATCGTTTCAATAAATAGATTTATTAGTTGAAAAAGATATTGAACTTTTCATACTATTCTTATCATTTGAGATACACCTGTAGTAGCAAAAGGGTATCACATATCATGGCTACAAATTAGAGGTGAAATGATTAGTCAATTAATCGATTAGTTGCCAACTGTTACGTTAATCAACAACTATTGTGATAATTAATCGATTTGAGTCATTTTTTAAATGTGAAAATTCTCTGGTTACAGCTTCTCGAATCATTGATCAACATTTTACACCATTTTATGAACCAACCAACTAATCGATTAATTGTTTAAATAATCGATAGATTATACTACTTAAAAATAGTCATTAGTTGTAGCCTTAATCTTGTATTCTGAACCATTTAGTATTAAGTATTTTAGAGCTGAAATTATTAGTCGACTAATCGATTAGTTGCCAACTGTTTCTTTAATCACCAACTCTTCTGATAATCATTTAAAGAAAACAATGTTCGACAGTTTACAACATTTTATGATTGATTTAATTGATTAATCATTTCAATAATCAATAGATTAATCAACTGTCAGAACAGTCATTAGTTGCATCACAATGTAGTATAATCAATATTTATAAATAGGAGCACCAGTCTAGTTACATTATATTGATAATTGATTTGAGTCTCTTTTTTTATGCCTTTTTATCCCATATTTTGTACTTTTTATTTAATTTTCTGGAATTTTATCTCATATTTTTGATTTTATCTTGTATTTGTGTCATAATCTAATGAATAGCTGTTAGTTCCAGCCCTAGCCTTCCACACCTAATTTTATACGTTTTATGAACCGAACAACTAATCGATTAATCATTTCAATTAAGATTAGATTACTCAACTATCAAAATAGTCTTTAGTTGCAGCCCTACCATTTAGTTGACAGATTTGGTTGAAGAGTATTGCATTTTTTAATGCTTCTCTAGAACATCCAATTCATTTTCTGTAGACAGATTGCTCTATTAACCTGAAAGGAACGGTATTAATGGTTTTATTTGAAGTTGTGATGTCACTAACAAGACATATTTGTGGTTTAATGAACCAAAAAATCCATTTATTGAGCGACTTGCACCTGCTGAGCAGGAGTCAAACAAAATATTTAATTAAATTATCTGTCAAATTACATATCAGTAAAATCTATCTCATGTTGGAACTGGCAACGAATTTTAAACAGAGTGAGCATCTTACTTTTTGGCCAAACCCACTCCTGCAGCAAATAAACCCTTGATGAGAGGTTGTCGTGGCGGCTGAAATCGTTTAAATAATTGAAGATGTTTATACTTCTCTTCGCTCCCTAATTACGCACTTACGCATTTGCATATTTGCACGCAAGAGTTCAACGGGCGAAGATAAAAGTCACATTCAAGGAATCGGAATAAACAGCTTCAACGCCCGACCATCACCAGCATTAAGATGTTTTTCTTTTTCTGCAGCAGTCAATCATCCGCTTTGACATACAAAAATAGACCCGGACACTTAGCAAAGAAAACCTCATTTATAACACGCTTCGGCGCATATATTACACATATTTTAGAAACTCTACCATGGATGTTGTGGGACGGCTTCAAGAGGCACTTGGGGGAAATGTTTGCTTTAATTAATGAAATGGAAATAACGATTAAAATTAACACTTCAATTATCTTTGGATACATGCAGGGTGAAGCTCGACCACTTAACCGAGAGGCTTAAAAAAAAAAAAAGGAAAAAACCTGGTAAAGGAATACTGCAGCAACATTAAAGGGCGTTAAGAGCATTACGGTTGGCGGTGGCTTTTTTTCTGGTTTACTTTTAGCCCGGCTGCCTTTTTTTTAAGAGTGATAGAACGCAGGTTTCCTCTTCCATTCATGCCCTGTGAGTCTTGGATGCCGCGGTCGACGTGAAATGTTTGTGTGGGAACATCATCATGGTCCGAATATATTGGCGATGGCATCGGGGCATAAGGGCTTCCACTATTTGTGCCACGGGATGAGAGGGGGTTTCTCTGGCCGGCGCCAGAGGCCTCGTGAAGCGAGTCGATTAAATAACGTCCTCAGAGTCTGGGACAATGGGAGGAGTTGGGATTAAAGGGAAAAGGAAAGGATGAGGCATTTGACTGGGGGGTTTGGGTGGTGAAAGTCATCGTTTGACCATTCATGGACAAACCATGAGATAGTGAGGAAGACTTAAAGTGTTGCTGCAGTTTGTTTTGACGGAAAATTTTGATTTTAGTTTAACTTTAGTCATTATTTTCTGGTTTCTTTAGTCTTCTATAATAATAACCTGACTGACCAACTATTTTGACAATCAATGGATTTGAGCCATTTTTAAGATGAAAAAATGTATTAAATGTTTGGGTTTCCGATGGTTGTAGCTGCAAATTGATTAGTTTCCAACTATTACGTTAATCAACAACTATTCTGATTAGATTATCTAGATTACTGTAACTCCCTATCTGTAGCGTGTCCTAAAAGTTCCCTAAATAGTTTTCAGCTGGTTCAAAATGCAGCGGTGCGTTTACTAACAGGAACTAATAGAAGAGAGAACACATCAGCCCCATACTCCAAGCCCTTCATTGGCTTCCCATTGAGTTTAGAATTAAATTTAAAATCTTACTTCTAACTTATAAAACCATTAATGGTATGGGCCATCCAAACAGAACACTTCGCTCTCAGAATGCAGGTCTACTGGTAGTTCCACGGGTCCATAAAAGTACAGTAGGAGTGAGAGCCTTTAGTTACCAAGCCCCTGTTTTATGGAACAAACTCCCAACTAATATTAAAGAGGTTAGACTGAAAACATTCCTGTTCCAAAAGGCCTATGGTCAGGGTAGCTAGAGGTAGACTTAAATCCACAGTTCAGTCTAAGCTGCCCTAGGAGTGAGAATGCTGGGGGAAGTACAGTCACTGAGCCCTATCATCTCTTTCTGGTACCATGTACCACTGTCATTAATAAACAGCATCTAGTTTATACTTGGTCTTTCATCACTAATCACCCCCTTCGGGGGAGTGGCTACTGTTTCAGTTCAACTGCACATCAACTGATGACGACTCCTGATGCGACTCATTGAGGCCCCTGATGAACCTACTCATTCACCTGTCTGGTTGGACCCGCCCTTCTGCTATCTATCATAAGATGGAGGTCTGTCAGTCCTGGTCCATCTATAGCCTGTCCGTCCATGGGAGTGGATCTCTCCTTCACTGTGGTTCTCCCCGAGGTTTCTTTTTTCCCACTGGGTTTTGGAGTTTTTCCTTGCCATGAAGGAGGGTCTAAGGACGGGGGATGTCTGAGTCACTTCGGACTGAATTTTGTGAAGCACTTTGAGACAACTGTGTTGTAATATTGGGCTATATAAATAAAATTGAATTGAATTGAATATCAGTAATCGGTAATAATCGGTTTGAGCTATTTCTAAGAAGAAAATATCAAAATTCTCTGGTTCCAGCTTCTCTTCTCTGATTATTTTCTGGTTTCTTTAGTCTTCTATAATCGTAAACTGATGATCTTTGGGTTGTGGACTGTTGGTCTGGATAAAAAAAGACATTTAATTTTACCTTATATCATAACTTATTTACATCATCAGGTATTTAGTTTTAGACTAGAGCTGCAATAATTAGTCAAATAATTGATTAGTTGCCAACTATTACATTAACAACTTCACAGAAGTCCTGATGGCTGGTTTGGCTCAATTTCTAAATACTGTGACCATTTCTCTGTAAATTGAGTGTTTTGAAACATGGAAAGATATTTATAGAATGATGCAGGTATTTAACAATAGAGCTGCAACTATTGACTATTTTGATAGTCAATTAATCTATTGAGGATGATTAATTAATTAGTTGCTTGGTTTGTAAAATATCAATCAGTGTTTCCCAAAGCTGAAGATTCAACATAAAATGCCTTTTTTTATCCCGACCAACAGTCCACAACCCAAAGATCATCAGTTTACTATTATAGAGACTAAAGAAACCAGGAAATAATCAGAGAAGAGAAGCTTTTCTTTATAAAAAATTAATCGATTAATCATTGCAGCTTTATTTAAGAAGAAAAGTGAAACCTTGAATGTTTCTCTAATGTTTCAGCATCCCCAAATCCCAACACAACTCAATGTTGTAACTTCCCAGAAGAAAAACTCAAATCTCTCACTGACAATACGCAGATTATTTATTGGGTCATTAATGGCAACTGTGGCATATCATATATTTACAGCCTGGTTTATTTTATCCGGTTTATGTCACGTTATTTGCTGAAAAATCCACAGAACTCCTGCTTTTCATCAGCAGACAGAGTTTGTTACATAAATTAATCCAAGTTTTCCTATTTTTTATGGGGTTTAAAGGATTTCTTGGCTCAAAAAGCTGAGGTTCAAAGTTCATTCTTGACCTTGGAAACAACAGTTGACGTCTACCCTCACCCTGAGGTGGTTTTTAAGTGGCTGCTCTGTGTTCTGTAGTTATGTAAATATCAGTGACTGGTCTCTTCCAGTAGCAGCGTGACGTTATTAAAGTGCCACGAGTCGTGCTGGGAGCTGAGGTCGGGGTTACTGCTCGGACGTTTAAAGGGTGTGACTACAACCCTGGAGCCTGTGGTCCTCCTGGTTTTTAGTTTTTAGTCAGTTAGTTTGTTTTAACCATGACTGAGATGGTCCTCTGACCTTTATCAGGCCGCTGTTTTAACCTAAATTTAACTAAAACTTAACCAGAGACACAGCAGGTCAGGACATGTTGGAATGAGACATTCTGGACCAGTTATTACACTGAAAAAATAGCCTGATCAAACTAACCGATATGACATCTACAATATTTGACTTCACGACAATAATTCCGCTCTTTACCCAACATTTACTTATTGAACCAAACAAATAAATTTACATTGAACCAACCTATTGTATTCACTTTTCACAAATTTAATGTTTGCATTGACACCAGTTGATTTATAATCAAACTATATTTTTCACATTTTTTTTTTTGTAATTCCCATTTTATAAACTCTATAAAAAGACACTTGGCCAACAGATTACTTTTAACGTATGAACTCTCTGGATGTTAGCCCGATTTCACTAGTAATGTTTAGCTGGCTTACGCAATACTTTAATAAACTTTATTAAATATTAATAATTAAATATTATTCATGGCCATAATTTTACTGGTAAATCCTAGCTAGCCAACTACTTCTAGCTAGCTACTGCCAGCTAACTAGCGACTTACTGCGAGTTAACTAGCCAGACAGTGCCAGCTAACTAGCCAGCTATTGATAGTTAGCTAGCCAGCTACTGCCAGTTAACTAACCAGATACTGCCAGCTAATTAGCTAGCTATTGGCAGTTAGCTAGCCAGCTAACTAGCCAGATACAGCTAGTTAACTAGGCAGCTACAATCATGCCAGCTATAACCCAATTTAAGGAGGCTAGATAGCCCGTTTATTGGGCTTTTCTTTGCAATTTTGAAAACAAAAACACTCAAACTTTAAATGTCAGCAAATGCTTTGCTACTTACATTAATTTTTGGATGAAATCCACCCAGGACGTAACATGATATTCATGATAATGAAAGGTGAGAAATCAAAAACTTTGTTTTGGGTCCTTTGCATGTATATTTAATTCAGTATAAATCAAGCTTGACGTCTCTAAATGCAATAAAAGAACGAGTTTCGCAATCAAACCAATAATCCTATCCTGGTACATTTGTTCCGACATGTTTTTAGGAGGAAACTTTAACATGTCACATTCATACACTCGCTGCCCGGCAGTCCTGATTCTAATCAGGACAAATGCGGGACACATTTCTGAATATCTGAAAACCTTCAGACATTGTGCAGAGTGGGATAAATCCCATGACTCATTGCACACGACAATGAATATCACGTCCTGAAACCTCCGCCGACAACCGCAGTCGTCTTCGGTCTTTCAGGCGGCGTATGACATCTATTAACCCGCATCATGTTTTCCATGTGCAGTTTTTCCATCCAGTCCGAGCTAAGGGGAGCGAGGGGGGGGAAAGAAATCCTCTCCATGTTGTATTTGTTCTGGGCTTGTTGCTCTGATTCCACATCAAACGCCGACTAGTCGTCATCACGAGAACAATGTACCCGTCGTGATTTTTTTTCACTTCTGAAGGAACAGTCACGGTAGAAATGACGGAGCAGAACTGACTAAACATTCCGATTGTTCTCCAGAAAAGGAGACGATTATCTCCTACATTAACCCCAAAAAGAAAAGGCGTTCCTCTCTTTTATTTTTTTTTTTTGGGGGGGGGGGGGGGGGGGGGGTGTATATCGGAATGGGAATCCTGCTTTTTTCCCCCACTCCATTCTGCGGTTATTTATCGCCCCTGAAGCTCGGTTTCGGGCTCACAGGAAGTGAAGCGTAAGTGCAACAGGAAGAAGGCGAAGGCGTGTAAATCAAGCCTTTTTTCTTTCTTTTTTATGAGGCCCGGCCACCCTGGAAGATGAAGTGGTCTTGTTGTGAGAGAAAACAGCGGAGCGGTACACATGTCATAACATTGACACCTCGGAGGGGGGTCGGCCAGGATCCTGGACCTCAGGTCCACGGCTCCCATGTGCCCCCTTCGGCCTGAAAACGCGACCTGGACCTGGACCTGGACCTGGACCTCCCCGTTCCTGTCTCCTCTGGTCTTCTTCTTCTTCTTCTTTTTTTTTTTCCTGGTCCAGATCCGCCCTCCGTCGATTTAACTCGCGACATCTTTAAGAGCGGCGCCCCGGCTCCTGCTCCTGGTCCACCAAAACACTTCTCAGACAATAAACAAAGGGCCTAGGTGGTCCTGTCCCAAGTAGAAAAACCAGGACCACAAGAATCCCTTCCTCTGCTCTCGCTCTCCAGACTCGACTGTCAAAACCTCCTCGAGGTTGTTTTGCTCCCAGTGTCACAGCAGAAAATGGATCTAATCGGATTTAGTTCACAAGTTTGAGGATAATACACTTACAACATGTTAAATGGGGTCAAACTGTTTAACTTTGTCCTCACAGAGATTATGTTAATCAGTAAAACTGCTAATTTTCTTAAGTGCTGACTGGATTGCGTTAGTTTTTCCAAGGAAAAAAGTAAAGTTCTGAAATCTGCTGCTAGTTTTAAGCACTTTAGGTAAAGATTGACGGCTATGTTGATAGTTTATAAATCTATGGATTATTAAAACGATTAACTGGTCAGTTTTTCGGTTCATAAAATGACCCTAGAAGACGTAAGGTCTAATATTTTCTTGGAAAAGAGCTGCACTGTTTTCTCATTTTTTGGCAATTTTTGTGGAAAGACTAGGATTATCTCAACATCCTGTAAAAACTAAAGAAATAACATTACAACACTTTTCTTTCTCGGAAGGAAAATTGGGTTTGAGTCCACTTAATAAAAAGGGTTTAACGCTGCAACTAATGGTAACTGTTGCTGATTAATGTAAAAATTGACTAATTGATTAATAGACTATAAAATGTCTTTTTTTGTCCTGACCAACAGTTCACAACCCAAAGAGCATCAGTTTACTATTATAGAAGAATAAAGAAACCAGAAAATAATCAGATTTGTGAAGCTGGAATCAGAGAATTTGGACATTTTCTTCTTAAAAATGATTCAAATCCATTAATTGATTATCACAATAGTTGGTGATTAATGTAATAGTTGGCAACTATTTGAATATTTGACTAATTGTTGCAGCTCTAGTAGAAATTATCACCAGATTTTCAAGTTTCCAAGAGTCGAGTTTATTAATCCATTAGTTGCCAACTATTGCATTAATCTCCAGCTTTTGATGAATTTGAGTCATTTTTTAAGAAGAAAATGTCTGAATTCCCTGTTTCCAGCTTCTCTTCTCTGATTATTTCCTGGTTTCTTTAGTCTCTATAATAATAAACTGATGATCTTTGGGTTGTGGACTGTTGGTCTGGATAAAAAAGACATTTTAGGTTGAATCTTCAGTTTCAGGAAACACTGATCCACATTTAGCATCATTTAATTAACCAAACAACTAATCAATTAATCATTTTAATAATCAAGGGATGAGTCAAAAAATCTATTGAAGTTTACCATGATATTCTAATTATCTGAGATGTACCTACATTGTCGAGAAGGCGTCACATGTCATGGCTCCAAGGTAGAGCTGAAACAATTAGTCGATTAATCGATTAGTTTCCAACTATCACATTAATCATCAACTATTTTGACAATCAAATAATCGATTTGAGTCATTTTTCAGAAGAAAATGTCCAAATTCTCTGGTTCCAGCTTCTCTTCTCTGATTATTTTCTGGTTTCTTTCATCTTCCATAATAGTAAACTGATGATCTTTGGGTTGTGACTGTTGGTCTGGACAAAAAAAAGACATTTTAGAGCTTTTTTAGATCAATTAATCAATAAGTTGTCAACTTGTTTAGAATAGTTATTAGTTGCAGCCCTAATTGAATGACTTTGGGCATCTCACTTGTAAAAGAGGTTTTAATCTCAACGTGATTTCCTTGTAGCATAAAGGTTGAATTAAAATAAAAACAGTGGAAACACAAATGATGAGTCAACATTTTGTATGATATGTTAATTATCACATTTTCCTCATTATATTTATAAAAACTAAACGTGTGCAGCATTACGTCTGTTTTCTGTTGGACATTACATCACCAGAACTTCAGGTTTTGAAGAGGTAATAGTAACTTTGTGAAGGTGTTTATAAAAATCGTCTCTATTTTTTTTTTTTGCGTGTAAAGATTTGTTTTTTCTCCCTTACAGAAAATCCACTGAGCTCCACACTCGATTTCCTCTGGCGTGTTGAATGACCTAATGGTCACGTCAATAACACGCGTGTGTGTGTCGGGTGGGAACACCTCGGTGTGTTTGTGTGGAAACAGTTTGTCACATTTCATTAGTTCATGTCCACTTTCTGCTTCAGCCTTAGTTACGTTGCTGTTCAACCCATAAAAACCCACTGAGACTCTGGTGTTACCGGCCCTTTAAATGTTCTGGAACATTCCTCATCAGCTTTATCCTTAATTAAACTGATGAAGGCCCTAAGTGACCTATACTGACCAACCTGGTGTGGTCATGTGACCATGTGTAACAGGTGTGAGAGGCTGACTAATGTCAAACAAGCTGGATTTATGTTATTAAAGGGGAGTTTCAACCCATTTAATAAGGTAATGGTTTAATAACATGCCCTATATTACATTTAACATGTTCTCATCATAGTTAGAGAATAAATTGATATGTTTGGAAAATATCATAGAGACATATATGTCATATATGGCTTTTAACCTTAAATTAGTCATAGAAAACGTCATGTGACATATAAGAAAAATGGTAACAAGCTGCTCAATTAATTTAACTGATTCACTCACTTTAAATTAATATAATTTCTGTTTAAATAATTTGTTGTTAAACCTAAACAACAAAGTTACACCTGTGATATATGTTGAGGAAATGCAAATAAAAAGACTAAAAAAGTTAATGCTAAAGCTAATGTTGCTACATCAGTTTGCTAACATTTGCTCACAATTGCTAGCAATTTGAAATTCAAATTCATTAATGCAGATTTAAAGGAATTATCTTATTCCACTGGCAGATAATTTAGGAAAGAAAGGGAGGCTTTTATTTTGAAGGACATGCAAATTATGAGGTCACATGACCAGGATTTCCTGTTTGCTCATGGATATCTGACATGTCTTTTGGAATTTTGGAAAAATTTTCACCAAATAAGAAAAATGGTGACACATTATCTAAGGTAAGTAAACTTATTTTTATAATAATAATAATAATAATTATTATTATTAATTAAATTTTAATGTTATAAGTTTTATTTCTAATATATCAACAATATTCAAATATGGAAAATTCCTAGCCCTCTTTCCCTCTTTCATACTATGAAACTATACTGAGACAAGGTTTACATATATATATATATATATATATATATATATACACACACCTTAGGTCATTTTAGGGAATAAAACATCTAAACAATTGAAAAGAAATGAGAAATCTGTCCAGGTTCTTATGGGTTAAACAGACAAATATGACTGATATTATTATTAATTTGACCTTTTCAGACGTCTTTGTTAGATTTAGTGGCATTGCGACCGATCTAATTGAGTATTTTTGCAGGAAACCGTGTGTTTACCTGCAGCGTGTGACAGCAGCCATAGAGATGGCTGGTCTATATATAATATAATGGATATAATGGAGTTTATTTACCTTCACACTCACTTACGCTGTGTCCCAGCGTCTGGAACCTTTAACTAGGGGGACACGTTCCTGCTGGGACACGTCATCGCTGCTGCTGAAAACATAGGAACCGTTTTTATTCTACTGGAACCTCCAGGTCTGAGCTGGATATGGTTAAAATCTAAAATTAGCAGCCGAGCTTCTCAACTATTTTCCTACTTTATTTGCAGGAGCCTGTAGTTTGGATTTATTTGCAGCCATTCAGGTTTATTCATGTTTTTTTAGGTTCAAAGCAGCATTAAGTTAAAGTTAAGTTTATTAGTTTAGATCAGGGGTGTCAAACATGTGGCCTTGGGGCCAGAACCAGCAGATCATTTATCTTATTTCAATTTGTTTGTTTTGATTTTGCTCAATTTACTTTTGTCTTTCTTAAAGTAAGATTTTATTTTGAAAAACTTGAAATTAGTAAAATTATTTGCCAATGCAATAATTCAGATAATCTTACTCATTAATGGACTTATTGAAGATATTTATCATATTGTTGAAACTACATTTTTTTGCTTATATCACCTCCCCTGTTTTGTAAATTGAAGGTTAATTCATTGTTTAAATATTTATAATAATTTCATTAAATAAAAATCTGGGAAGAAATGTGTTAGTCTTGAGATCAAATTGCTCTATTTGTGGCCCGTGAACCAAATTGTGGTCTAATTTTGCATAAATTTGGAAAAAAAAATGATAAAACAAAACAACAAAAAGATGAGAAAAATAAAAAGATAAACTAGAAAAACAATATTACCATTTAACATCTATTTACATGTTCAAAAAGAGTAGAAAGAAGTTTACACTTATTTATTTCCTACCCCTCTATCACTTCTATAAATGTGCAAGTAACAATACCAATAAAGTGACAATAACAATAATATTATTCCTAATATTAGGTAATTCATAAGTAGATTTTATTAGTCTCAGTGACACTATTCCATCATGAATTCTTAATGAAATCTAATTGGGTTTCTCAGATCCCAAAGTGATGTCTTTAAAGAGTTTGATTCATCTGAACAACTGTAAAAATAAATAAATATGATCAGTTACTGTCACGTAAAACAAACAGCATCAAACCATCTCAGAAGCTGGAAGCATCAAATGTTCAATAGTTTTTCTTGAAAAGTGCCTGTGATTAATTGACGATCGATTGATTATCATAGGAATCATAATTTGTTCCAAAAAATAAGACGTAAGTATAATGTCAATATTAACATTACACTGAAACAAAGCTACAAAACATGAATATATTGATACAATTCTGTGATTAAATGTGAATAAATCTAATTATACCTGGATTTGAATGACTAAAGATAGTGTAATCGTAAAGTTGAAGTTGATTAAGTGACACCAGATGACAAATGCTGATGTTATTTGTGTCCAGGTCGTTCTAAGAATATTCCGACATCACAGGAGTTGGAAATAGACTCACACAGACCAGCAGTATTTGGACTTTTTGAAGCGACCAGTATATTTGGAGCCACTGTATATTTATGCTGTGCTTGTTTAGTTTGGCATCCGTCTGCTGATAATTTATGACACATCTGGTGTCAATCTGCCATCACCTTCCTCATAAAAGGTCCCCAAAAAATCATGAATATATATTCTGTAAGATGGCAAGAAACGCTCGTTACGGGCCTTGATTTGTGGGGTCTATCTATTTCACGGTTGAGTGGATATTTGGGCTCGAATCAATGTGTCTCAGAGCGAGTTTAAGTGGATTTATATACTTGGGAGTGTCTCCTCCGGCCAAATGTGGGACACAAGCAGCACCACAGCGGAAAACCAGGCAACGGCATTAATTGAGGAGGCGAAGGAGGGGAGGAAAAACACATCACATGCAGACCTCTTCTCCTACAGTAATTCAGCATCATGAAACTCTATACTTCCCCTTTTCCGTGCAGAAATATGTCGAGGCAAGTGCTGAGGCCACAAAACAAGTGAAATACTCCTTCCGCCGCATTTTAAATCGACTTTAAGCTCACTTTATGCCGTCAAAAAAACAGATGTAGCCTTCACTCAACATCTGTGATATGATTTTAGAGTTTTTAAGCTTACAGGGGGGGGCACTTAAAGGCCTCAACGCCTCATGAATTACTGTTATCCGCTGTAATAAAGAGTGATAAAGGTGATTTATCACCGCTGGAACATGTACAGTTAATGTCCGCAACAGTTTAGTGAAACAAAAAAAGGTCTTTTAACAGCTGTTCTAAGTTCAGATAGTGTTTCCTAAAGCAGATTTATACATAAATGTCTTATTTTATTGAGAAAAGCTGTTATATTTGTAAAAACATACATTAACTTCCAGCTGTTAGCTAACTAATCAAATGACAAAGCTAGCGTTAGCTTGCTAAGACTTCATGCTAGTTTAGCTTTAGAGCTCAGAGTTGAAGACGGGAACATGGTTGACACAATCGACCCAAACCTTTAAGAAAATTGAGAAGATTTTTCACAAAAACAAGAACTTTAAGGTACAAACATAACTAAATTTAACTACATAACTCATGATTTACTGTTATCTGCTGTAATAAAGAGCGATTAAAGTGATTTATCACTGCTGGAACATGCAAGGTTAGTGTCAGTAGAGCAAAAAAGTGTCTTTTAACAGCTGTTCTAAGTTCAGATAGTGTTTCCTAAAGCAGATTTATGCAGAAATGTCTTATTTTATAGACAAAAGCTGTTATATTTGTAAAAACATACATTAACTTCCAGCTGTTAGCTGTTAGCTTTAGAGCAAGAGTAGACATGACCTCATCAAAATGGTGTATTGATGAAGTAAATTGAATATTTCTCACAAAAAGAACTTTAAGTTACATTTTATTTATACTTATATTTGTAATATCACACGTTAACTTCCAGCTGTTAGCTGTTAGATAACTTACCAAATAAGCTAACGCTGGCTTGCTAAGACATCATGCTAGTTTACCTTTATAGAGGTCAGAGTAGAGGACATGGTCGACATGTTTGACCCAAAACTCTCAAATTGCTCCAGATTGCTGCATAATGGATTATTTTATTTCAATTTCACAATTTTCTAATTATTCCAAGTCTAAATCCTGACTGTATATTTAATAACTGTATATTTAATAATACGACTGTATATTTAATAACATTGATCAAGGTAATTAAGATCATTCTTGATCTTTTTAGGAATTAGTAAACCTCAACTTTTTGTTGTCTCAAATCTGAAAATGTATTCACATTTCAACTTCAGACGTATTAATAGTAATGATTTTATGTATTTAAGGGTCTATAATGGCAGTTTTAATACTGTTTGACAAAATTATTTAAGATCATTCTTGATATTTATAGGAATCAGGCAGCTTCAACTTTGTGTTAAATGTATTCACCTTTAACCTTAATATTTAGTTCATTTAATGATGTCAGTTCTGGTTCAGCTTTAACAACATTTATATGAGCCACTACTTTCAGCTCCACGTCTTTATCAAATCACCTCCCAACCCTCCGCCCTAAATATGTTTGCGATGGCCGTGTCTCCTCTTAGGAAAATATTTGTTGCACTTCGCCTGTTTATCGTCCTTAAAAACATCGGCTGCTGTTCTGATCAGGTCGAAGGCGAAGGAAGAGAGAGAGAGAGAGAGAGAGAGAGGCAGCGAAAATCAAAAATAAAAAGCACCACTGTGTTCCGAGGCTTCATAATCCGATGCAGAGGCTCTCGTTTGAGGGCGAAAAATAAGAAAGTGGAGAGCTGCTTTCTGCTCCAAAGTGGTCACAAGGGGGTTGAGAGTTTTCAGGCCCGGTCGCTTACTTTGGAGACGCTTCAGGGGGAAAAAGCAGTGCTAAGATATAATGAAACATTCAGTGACCAGCTCCATAGAACCTGAGTGAAGCCTTTCTGCTGTTAGAATGTCAGGTTTAGACCTGCAGCACTGAGCTGGGCTAAAGTAGACATGTTTCAATTATAATTACGGCTTTTAAAAGTGAAATAAAACAATCCAAATGTGTCCAGAGTCAATATGACTGAAGCTGGTTTGGTTTGTGTTTGAGCATTTTAAAAGCAGAACTGAGGTTTGAGGTTTTATTTAGATGATTTCTCATTGTTCCAATAATCATAAAGAGATTATTGGACTCCATACCTTGACGATAGTCTATATTTCTCCTCCTAAAACAAGTTATTCTGTTCTATAGAATGTGGTCTGGCTGCTGCTGTAATGTCGTCCAAAGGTCAAGATTAAAATCTGACAGGAGTAAAGGTCAAGACAGAAAATGCAGGAAATGAACCAGAAGATAAAAATAAATAAAATAAAACAACAAAAAAGACTTAATGTTGCTTTTTCACTGTATAATATTCACATTCTGTGTGAAAGTACTCATGATGGATTGAAAAATGGATTGAAGGGTGAATTAGAATATAGAAATAGAATAAAATCAGTAGAGCTGCAATGATAAGACAGTTAATCGATTAGTTGCATCTATCTAGTTGCAATTATTTTGATCATCGATTGATGGATTTAAATCGTTTTTAAGAAGAAAATATCTGGTTATTCGGTTTGACTCATTTTCAAGATACAAATTCTCACATCTGATTATTGTCTGGTTTCTTTAGTCTTTTATAATAGTAAATTGATTTATCGATTAGTTGCCAACTATTCAATTAATCTGAAACTATTTTGATAATCAATGAATGGATTAGAGTCATTTATTAGAAGAATATGTAAATAAACCAGATTTAGAACAGATACAAATGTGGATAATAGGTGAGTAGTTTAATCTGAAGGCTAATATTATGGCTGATTTCAATGGTATTAAAAACTAAGCCAAACTGACACAAGTAGTTTCTTTACTTGTTTTAGCACCTTGAAATTCTTGAATGAAAAGCACTTTACACATAAAACCTATTACTATTGACTATTTATACATCTTAAAGGTGAATAAATCTCAGATTTGAGATGACACAAAGCTGATTCTGACAAAAATCAAGAATAATCGTAATTGCCTTGATCAATGTTATTAAAACAGAACCAAAATTGACATTATTGATCAATTTAAACCAAAAAAATCTTTATTATTAATATATCTAGAATATTCAGATTTGAGATTGGAAGTTGATTCCTACAAAATATAATCTTAATTGGCTTTATCATTGTTATTAAAAATGAAAACAAAACTGACATAAGGTTTAATCTTGTTGATTATTATATATTTATTATATATTATTTTCTTTATTATTATTGACTATTTATACATCTTATGTATTTATACATCTTCAGTTTTTCCATAGTCAAGAAGATATAAAGTTGAAGCTGATTCCTCTGAAAAAAAAATCCAGAATGATCTTAATTGCCTTGATCATTTCACTAAATGGTTAATGATGGTGATTTAAATGTGGAGTGTGTGTGTGTGTATGTGTGTGTGTGTGTGTGTGCTCTGCTTTGATTCCCCCTAACCCCGCCATGTGCAGGGACTTAGCTCCCACACATCTGTTGGACATTAGGGCCAATAACAGCTGGGGCGGACCTCAAACATGGCCGCCCCACTTCACCCCTCCAATAACAGCTGGGTGGACGTCAAACATGGCCGCCCCACTTCACCCCTCGGTGTCTCTGAGGATAACCCCGGCCTCCGCATGACAAGTGGCCGCCATGATGAGCCAAGCAACCATTGGAGCTTCCAAACAAACCATCAGGGCTTCTCCTCCTCCTCCTCCTCCTCCTTCTCCTCCTCCTGCTCCTCTTTCTCCTCCTCCATGTCTCTCCTGCTGTGCCTGGGAACAAAGTGGGTGGTATCCAGTGATTTCACCGTGATAATATCCCCCCTCCATGTTTGATTTCCCATAATGTGTCGGCTTGTTGTTGAAATGAAATTCTGGCTCTGCGGTGGTTGTCCATCAACCGTCTCCTGTGGCTCCTTTCTCCCTTAAAAAAAAGATTTGAAAGAGCCGTACAGGCAGATGTTGAGGTCACCGCTTTCCAAGAAATCCTTTTTTTTCAGACTCCAATGGTGCTTGTTTCACAAATTGAGCCGTCGAAGCTGAGCTAGCGACAAGTAACGTGTTCCCCTTATCAGCCAAAGTCATCACATCATCACTTATAAAGGGAAAACTGATGATTCAGCCCTTTTTTGGCTAAATTATATTCAGGTGTTGAGCTACAGGAAGTAACTTTTCAGAATAAAGTTAACAGCTGTTAAATTTCAAACTGTTTCCTAAAGCAGATTTCTCCATTAAAAGACTTATTTTATAGAAAAGAGCTGTTATGTATTATCTGACTGCTAACTAAACAACAAACAAAGCTAATATTAGCTTATTAAAATAGCATGCTACTCTATATATTCTAATTTACATGTGCTAATTTATACATGTGGATGAAAATATTTTCTCTAGCAGTGACATTTCTGGATAAAATTCAATTCAATTCAAAGTTCAGACTGTTTCCTAAAACATATTAGCAAATTGTTTGCTGTTAGCTAATTTACCAACAGACAAAGCTAACATTACCTTGCTAAGATATTGTGCTCATTTTCATGTGTGAATTTACATATCAATGAAAATGTGTCCTCTTTTCAGCCAAAGTCATCACATCTTCACTTATAAAGAGATTCAGCCTTTTTCGGCTAAATTAAATTCAGGTGTTGAGCCACAGGAAGTAGCCTTTCAGAATAAAATAAACAGCTGGTCAAAGTTCAGACTGAGTTTCCTGAAGAAGATTTATGCAATAAAAGTCCTCTTTTATAGAGAAGTTATATATTAGTTATATATTGTTATATATTAGCCAACTGTTAGCTGTTGTCTGAAGCAGATTTCCATGTCTTAAAAGTATTGTTTTATAGAGAAGAGCTGTATATATCTTAGCTGTTGGCTAACTAAACAACAGACAAAGATAACGTTTGCTTGCTAAGACATCATACTAATTTATATGTGCTAATTAACATGTGGATGAAAACATATTTGTTTTATCATCATTAGCTTTAAATGTACCTTTACAGATTAAAGTTACCAGCTGTTCAAAGTTCAGTCAAAAGTGTTTACCTTAAGCAGATTTACACATTAAAAGTCTTTTTGTAAAGAGAAGAACTATTATAAATTAGCTGGCTATTAGCTGTAAATAACCAACAAAGCTAACATTAGCTAGTTTATTACACATGGATGAAAACAGGTTCCTCTTATCAAATGAAATTTCTAAATAAAATCAGTTGGTCAAAGTCCAGACTGTGTTTTCTAAACTAGACATGTCTCATTTTATAAAGAGCCGTCATAACAGTTAGCTGTTCGCTAACTAAACAACAGACAAAGCTAATGTTAGCTTGCAAATATATCATGCTAATTTACTTGTCAATAAAAACATATTCCTCTTATTAATTAAAATTCTCAATAAAACTAACATCTGTTCAAAGTTAAGACTGTTTCCTAATGCAGTTTTATGCATAAACATCTCATTTTATAGAGAACTGTTACATATTAGCTAACTATTAACTGTTCGCTAGTTAACAAACAGACAAAGCTAACGTCAGCGATACGTCATACGATATCATTCTAATGTTGATGAAAACAGGTTTCACTGCAAATTTATACATAAACATTGAATTTTTTACAAGGTTTTATATTTTTGTAAATTTAATCATTAACTTCCAGGTGTAACTGTTAGTGGTTAGCTAACTAACCAACTGACAAAGCTAACATTAGCTTGCTAAGATATCATGCTAAGTATAGGTTTAGAGTGCACAATAAAAGAATAGAATATGGTCAACACATTTTACCCAAATTTCATCAAAATGATTGTTATTGATGAAGTAAATTGACGATTTCTCACAAAAACAACTTGAAATTACATCAAATAACCAAACACTGTAGGATAGTTGACTAATATAAAAAAATAAATATAAATAAAATAGATATAAATGGAGTAAAATATCAGTGTTTTTCAAAGCTAAGGATTCACCATCAAATCTAAATCATCAGTTTATTATTATAGAAGACTAAAGAAACCAGAAAATAATCAGAGAAGAGAAGCTGGAACCAGAGAATTTGGACATTTTCTTTTTAAAAAATGACTCAAATCCATTACTCGATTATAAAAATAGTCGATTAATGCTTTACATTAGATCTGACAGTTTTCTAAGGTTTAATACAGCTTGTGATGCTAAACTAATTTAATGTTAATAGTGCTACAGATGATTCTCAGCAATTTACGTTATTAAAGCCACTGTGCCAATTGTAGTTTGCTGCTATTTAAACACAACTCTACAAGCTGCTTTTTATTCTTTTATTCAGACTTTAACATGTTTTATCTCACCAACACCTTTGCAAAACGCCCCGATTCATAATTGATATTAATACTAAATCAATAACCACATTCATCCTCCTGAACCAGGCTGTATTTTCCCCTCTGGTGTCGTTACGGAGTCACATTTTATGACCTTGTGATTAGTGTTTTTACGGCGGTGGGGAGGTCTGCAGATGGTTCTATGTAAACCTGTCACACTGAGGCTCTGTTAGAGAAACTGAAGCAGATTTCTGCAGGATGAACAGAGGCAGACTGTCCTCTGCTGGAGGAAATTATACACTACAGCTGGATTTACAGCTGGATCTGCAGCTGCAGGAGGAATCTGGTAGAAATCAATGTTACACAAGCAGCTCAGAGCTAAAGAAATGTACAAATGTAGCATTGATAACCTAAAAACAAAATACACAGAAATTCACAGAAATACTGTGTGCATGGTTTTAATTCTGATTATAATTAGAAAACTCAGAACCTGAGTTCAATCAAAATTGAATTAACTTTATTTTTCTGTCACTAATCAACTATTTCTGATATTTCTGATATATCTCTTTGAAAACATGCATTTTTACTATTAGCATTAATATTAATGTTAGTATTTAATTGTTAATTAGCATTTTGCTGCATCATTATTAATAATCTAATATTTAACATTGATTATTGGCTGGTTTTATCATTGCTGCCAATCTAAGATATGATTTAATGATAGTAAATTAATGATTTAATCTTGTATTGGAGCATTTTTCATGTTGCTGTTGGGTAAAAACCTTCAAATTCCATTTTTTGTACACACTGTTTGATTAATAAATCAATGCATCAGATCATTCTTCATGTTGTGTATAGTTTTTCAATGGAAAATAATTAAAATGAGTAAAAAATTAAATGTTCCAGCTTCACTGCCAGTTGATAACTAGACATTTATTTTTTTCATCTCCTGAAAAATTTTCCTTTCTGTGAATTGATATTTTGTCAAATCGATTATCAAAATAGTTGTGTGATATGATTAATGTGATAGTTGGCAACTAATCGATTAATCGACTAATCATTGGGGGTCTATCAGCGACTTCGATGTTAAAATTGTTCCATTTCATCAGATTTGAGAAGCTGGAACCAGAGAATTTGAACATTTTCTCCTAAATATGACTCAAATACATTATTCAAATGCCAAAATAGTTCCTGATTAATGTAATAGTGGGCAACTAATCAAATAATCGTCATAGCTCTACAATGAACCATCAGAAACCCCAGAATCTATTCAAATATCTAAGAAAACTATACTACTAAACTATACTATATTTATATTTAACAGGCTGGAACTGGTGGATTTAGCCTCATATTTGATTAGAACATTGCTCAAAGCTAATAATCTTTTATCAACATAGTTGCAGATTAATGCAAACGTTGACAGCTAATCGATTAATCGACTAATCATTGCAGCTCTAAAATGTCTTTTTTTGTCCAGAACAGCAGTCCACAACCCAAAGATCATCGGTTTACTATTATAGAGACTAAAGAAACCAGAAATAATCATAAAATAATCAATTTTCTTCTTAAAAATTACTCAAATCAATTAATCGGTTATCAAAAAACTAAATCAGGTGTTTGATTAATCGACTAATCATTTCAACTCTAAGTTTGAGCCATGATATATAACTCCTTTTCCACACTACAGGTGCATCTCAGATAAATAGAATATCATAAAAAGTTTAATATCTTATTTGATTAATCTGTCAGTTATTGAACCAATCAATCGATTAGTTGTTTGGTTCATAAAATGGTGTAAAATGCTGATCAGTGTTTCCCAAAGCTGAAGATTCAACCTTAAATGTGTTTATTTTGTCCAGACCAACAGTCCACAACCCAAAGATCATCAGTTTACTATTATAGAGACTAAAGAAACCAGGGAATAATCAGAGAAGAGAAGCTGGAACCAGAGAATTTGGACATTTTCTTCTCAAAAATTTCTCAAATTGATTAATTGATTATCAAAATAGTTGGTGATTAATGTGATAGTTGGATATAGCACATAGAGTATACCACTATACAGTAAAGATAAACAGGATTTAATTTGTGATCATTACAGCCTTATGATAAAATAACAATCTTAAATTAGCAGCTGTTACTCTGATTTCTACAGTTTATCACAATTTCTTAAATAAAAGACATGTTTCTGATTATTTTTTACTTATTTTTCATCTGCATGCAACATTTTGATCATAAAAGCTGAGATATTTCAGTAATTTGGTTGTTAACGCTGTGGTTATGTCAGGTGCATCCTCTCATATCAATAAAACCTTTTAGCATCTGGTCCGAGGAGGTCCCGTTGCCGTGGAAACGCTGATGACCCCTCACATCCTGGTGTTAACGGGCCATGTGTTTACTATTTGACACATTCTTCAACTTCCAGGATCCAGTTTCACCAGCTGAGGAGCAAACATGGAGGTTTTCATTCAAAAAAATATGTATTTTTAATGTGGTGGTTTAACAATATCAATAAAACAGTCAAGGAGCTTTTAAAATATTGTAGGACAATCACTTTTTAGTAAATAATCAACAATTTCCAATATTTGTCTAATTTGAAAGCATGCATTTTTTTGTTTTTTACTTTATCTCTCTATATATGGAACTAATATTAGGTCAATTTGTTTTTACTTGGAAAAAAACAAAAGTCAAAACTGGAATTTCAAGTTTTGACCTAAAATGCTTTGAAATACATCAACATATTTGAAATAAACCAAGCATATACTTATCTTTCCAGGTTAAATATCATTATCATCCACTCTGCTAATTAGTTTGAACAAATGATTTATTTTCATTCTTCACTTTCCTATATTTTGGATATTTGGGATCCAATTTTTCTCAGTTTGATGGTTTATCTTTTTAGATTCAGATCATAGTTGTTTTACAGTTTCAATTATTTTTTTATGCTTTCAGATCTTTTGGTCGTTTGGGAGAAACTGCAGCAGTAAAATATTATTTTAGCATTTTTCTGCATCACTATTAACAATCTAATATTTATTAATACTTATTGGATGATATTTTTATTGCTGCTAAACAGAGACATGATTTCATGATAGTAAATTAATGATTTTATCTCGAAATAGGGCATTTTTCACATTCATGTCCTGCTCTTTCTTCTCTTTGAAAACATGCATTTTTTTTACCTTTATCTCTGTTATTTAGCTTGTTTTTCTCCCATTTTAAACCCAAAAGCATCAGTCCACATGCATTCATGTGTCCCTACAACACAGAGAGAAACCTCCAGGCTTTAAATGAGCAGAATATGACTTCTGCAAAAAAAAAAGGTTTATAAATGGCAACGCACCAAGTTACTAAAGGAAAAGAACCACAGAGAAAAAGCTTGTGTTGGACAGATTGGAAAAGGCAGATTTTTATTTGACTTTCCACTTTAAAAATTCCATCATTTACAGTATGTGTAATGTTCTTTTTTATATAGGCTGTTAGTTTAACTGAGTTATTTTCTGCACCATTTGATAAAACCCGATAAATTTCACTAGTAAATTTCAGCTCGTATCTCCACGACATCAACTTTATAAGTATATTTCAGATAATCCATTGTTTTTGGCCTATTCAGCAAGGATCTACATAACTATAAGCTAAAAAAAAAACATGATTTTCACTGCATATTACAGTCATATGTTAATCAGAGAGTAAAACCATTTCTCTTTATTTCACTCTGCCTGTTTTTACGACTCCTTTTTCAGAACAAGGCGGTTAAACGGGTTCATAAAACGGTCAAAGCAGTGATTTGCTGAATCAAATTTCATTTCACAAATCATTACTTCCCACTCTGCTTGTTTCATTCTCAGCCAGCAAAAAACATACCGATGAAGATGTAGATGTGAGTTTGAGAAACGCATGGGGGACGTGTAAAATGGAAAAAAACTGAAAAACATTCCAATGTGAGATATATATATATATATATATATATATATATATATATATATATATATATATATATATATATATATATATATATATATATATAAAATTGGGGTTTTCTCTGATATATAAATATCAGAGAAAACCCCAATTTTGTGAGTGTATATATATATATATATATATATATATATATATATATATATATATATATATATATATATATAAGGATATAAAAGGAAATTCCATCCAATTATAATATGCTTATTTATCAATAAATTGTTTTTATATATAAAAATATAAATATGCTGGGTCGACATAATGTGTTTGTGTTATTGACTTAACCCATTGAAGTCTATAACTGTCATTCTATCCTGAAAAATAACAAATCGAAATGTTACTCATATCGCAGTTTTTTGTTCTAATGATATAATATATGACAACTTAGATTTAAGATTCCTTTATTAGTCCCGCAGTGGGGAAATTTTCCACGTCACAGCAGCAAAAAGGGACAGTAAGTAATAAAAATACACAGTATTCACAGTATCTACAAGTAATCTTGAGTAAAAAAGTCTGTACGATGGAGCAGGTCAGTATATTATACATGACAGTTGGATTCAGGATATTTACATTAAGTTAGATTAGTATAAATAAATAGAACACAGTTGTGTCATAGTGCAAATGAATTATGGTTGAACACTGTTGGTTGAATAGTCAGCTGCAGGAAGGAAGGTTAGTTAGTTAAAAGGTTTTAATCAAAGAAAATTAAGTTTCCAACAACTTCCTGTCACATGACGTCATCAACTTCCTGCTCCTTCCTCCTGAGAAAATAGCGAAGATAAACCTTCCCAGAAAAAGTCATTTTATTTAGATTATCATCATTTTCAACCCTGACATGTTTATATCTATTTAATTATTCAAGTCTCTAGAATAATTCACAAAAAATGTTGTACATGTAATAAATAATTTTTTGTTTATGGGCAGATTTGTATAAATGGCAGCCATTAAAATGGAAAAAATAGATATATAACATGATTGTTACTGACTCATAATTATATGTTTGAAATCTTTGAAAAGAATCTGGGTTTAAATGGGTTAATTACAATGAGTAAATCCAACATAACTTTTAAAGGTTATTTCAACTTAGAAAAGGTTAATACATCATGACCTTTACATGTTGAAAATGTTGAACTAACATGTAAAAGGTATGATGGATTAACCCTTTTATTTAAGTTAAAATAACCTTTAAAAGTTATGTTGGATTTACTCCTTGTAATTAAGTCACAGTAACACCAACACCTTATGTCGACCCAGCATATTTACATTTATGTCACTCAACAAAACAATTAGTTAATAAAGTAGCATATTATAATTGGATGGAAACACTTTCCATATTTTTTTAAAGAAGAAAATGTCCAAATTTTTTGGTTCCAGCTTCTCGTCTCTGATTATTTTCTGGTTTTTATAGTAAACTGATGATCTTTGGGTTGTGGACTGCTGGTCTGGACAAAAAAACAACATTTTAGGTTGAATTTTCAGCTTTTGGGAAACACTGACATTTTACACCATTTTATGAACCAATTTAATCAACTAATCATTCCAATAATTGATAGATTAATTAGTTAGTTAGATGCAGCTCTAGTAGTTATGATAAAACTGTATTTTATAAAGGAATATATGCACATATCTAAAAACTTTCTTGCAAAAACAGCAGAAAACTGTCGACATTTCCCTCTAGCAATTCAAAACTCTAAAGTACATTTTCCCAAAGTGTCTATTTATTCCCTGAATGTTCTTTCTCTCATAGGATCACGTTACTCCATAAATATCACGGTTAAAAATGTTTCGGCATTAAACGCTAACCGAAACTAATCCATGAAGTTATTATATCCAACAGATTCATCAGGGTTTCCATCAAAAATTAACCAAAAAAAGCTGAACTTCCAGTGAGTGTGGTCAAACAGCAGCAGTAAAACACCTGTTGTCTGACTCTTATTTAACTGATGTTTTCTCCATATGTTGCTGCAGCCGCTCTGAAAACGACCTGAAGTGCTTCTGCAATAATTAAAGGGCACAGATTCCTCCTGTTGACAGATTCACGTCTTCATAATGATGCATTAAAAGAAAAACATGTTTGAAGTTCCATCAATCCTGCACATGTGTGTGCGTCATTTACAGAAAACACATCCACAAATGTATTTCACTCTGAATATATATATATATATATATATATATATATATATATATATATATATACACTCACAAAATTGGGGTTTTCTCTGATATTTAATTTTAAATGTTTGGCTTTATGACTGTTGGTTGTAGAGCTGCAATGATTAGTTGATTAATCAACTAATCACCAACTATTTTGATAATCTATCAATCAATTTGAGTCATTTTTAAGAAGAAAATGTCCAAATTCTCTGGTTCCAGCTTCTCTTTGAATATTTTCTGGTTTCTTTAGTCTTCTATAATAGTAAACTGATGATCTTTGGGTTGTGGAATGTTGGTCTGGACAAAAAAAGACATTTGAGAGCTGCAACAATTAGTCGATTAATTGATTCGTTTTGATCAGAGATTTTGATAAGAGATTATTAGCTGTGAGCAATTTTCTAAGCAAAAACATCCCAAAATCCATCAGTTCCAGCCTCTTAAATATGAATAATTGGTTCTTTTACTAGTTTTCTCTGATATTTGAATAACTGCTTTGGTTTCCGATTGTTGGTTGTACAGCTGCGATTATTAATTGATTATCTGCCAACTATTAGATTAATTATTAAATATTTTGACAATTGATTCATGGATTTAAGCCATTTTTAAGAAGAAGATGACCAAATTCTCTGGTTCCAGCTTCTCTTCTGATTATTTTCTGGTTTCTTTAGTCTCTATAATAATAAACTGATGATCTTTGGGTTGTGGACCGTTGGTCCGGACAAAAAAAGACATTTTAGGTTGAATCTTCAGCTTTAGGAAACACTGATCAACATTTGACAGCGTTTTATGAACCAAACAACTTATCTATCAATCGTTTCAATAACTGCTGGATTAATGTAGCTCTAGTTTCCACATTATCCCAGATCAAACAAACCAAAGCTGTAGAGACAACCTTTCCATTGATTTTCAATTGGTTGCAATCTGTAAACTCACCACTAGATGTCTAGAAATGACCGATTGTACCTTTAAGACCATTTCAGACAACTTATAGAACAAATTGCTCTGATTATGCATTAAAAAGCCTCTTATAGTATCATCTCATCCGATTCTCTGCAAGAAGTGAACTAAACATATTCCTCTAAACGTTAAACCCATCGTAGGAACAGTTAGAGAAGTTTTCTTTCGGTTTTCCGGCCGACAGGAAAACACAGATCCGAGTTCAGTTGATGTTAAAACCTCCCTGCTCTGTATTTATCCACGGCCAGATTAGTCGGAAATCCATTCATGTGTTTTTCTGTTTCTGTTCATTTATTGAGACAGAGATCTTTTTTTTTTTTTTTTTCCCTGAACTCACCAGGACTCCACTTTGCCCAGTTCGAGCCACATCTGAGCCTCTCGGCTCCCTCCGTTACCCACTAAGTGCCTCAAAAAAAAAAAAAAAAAATCCTGCCTCTTTCAAACTGCCAATCATTGCTCAAAACTAATTAACGACAGGATTAATCTGCTCTAAAAGCTTTATTAGCTTTATTTCACATTAACGTGTTATGGGGTGTCCGTCATGGCTGCATATTTCCCTCCTTCTCTTTTTTCTTTTTTTATGATCTGTGGTTACCATCCTGTAAGAAAGACATCTTTAATTTGTTTGGATTCAGCTGAAAGGGAGGGATAATACGTCTATATTTAACCAAACTTGGAACAAGCCAGTGGAGTTTAGCTTATTTTTTCAGGTGCTTGTACTTTGCTGAACGGTGAGCCGCAACCTTGGAGATTTCCACTCCGCACACACACTCCAGAACAGCAGAGACTTCTGGGAAAAAGCTCTGTGTGTGTGTGTGTGTGTGTGTCAGTGTTTTTTTTTTTTTTGGCGATGGATGGCGGATAATGATGCAACGATTAATCATGACACGGTCGGTTTGACGCCAGAGGACAGAGAGCAGGACAAGGACGGAAGACGTCACGGCCGAGACCCTGATTCATCGACTCGTTAACACCTGTGAGGTCATCAAACGGGGACGGAGCGATGCCCGAGAACCACTTCCTGTTCAGCCTGTCAATCAATGTCAGCTTCATTCATTATTCTGTTAAGTCCAAAAGCAGCATTGACTTAATGTATATATCACATGAGAAAACATCTAAATAAAGTACTGCAATGCTCTTTATATATATATATGTTATTGTAATACCATAATATACTAAACCTGGGGTTTAAGCAGTTAAAATTGATTATTACTGTTTCAGCCTCCACTTTGTTTTGAGGTTTCCTTTTATTTTTTTTGGTCCCGACTGAAACGCTGAGAGCAGAGAAACAGCTGATAATTAACAAATTAAAACCTGATAGTTAAAACAGCCTGTCTGCATTATTCCTGCTGTTTCAGGATCATAAAAAGACAGAGGATTACATTCAGATTCTTTTTCCCATGTCACCTCCTGTTCCGTGACCTTCACTGGCTCCGACTTCAGGTTATTTTCATGCCTGGAACTGGTGGAACCAGCTTCCCTCTGCAGTCAGGCTCATTAGACACTTTTAAACAGAAAGTTAAAGGGGCCTATTATATAAAAATACTTTTTAGTGCTTGTGTGTGTGAATATTTAGTCTCTCTTGGTTCTGCTGACACATGAAATGTGAAAAAAAAGAGACCACCCACTCATTCTGTTGTGGTCTGGCCTCCTGTGTAGAGCTGCTGGCTGGACACAAGCTGTTTAGAAACGTCTCCAGTTGTGATGTCACAACAGGAGAGGAAGTTAATAGTAATAGAGTGGGTGTTTCTGTAGGGAGGGGAGGAGGGAAACGGGTTTTTTAGTGAGTGAGCGAAGGCGACTGTATTGCTGCTACATGTCCAACTATCAGTCTGTTCTGATAGTTGAATAATCTACCGAATATTGAAAGGATTAGTTGATTAGTTGTTTGGTTCATAAAATGGTGTAAAATGTTGATCACTGGTTCCCAAATCTGAAGATTTAACCTAAAATGTCTTTTTTTGCCCAGACCAATGGTCCACAACCCAAAGATCATCAGTTTATTATTATAGAAGAAACCAGAAAATAATCAGAGATGAGGAGATGGAACCACAGAAAGACATTTTCTTCTTAAAAATTACCCAGATAAATTAATAGATTGATGTAATAGTTGGAAACTAATTGATTAATCAACGAATCATTGCACTTCTACAACCAACAACCATAAACCCAAACATTTAAGTAAATATCAGAAAAAAACTAAGAAAACACGTGCAAATATTTATATTTAAGAGGCTGGAACTGATGGATTTTGGGACATTTTTGCTTAAATAATTGCTCAAAACTAATAATATTTGATCATAATAGTCACAGATTAATGTAAAAGTTGATAAATAGTCGATTAATTGATTAATCGACCTATCATTGCAGCTCTTTTTTTGTCCAGACCAACAGTCCACAACCCAAAGATCATCAGTTTACTATTTTCGAAGACTAAAGAAACCAGAAAATAATCAGAGAAGAGAAGCTGGAAACAGGGAATTTGGACATTTTCTTCTTAAAAAATGACTCAATTCATCAAAAGCTGGAGATTAATGCAATAGTTGGCAACTAATGGATCAATAAACTAATTGTTGTGACTCTATCAGATACTTAGGTTGTAAAATTCTTTCATTAGATCAAAACTAGAAATTGAGATTACAGTAATAAGAAAAGTCTCTTTAACTCCTGTTTGTCATTACATTACATCCAAAGAATAAATAGAGAATAATTAAAGGGGAGTTTGACTGAGTCTGCATCACTTGGACTGAACATTGAAGACAAAGATGAACATTTCATCCTTAATTTACATAATTTGACTCAGTCTGGGTTTTGAATTTTTAGTATAACTTTAACTTTGTTTCATTCTTATCTGATGATAAACAGATATTTTATTGTTCAGATGCTATGTGGAGTCCAATACTCGGAACAATCATCTTCTTTATGGTGAACAAACAGGAACTTTATTGCTTATGTCTTTGTTAAATGGAGTTGATGTTTGTTTTATGTGACAAACCTGTTATTGTGATGACGTGGTGGTTTTTATCTTGTTTTGTTTTTAGTTTTTTTTGATGATGTGGTGGTTTTTATCTTGTTTTTGTGAAGATGTAAATATTCCCAAGTCAAATTTCCCTTCTGGTAAAGTTTACTCTTCTCTCTTTAAACATTTCCTCTGAGTCATTTGTTCTGTTGATTTAAGTTGAGTCATATCTCTGTTTACGCCGATGATACACACGTTTATTTCTCCGACAAACCCAATGACCTGAATCAACTTCCTTCCCTAAATGTTTGTTTAGCCACCACTAAACTTCCATTGTCTCTTTTATTTCCTTCACCTCAACCTTCTTTTACAACTATACCTCTCTGACTGATCAGTTTATTGGTAGATTTCATTCAAATATCAATTTTACTGTTAAGAATTTGGCTTTTTGAACCATCATATTTTTAAACTTACCAAGAAATATCACAAAAATCCTAATTTTATTTCCTGTGCCTCCTTTAAATCTTTAAAATGCAGCTGCCAAGCTTTAACTACAATAACCACAGATCTTATACAGTATTACCATAGTTCTTGCTCCCTGTAAAAGACAAAATAAACTACTAAGATCCTGTTGATGACATATAAGGCCCCACTTACGTTTATCATCTCCTCATTCTACTTCTTGACCACTTTGTTTTTGTAAATCTTGTCCTTTTTAGCCTTTTTTATCCTTTTTCGCGGTCCAAGACAAAAGACGGCCGCACATTTACGGTTTCCCTCTGGAATCATCTTCGCCGACCCGTCAGATTTGCTGAGTGTGCGGTTTTAAGCGGTTTCTATAAACTCCTTTACGGTCGAGCCTTTTTATAGATCTCTGTCCTTGTCGTAGGATTTAGTTTGTTTTAGTTTGGTCTGTTTCCCATCACGCCGTGTTTTGCTTTATATGTGTTTTTGTTCTTTCTATTTTAGCGTGTTTCTCATTTTGTCTGTTTTATATTGTGATTCACTTTGCTTTATTTATTTATACTTTTTCACATATGAAGCAACTGTGATGTTGCAACTGCTCGTTTTAAAAAAAGAGTTATATAAATAAAGATTAACTTACTGTTTTATTGTTTGTATATTCGTAAAATTCATAGAAATTTTTAGCTGATTAGAAGTCAGAGAAAAGGGCTGGTGACCAAAGAACATGGTAGAGCACTAATGAATAATCGATTAGTCGTCAACTGTTACATTAATCACCAACAAATTTTGGTAACTGATTAATCAATTTGACTAATTTTTAAGAAGAAAATGTCCAAATTCTCTAGTTCAAGCTTCTCTTCTCTGATTATTTTCTGGTTTCTTTAGTCTTCTATAATAGTAAACTGATGATCTTTGGGTTGTGGACCATTGGTCTGGACAAAAAAACGAGCTGCAGTGATAGGTTGATTAATCATTAATCAACTTTTACATTAATCAGCAACTATTATGATAAAAGATTATTAGCTTTGAGCAATTTTATAAGCAAAAAATGCCCCTAAAATCCATTAGTTCCAGCCTTTTAAATATAAATATTTGTGATTTCTTAGTTTTTTCTGATATTTTATTAAATGTTTGGGTTTATGGCTGTTGGTTGTAGAGCTGCAATGATTAGTCGATTAGTTGCCAACTATTATATTGATCTGAGTAATTTTTAAGAAAAAACATGTCCAAATTTTGTGATTCCATCTCCTCTTCTCTGATTATTTTCTGGTTTCTTTAGTTTTCTATAATAATAAACTGATGATCTTTGGGTTGTGGACTGTTGGTCTAGATAAAAAAGCCATTTTAGGTTGAATCTTCAGATTTGGGAAACACTGATCCACATTTTACACCATTTTATCAACCAAACAACTAATCATCAAAAAATCGTTAGAATGATCGTAGGTTAATACTTACTCCTAGTTTTTTTTTTTTTACATTGGTCATTCTGGTACAAAAAACAGATAACGCAGCCTCCAGAAAAAAACAGCAGAGCTGCTCAATTGTTCGCTCCTTTACTCCGGTAAACATCTTGACACTCGTGAAGGAGCGTGACTGGAGAGAAACCAGACAAACTCGGCCTCACTTTCCATCAAACCGCATGAGTGATATAGAGAAATACACAGCGGAGAAGAGGGAGAGGAAAGAAAAGAAAACGGTGACGTGACACGTCGTGAACGAAGCAGACAGACGGACGCGAAGAAAAAAAAAAAGGTGGAACGGCGAAGGATGGAGCAGCGGCGGCGTGTTTGTACAGCTGAACACAAGCTGAAGAAGCCCAGAACCCCTCTCTCACACTCCATTAGGCCCTAAGCTCCACGGAGGGCTGCACTCAACACATAAACAGCCTCCTGGAGCAGCCCAGCGACGTATGGGAGAGGGAAGGCCGGTCGGAGAGGAACAACAAGAGCCTTTTCACTTCAGGACAATGCCTCAGGATTATAGAGATGGACGTAGGGGTAGTGTTAGTTTCAGCAGACGAGACTAGATGAAATGTATTCGTCAACAATGGGTTTTTCATGACAAAAACGAGACAAAATCATCATCCTCAACCACTGACTTTGATGAAATTAACAAGCATTTTTTGTGTTGTGTGTAGCATCCATCAGTGCTGTTGGCACTAAATGCGGCGATGTCTGTTCCTTCATCATTACAAGCATTGCTATCAACCTGCTACAGAAAGACTATTGACTGAAACTAGACTAAAATACAGTAGATTCATCAGTTTTTTTTTCAATGAAGAAAACAAGATGAAATCAACATCCTTAACCATTGACTGTGACGCAATTAACACACATTTTTTGTTGATGAAAAAAGATTAGATGAAATCTGCTTTATTCAATAAAAACTTTTTTTTTCTCCTCCAGCAATATTTGTGTTTGTAGCATCCACCAGTGCTGTCGGCACTAAATGCAGCGACGTCTGTTCTGTCATCACTACACACTACACACCTAATACTAAAAGTACTACAAATACTAAAGAAAGACTACTGACTAAAACTAGAATAAATTGTTGGCTAAAATAATTTGAATTGTTGGCTAAAACTAGACAATTTTTTTTTTCTGCTATAAATGACAATAAATCTGGAATATTTCTACAACCACAAAGGTTATTGTACTAAAACCTGGAATCAAAAGAAATCTACAACATGTGAGGTGACTATAGAAGAGTCAGAATCAATTTATGTTGGTGTTAGAATATTGTAAAAAAAAAAAAAAAAAAAAAAAAATTGTGTTTTACTACAGATACAAATATTTTACTGAAAACTAAAAACAAGACCAAACTGACCCAAATCAGGAAAAAAAAAAATTAAATAAGCTTAATTATCTGCAATGCAATTTCCATTTATTTATAAGATGAGAGTTCAAAGATCAATTATTTGTCCATAAAATCATAGAACCCATAACATGAAGAATATATTCTGTAAGGCATTTAAAAATGAGATTATAAAGGAGCCAATTAAATAATCACACAGCTCAAATCTAAATAAATATCTAAATAGTGGTTAGTTGCAGTAGTATTTTCTTATTGTATTGATGATGTGGATATTGATGATATATATTGATGCTGTAACAGTAACATTGTGTTTTACTACAGATACAAATAATTTATTTAGTGTTGGAGCTGAGGTTTTCTACTGTGATTTATCAATAAAACTCAATGCTGAAACTGGATCAGGAGGTTTTAGCATTTTATGACAAAGACACTTCTGTTAGAGTCAAAAGGTTCTTTTTTTAAACCACAGAAATGAATCCGAGGAGGTAATTAAACTGTTTTTAAAGGGCGACTCTTAAGTCATTTACACATGAGAGTGAATGAATCCATCAAGTATTATCACATATACACAAGTACTACATGAATACACAGATAAACCTTATGTACAAGTACTCAAGGAAACACACACTTGACCTAAGTGGATACGTGTGGTGAACATATATACATGTTCCTGTTGTATAAACACACACCGGTACATTAATGCACACTCACAAACATGGCCCCTGTTCACCCACCCATCCACCAACCCACCCGCACGCACACACGCACGCACGCACACACACACACACGCTCGCACACACCTCCTGTCAAAGTGGCAGGCCATATATAAACCATGGTAGCTGCTGTAAACAGGCATCATGTTGCAGTGGATGGAGCCGTTGCTGTTTTTCGGGCGTTTTTCAGGTTCTGTGAAATCTCAGAAACGGCGTTGTGGTTTCGATCTGACGTCTCGACCTGAGACGTGTCGCCAGGCCGCAAAGAAGAAAAGTGGAATAAAAAAAAAAAGACCCCTAGTGCTCTATATGGCGGCTTCATTTTCAATGTTTTCATTTTAATGTGAGAAGAAAACATCTTAATCCTGAATGAAGGGTGTTCATATTGATTCTGCTACAATTATTGGTAGAAAAAGGTTCATTTATGTAAGTTTTTTTGTGATGAATTTTCTCTCTGAAATCCACTTTTAACCAACTTCAGGGCTCAAACAAGTGAATTGAAACCTGTATATTCTCATTTTGACTTCACAACTTTTTATGCTAGAAAAAACATAGAAACAACACTCGTGACAACTCCAACATCTGATATTTAGCTGTTGAAAAAACATATTCAACCAAACAACTAATCAATTAAATAATCAATAGATTAATCAACTATTGAAATAACTAGTAGTTTCAGCCCTAATATGGAGCATAAATTAATAAACCTTCCGGTCCAGAGCTGGAGTCCAGAGAAGAAAATTCTCTGGTTCCAGCTTCTCTTCTCTGATTATTTTCTGGTTTCTTTATTCTTCTATAATATTAAACTGATGATCTTTGGGTTGTGAACTGTTGGTCTGGACAAAAAAAAGACATTTTAAAACTGCAACCATTAGTCGATTAATTGACTTAAAGTAATTTTTAAAAGGAAAATGTCAAAATTCTCTGGTTCCAGCTTCTCTTCTCTGACTATTTAACTAATCGATTAATCGTTTAAATTATGGAAAGATTAATCAAGTCTAAAGATAATTGGTAGTTTCAGCCTTAACATGGATCATTATTAAATAAACCTCCAATCTATGCAAATTCTGCAGTTTCTGACTCGAGCTGCAATGATTAATTGGTTAATCGATTAATTGCCAGTCATTTAATTAGTCACCAACTACTTTGAAAATCAATTATTGGATTTGAGTCATTTTTTTTAAAAAAGAAAACCACCCAGTTCTTTGGTTCCAGCTTCTTTTCTCTTTCAATTTTACATCATTTTATGAACCAAACAACTGATTAGTCATTTAAATAATCAATAGATTCAATAGAAAATAATTGGTGCGGTAGTTGCAGCTCTAAGATGAAGCATGAATAAATAAACCTCCCAGTCTTTGCAAGTTCTGCAGTTGCTGGCTAGAGGTGCAACGATTAGTTGATTAATCAATTAGTTTCAACTATTACAACTGTCTTGATAATCAATTTGAGTCATTTTTTAAGAAGAAAATGTCCAAATTCTGATTAGTTTCTTGTTTCTTCAGTCTTCTATAAAAGTAAACTAATGCTCTTGGGGAAACAATTTTATGAACCAAACAACTAATCGATTAATCATTTCAGTAATCTATAGATTGTCAAAATAGTCGTTTAAGCTTTTTGCAACAAGACTACTTCATCAGAAAAAGATGAAGATGTCGTCCTGGTCGACTTTTCCACTAAACTAATGCTTTAAATGACATTTCAACTCCTCCTAAAATGATTTGAAACAAGCTTCATATCCTCATGAGCTGAAATTCAAATGTCCCAAAAGTGGATGTAACCTCCAAAAATCTAAAAAAAAAAAATAACAGTTTGGAATTCTTTGTAAAATGGTCCGCGACATTGTTATATGATTTCTGGTAAATGAGCCTTAACATGCGAAGGTCCAGATGATCTATTTTTATTTATTTTTTTCTTACTGTAGTTTTGAATATTTGAGGACGAGGTGTGTTAATCCTCGACTTCAACAGCTCCTTCCTGACTGATGTGAGCGAAACGATAAGTTTTGGGCCGAGACTAAACACTCTCGGAGGGGAATGTCGTTGTTTTGGAGACGTTCTGGAGGTTTTTATGTACTCAGCTGCTGTCCGGACGCCGGTCGCTGCTATTTTTGTACGATCGGGTCGACGCCACCCACAAAGATGTACAACAACACGCTCAGCAGTTTAAGTCCATGTCCCACGTTGTGTGAAAATGATAATTGGCGATAAAAGATTCCACAGCTACTGGTTTAGTTTCAGAAAGAGACAAAGAATTAAAAAGTAGAACTGGGAAGAGGAAGAAATATTCAGAGATTTGACCTCAGGTACAAGAAAAAAAAATGGAAAACACCAATTGTCTTCTAAAGCTGCACAGTCACATCTAAACATGCTGCTGATGCTTGAGTTTCTTATATATTAGAGAAATTGGTAAAGAGGTAAAGAAGAAAATTGATAAAAATGCTGTAAAGTGGTTTCACAATTAAAAAGAACTGATTATGGAATCAATTACAAGACTAAGACAACATCACTGCAACTATTTTCATAAAAGAAAATCCATAAATTCCAGGCTCTAACATGTGAATATTTGCATGTAAACTACAACGATTAATAAATTAAATGACTAATCGATTAGTAATCTTTTACAACTATTTTGATAAAAGATTATTCGCTTTGAGCAATTTTATGTAAGTGTAAGTATGTAAGTAAAAATGATGAAAAATTCCTAAATTCCAGTTTCTTACATTTGAATATTTGCTCGTTTTCTCTGATATTTGACTAATTGATTAATAAATTAGTTGACAACTATTACATTACTTGTCAACTATTTTCGTAATTGATTAATCAATTTGAGTCATTTTTATTTTGTATTTATTGTTATTTGAAAACCCATTAAGGTTATACTGATCTATTCAAATGTACATTTTACCTTAAAAGATCAAATTTATCAATATGTCATTAGAGCTGCAACGATTAGTTGATTAATTGATTAGTTGTCAACTTTTACAATAATTGACAACTATTTTGAGAATCAATTAATCCATTTGATTCATTTGTAAGAAGAAATTCTCTGGTTCCAGCTTCTCTTCTCTGATTATTTCTGGTTTCTTTAGTCTCTATAATAGTAAACTGATGATCTTTGGGTTGTGGACTGTTGGTCTGGACAAAAGAAGATATTTTAGAGCTGCAAAGTTCGGTCGATTAATCGATTAGTCAACTTATACAATGATTGGTAAGTATTTTGATAAGTAAGTGAGTATTAGCTTTTGACCAATTTTCTAAGCAAAAATGTCCTAAAATCAGTTCAAGCCTCATAAACATAATTATTTTCTTGTTTTCTTAGTTCTCTCTGGTATTTGATTGATTTCCGACTGTTGGTTGAAGAGTTGAAATGATTAGTTGATTAATCGATTAGTCGATTAGTTGATTATTCGATTACATTCATAAATTACTATTTATAAAAACAAAAAAACAGGGAATGGGGATTGAGGGAAACAGGGAAACAGAGATTGACATTTTACACCATTTTAGGAACCAAACGATCGATTAATCCATTAATCGTTTACTGTAAATAATCGAGTTGTTAGCTGCAGCTTTAGTTAGTTGAACAAAACAAACTTTTTGAATGTGTTGTCGTTGGATGAGAGAAATCACCATGGGTATTTTTTTTTCTTTTTCAATAATGGAAACGATCATTAGTTGAATCCCACAAGACAAACGATCTACAGCTGCACTAATATCCATAAAACATTAATGAGAACATTCATCACATTCTCTCACATCCAAACAAATATTAATCTATTCAGCTTTGTTCAAACCTTTATAACCCAGAGCTACTTTCCTCTCTTTTCACACCAACAACATTTTTTTCTTTTCCCATCAAAGCTTTGCAGCAGCAATCAGACGAACAGGGTGACAATGGTCAGTTGTTTGAAATAACAAACAGACAAAGTGCTTTTTTCACCACACTGGGTATCAAGTTTTAAAGGCATTCCATTAAGAAACTGGCACTCCCCTCGATCTCTGCTTAAAAAACAGCATTTATCACTTTTCTGCATACGGGACCCGTACTAACACACCCAGAAATTGGCTGATTTGTCATGGGTGGACGTGCAGGAGGAGCCGCTTGTATTTGGCGTTTTTGAAGTCAAACAACTCCACCTTCAGACGTTTCGGGTTTTGACAGATGTCAACACCTTTGACACGGAGAATATACGTTTTAAATATGAACGCGAAAACACACCTGCGCGTTTTTTAAGCCGATAAATCTGCGAGAAAAAATAGATTCTGTTCAACTCGACCGACAGAAACAAGGATCGATGAGGCGTTTAAACTCCTGTTGAATTACTACACAAAACCTCCTGGTGTAATAGTGGTTGTTAGTAGTAGTGAACAGTAGTGATTCAATACTGTTTATTCATAACTACAAAAAAATACCATTTCACTACTTGTTTGCTGTTGTAATATGTAGCGATTTATGTTTCATTTCAATAGTAATAAGTAGAGAATTGGCCCATTTCACCACTGATAATTACTACATAATGATTGATTAACTTAATTACTTCAGCCTCACTATTGGCTTTTTGGTTCAGGCCCATTTCCAGCAACTATCACTCCAATGTTCTAATGGTACAATGTGTTTGATCATTGTATCAGAAGGTTAATGGATGAGAAAACCCTTGATGCTATCATGTTAACACAGCTGAAAACAGTTTAGCTGGTTAGAGAAGCTAGAAAACTGATCTTCTGGATGAAAGACATTTTATAGAGGCAATGATTAGTCAATTAATCAATTAGTCATCAACTTTTCCAATCTCCAATCTGCAACTATTTTGATAGAAGATTATTTGTTTGGAGACATTTTTTATAGTAAAAATGCATCAAAACCCATCAGTTCAAGCCTTTTAAATACAAATATTTGCTCGTCTTCTTAGATATTTGAATAAATGTTTGGGTTTTTGACTGTTTATTGTAGAGCTGCAATGGTCTTTGGGTTGTGGACAAAAAAACGTTTTAAGGACTTTTCATGGAAAAACTAACTTGTCTAGGTGACCCCAAACATAAATCAATACATATTACAATAGCAAATGATTAGTGAACTGGATTTTTTTGTAGATACATGTATATAGTAGTAGTGATCAGCAGATGATTCAATAGTGTTTTTTCCTTCTCTCATGACACACCAAGTGTCTCCACCACCACTTCCAAACTCCAGATCCAGACGTGTGATGTGCCGCGTCGCTGGAGTGTGACGGCCAGAGAAATGACTGGTTTCCAGCAGCGTTTTTTATTTTTTCTTCTTTTTTTTTGCGAGGAGGGACCACACAGGAGAAATGGCCGCCCTCCACCGGGCTGACTGATGATTAAGCGAGACGTAGTGTATTTTCCTACGGCTCCATAAAGACACGAGCTGGGAGAGCCGTAAAAAAGATGGTGCGGAAAGACAATCGGCTGGAAATAAATAAAGCAGAGTGGGAAAAGAGGGCCGAGCACTTCGCTTCTCACCGATAAAATGGGAAATCTGGCCTCTGTCTGCTTTTTTTTTCTCGCTTATTTGTTCAAACGTCTACGGTTATTCGTCATCCTTAACAGGAACTGAGTGAGTTTCTGATCAGTTTGAGTCATTTTTTAAGAGGAAAATGTTCAAATTCTCTGATTCCAGCTTCTCTTCTCTGATTATTTCCTGGTTTCTTTAGTCTTCTATAATAGGAAACTGATGATCTTTGGGTTGTGGACTGTTGGTCTGGACAAAAAAAAGCTGCAATGATAGGTTGATTAATCATTAATCAACTAGTTATCAACTTTTACATTAATCGGCAACTATTATGATAAAAGATTATTAGCTTTGAGCAATCTTCTAAGCAAACAATGCCTGGACAAAAAAAGACATTTTAGGTTGAATGTTCAGCTTTGGGAAACAGTGGTTGACATTTTACTCCATTTAATGAACCAAACAACTAATCGATTAATCATTTCAGTAATCGATAGATTAGCCGACTATCAAAATATTCATTAGTTGGATCCCTATGCTGAAATGATAAATATCAATTTGAGGTTCAATCTGATCAGTAAAAAGAAAAGCTATACTGTCTATTAAAGCTGCAATGATTAGTTGATTAATCGATTAGTTAGAATTATTACAATTTAACAACTATTTTGATAATCAATTAATCGATTTGAGTCATTTTTCCTCTTCTATGATTATTTTCTGGTTTCTTTAGTCTCCTATAATAGTAAACTGATGATTTTTGGGTTGTGGACTGTTGGTCTGGACAAAGAGGCAGCGATTAATCAATTAATTGATTAGTTGTCAACTTTTACATTAATCAGTAAATATTCTAATAAAAGAGTACTAACTTCTAAGTAAAAATCTCCCCAAATCCCTTAGTTCCAGCTTCTTAAATATGAACACATGCTTATTTCTAAGTTTTCTCTGATATTTGATTAAATATTTCGGCTCTGACGATTCAGATTAGTCGATTAATCGGTTAATTGATTACATTAATCGCCAACTATTTATGAAGACAATCAGCTGGAACTAAATCAAGCTTTCTTTATCGCTTCTCACCAATGAAACAGTGAAAACTTGCCACTGTCTTTCCAGTTATTCGTCATCCTTTGTTAACAGGAACCCAGTGAAGTTTAACTCACCGGTTATTAAACCTAAAGGTGAAACAAATGAGGAATAAAAGCTCCTGTTTTCAGGATTATGAACTTTCCTTTTACATATCCCAGCGGATGATAAAGTGCGGTGAGATATAATGTACCCCTATGAGTTCAGCTCTTTTCAGTTCTTCTTCAGATTAATGGGCCGTGTTGGGAAAAGTGTTCAGCGAGGCGTGGAGCATAAATAAGGTCTTTAAGTAGGCAGCTATGGCGGCTGTGGGCTCGCTGGACGTCTCAGTCTCAGTCAGACAAAGACCCGGCTGTGATTTACTGGCCCGACATTACAGCTCAGCTCATTCAGATAAAAGGGAAGACGCGAAGAATGTGGTCCGTGACTGCATGTGATCTTCCAGAGTTACATAAACCTCGGGCGAGTGTCAATGGAAAAACTTCACCTCAAAGTCACTTGAGTCCTTGATGCCTGCCGAGACAGCGATTTTTCCTTTTCTTTTTCTTTTTTTGGGGGTTTTGTGAAGCTCATTGGTTGGATGATGTAGACCGTCTGGGTCACGTTTTGGCCTCGGATGTAACCTAATCTAACCCGTATTTTTACCTTTGGTTTCTGTGCAGCTGGAGACGCTGCAACTGAAGCCGAGCTGTAACAAAAAACAAAAAAAAATCATCCCCTATATATGGTAACTGCAAGTCGAGTCCATGCATCATTTTCATTATTAATAATAATTGATGGAAAACATGATTAATAGGTTGTAATGATCAGTTTAAATGCAAGCCTGGACTTAAAATAATCAAATTTAGAACCTAAATTTATCAATATGTAATTAAAACTGCAACAATTAGTCGATTAATTGATTAATCGATTAATCAAATATTCAAATTCTCTGGTTCCAGCTTCTCTTTTCTGATTAGTTTCTGGTTTCTTTAGTCTTCTATAATAGTAAACTGATGATCATTGGGTTGGGGACTGTTGGTCTGGACAAAAAAAAGACATCTTAGTTAGTTGATTAGTTGATTAATCAATAAGTTGTCAACGTTTACATTAATCAGCAACTGTTTTGATAAAAGATTATTAGCTTTGAGCAATTTTCTAAGCAAAAATGCTGCCAAACTCCATCAGTTTCAGCTGCTTAAATATAAATATTTGCTTGTTTTCTTAGTTTTCTCTAATATTTGATTAAATAGGTTTGACTGTTGGTTGCAGAGCAGCAATGACTAATCAATTCATTGCCTAATCACCAATTATTTTGATAATCGATTATTGGATTTGAATCATTTTTAAGAAGAAATTGTCCAAGTTCTCTGGTTTCAGCTTCTCAAATCTGGTTCTGGTTTCTTTATTCTTCTATAATCATAAACAGTCTTTGGGTTGTAGACAAAAACATTTTAGAGATGCAACGATTAGTTGATTAATCGATTGGTTGTCAACTTTTACATTAAAGGGCAACTATTTTGATAAAAGGTTATTAGCTTTGAGCAATTTAAGCACAAAAAAATACAAAATTTTTAGCAAAAATGCCCCAAAATCCATCAGTTCCAGCCTCTTAAATATAAATAATTACGTGTTTTTTTGTCATTTTCTCTAATATTTGAGTTTACAACTGTTGGTTGGCAACGATTAGTTGATTATTCGATTACATTAATCAATTAACTATTACATTAAGTGCCAGCTCTTTTGACGACCGATTTGAGTGTTTTTTAAGAAGAAAATGTCAAAATTCTTCTTAAATATGATTAATTTTTTCTGGTTTCTTTAGTCTTTTATACATTTACATCATTTTATGAATAATCAATAATCATTTAGATTCCTAAACCTGAGAACAGAAGTGTTAATAGTGATTATTGAAAGTCTATAGCTTCTTGATTTTGTTATCAAATCGCCAGATTGCTGCATTTATATTTACAATTTTCATATTTTCCTAACCTTAACGCCTCCAGGAGGTTGAATTCCTCACCTTAAACTGAGATGACTCCATTGGAGGAGGAGGAGGAGGAGGAGGAGGAGGTGGTGTAGGGGGTCTTGGAGCAGTCGAGTTAATTTAGCATTAAGAGCACGACTCATTCTAACTAACCCTGAAACTGGGAGACCAGATGTTCGCAGCAGCTGGAGGCGACTTTACTGGAACGTGGTGCAGTGGACGAGGAGTCACCAGCTGATCCGTGAACTTTATGGGCTGAACGCTGAAATACGCTGAAATACCACCCACTGAATACCACACACAGCCAACGCTGTCAATGCTGCTGCTGCTGCTGTAGAATGAAACATTAGACATAATACAAAGATAAATATACAGAAAAGTTACCCCCCAAAATATTTATTAAATAAAATAATATTTAAATTAAATTTAATTGAATTTAAATTTGGTTGAATAAATACAATTCAAAATATATAAATAAATGTAACTTAAACTAAATTGAATAAAATATAATTAAAAAAAAACTAAGTTAAATTAAATAATTAATAAAATCTAATTATGAGTAAAAAAAATGGTGGGAATTAATTTAATAACATTGTATAAAACTAAGGTCGCAGGTTCAAGACCTCCTTGGTCCGGGGTCTGGGACCTTTCTGTGTGGAGTTTGCATGTTCTCCCCGTGTCTGCGTGGGTTTTCACCGGGTACTCCGGCTTCCTCCCACAGTCCAAAAACATGCTGAGGTTAATTGGCAACTCTAAATTGCCCATAGGTGTGAATGTGTGAGTGAATGGTGTGTGTGCCCCACGATTGGCTGGCGACCATCTGGGGTGTATCCCTGCCTCTCGCCGTAACACGTTGGGATAGGCTCCAGCAGACCCCTGTGACCCTAATGAGGAATAAGCAGGTATAGAAAATGACTGACTGACTGACTGACTGTATAAAACTTAAATTAAATGAATAAAATAAATACAATTTATTTAATTGTGTTTATTTAAAAGTGTTGTGATATTGGGCTAAATAAAAAATCTAATTAATAATTAAATAACTAAAACATTTAAAGAAACAAATACATTTTTTAAAAATTATTATAGTGAATAGAAAAACTGGTGGAGCATGAGACACTGTGATTAAATAAAAATCTTCTAAAATGGATGAAACATTAGACATAATACTGGAATATATATTTAAAAATGACCCCTCCCCCAAAAATGTATTAAAAATTTAAAAAATAGAATTAAATTAAATAGATTTAAATTTTGTTTAAATTAATGGTAAAATTAATTTAGTAAATACAATTAAAATTAAATAAATAAAGTTTAAATTAAAGTTAAAGTTTAAATTAAAGTTCAAATTAAAATTCAATAAATTAAGACCTGTACTTGTGTGGCATGCATGCATGGAATACATATATGTGGACGCAAAGTCCTAGGAGGTTAAAATAAATAACTGGGAGCCAAAAAAGGCAGTCTGAGACACTCCAATTAAATAAAAATCCTTAAAAGAAATTGTTTAATCAAGAAATAAGCTGCTAATGCTGCTTTTAACTGCTGCTGCTATTAATGATGCTAATGCTGATATTACTGATATTAACACTGCTGTTACTACTACTGTTAATGCTGCTAATGCTAATGCTGCCTTTACTTCTGCTGTTACTGCTGACATTACCACTGCTGCAGCTGCTGATATTAATGCTGATACTAACACTGCTGTTGCTGTTCCTGCAGCAGCAGCAGCAGCAGAGTGATAACAGATGGATCCAGATGTGAGGCCACAGCCACTAATCCAGAGGTGTTATATGTTGCTGCTGAACTGGTGTAACCCTGCACACGATAAGTGGTGAGATCCCTCCTGGTTGGTGGAGATTTCACCAGAGACCACAGCTGGTTCCCAAACACTCACATTAGGTATTAAAGAGAAACATGAGCAGCAGAACAGGATTCAGCATGTGGCCACGGCTCAATGATGTTTTATTTGTAAGGGAATATTCACAAATAGTTTGACATTTTGGGATATTGAGATATATACATGTTCACCTCTTGCTGAAAGTTAGATTATCACTCACGTGTCTGTTATGATAAAAGTTCAACTTCTGTTTTTTTTTTTACATTTCCGATTTGGTACAGATTAAAAACATGTGTTTTAGTTTGCTTTAGCGGAGTGAGAAGGTGGATTCTGTCACTTTTTGACAGTGTTTTCTCTTTATGCTAAAATACATTAATATTCTGGCTTCATATTTATCACCAGAGAGAGGAATTCATCTTCTCATCCAGCTAACGTCAATAAGCAAATTATGAATGTTTTTAGAAACTAAGCTGTGGGGAGTACTGTGATTTGGGTCTGAAGCGCTCTGATTAAATAAAAATCATTTAATAAACAGGGAAAAACGTCCATGTTTAAAACATACTTTAATAAACATCCTTAAATAAACAGGAACAACACAACAAAACCAGAAACACACTGGTTAATGTCTCTTTTTTCTGACATTTTATTATTTATTTTTTTAGTAATTTAAAGTAATTCATTTAACTATATTTTTATTTATTTTTAATTAGTATTTAATGTTAATTTAATGTAATTTATTTTTTAATAATTTTTTCTATTTCTGTATCATGTCTAATGTTTCATCCTACCCATTGAGTGTTGAAAAAAAAATAGTCAAATTTGTTAATTTATGGATTTTTATTTTATTTATTTATTTGAATTTTTAAAATATTTTTGTTGCCTTTTTTTTCCTCACTATTATTATCTTTTTCATTTAATTCTATTTATTTATTAATTATTATTTTTTTTGCAATTTCATGTATTTAATTTCATTTATTTATTTAATGAACTTTTTATTTTATTTATTTATTTTAATTTCCTTTAGATTTATTTAATTTCCCAGTAATTTCTGAGATATCGTAGCATTGTTTGATTTAATTAAATTTGTATTCATTTATATTTTATTTTTAATACATTTTTTGGGTGGGTATTTTTTGTATATCTATTTGTGTATTAAATCTAATGTTTCATCCCATACAATGGGGGTTGTAAAAGGAAAAACAAATAAAATATTGGGTCAGATTTGGTTGGTAGCCATCTTGTTCTCCTGGTGTCTTCTGGGATATTGGAGCCAGATGTATAAAACCGTCCAGACACTATTCTCCTACCTGGTTGAAAACCTACTCAGGTTTTTAGATGTCCTACAGTAAATTGTGGATTTCTCATTATTGCCTCCTACATAGGTGGTATTTTATTTCCCATGATGCCATGCTGCTGCATGTTATCATCCACCAGGTTGTTCAGTTTACGTCATTTCAGGCCTTCATCAGTTTAAGTTCAGGGTAAAGAAGTATGAGGAATTTTCCAGAACATTCCGAGGGTTAAAGCCGAACATCATCTCCTCGTATCGACTGTAACATTCCGCTCCATCGACATCGAATCCTTCATCGTTGGCCTGGTGTAAAAAGAAAAACAGAATCTCAGCAGCTTCTTCTCTAATCATTCCACTTCCAAAAGAAAATATTTGCCTCCTGACAGAGTGAGGTCATTAGTAATGGCGGCCGAGTCCATCACGCCGAGGTTTTAGCGGCGTTCGTCACCGCATTCATTTATCACGCCGTAACCGTGGCGATCCGTCATCGCCTGTTATTCCAGTTGATTTCTACATCTAGACCTCCTCCAGGGTTCTGGCTGCTCTCTTCTTCTTCTGTGGTGCTCGATGACGGATTCTCCGTCGCTCGGAGCAGGTTCGTTTTTCGCCGCCAATTTCTTTTTTTTTTTTTTTTTAAAGTGATGTTTTATTTAAACGAAAAGCAGATCCAGGCCCTGTTATATAATCTCACTCTGGGGGACAGTTTCAGGGCTTTAATCAAAGGTGGAGCAAGTAGGTTTTTAGTTTTTAAAGTGATGGTTTGACACTTTGGGAAATATAAAAACAGAGTCGAGCCCAAAGAAAACACTGCAGATTTGACACAAACCAAGTGTGTTTTTTTTTTAAAGAAGACGCAGATATGAACTTTTTCTAGATTTATGTTTTGTTCTATGAACACAGAGCACAGAGGAATAATTTATTAGGGAAATATTCAGCGTCTATGGCTGCTCCACATTTACAGAAAGTTTTATGCAAATTAGACGTCTAAATCAATGACTCCAGGTCTGTTTTTCAATTTTCCTGCTATAAACGATAATGAATCTGGAATATCTCTACAACCATAAAGGTTTTAAACCTGGTATCAAATCAAATCTACAACATGTGATGTTCAATGTTCATAAAATGGTGTAAAACAACACAAAGATCATCAGTTTACTATTATAGAAGACTAAAGAAACCAGAAAGAGAAGCTGAAACCAGAGAATTTCTGACATTTTTTGCTTTAAAATGAATCAAATCGATTAATCGAATATCAAACTAGTTGGTGATTAATCACTGACTAATCTTGGCAATTCTAGTACGTAATAAAAAACTCCAAATAGTAAGTAAACAGTAAATGTTTAGAGCACAAGATTAGGGATGCAACTAATAAATATTTTAATCTTTGAATAATCTATCAGTTATTGAAACGATTAATCGATTAGTTGATTTCATAGAATGGTGTAAAGTGTTGATCAGTGTTTCCTCAAAGCTGAAGATTCAACCTAAAGAAGAAAGAAACCAGGAAATAATCAGAGAAGAGAAGCTGGAACCAGAGAATTTGGACATTTCCTTCCTAAAAATGGCTCAAATCAATTATCAGAATAGTTAATTAATGTAAAAATTGGAAACTTATAGATTAATCGTTACAGCTACAACCAGCAAACAGAAACCCAAACATCAAATATCAGATTTTCTTCTCTGATTATTTTCTGGTTTCTTTCCAAAAAGAGACATTTTAGGTTGAATCTTCAGTTTTGGGAAACACTGATCCACATTTCATTAGATCACAGCTAATTAGACACAGTTAATTGGTCGTTAAATTATCTTTTATGACAAGAATCTTATTATGTAAAATATGAACAGAGGCATGAACGTGTAGAAATGCTGCATATGTCTCATTTAGCATTTAGAGTCTGCAGTTATACTGAACTGAAACTTCCAACTTATTCCAAGTACTTTTATGTATTTGTCTCTTTATAGAATCTTATTTTCTCTCTGTCATTAAACCCAATGGTAACGTTAACTGAACATTAACTTTTGGGCAGTAAAAACACTGATCACTTGAGAGATTTTACTTCAACAACATGTTTTTTTTTATTAAATGGAAAAAAAAAACTTTAAAAATACACATCTGTGTTTATTTTACTTCACTTTGTCCAAGTTGTGTCTGTACTTTCTCTTAAATTCACTAAAAGTAGCTCGTCTCCATCATGTTTTTCACAAACTTCTGAGTTCTGAAGTATCATCAGATACCAAAGTTTCCAGTTTTATTCCTAACTATGTTCTGAAGGTTTTTTACAGAGAAGTTTGTTCATATATGATTCAGAAGCTGATTTATAAAACATTTTATTCATGAAAAAATAACGAAAATCGATTTTTTGACAGTAATTTCAGATTTTTTTTTTGCTAAAAAGATAAATCCAAAATCCCCTCTGTAAAAAAATGTTTTAAAACAGCATCATATATCTGTTCTGGACATACAAGTACATCTTGAATAATTAGAATATCATGAAAATTGTATTATCTGTGAGCCATAATCCTCAAAACTACAAGAAAAAAGGCCTGAAATATTTATTTCTATGTGTAATGAATCTATATAATACATGAGTTTCACTTTCTGAAATGTCTGAAAATTGACAGTTTTTTAATCCAGATCCATCTGTATATGCAAATTAGCACAAATTTACTTTTAAAGCCATGTTTTGTACATTTGAATCCAACATTTCAGAAAACTAGTGGATGTTTCCTGGTGAAATATGTTAAATGTTTCAATTCTTAACTGACTAACTTCTAACTGGACAATAACTTCATTGTCCAGTTAGTGGAAATTCTTTCTTTAGCTTATTCAAACGGTGCAAACACAAACAAACTAATATTTTACTACATTAAACCACTGAAATCAGTGTAAAAGAATCTGAAAAACAGCAACAGCCATTATAATAAGCTATAAATAATAAAACAGGTCTTTAAATGTAACCACAAAACTGATAAAAATGAATAAATCTGACTCTATTCACCTGCAGTGTTTCAATTCATTGTAAGATTTGGTGCAAACTTTCAAGACAAGACATGAATTCTTGCTGTATTTTATAAATGACCTTGTAATTCAGTAGAATCCACAGTTATATAAGGTGTAATAGAGGATTAGTCACAGTCAGGGATTAAGTTTAAGACGATATGTTACAACACAAAGGTCCATAGCAGTTATTATATATTTATATAGTATATGTAGACCCTCAGGGAGCACAGCTTTAATCCTGTGTATTTTATATATTATTAAAATGTAAATTTTCCACCAGAGGGAGCCACAGTTCTTAGATCAACTCTCTGAAACTCACAGGAAGAACAGAAACATCCTTTATCTCAGTAGAAGTTGGTCCATTGTTATTCACTAGAAAAGCTACTGCACATTTTACAGAAATTCATGGATTTATATTTAATTTTAGAACTGATTTAATGGGTTTTATCTGATTTAACAGCACTGAACAGATGATTTTAATATTATTTATAGATTTATAGCTATAATAAATAACTCAAGCTGGTCAGTTCACTATAAATCACACATCTATATATACATAAGTATGTTAGGGCTGCAATTAACAACTAATCTGTCAATTAATCTATCAATCACTAAAACAATTAATCAATTAGTCTGTATGAAGAAGGTGAGTATGAGAATTTGGACGTTTTCTTCTTAAAAATGACTCAAATCGATCAATCGACTGATGATCTTTAGGTTGCGGACTGTTGGTCTGGACTAAAAAAGACACCATTTTACACCATTGTATGAACCAAGCAACTAATCAATTAATTGTTTCAATAATCAATAGATTAATGGACTGATCAGAATAGTGGTTAGTTGCAGTCCTGCTACACAGAATTAATCGACTATCAAAATATTTATATAATAATTAGTTGCGGCTCTACTGAACAATAAACTCTATAATACTCTACATCTCTACTTATTTTAAACAACAGCATTTACCTACTATATATAAAAATATCTTTTTAACCAATAAAGTAACAATTAAGAAAATAAAGAACATATAATAATTAGGTAATAGCTATTAGTTGCAACCTTACTATCTGGCAATAAACCAATACCAAACTACTAAAAGATTAATCAGAATAGTCTCTCTCTCTCTCTCTCTCTCTCTCTCTCTCTCTCTCTCTCTCTCTCTCTCTCTCTCTCTCTCTCTCTCTCTCTCTCTCTCTCTCTCTCTCTCTCTATATATATATATATATATATATATATATATATATATATATATATATATATATATATATATAAACAAACAGCCTTATATCTTCCAGTAAAAAATGACCAGAGTCTGAGCTTAAACACTGAATTATATATTACAATAAACTTCTTCTTCTTCTTCTTTTGTCTTCAGTGGTTGTTGCAGATAATAGAACATGGATAAAGGGAAGGAGGCTAATTTTTAGTGGATGATTAGATCTGACTGGTGAAATGTGTTGATCATCACCTCGGCCTGTTTTGTATTTCCCATCAATCGGAACGATATCGTTATACGACTGTGTCTAATCAGCCTGAAACGTCGTTAACAGCCGTGTGTTAGAGGGAGGATGATACCAACACACACAAGTCTTCCACATACAGGGAGAAAAAACCCTGTTCTACATATAAAAAGGTGTAATCCAGACCCGTGTGATCAGATAGAGGAGTGATCTGCAGATTAAAGACTGATCTTAAACCAGTTGTTTCAAAGAGCTGCAGTGATCACCTTCACTATTCACTAAAGGTTCAGTTTATCTCAGAAATCACAGTTTGACAAAAGGATTTTCTCAGTCACAGGTAATAATAGTATTCTGCATAATATAAATAGTGATTGTTGGTCTATAGCTGATAGTATGCATTTGTTTTTTGCGATAGTGATTATCAATAAACACTATTAATGCATAATAGTGATTACAACAAAAGAGCTGCAACGATTAGTCAGTTAATCGATTAGTCTTCAAATTTTCCAATTATCGGCAACTATTTTGATAAAAGATTATTAGCTTTGAGCAACATTCTACACAACAATGCATCAAAATCTATCAGTAACTATTCAGATAATTGATTTGATTCATTTTTAAGAAAATGTCCAAATTCTCTGGTTCCAGCCAACAACTAATCGATTTATCGATTAATCGTTTAATCGTTTAGTTAATCAATGGATGCATCACAAATAACACACAAAATCGTTTATATTAGGCCAAAAACGTAGAATAAAGTGATTTTGATGAATTGACACTGTTTTAGACACGTAAGGCTCTGGCAATAGTTTCTACTAGAGCTGCAACAATCAGTCAATTAATCGATTAGTTGCCTACTGTTACATTAATCATTAACTATTTTGATAATCGATTAATCGATTTCATTTCTAATAAGAAAACTACCAAATTCTCTGGTTCCAGCTTCTCTTCTCTGATTATTCCCTGGTTTCTTTAGTCTTCTATAATAGTAAACTGATGATGTTTTTATTCTGTTTGTTTAATTATTTTAACACAGACTCCATCCTCATTACAGTGATAATAAAACCACTGTAATCGCTGCATTTTTCTCTAAAAGCTTTAAAACAGGAACTCGCTGCTGTTTTTTTCTTCTTTCTTTTTTTAACCTCGGTGGATTTCTGCTGCTGCTTGTTAACTTCACCAATAAAAGCGGCGTTTATCTGCGTTTTATTTCTACCTGCAGCATCTTTAGCTTATCACAGCTTCTCTCCAGCTGTTTTAAAGTCAGAAACACTCTGGTGTGTATTGTATTCTACAGCTTCTTTACCCCAGTGAGTCTCTGCTGTGATATGCAGCCTCCAGATAACTGAAACTTATTGGAATCAGCACACTTGATATTTTGATAGAGGGACATTTTTCTTTTGTCCCGCATCTCGGGGGGGATTACGTTCCAGAGGAATTTCCATGAAGCAGCATTTAAGCGAGAGGCCGATAAAGGCTCGTCTGGAAGGAGATAACGGCCGATCCACCGTGTTATTGATCTCGCTTTGACCTGTTTGTGAAAGAGAAAAAGCTCTTGTCACGAGGCAAACGGAACCCATGAGAGGAACGAGAGGAACGGGCGAAGGACGGAACGGACATTTTGTTTTTCTGCTCGAATCGAACCCATATTTTTCTGTAAATAACGTTTCCATGAACGTTTGAGTGTCTAAACGCGTCCGTTTTAGCTGATTTTCTATTTAAGATGTTTTGTTCCAGTTACAAAACCTGGAAGGTTTATTCATTTATGCGCCATTTAAGGCTGCAACTAACGATTATTCTGATATTTGATTAATCTATTGATTATCGATTTGATTATGAGTTGTTGATCGCTATATCCCAAAAGCTGAAGATTCAACCTAAAGAAACTAAGAAAATAAGCAAATATTTATATTCAAGAGGCTTGAACTGGTGGATATTGATGTACTTTGTCTTAGAAAATTGCTAATCGACTTTTGGAAAAATTGACAACTAATCGATTAATCGACTAATCGTTGCAGCTCTAAAATGTCTTTTTTTGCCAGACCAACCCAAATATCATCAGTTTATTATTATAGAAGATTAAATAAACCAGAAAATAATCAGAGAAGCTGGAACCAGAGAGTCGTCTTAAAAAATTACTCAAATTGATTATCCAAAAATCTGGCGATTAATATAATAGTTGTCAACTAATCAATTAATCAACTAATCGTTCCAGCTCTAGAAAGAGTTACCATAATCAAAATCATGGTTTGCATGCACAGTGATTCGAGATGTTAATTAATTAATTGATCGTCAATAGTATAATGTTGCATTAGTAGCATTAAATAAATCTAAAAATCTATAAATTTAATCCATTATCAAAATATTCAGAGATTAATGTAATAGGTGGCATCTAATTGATTAATCAACTAATCATTGCAGCTCTATTAAATAATAAAAGTTCCAATTAGTTAATTAATATATAAGAGCACAATATTAGAGCTACAACTAACAACTATTATTATAGTTGATTAAACTGATTATTGAAACGATTAATCGATTATCGATAGTGACTCAAATCGATTATTCAATTATCAAAATAGTAATTAGTCATAAGTTAATGTAACAGTTGGCAACAAATTGATTAATTTACTGCAAGTGTAGCTCACCATATATTCATTAACTTGCTCAAAGGTGATAAATGATGTATTTTTCTAGCTCATTCATTTATTTGGATCACTTTAAACATTAAATATTAAGTGCTTCCTATATTTTAGGATTAAGAACCTACATCCAGTCTGTTTCGTGTCATTTCAGCAGCTTCTGGACATAAAACATAATCACAGCTCGTCTCCAGCAGCAAGAAACTCAGCGAAGCTTTGGCTCTTTAAGCCTAAAACGTGTAATAATCCAACATCTGCTGGACAAGTTAAGCTAAATCGTCTCCTAAAACTCATCCTGAATGTGCCTGAAGCTCGAAGCTAAAAAGAAAAACACAGAAAAAGTCAGTGAGGTGGTGGTGTTGGTGGCAGCAACGTGGCCTTCTGTTACCAGAGGAGACGCCGTCATCCATCAGGAAACCTGCTGCTAACACTGCTGCTGCTAACACTGCTGCTGCTAACACTGCTGCTGCTAACACTGCTGCTGCTCAGCTGAAGGCGATTCATGATGAAATAGAACAGGAGCAGGCTGGTGTGAAGCCAGATCATCATCAGTGTTAGCAACAGCAGTGTTAGCATTAGCAGCAGCTAATGAGTTTTCCCTGTAAACCAGAGTCCAGCCAGTGATTCTCAGTCGGTTTCTGTTGTTCATCCTGATTCTAGACAACAACACATCAGATAATTTATGAAGCAGCAGAGTCACAGATCAGAAACTGATGAGGAAACACAGCAGGGGATGAGTGTGTGTGTGAGAAAGAGAAAGTCTATGTGTATGTGTGTGTGTGTTTATATGTGTGTTGATGTGTGTATATTCTGTGTATGTGTATGTCTATCTATGTGTGTGTGTATCTATCTATGTGTGTGTGTTTGTATATATATTTATGTGTATATCTATCTACGTCTATGTGTGTGTATCTATATATCTATCCAAGTGTGTGTGTGTATCTGTGTATCTATGTGTGTGTGTGCGTGTATCTATGAGTGTGTGTGTATCTATGTGTGTGTGTGTATGTGTATTCTGTTTCAGTTAAATCCTTTGAATATTTTACATTATTCCAGCTGCTGTTTAACTGTTGATCTGTTTCAGATTGACAGAACAAAGAAAAACTAAACGTGTTACACACACACGCACGCACACGCGCGCACACACACACAGTTCAATCACATCTAATGCATAAGAAATATTTATTCCTCAGTAGAGAATCTGCCTCATTTACTATATAATGATCCTTTATTTCATCTCATTTAATCTCCTGTAAAAACTAAACTTCCCTGTTGTCTTGATGAATTTATTAGTTCTCCAGTTTCTGTTTCCTTCACCTTTTGTTCCCTGTCGCATCCTTTACAGTTTTTTTTAAAGTTGTTAATTACCTCCAGTGAAACTCGACAATTCCTGTGCCAATATTTCACATTAAAAGCTTCGAGGTTAAACCCTCCTGATCCTGTAGGTCTCTTCATTTAAATCAAGTTTCTATTAACAGCAACTGGAATCCAATGGAAACAGAAATATTTCTGCCACTAACCTTCATTATTGTCTAGACGTTATTTGCTCTTCTGGTCATGGCCCTGCTTGTTATTAAACCCTAATGCTGCCGACAAATTATAGCATTTATGCTGATGTGTTTTTCATTTTCAGCTGTAGACTAAGGACTAATATTATTTTATATTAGTAAGTAAGAACTCATAAGGGACAAACCAACAACTATTAATCATACACATTTTTAATGACCTTTTCAGGCCTTTGCGGCAAATTTTCATAATCATATTTCTCTAAAAAGCCTATGTGTATATGAACATTTGATATGGATTAATATTATTATTTTTCATGTATAATGTTTATACATTTTCTGTATAAAATGACTGAAAATGTCACCTAAGAACACACCTAAGAACCAGAAAATATTCTTTCTCAAGACTTAAGTGAATTTAATATCTGCATCTCCATATTTAAGAACATTTGATGACTTTCCAAACACTTTAATGCATGTTTAGAAATTTAAAACAGCACTTCAGTGCACATTTAGACATTAAAAATGGCACTTTAAGTGCATGTTTATGCATTTAAAACAGCATTTACTGCACTTTAGTCATTAAAATGGTACTTTAGTGCACCTTTAGGTGTTTACATGGTGCTTTAGTGCATATCTAGATGTTAAAAAGGACACTTTCACATACATGGTAAATATCAAAATCTCACGTTAGTGCACCTTTAGACATTTAAAAGGTCACCTTAGTGCACATTTAGACTTTTAAAAGGACACTTTAGTGCATATCTAGATGTTAAAAGGGCACTAACATGCCACATACATGCTAAATGTCTAAAGGACACTCTAACATTTTAAAAGGGCATGTTAGTGCAACTTTAGAAAGGTAAAAGAGCACTAATTCCATGATTTTCCAAGGTTTTTTTTATGACCACAGCATCCATGTCAGTCAAACTGTGACCTTAGAATGCAGCTACCAATCAAAATTCATAGAGAAGCAGAATAAAAGTAGTGTGTTACGTTTTCATTCTTCACAACCAGAAAGAATCAAAGTTTAACAGCTTGATGATGAATAGTGTTGGTGGTGAACATGTATTTCATTGTCAGTCCATTGGAGACGTGAAATGATGGCGTTCTTTAACCATTTCTTTAGTGAAAGACAAACAGCCCACTTCAAAAAATCACTCCCACTTCCTATGAAAGCTCCAGTTTAAGATTCACTCGACCTATCACTGCAGGAAAATGCAGGAATTATATTCAAGGTTGCACTTGGCCTTGTAAAAATGAAAAAAAAAAAAAAAAAGGTTTAGCGCCTGGTGGGGCGGGCGAGGTACAGTAGCATAGGCGATAAAGAGAACGAGCGAGAGGTGATGGATAGTTCAAGTTCCTGCAGGAGAAAGGTTTGATTAATGGCCATCCACTCGGAAAAACACAGCAGCTGTGAGGAGAGATAAGTAGCGACACAAAGAGCAAATTACTGTCTGTACTGTAATAATTAACCTCAAAACACAGGAAGTTCAGATCCCCCCGAAACCGCATCACTTCCTCTACCCGACTATACACCTCCGTCCAAAAAAGAAAAGACAAAAAAAAAACCCAGTATCTCCTCCAGCTGAATCCCTGTTTTAACTGCAGGATTTAAGGCCTTTTTTTTTACGGTTGGGTGAGCTGTTTCCTCAAAGATGTATGAGCAAATTACTGCTGCAGCTTTGTGAGGAGAGGGGACTCCATTGTGGAAACGACTGTCAACACATTGCTGCCAAGCTCATCCTCCCCGGAGGAATCCACACAGTCCTCAGTGAGATATATGGAGGGGAATAATTGGTTGTCGCACGGCGGGCAGGAAGTGATACGAATAAGCCGAGGTTTTTAGAGTCTGGACTTGTTGACACTTGCTGGAAATCGGCCTCGGAGGTGGGGGAGGTGCAGTTTAAGCTGCAGGGCCATGCCAAGCAGGGGCTGAATGGATGATTTTAAAGGGAGGGGGTGAAAAGACAAAAAAGGGGCACCTATGGTGTATGTTATGTATAAATCTCAATTTAGTCTAACTGGACTAGTCAAGGTAGTTTATAGTGAGGATCAGTGATGAGGTTTGCGTAGATTTAACTTGTTAATGGTGAAGATCACACAGAGACATGGATGCAAGAAGGAAATACGGAGCAAAAAAAGGTTAGAGATGAAAGTAATTGCTAAAGTAATGTTTGTTTTCACCTCCCAAGAGGGCACTTTAGTGCATGTTTAGATGATTAAAAAGGTAATTATCATGCATGTTTAGAAGTTTAAAAAGCACATTAGCTCACGTTTCAATGTGGGTGCTGTATTCCATGTATAGATATTTAAAAGGGCACTTTAGTGAACATTTAGATGTGTAAAAGGGTGCTTTAATACACATTCAGACATTTAAAAAGGGCACTTTATTGCACATTCAGATATTTTGAATCACACTTTAGTGCACATTTGTATGCTTAAAAGAACACTTTAGTAAATGGTTTGACATTTAAAAGGGCACTTTAGTGCACATTTATTTGCGTAAAAGGGCACTTTAGTGCACATTCATATGTTTAAAATGACACTTTAGTAAATGTTTGGACATTTAAAAGGGCAATTTAGTGCACATTTAGATATTTAAAAAGCACATTTTAGTACAGCTTTAGACATTTAAAAAGAGATTTCAGCGTATGATTAGACATCTAAAAGGCCACTTTAGCGCACATTTAATACACCCTTTATACATGTTTATACATATATATGCACTTTAGTCTTTAGTGCATGTTTAGACATTCAAAAAGAGCAATTTAGCACATTTTTACACTTCAAGGTGCTTTCCTTTAAATCATTTAATCATCGTGTATAAACCACAGATTAAATCAGAGAAGCAGCAGTGTTTCCAGCTCCTGAACTAATCTCCACAGATGTACATGATTCTTCTTCACTGTTTAAACTCATGAACCTCCAGGTCTCACCACTCCAGAGTCTGTGATATCAGCTGAGGCTGGTGAGCCATAACATGTCTGAACCTGAGCTGATTAGAAACATGTGGTCTGGTATCAGAACCGTTTACGGATCCTTCGATGACGACCTCTTCCTCTGGCTTTAAAACACGAGTCTAACATCAGTCTGTCCAGCCTCCTGTCAGCAGGAGGCTGGACAGGCTGTTCTCTACAAAACAGCTTAATTACTTCCTGTCCTGTCTGCTGTTTCTGCACATAAATGCACATATTTGCACATATTAGAATCAAATAACCTTCCCTGCAGGAGCTGCTACGCTTTAAAGAAACTCTGAGGATGTTTTTTTCCACCTGGTCCAGAAGCTTTTGAATCAAATCAATGAATAAAAGTGTAAAATTACCAATTTTGTCCAGTATGTTTCAAGTTACTAATGAAGTTCAATTAGTTAATATGATTCATTTAGAATTAAACTCTTTAATTTTTCTCTTCATTTTTCCTTTATTCTGAGTCAGTAATTGGTTAAATTTCTATATTTCAGTCATAATGACTGTAATTTAAAAAGTTTAAAGTAGTTTTTGTGAAAGTGGCTGCAATAATAATCAACTTGAGTTGATTAATCAATGTTAATCAATGTTCTCTGGTTCCAGGTTTTGAAATCTGATTATTTTCTGGTTTCCTTAGTCTTTTATAAGAAAGACATTCTGAGCTGCAATGATTAGTCGATTAAAATTATTAGTCATTATTAGTTGTTTACATTAATCAGCTGTTTTGATAAAAAATTAGCTTTAAGTAAAACTGTTCCAAAATCCCTCAGTTCAAGACTCTTAAATATGAATATTTGCTTGTTTTCTTAATTTTCCCTAATATTTGAAATTTATTAAAGAAGCCAATGATTTTCTATCATGTACTGCAGAGTTCTGGATAAACAAACTTTCCATAAATGTCAAAAAAAAAAAAAATCAAATTTCATCATTTTATGAAATAAAAGTATAAGTTACCCAAAGGAAGATTAAAGTTAAATTGTTTGTTAAGAATAATGCAATCAACCAATTTACTTATCCAAAATCATGAGGTATAGTAGAATAAAAAGAAAAACTGTCAGTATATGTGTAAAAAAAGTCTTTTGGGATAAAGTTTTATTTTCTGGTAAATTACCTTTATTATAATTTAATGTTATTATAGTTTAATGTGTCCATACATTTCATACTTTAACAGCATTTGAGAACATATCCCTCTTCTTTTGCACCAAATCCCCAGGAATCATTGGCTTATTCAAGAAGTTAAATCTGTTACTCATTTCCAACTTTAATATCTGTCAAACATCATATAGTTTTATAGTTAATGTGCTCAGTTTGTGTGTTTAAGTGTTAACACTTGTTTTTTTATTATTTGCTTTTACTATCCATCTGTTTTTTCTCCTTTTGTTTATCTCATTATGCCGAGGAAACAGATCCATAGTTTTAGGATGAACTGTAAATCCCAGAGGAGATTTAACATAAGCCTGATGTTTTTTTTTTCTTACCACTCCATTTGTGCTAATAAAAACTCCAGCGTGATTATGTCAACGAAGGTAAATAACTTTCATTCGTCTCCTCTAAAAGGTCTTATTAGATTTCTTTGGTAAATTGCACTAATCCAATCGTGTAGGATTAATCAGAGGGAATTAATGTTTGCTGTCTAGAGTGGAAAAAACACAAAACTGGGTAATAAGAATGAAATACTGTAATGCCTGTATTATTGGAGTAGGGTGATATCAGGTAAATGGGGCCACTTTTTGGTAAATCGCTTGGGACAATAATACAAAATACATGTAGGTCTTTTCCATGTGTATTTTTGATTAATAATTACTGTTATATTCATATTGCTGCTATTAAAACAAGAACAGATCAGTTATGTGTTGCACACACATACTCTAACACATATACAGTACAAGCCAAGCTAATGCTACACAAAAGCAAATGTGGTCCATTTTAGCTTAAAGCATGTGGCCCATTTTAGCTGTAACCATGGGGCGCCTTTTTTGGCTGAAACCATGTGGCTCTTTTAGCTAAAACCATGCAGTCCATTATTGCTAAAAACATGTGGCCCATTTTATCTGAAACCATGTGGCCCATTTTATCTTAGGGAGTTAAGGTAAATTGGACCACCAAGATAAACATCACTTTTCCAAAGAAATATATTATTAACAGCATTATTTCTGATGGATGCCTTCAAGACAGATATCATGCATAGTTTATGATGTGCATATTTGTGTTTTTTAATAGATTCATCATCCTTATAATAGTTATATCAACAGTTTGAAATCCTAAATGACCCATTTTACCCGATGGCCCATTTTTACCTGATATCCCCTTATATGTATATATTATATAAAGTGAATATTTCTACTGTAGATGTCATTACTGATAGCTTTAGCTGTTGTTGAAGTTATTTTAATTTATTCCAGTGCTTATTTTAGCCTGATACAGACATCAGTTAATAACATAACACTTAACAGAGCTGTGAAAAAAGAAAAAAAAGGGACATTTGACATCTGAACAATATTCACTAAGACGACCAAGCATTTAAAAGTCTCCTGTGGAGTTGTTAATAACAGCATGAGTGGGCTCCTGCTGCGTTTGTATTCTTCTTCTTCTTCTTTTATCCATTTTCAGTCGTCTGATAAAACCAAAGCAGCGTTTTGAGAGCACGTATTAGCCATTTAGTCATATTTAAAATAAAAGTGGTTCACTAAATTACCTGCATCCTTTATTTCAAAGAACTTGACAGTTCAACAACATGAAAAAATGGATCGGCTTTGATAATATTTTAACTGTTTAATTTCATGTGGTTGTGAATCAAAAAACAGAAAACTGCAACTGATGGATTTTGAGGCATTTCTGATTAGAAAATTGCTCAAAGCTGATAACGTTTTATCCCAGTAGTTGCTGATTATTGTAATAATTGGCAACTAATGGATTAATCATTGCAGCTCTTCAGAAACCCAAACATTTATTCAAATATCAGAGAAAACAAAGAAAACATGAAAATATTCATATTTAAGAGGCTGGAACTGAAGGAAAATTGCTCAAAGCTCAAAGAGATAACACCTGATGTAAAACAAGTTTTTTATATAAATTAACCTCTTATAGTATTAATGTTTTATTATTTTACTATCATAATAGTTGGCAACTATTTGATTAATTGTTAACTGGAATCAGAGAATTTGAAAATCAAATCAACATTGTTTCCAATTAATGTAAAACTTCAGTTTTCTGATAAAAAAAACATAATTTTGAGAGCACATTTTAGCCATTTTGTCATGTTTAAACTAAATGATTTCGATGGACCTTTGTCTAAACTGCAAAATACTCAAATATAGATTCATCTGGCAGCAAATGTGTACAACGAAAGGTGTATTTCTGATATGAGTATTTGGTAAAACGCTGTGATTATGGTCTTTTTGTTGGAGGATATCTGGTGGTACCAGATGCCAGCTGAGCCACAGGGATCAGTTCACGTTAAACAGGACTCGCTGGGATCTTTGAAGAAGCAAAGACCTTTCGCTCCCACTCTTAAATCATGACCTTTTACTGTGCACCACCGGCTGCTTCGTCCACGCCCACTTCTCTTTATCCCCGATAATCACCTCGCTAACACGTGTCCGGCCCTCCATGTCTGGTTTCTGCTGGATTCCCACATGTGATGAATGATAGGCTTCATTTCACTTTATTAGCCCACCAAGGGACTTCCAGAATATTCCTGTGTTTACTGTGGTTTCTCTTCGCCTCAGACTGGTTGGGGGGTTGTTGGTGGGGGTCAGCCCTCTCCGTCCTGCTGGTTTCCATCTAGTCTTTTCTTATGAATGAGAGCCTCTAAACAGTAGACGTAGCGGGAGGGAAATAGATTCCAGCGATGCCCCACCAGCTCTCAGGGGCTCTAATGCCTTTCCTCTGTCTCCATTTGCCTTGTGTCTTTTTACTGATAAAGAGCCACTATGGTGGAAAAATAAGAAAAATGAGCTGTGGGATTGATGAGGGTGATGGAGGCGACTTAATGTTTAGGTATTTTTACCCATCTGGTGTATTAAAGGTGTAAATTCGCAGCTTTAGAGCATGTAGTGTTGAGGCTGAATTCAGTACTATATCACGCACGGAGCAGAGAAGGTGTAACATGAGGCCACCACCAACCACCGCCAACCACCACCAATCGCTACCAAACCCCGCCAACGACCATCAACTGCAACCAACCACCATCAACTGTGACCAACCACCACAAACCGCCGCCAACCACTGCCAACCACCACCAATCACCACCAACCACTGCTCCCCGCCACCAACCACCACAAACCGCGCCAACCACCGTCAACCACCGCCAACCACCAACAACCACTGCCAACCACCAACAACTACCAATCGCTAACAACCACCGCCAACAACCATCAACTGCACCCAACCACCATCAACTGTGACCTACCACCACAAACCGCCGCCAACCACTGCCAACCACCACCAATCGCCACCAACCACTGCTCCCCGCCACCAACCACCACAAACCGCCACCAACTGCCGCTAACCACTGCCAACCACCAACAACCACTGCCAATCACCAACAACCACCAATCGCTACCAACCACCGCCAACGACCATCAACTGCCAATGACCATCAACTGCCGACTATTAACTGCCAACGACCATCAACTGCCAATGACCATCAACTGCCAACGACTATCAACTGCCAACGACCATCAACTGCCACCAACCACTGCCACCACCATAGACCATCAACTGCGACCAACTGCCATCAACTGTGACCAACAAGCCGCCAACCACCACAAACTGTCACCAACCACTGCCAACAACCATCACTGCCAGCCGCTGCCATGTCCACCACAGCTCAGAACTCCCTTGAGTTTGTGCGTAATTATTGGAGTATGAAGTCTGCTGAAGTTGACATCATTTATATGCTGTCAGATTCCTTTCTTTTTTATAAAAATTGCTAATAGATTTTCAATGGGTAATATAATTTCAAGTAATTTTAATCATAAACAAAAAAAGCTTAAAAACTAGACTGTTGGTGTGGATAAAAAAATATAATAAAATATTAATTGACTAATCGTTGGAGATCTAACATAGACTAATCCAATAAATGCTTAAAGTCCTGTTATAATAATAACCACAGCTCTATTCTTACAGCAACGTTGTGCTGTGACAGAAATGGTGATAAAACCGGAACATTTGTAGTTTTCATTTTTCTTTCACACCTTTCTCCAGGTGTTGTCACTGCATGAAGTGAAGGCGTCTTGATGAAGTGAAAAGTGAATGCAGATGTCATCATGAACACTGCAGCGGTTTAATTTTCTCTTTGAGTCAAATGACAACGTTATAAATGAAAACTCAGAGTCTGACACATATTCAACATCCAACAGTCTTTAATTGTGTTTTTTGAAAGTGTTGAAAGTTTGACTCTTTGATGAGTTAATTTATATGAACAGTATTTCACTGAATTGGATCTTTTATTTAAAGGACAAACTGGAACTGGGGGATTTTTGGGCATTTTTGTTCAGAAAAATTACTCAAAGCTGATAATGTTTTATCAAAATTAGTTGCTGATTAATGACAATTAATCGATTAATCATTGCATTCAGAAACCCAAAGATTTAATCAAATATCAAAGAAAACTAAAAAAAACAACCAAATATTCATATTTAAGAGGCTGGAACTTACGGATTTGGAGAATATCTTCTTAGAAAATTGCTCAAAACCAAAAGTCTTTCATCCAAATAGTTGCCAATTAATGTAAAAGTTGACAACTAATCGATTAATCGACTAATCATTGCAGCTTTAAAATGTCTTTTTTTGTCCAGATCAACAGCCCACAACCCAAAGATCATCACTTTGCTATTATAGAAGACTAAAGAAACCAGAAAATAATCTAAGAGAAGCTGGAACCAGAGAATTTGAACATTTTCTTCTTAAAAATTACTCAAATCAATGATTATCAAAAAATGTATTAATGTTATTAATTGTTATAATGTTATAGTTGGCAACTAATAACTATAATAATAACTATTTTTGCAGCTCTAGGCTTTAGTTCTGTATTTCCCTGTAGTCTGAAAGTGTTTTTAAGAAGTTTGCCTCTTTAAAGTGTTAATTTACATGTGCAGTAGTTCACTGAATTATCTGCATCCTTTAATTCAAAGAATTTGACTTTTCAGCAACATGAAAAATGAAAAAAAAATCATTTCAGTCGTGATAATATTCATTTCATGTGGCTGTAATTTAACATGGACAGATGTAGAATCCTGCGTCTTTAATTGGCTTTTATGCAGCTTTTCAATTTGTTAAATTCACATCTGTCACATGTTCACATCTGCTCGATAAAGTGCAGCTGTTCCGACGTTTAGATCAATACAAACAAGTCGTTCCAGTGGAAATTGGATTTTCATTCTGTTAAATCAGTGGAACAAGATAAGAAAAACAACATCAAAAAATAGCACGTGTGAATAAATTTAACCTTTTAGAAACTTTGAGGTTCAAACCTGTTCAGTCTGCTGTCAGTATTATTATTATTTAAAGGAGGAGGATAGGAAGGAAGGAAGGAAGGAAGGAAGGAAGGGAAGAAGGGAGAAAAGGAGGAAGGAAGGAAGGAATGTAGAAGGAAGGAAGGAAGGAAGGAAGGAAGGAAGGAAGGAAGGAAGGAAGGAAGGGAAGAACAAAGGTAGAAGGAAGGGAAGAAGGGAGGAAAGGAGGAAGGAAGGAAGGAAGGGTAAGGAAGGAAGGAAGGAAGGAAGGAAGGAAGGAAGGAAGGAAGGAAGGAAGGAAGGGAAGAACGAAGGTAGAAGGAAGGGAAGAAGGGAGGAAAGGAGGAAGGAAGTAAGAAAGGAAGGAAGGAATATTTTTGAATTCTGAAGGAGGAAGGAAGGAAGGAAGGAAGGAAGGAAGGAAGGAAGAAAGGAAGGAAGGAAGGAAGGAAGGAAGGGAAGAACAAAGGTAGAAGGAAGGGAAGAAGGGAGGAAAGGAGGAAGGAAGGAAGGAATGTAGAAGGAAGGAAGGAAGGAAGGAAGGGAAGAACAAAGGTAGAAGGAAGGGAGGAAGGGAGGAAAGGAGGAAGGAAGGAAGGAATGTAGAAGGAAGGAAGGAAGGAAGGAAGGAAGGAAGGAAGGAAGGAAAGAAGGAAGGAAGGAAGGAAGGAAGGAAGGTAGGGAAGAACGAAGGTAGAAGGAAGGGAAGAAGGGAGGAAAGGAGGAAGGAAGGTAGAAAGGAAGGAAGGAATATTTTTTAATTCTGAAGGAGGAAGGAAGGAAGGAAAGTGTTTGAATCCTTTGAGTCTGCTGTCTCAATTGTTATTTTTTCATATTCATTCAACAAAGACACTCTCCCTTCCCTTTTTTTCTGGCCACACAAGTGAGCACTTAAATCTTTCTCTAAAATCGATGTTTTCCTCCGATAGATTTCTCCTCAAGAGTAGTTCTGGTCCCATTTTCCGAGCTGTTTATATATTACTGACAGCCGGCATGAAGTGTGGACGGCGTTCTGGAGTAGATGGACGGCATCGGAGTGTCGGAGACGAATGTGACGAGCAGCGAAGCAGAGCGGCAGCCGGAGGTGATGGATACAGGTGTCACACAGAGAGGTCACAGCCATGACTCAAAAAAACAGGGCCATCGATTCTGCTGCTGCCCTTTAAACAAACAAAAGGGACGTCGCTGCAGCCGGATACGGCAGAGCAAATAAAATAAAATAACTCCTCATCAAGGGAAGGATCAGTGGAAACACAGCGGAGGAATGGAGGAATAGGAAAAGTGTTATGATGATTCTGCATTAGGCAGGAAAACCTGGTTAGTTTGAAAGAGAGGTTTGGTTTAAACAGGTTTTGAACAGTGATAAAATATTAAAACGTCTGTTGTCCTCAGGTTTAAGAAGGAAGGAAGGTTAAAAAAGAAAGAAGATATAACAAGGGAGGAAGGATGGATGGAAATAAGGAAGGAAGGAAGGAAGCAAGGAAAGAAGGTTAAAAAGGAAAGAAGATATAACAAGGGAGGAAGGATGGATGGAAGGAAGGAAGGAAGGAAGGGGAAGGAAGGAAGGAAGGAAGGAAGGAAGGGAAGAACAAAGGTAGAAGGAAGGGAAGAAGGGAGGAAAGGAGGAAGGAAGGGTAAGGAAGGAAGGAAGGAAGGAAGGAAGGAAGGAAGGAAGGAAGGAAGGAAGGAAGGGAAGAAGGTTAAAAAAGAAAGAAGATATAACAAGGGAGGAAGGATGGATGGAAGGAAGGAAGGAAGGAAGGAAGGAAGGAAGGAAGGAAGGAAGGAAGGAAGGAAGGAAGGAAGGAAGGAAGGAAGGAAGGAAGGAAGGAAGGGGAAGGAAGGAAGGAAGGAAGGAAGGAAGGAAAGAAGGTTAAAAAAGAAAGAAGATATAACAAGGGAGGAAGGATGGATGGAAGGAAGGAGAGATAAAAAGACTTTGATTTAATGAACAATTAACTGTATCCACTGATGATGTGTTCTGGAAATATTTACTAAAACTTATGTTTCTGCAGTATCGTTGACCCAGGACTCTGCAGAAAGATGCAGCAACTAGATGATTGATTGATCAATTAATGAAATGATTAATTTATTAGTTGGTTCATAAAATGGTGTAAAATGTTGATCAGTGTTTTCTAAAGCTGACTAATGTTCTGTGAGTCTTCTGATTAATGACTTGATTAATTCTCACCAACCAATCATTTCCACCAGAACTGCAACAATTAGTCGATTAATCAAATAGTTACTATTACATTAATCACCAACTATTTTGATAATTGATTAATCGATTTGAATCATTTTTAAAGAAGAAAATGTCCAAATTCTCTGGTTCCAGCTTCTCTTCTCTGATTATTTTCTGGTTTCTTTATTCTTCTATAATAGTAAAATGATGATCTTTGGGTTGTGGACTGGATAAAAGAAGACATTTTAAAGCTGCATCAAGTAGTTGATTAATCGATTATTTGTCGACTTTTACATTAATCTAAAACAGTTTTGATAAAAGTTTATCAGCTTTGATACATTTTCTAAGCAAAAATGCCTCCATGTTCCAGCCTCTTAAATATGAACATTTTCTTAATTTTTTCTGATATTATGATTAAATGTTTGACTTTACAACTGTTTGTTGTAGAGCTGCATTGACTAATCAATAAATTGCCAATTATTACATTAATTATTGATTAATCACTTTAAATCTTTTTAAGAAGAAAACACCAAATATTTCTGGCTTCAGCTTCTCTTCTCTGATTGATGCAACAATTAGTCGATTAATCAAATAGTTACTATTACATTAATCACCAACTATTTTGATAATTGATTAATCGATTTGAATCATTTTTAAAGAAGAAAATGTCCGAATTCTCTGGTTCCAGCTTGTCTTCTCTGATTATTTTCTGGTTTCTTTAATCTTCTATAATAGTAAACTGATGATCTTTGGGTTGTGGACTGTTGGTCTGGACAAAAAAAGACATTTTAAAGCTGCAACGATTAGTCAATTAATTGATTGATCGCTAACTATTTGGATAAACATTATTAGCTTTGAGCAATTTTCAAAAAGAATTCCCCAAAATTCATAAATTTTAGCCTCTTAAATATGAATATTTGCACGTTTCTTAGTTTCCTATATTTGATTAAATATTTTTGGTTTCTGACTGTTCGTTGTAGAGTTGCAATGATTAATCGATTAGTTGACAATTATTACATTAATTGGAATCTAATTTAATAATGGTTTTGATGTATTTGATCAATTTTTAAGAGGAAAATGGCCAAATTCTCTGGTTCTAGCTCCTCAAATCTGATCCAATGGAACAATTTTCCAACCTAAGTCCAACTGCATGATTAATGGATAAATTGCCAATTATTATATATAATCTGATATATTTCACTTAAGAAAATTGACTACTCTTTTATTTAGTCAATTTTATTTAGTCAATATATATATATATATATATATATATATATATATATATATATATATATATATATATATATATATATATATATATATATATATATATATATATATATATATATATATATATTAATATATATATAATTGATATATATATATATATATATTAATATATATATAATTGATATATATATAATTGATATATATATATATATATATATATATATATATATATATATATATATATATATATATATATATATATATATATATATATATATATATATATATATATATATATATATAATATAATGGCAGATAGTCCATTTCCATTCCATTTGATTGGATCAGGTTGGGTCCAGCTCCAACATGTCACACACACATCAGACCAGACTAAACCTCACCAGGAGACATTTTGATGGAACAACCCGTGAAATCGCTGGTAAGAAGCAGCTTTGTTTGTTTTGATGGATAGGGCCTGGGTTCATCTGTATGTAGGACGCCTACGAGGCCGCGTCCTAATCACCGAGCCGAGTCCTGGACGAACCAGGACTCCTGTCTGGGGCTGAAAGAGAGGGGATTACTCACATTATGGAGTAATTAGTCTTGTTGTCACCGCCGGACCTTGACAGTGAATCCACTCTGAAGGGATTTAGGTGCTCTGCTGCTGCTGAATCCTAATCAGCGTCACCTTTAACTCGCCAAGGACGACCACTTCAAATACAAGTTGCTGCTGCTCGTGTAGAGCAGATGTCAGGGATGTCACCTGTGACAGGTGCTGTGTTTTATGTTCTCTTTTGTGGGATTATTTTTTACTTTCTCAGCATAAACGTCTAACAGTTTTCCACCATCAGAGGCTGAGTATGCTTTAAGTTTCAGTAATTGAACATAAAAAAGACAAACTAGGCGATTAATCGATTAATCATTGCAGCTCTACAGCCAATGGTCTGAAACGCAAACATTTAATCAAATATCAGAGAAACATAACAAAACAACATATTTAAGAGGCTGGAATCTATGGATTTTGGGGCATATTTGCTCAAAGCTAATAATCTTTTTTTCAAAATAGTTGCTGATTAATGTAAAAGTTGACAACTAATCAATGAGCTAACTAATTGACTAATGAACTAATTGTTGCAGCTCTAAAATAATTAGAGAAGAGAAGCTGGAACCAGAGAATTTGGACATTTTCTTCTTAAAAATGACTCAAAGTGATTAATCAATTGTTAATGTAATAATTGGCAACTAATCGATTAGTCATTGCAGCTCTAGAACCAACAGGCGAAAACACATTTAATCAAATATCAGAGAAAACAAAGAAAATAAGAAAAATTTTATATTTAAGGGGCTTGAACTGATGGATATCTATATAGAACATGACTAATTATTCGAAAAGTTGACGACCAACAGTCCACGACTCAGTGATTTAGAAAATGACTTAAGTGATTAATCGATTAATCGTTGCAGCTTTACAACCAACAGTCGTTGAAACTCAATCAAATAGAGAAAACTACGAAAACAAACAAATATTTATATTTAAGAAGCTGGAACTGATGGATTTTGGGGGCACTTTATCTTAGATAATTGCTCAGAGCTAATAATCTTTTATCAAAATAGTTGCCAATTAATGTGAAAGTTGATTGATTTGATTAATTGACTACTCGTTGCAGCTCTAAAATGTCTTTTTTTTGTCCAGACCAACAGTTGTAAACTCAAACTTTTAATCAATATTAGATATAACAAAGAAAATAAAGCAAATATTCATATTTAAGAGGTTGGAGCCGAGTAGTTTAAAGTATATGACGGTTTTCCACCATTAAAGCAGCTTTGGAGTTTTTAATTGAGTTTATCTCGTTATTGCAGCGTGTTGACAGGATGCATCTGCCTTCATATAGAGAATCTGCTCTGTTTAGATCAGCTTCAATATGGCTGATGGATTCAGTGACAGGCAGCAGCTCAGCTGTTATTTCAGCTGTGATGGGGACAGAATGAGACTGTTTTTCCCTGGTGTCGTTTGACTTTAAAAATCAATGAGATAAAAGAGGATTTTGTATCGTTTCTGCTATTGTGTGTGTCAACTAAGTCAGAAAAGTATTTGTGGGTTTATCACTGTCTTCCCTCTTCCTGTGAAGTGTTTAAATATCATCTTTCACTTGTCTGTTCACAAACATTTTTATACCCAGGGTGTTCAGCACATACATTTATCCACGTTTTACTTTTTGCACTACACAATGGTTGTTTAATCTATTAGTTCTTTGGTTTATAAAAGTGTGTAAAATGTCAGTTGATGATGATGATCAGTTTATTATTATAGAAGACTAAAGAAACCAGAAAATAATCAGAGAAGAGAAGTTGAAACCAGAGAATTTGGACATTTTCTTCTTAAAAATGGCTCAAATTGATTAATTGATCCAATAATTGATGCTCAAAATAGATAATTGATGTAATAAGTGGCAACTAATTGATTATTTGACAAATCATTGCAGCGCTCGTAAATAATAAAAACTCCAAAATGTAGATACAGTAAATAGTTAAAAGCACAAGATTAGGGCTGAAATTAACAGCTATTATGATAGTTGATTAATCTATTGATTATAAAAGAGATTAATCTATTAGTTGTTTGTTTCTCAAAATTGAAGATTTAACGTAAAATGTCATTTTTTGTCCAGACCAACAGTCCACAACCCAAAGATAATACGTTTTCTTCTTATAAATGACTGAAAGTGATTAATCGATTATCAAAATAGTTGCTAATTAAAGTAATCGATTAATCTTCACAGCTACAATTAATCATCGAAAACCTCAAACATGTAATCAAATACCAAAGACTCTAAGAAAACAATCAAATATTTATATTAAAATGGTTGGAACTAATGGATTTGGTGGCATTTTTGCTGAGAAAATTGCTTAAATTTAATACTCTAATAGTAACTGATTAATGGACAACTAATCGATTAATCGACTAATCGTTGCAGCTCTAAAATGTCTTTTTTTGTCCAGACCAATAGTCCACAAGCCAAAGATCATCAGTTCACTATTATAGAAGACTAAAGAAACCAGAAAATAATCAGAATTTGACTCTTTGATGAGTTAATTTACATGAACCGTTGTTCACATAATTACCTGCATTCTTTATTTCAAAGAATAAAACTGTTCAGCAACGTGAAAAATAGAAAGAAAACAAAATTCTACATAAAAAAATAGAACAGAGGGAGGTTTAGGATTTTAACAGGTTCACAAAAAGACGCTCTAAGGCTAAAATAAACACCAATTCAACCTAAGCTTTCATGTTTTTGTCTTTATTTTAATTTCCCAGCATTATGAAGTAGTATAATATCAGAGACTTGTCACTGAAGACTCCAGCAGTTTTGTAAATAGCCGTAATTGCAGCATTTCCAGGTGTAGAGTCACATTTGAGATTATGCCTCTCAGAGGATCAAGTCAATTTCCCTGCAGGGCCATCACAGCCTGGAGATAAGGATTTTCTTTTTTTTTTTGCAGCGGGAATACTTTAGACCTAATGTACCATAGGCTCCGGTTTCACCTCTGTAATTCTAGTATTGATTTCAACTTAATTATTCCTCTCCTATGAGACAAAATCCATCTGGTGCTTAATGAGAGCGCCTTGTGTGCAAATAGCCTCATTGTTAGTGTGTGATATCCATGTGAGCCGTAATGTAACTGTTGTAGATGGGATTTTCCTGGAGTCCTGTGTGTGCTGTTTGCAGCGAGATGCTCTAACTGGATCTGAAAAACACCTGAGAGACTTTAGTTTAGATTTCATGAAGCCTGCTGACAGTCAGATGAGGAAAAAAAGACTCAGCAATAGGCTTTTCTTAATTATTCTCAGCGGGAAATGAAAAACATCAGTATTTTAAGAGGCTTTGTTTAGCTACAGTTTTTCCCCCCCCTCATTTACATAAATGAATGAATGTGAAGTGAAAAAACACCAATAAATAAAAAGCAAGGAAACAGCAACCGAAAAGCACAGCAACAGTGAAATTGCAAAGAAACCGCTAACCGCTAATATTCTGCTCAATCGAACCATATTGAACTCATTATTGGTGGAAACCTGCAGTTCCTTTAATGGACACTTGAAGTTGGCTTCATAAGTGAGTCGATCCCCATGGACTCTCATGTTAAAATGAACAATTTTCACAATCATAAATAAAAACAGCGACAGATGACTAATCATTAGGAATCTACTAGGAAACTCATTCTATCAACTAGTTTTATATTCTAGGTAGATTAAATATTTAAAAGTTAGCAATGTTTTTCGGTTACACCATTTGACATTTCCTGTCCAAAAAAATCACACAAAATTATGATTTTTGTCACAAATATTACAATCATTCCCTTGACTGAGGAAGTCTCTAAACCTTTCATGCCACCGCTTTGCTGCAATGCTCTTCTTTTATTATTTTTTTCTAAGGATGTCCTAAATCTTTTGAGGCAAATCTGGAGCACAGAGTGATTGCAAGTGAATGGCAGTGCAGCACGAAGACCTGATGTTTTCTGTTTCAACTCAGCGTTTCTTTGCAAGCTGTGAAGTGACAGAAAGTTCCTCTGTATATTTTTTGTAGCGTGGTCACATTGACGGGAAAAGTCTGGAGCTCAGATTTATGAGTCTCCTTATGTGCTTTAATGTCCCAGAGAAAATAATTTCAGGATAACAAAACAATGGAGTCTGCTGAATGTCAAGAATCAATAGGGTTTGTTACGACAAGTTTAAATCATTGTGTGGGGGTCATTGATTCCCATTAGGTGCAGGACTCACTACAGTAGCTCCTGCATTTACTGTAGCGCTCACTCCTCTCTCTAATTGTCTCTCTAGATGCTACTTAACCATAGCCATCTGTCTTTTTAAATTAGTTTGGAAGTGAGTGTGGAAAAGAATAAAAGACAAAAAAAAAAAAACAGAAGAGCATCAACCCCAGAGGACGTCCGCATTAACACATCAACATCAGACCCGGAGAAGGAGGAAATCTGTGGAGAGTCAGACTGGACCAGACAAGAGAAACAAGAATGGTACGTAACAGCAGCAGAAATAAACACATTAATATAGAGCTGCATGAATGTACATGTAAATACACACAACAACAGCTATGCTAAAGGTGTAAAAATACACAACATGACTAAATTCATTAAAGGTTAAGCTAAGGTAAAGTTAAAGCTAAAGGTTCACAAATACACAAAACAATTACTAACAGTATTGCTAAAAGTGCACAAATGCACAACAATGTGACCAACAGCACTGCTAAAGATGCAAAAATGCACAAAATGGCTAATAGCATTGCTAAAGGTTCACATACACACAACAAAATGGCCGACAGTATCAGTATGTAACAGCACAGAAATAAACACATGAATATAGAGCTGCATGAAGGTACATGTAAATACACACAACACCACAATAGCATTGCTAAACGTACACATACACACAACAAAATGGCCGTCAGTATCGTTAAAAGTGCATAAATGTACAACATCATGACCACTACCCTTGCTAAAGGTGTAAATAAATACACATAGCTAACAGCATTGCTAAAAATGCACAAATATACAACATGACTTCACAGCACTGTTAAAGATGTAAAAATACACATCAACATGACAAGAGTTTGTGTGTAAGTGTGCAAATATACAACATGAATTCACAGCAGTGCTAAAAGTGCAAAAATACCCAACGATATGGCTAACAGCATTGCTGAAGGTTGACAAACACACAACAAAATGAGTGACACTATTAAAATGTACAAATGCACATCAACATGACCAATAGCATTGTTTAAGTTGCAAAAAATACACAACATGACTAACAGCATTGGTAATGGTGCAGAAATACATAACAATTTGACCAACAGCATTGGTAAAGGTTCACAAAAATATAAAAAAAATGACCTTCAGATCGCTAAAAGTGCACAAATGCAAAAGAATTTGACCAATAGCATTGCTAAAGGTGCAAAAAATACACAACATGGCTAACAGTATTGCTAAAAGTTCACTAACACACAATAAAATGACTGAAATTATTGTTAAAATGTACAATAACAAGACCAACAGCATTTCTATAGGTGTAAAAAAAAAAAAAACATGCCCGAAAAAGAAAATGTCTGAAAGCATTGCTACAGGTTCACAAATACATGACTACAGGGTGAACCACATTGCTAAAGATGCAATAATGTGCACCGCCCATCAAAAACAACACTAGCGTTACTTTTTTCTACACGTGTCCAACCACAAGCAGCCAAATCCAACACAATCCATAGCTCCACCATTATTACACTGAACAGAAATGATGTAGTATCTTCACTCAGTCTGTGCCAAACCACCAACTTTCTGGGAACAAACTTGCACGTTATGGGTTCTGACTTGTGAGTTTAGTCAAATGTCTTGTGGAAATTATCTATAAATCTAAATATCACATAGATCACAGCATTAAATGCAAGATTCCAGTGTAGTAGCATGATTTTCTTTTACGTTATTTGGGGATGGCAGAGAACAGTCCATCCTTCCCCCAACGCCACGTCTGATCATCACAGCCATAAATATTCCTGCAGTAAATTGTAATTGTCCTCTTAGATCACTGCCTTTACTGGTATGTTGCAGCTGATGAAGACCGGCAGCAGCTCAACACGTCAATAGTTTTTTACCGCCTGTCAACTCCAGTCAATGGGATCCAGAAAGCAGGAAGACGTATTGTGGAGCAAATATACTGTGAAAGCAGTATTTTAACGCTGGAGCTGCAGATTGGTAAAAAAAACCTTAATGTCTGCAAAAAAAAATTCAAGGTTTTGAAGACTGGGATAATTTTTTAGGTTTTGTTCAATGGAGTTTGAAATGGTTTCATCAGCGGGGATCAAATAATTCTCCCAGAACAAAGTGCAGGAATCATTCAGCCCCAGTGAAACGACTACAGTTACACAGCTGTCACATTTAAGTGCACATAATCACCGCGATATGTGTTTTGTTACTGAAAGGGCCGTATTTCAAAAAGACGTGACATGTACTTAGCTGACGTTGACAAACCCACAAATTACATCTCGGTATCTCTCAGACTGACCTCTCTAATCAACCTGTTCTCCAGCAGCAGCAGCAGCTGTTTCAGCAAAAACTCAGATAAAAACCAACCGAATACCGAACGTTTCCAGTCCGTCAAACAGCAGAGAGACAGAAAAAGCTAAAAAAGAGTGAGAATTGGGCTTTAATTAATGGAAAAATACATCACTTCAAATGAATAATGTTAGTCTGTGTTGGCAACATGGTTGCCATGGCAGCCATACAGGGTGTTGATATGTTTAAAGATGCAACGATTAATCAATTAGTTGTCAACTATTACATTAATCACCAGCTATTCTATTTTTTACAATTGATTAATCAATTTGAGTCATTTTTAAGAATAAAATGTCCAAATTCTGTGGTTCCAGCTTCTCTTCTATGATTATTTTCTGGTTTCTTTAGTCTTCTGATTAACATTTTACACCATTTTATGAACCAAACAACTAATCATTTCAACAATAAATAGATTAATCGACTATTAATATAGTCTTATTTAGTCAAATTTCTCATTTGTGTCTTAAAAAAAACTTTTCTAGTTTCTTTAGTCTTTTATAATAGTAAACTGATGATCTTTGGGTTGTGGCCTGTTGGTCTGGACAAAAAAAGACATTTTACGTTGAATTTTCAGCTTTGGGAAACACTGATCCACATTTTACACCATTTTATGGAACCAGTCAACTCACTGATTAAACGTTTCAATAAACAATAGATTAAATCACTATCAAAACTATATATTTTAATCCATATATAAGAAATAACAAACAGTTATGCAAAGCCCCGCCCCTAATCCTGTCCTTTTTACACTTTTCACACTGAAGAAATGTTCAGAATGAACATTCTGCAAATGAAGCCCACAATGACACAGAAAGTGCATTTTCCAAAAACACAAACTGTACTTTTGTGCTATTAGAGGGAGTTATGTGGTTATTTCAGTATATGTCTGCTGGTTACCCCAAGACTCCATTAAAGTCTCTGCAGCCAGCTAACTCTCAGGTTAAAGTCTCTTGCCGATGGACACTTCAGACTAATCTTCTGATTGGTAGACGCCTGCTTCACCTCTGAACCTCAGCACCAAACCTTCCCATAATCCACCAATACTGATTCCACATTTCTGTTTCTGATCAAACAAACAAGATCCTAAATTACAGCTGTAGATGGTGATTTCTGTTGTTAGATGAGCTAAAGATGAGCCTTACAACACAATCAAATGTAAAGACAACTAGGGCTGCAAATAACATACCACTATTTGAAAGTTGATTAATCTATCGATTATTGAAATGAATGATCAGTTAGTTGTTTGGTTCATAAAGTGATGTAAAATGTTGATCAGTGCAATCTAAAATGTATTTTTTTGTCTAGACCAACAGTTCACAACCCAAAGATCATCAGTTTACTGTTATAGAAGAAACCAGAAAATAATCCGATTTGAAAAGAAGAAAATTTTGACATTTTCTTCGTAAAAATGACTAAAATTGATTATCAAAATAGTTGGTGATTAATGTAATAATTGTCAGCTAAATAATCAATCAATTAATCAACTAATTGTTGCAGTTCTATTCTCAAAAATGCATGAAGGTTGGTAGATGTTTTGCACCTTTAGAGTATAATTTATCTACAAACATGTGGAACAGACAAAACTTTTTAATCAGGATAAAATAAAACAAAAGTTGAAGTAAATTTTTAATCTCAGCTGGAACAAACACAGGAATGTGTTAAACAGGTACAAGCATCTAAAAATACCACAATATCAAACAAAAACAGTTATTTCAGATAATTATGTTGCAGCTTCCAGCACTGAGCACAGACACTAATTAGAGGATACAATTAAACATGTGTTTCCAAAAACAACCACAAGCAGAAAACACAACTAATGAACATCCAATAATTGTGTCCACATGACAGATAATTCTTGCAAAACTCTGACCTGTAGTTGAAACATGCACAGCACAATCTAACTTTTCTAGTTTGTGGCCTTTTCTTGCTCCTTCAAACCTTCCTTTTCCCTTTAATTGGGTCCGTACATGTTGAATTGCCTTTTTGTTTACATGTCGGTTGCGTAATCACTTTCATTCATTGACGGTTCTTCTGGATTTTAATCTTTTATATATTAAAAAGTCAATTTATCGAGAGAATTAATGTTTCCAATTAAACACCCACAGCTTTGCATTTCCTCACTTTAAAAAGAAGAGCAAAGAGCGAGGCTTTTTCACTGGAGTAAAATGTATGTACAAAGGTGACAAAAGCTCAATAAAGGAGAGACGTGGCCCTGAAAACATTTATTAAGGTAACTTTCGACTGAGAAACAAGGAAACAAAGAATATCCACGTAGCTAAATCACATTTCGTTGATATTCTGAAAGGTGAAGGTAAAGGAAATCACAAACACATCTATGATAAGTTTTAAAAAGATGAGAGAAATGGCAAAATCATCCAGCAAAGCAATGAATGCAATGAAAGAGCAGCTCCCTGATTACTGACAACTATTCTCAACTCCTACTTTGTGAATTCAGTTGAAATGACAGAACACATCAATCAAACTAGACCTTTAGATCCATCACCAATAGAATCCCTCAACCAGCCTTCTCTCTGATTGACATCTCTGGACCTGAAGTCGATACGAGTCTGAAATCTCTTAAAACTCTAAAAATCCAAAGATGTGTTTGGACTGGACTTCATGTTTCTATAAAGGCGAATTGATTAATGCACTGAACCAATAACAAAAGATGATTAATGCCTCTATTAAAGAAGAGAAGTTTCCAAAACACTGGAAGTCGGCCATCATTGTGGCTCTCCGTGAATCAGGCGATGCGACTGATGTGAGCAATTACAGGCCTATTAGCATTTTTACTGTGTTGCTGAAAAGCTGAATACTCTTCCCAACAGTAGAACTTACACACTAAAAGCAACCATTGCAATGAGGCACCCAGATATAAAAATGGACAAAGAAGGTGTTATGTCATATTTTTCAATATTTGACGCTGTCACAGCAAATAATAATTTATAAAATATTATCTAACAGCACCACCTCATACCGAGAAATGAATTGGGCCTACCCCAGGGATCCATTCCAGGACCTCTACTGTTCCAGTTCCCTCTTGGGAGCAAATAACCTTCCTGAAACAGCCTCTATAACTGCAACTATTCCACTGAGGCAGCTATAAAAAAATGGACTAAGGAGGTGTTGTTAATATATTTTACATATTTTTCGATATTGCTGTCAAATGCTGTCAAACCAAACAATCGTCTAAAAAACCTCATCTAACATGCTGAAATGTCTTGAACAGTCTAGTGAAAAACCACTGCACTTGAGAAATGAATTGGGTGTACCCCAGGGATCCATCCTAGGTCCTCAACTGTTCAGTTTATTCTGTAAATATTTTACCACAGGTCTAAAGAGATTATGAAGTGTATTAAAGTGTCCTTCTAGGAGCCAAAATGTGCTAAAATGCCATCTTTGGCGCTAAAGAGCACGCTAATATGCCCTCTAAAACATGCTAAAATGCCCTCTTGGGACCTAAAAAGAGCATTAAAAAGCCCTCTTGGAGCTAAAAAGTGTGCCAGAGTGCCCTCTTGGGAGCCAAAACCTGTGATAAAGTGCCCTCTTGAAACAGCCATTATAACACCAACTATTTGACATTTGAAATATTTGTCAAAGACAGTGTTGTTATGGTTATATTTTTAGACATTTGATGCTGTCACACCAAATAATCATCTATAAAATCACATCTAATATGCTGAATTGTCTTAAAAAGTGTAGTGAAACACTACCACACCTTTAAAATGAATTGGGTGTACCCCAGGGATCCATCATAGGACCTCCAATGTTCAGTTCATTCTGTAAATAATTTACCACAGGGCTAAATGGGTTGTGAAGATCAGATTTAGGCAGACAATATTGTTATTTATGTCTATGCAAAAAACAAAGAAGAAGCAGCTTCTAATCCCAGTTTGGCAATAACAAATATAAAAAAAATAAGCTTGATTAGCGATTAACGATTAGTTGATTAATCAATTAGTTTCCAACTATTACATTAATCGCCATCTATTCTGATGATTGATAAATAGATTTTAGTCAATTTGAAGAAGAAAATGTCCAAATTCTCTGATTCCGGCTTCTCAAATTTGATTATTTTCTGGTTTCTTCAGTCTTCTATAATAGTATAGACAGTAAATCCTATAATAATTCATCATTATCTGAGCCAGCGTACAAGAACAGATTTTTAGTTTTTGTTGTTTAAATTCCAACCAGCACATGAAACCCAGCGGCCATCTTTAACTCCATTATCACCATGGTGAGTTTAGTGAAGCTGAGGAACATCTGAGTTCCCCAACGACCAGGACAAAATGTCTTTTCTCTCACGTGAAAGAATAAAAACGTGATCTTTGACTCTGCTGAAGATGCTCAGCATGAGGCCGTGACACGTGAACTGGAAATTCAACAAAAACGGCTGAAATAAACCTCAATGATCCCGCTGTTTCAGACAGTTAAAAGGAGTAAATAGTAAATAGGATCTGATTCATGGCATGAAGCAGCCTGCAGTCGACCTTAAATTCCACAAAGATTCATAAAGAAAGCAGAACATCAGAAAGACATACACGAACTACAGAGAAATCAGCTGTCAAACACTCACACATCATCCCAGTGACATTGAACCTAAAACATATTAAAATATTAAACTGGATTCGGCACGCTTGTAGATACGAGTCTCATCTTTTAAAAAACTGCCAAACGCAGCTCAACAAAGTGAATGTCAGGGCTGCAGTAAAATGCTAAAATGCTGTTTCTTATGACCTTCATGTTTAGTTTGGTTGACCTTGAGCTGCTGTGAGATTTCTGCCTTTATCTCCAACCACTTTACATGAATGAGAAGCTAAACTGAGCAGAGGAAACACGCTGAGACTCTTTTTCACTCTTTTATCAAAGACTCCTTCTTATCATCTAGAGAAAAGCAAAACCGAAAGAGAAAAATAAAATAACCCTTTTGACCTTTGGGAAATGGCACCTAAGAGTAAACACTTGAATAAATAAAGAGTAATTTGGTTCATAAAATGGTGTAAAATCACTGTTAATTTAATTTTAAAAGTTTAGAAGCTGAACAATATCTATAATCGGATGGATGAATATTGGATGGAACCTGACTTCCAAACTAGTTGTGATGTCATAAATCATCATCAGACTAAAGAAACCAGAAAATAATCAGAGAAGAGAAGCTGGAACCAGAGAATTTGGACATTTTCTTCTTAAAAAGGAGTCAAGTAGATTAATCGATTATCAAAATACTTGTCAGTTAACATAATAGTTGACAACTAATCGATTAATCATTGCAGCTCTGAAATCCCAAAATTTAATTGAGAAAACTAAGAAGGAAATATTCATATTTAAGAACTGATGGATTTTGTGGAGTTTTTTTATTGCTTTGACTCTTGTCCTTTCAAAAATGGAATGTCAATGTTAAAATGCTAAAATGCTGTTTCTTATGACCTTCATGTTTAGAGGGAACACACTGAGACTCTGTTTCAGCCTTTTATCAAACACAGATTCTCGCTCTCATCATTTAGAGAAAAGAGAAACCGAACCACCGCTGCAGCCACTAAAATAAAATCCCCCTTTTGACCTTAGGGAAATGGCACCTAAGAGTAAATACTTGAATAAATGCCTGCACGAGTGCTTTTTTTGATGAATGCTACCATCTGATATGGGTAATTTTATTTGTACTGATCTCATGGGAAACGGCCAAATGGAGGTGTGCATAATACACTTGGAGGCCCTTTCAAACCACTGACCTTGACAGCGGTAATATAACCTCTCACATCCCTCACAAAAACCCAGAGAAACAGGCACAACCAGCTCCGCTTTTCTGCTCTTTAATCATTTAGACACCTTGATAAAATGGAAAAAAAAAAAAAAAAACCTCACCTACGGGTGACGCCGGCGTCTATAGACTGATTTTTATAGGAGATGAAATGAGGGTGGATCATTTAAAGAGGTTTTTATTTACAGTGGAGACATGGGATAAAACCACAGAGCAGGAAGCTGCTGGTTTATCTCTCAGCTCCAAACTAAAACAAGTAGATAAAGACGCTGTTTATATAGAAAAGATTCTATCAGTGTCAGAGGTAGAATTACATGTTATTGTCAATGCTTCATAATGCATTATAGACTGGGTGTCTAACAGGTAAATATTAACTAGTTGAGCTGCAACTAACAGCTACTTAATTGATTATTAAAGGATTAATTCATGTTTGGTTCATAAAATTGTGTAAAATGTCAATACTAAAACTGAAGATTTAACTTAAAATGTCTCTTTTTGTCCAGACCAACAGTCCACAACCCAAAGATCATCAGTTTAATATTATAGAAGACTAAAGAAACCAGGAAATAATCAGAAAAGAGAAGCTGGAACCAGAGAATTTGAACCTTTTCTTCTTAAAATTGACTCAAATTGATTGATCGATTATTAAAGTATTTGCTGATTAAAGTAAAAGTTGGAAACTAATCAATTAATCTCCCTAATGCAGTTCAATAAATCACCTAAAAGGACAAATGAAGTGTAAAACCTCTCATTGCTGCAGATACCTGCCAAACTGGCTCCTGTATTATTTTCATTAAAATGATTTAACATCATCATGTGCATCAATATCTTTGATTAAAATGTTCAGTCTGGTATCATTGATTCCATTTAAATCACTTTTGGAGCAGGTTTCTGCCTTTAAAATGGTTCAGTGAGGCTGCTGTGGTTTGATTTTGGATTCTAATCGTTTACTGTCTCTAAATGCAGTTTGTCCTGGATTTTATTTCCCTCTCTTGTCTTCTTCCAAAGATGAAACAGAAGCACGAGTCTGTTTCTTCTCAACTCAAGAATTTTCCTTAAAAAAACCCAACAACGTCTGCACAGAACAGCAAAATGTTCACCGCTGCTGGATAAACCACGTTAGATCTGTTAAACCTAAAGCAGCAACGTGGACAAATGTTGTTAGTTAAGTACTTTTAAAATAAACAGAAACTGCTGCATCCTTCCCAACGCTATAAAATATTAAAACACAAACTGTTGTGTATGGAAACTTTTCCTCAGTCACATTCACCGAATGATTCCTGAGCCTCCTGCTGTGATGAGGCCTATTTTCTTCTTAGTGTTTCGTCTGGTTTGTGACAGCTTGTCACTCTTCCTCTCGCTTATTAAAGATGAAAAAGCTGTGATCATATGTGTGAATAAAGTTCAGCAGCAGATCTGAACCAATGCTGGAGGATAGTTGATGTTTCTAGATGCTGCTGCTCATTGGTTTCAGCCAGAATAACAAATTACAGTAATTATTATTATGACTAATGTTAGAGTGATTAGTAATTATATTACAGTATGTATAGTAACACTGTGAACAGCACATATAGTGTGTCTTCACCACTGAAAAGGGCACTTTAGAATGTGTTTTGGCTCCAAAGAGGGCACTTTAACATGCCTTTTAACTCCCAAGAGGGTATTTTAGTATGTTTTGGTTCCTGAAAGGGTACTTAAGTGAAGTTTTGGCTCCTAGAGTGCATTTTAACACATTTTTAGCTCCTAGGGGGCACTTTAGCATGCTTTTTGGCTCTAGGAGGGCACTTCAATGCATTTTTAGCTCCCAACAGGGCACTTTAGCTAATTTTTGTACTTGAGTGAAGTTTTGGCTCCTAGAGGGCATTTTAGCATGCATTTTGGCTATAGAAGGGCATTTTAGCATGTGTTTTGACTTCCAACACAGCACTTTAGCACACATTTTACCTCCTAATAGGGCACTTTAATGCACGTTTGAGCTCCCAAGAGGGAGCGCACTTCATCACATGTTATGGCTCTTTAGCCGGTGTTTTGACTTCCAAGGGGGCACTTCAGCATGTATTTTAGCTCCCAAGAGACACTTTAATGCACTCTGTAACTCCCTTGAGGGCACTTCCGCATGTGTTTTGGCTCCTAGATGGAACTTTAGCACATATTTTAGCTCCTAGAGGCCATTTAAGTACGGATTTTAGCTCCCAAGCGGACAATTTATTATGCTTTTTAGTTTCCAAGAGGCCACTTTAACACATGGATTAGCTCCTAGGGGGCATTTTAGCTCCCAAGGGTTCACTTTAACATGCTTTTCAGCCCCTTAAGTGAGCACTTTAGCATACGTTTTGGCTCCTAGAGGGAACTTTAACCCAATTTTTAGCTTATAAGAGGCCACTTTAACACACATTTTAACTCCTAGAGGGCAGTTTAGCACATATCCATCCAGAGTCACCTGACACTAGTTACTACTCAGAGTCCTGGTTGCTGTCTCTGATGCTGCTAAAATGAACCTTCAGTAAATTACATTTATTTAAAAGTAGAGAGACAGAACAAATAAATAACAAATTAATAAATAAATAATAATAGATTAACAGTTATAGGATAACTTACATCTGTAGATGGCCTGATAAGTTGTTGTAATAACAGACAAAATAAACCAAATTAGACAAAACAGGACACAGCAGTTATGAAATATACAGACACAACAATAGAGTTTAAACCGGGAGGATTAATTAATCATTGAATGAGTAATAAAGTTATTATGGCACTAAATAAAGTTCATAGTGTTTATGATATTGAACAAATCATTTATATGCGTTTCCTGTCTGGTAGTTAAATCCTATTTTATATTTCTATGTGTGTTAAATATGAGATTTGGAGCAATTACTTTGATAATGAGTTAATGTTTGAGTAATAAAAAATGTAATTAATTTTATAATGATAAACATATAATGAGTAATATATTATGGTTTTTACTATTTAGATAGTGGATTAACTAATTATGGCAAATAATTTACATTTATTATAGCAAATTAATATTTGCAGAATATTCAGCAACGTCTTTAAGATTTAAAGGTTTGAAATGTAAAAATCCAAACATTTAACCACTATTCACATCTAATTAAATCCCTAATAACAATATTAAATCATTATATTAACATCTAAAAGACAAAAAATAGTGTTATACTGCTGTTTTCATTATTATTAATGTCTGGAATCGGCACCAAACATTTACAGAACCTCACAAATATCTAATAATGTTTAATAAGTCATTTTCCAGGGGTAGAAATGAAGGAAGGAAATAAAACAGCATTATTAAACCGCCTCAATATGCATAATGCTCAATGCACATTGATGGATATAATGACAGAACTGATGCTTCACACTGTATTTAATGGTATTTAATGGAGGTTTAATGTCCTTATTGATGCTGATTTTACAGCAGAAAAATTATATTATTTAACATCAGTGTCACAGGAAGCTGTAGATTAGACATTTTGTTTTTTTTATCAGGACGTTTGAGTCTTTATGTCCTAAAACTGTCCTCAGGACATCAGAGATGCTCTGAATCTGTCACCATCAATCAATCAATTAACATTCTAACTCTGTTAAATAGAATAAAACTGGACAAGTCTGTCAAACTGTAAAAAAAAAAAAAAAAAATGCTGTTAAATCTGCATTAATTTACTACTTTATTGTACTAATTTATTGTATTTACTTACAGTAACATTACTGTAAATGATTAGATTGATGTATATTTTACAGTAAATCACAGTATTATAATATAGTTAATCACATAATACTATAGATACAACACAAATCACAGTATTTAATTGTTTTTCTTGTACAATAAATCACCTATTACTGTAAATATGAATGAAATCGCAGTATTTAATTGATATTTATTTTACAGTAAAGACACAATACTGTAAAAGTGTTTCAGGATTCTGATGCATCCAGTTAGACTGTTGTTAAATATCAATTGATTTTTTAGACTTCATTCCTGTTTATTTGGATTTTTTGACCTTAATAATATACAGTTACACACCAACTTTGTTATTAAGTTATTATTAAGTTATGACACTACAAAAACTGAAATCTTAACAAGTTAAAAATATCTTGTATTTGGTACAATTAGTCCAATATGAAGTCATATCTTATTCTACTGGCAGATAATTTAGCATATTTCAAGATTCCTTTTCCTGATTTTGGTTAATTTGGTTTTGTTTTAAGTAAAAAAGACTAACATTTTCTTAAATAGAATTAAATTATTAAAGTATTAAATTGACTATAATTGAGCAAAAAAAACTTGACATAAGATAAATTATTTGACAGTGGAATAACATAATTCTACTCAATATTTGACTAATTGTAAAAGGCTCAAATCTATATTAAATATCTAAATAGTGGTTAGTTGCAGCACTACTACTGATATTATATTAAAATATTTTCTTATTGTATTAATGATGTGGATATTGATGATATATATTGAAATACTTTTAATTTTCTCACCATTTCAACATCACTCAGAGATTTTTATCACATTTTACGATTAAAAGGATGTAATTTAATGGACTTGGTTGCAGCCACAATCACAAAACACTTCTTTTTATTTTAAATCACAGTCCTTATGGTTTAAATGTAGAAATTTGACCAATTACTGCCTCAGACTCAAGGAAAAACGTTGAAAACCAACATGTCCATTCACTATTCTGGCATTATGATCAGTGTTATAAATCATTCTAAATACTAAAGAGGAATTTTAAATAGTTTTTCTAAAACTACTTCAGTTTTCATTTATTAGTTCATTGGAACATCCTCTAAACCACAGAAATTCTTCATTTTAAAAACCCACTGGCTTCTCTTTGTCTAAGAATATTCTCTCTAAATGAGTTTCTTTCTCTCTCTCTGTTTTTTTTAATCTTTTTTTGATTTCCCTGCTATTATTTCTGCAGACAGAGAATAACAATGCAACTAAAATTCAGATCACAGCCTTTTCCGTCTCTTTTCCATCTTCCCTCATTGTCCACCTCTTGCTGCACTAACAAAACGAGGCATTTAATTATCTCAAGTTGAATGATTAGAGTATCTAAAAGTGTGATTTCTAATTGTATTCCTCTTTTTCTTTTTCTAAATGTCACCCGCCAAAGGTCTAAAACGCCATTTTCTGGTTCCGTGGGATCTCTTCCTCTTTATTCCAGCTGTTTATTGTGCTGTTGCAGCTATTGAAGCAGCAGATTTATCCGTTGTGAGGCTGAATGGATGCGTTCCCATCAGGCTGCTGCAGGTATTTATGTGCATGACACAAAGATTCACCTTTGTCATGATAAGAGAATGAATGACACTCCAACAGAGACTCATCCATCCTCTGATTCTGCTGCAACTTACACTCCAGATAAGATGAGATGAGGGTGGATTTGTTGGTAATTGATTAAAGTGAATTGTTAATGACACAGAATATATATGTATATATATATATAAATTTGGATAAAACAAATCATTTCTATTTAGTTTTGTATTTCTATCATGATAAATATTAAAAAACACATTTAAAAATATGAAACGTAAATGATTTGACTCCCTTTAACAATAATATGATCTGTTTGATTTTTGTCCAAGTCTTATAATATAGTTCAATGAAATACATTTATATTGTATATAGTAATATATTATATAGTTTCCATACAGTTTGTCCTTCTTTAAGACATAGTTTAGCATCATTTCCCAGTTATTATCAGTAATTTAATCAACAGTTTTATGCTGACTGAACATAAATGGCCGATCATTCATCTGGAGGAGAGATAAGAGTCAGTTTCAGGGAAACAAACTGAACCAAATGACCCGTTTTTCCCCCAAAAAGACCTCCAGTAATATTAGAGGTAAAAGCTGTAAATAATCTCATTTAAAGCTGTGACTGGGTGAGGATTCTTTGCTCTTGTATGTTGACTCTGCAGCAGGAATACATTACAACCAGCTCCTCCACAACCACTCAGCTCTTTATCCCAGTAATTGGAGATAATGAGGAGGGGAAAATATTTTCCTCCATGTAAATTGCTCATTTACCAGAAGCAGCAGCGATTGTAGTGAATCCGGTTTTATTTTTAGCCGGAGAGAAGCCGTCACTTCTGATTCTCGTCATGTCTCCACGTCCTCGGAGGTGGAGACGAGCTGAATAATCGTCAGTTCACATTTAACCAGGAGGAGGCAGCAGGTCCAGAGAGGATGGATTAGCTGTAATAAGCTGCTCAGAATAAACTCTACAGCAGGTTTATTATAACTGTTCCACTCACTGACTTTAAATATACCAGGCTGAGACAGGAAAAGAGCTGTAGAACGAAGGAAAAATCACATCTTTAAAGTGGAAATAGACAAATGTTTCACTCTCACAAGTAAATTTGATTGGAAACGCTGCAGAATCAGTGTTAAAGACTCACGGTCACTGTTAAATTCTGTTGCTGCTTGATTTAAATGGTGACGTTTTCACAATTTAAACTTTAAAGGTGAAAAAAGGCAACTTTTTCATTAAAATAAAATAGAAACTGAAGAAAAATGTCATCAGAACTATTATATCTAGAATATATAAAATTCCACTGCAAAAAATGAAATGTTAACAAAGGAAAATATCTTGTTTGGTAGAATTAGTCCAATATGAGTAGAATTATCTCATTCCACTGGCTGAGAATTCAAGTTTGTTTGTTTGTTTTGTCCTGATTTGGATTAATTTGGATTCTTTTTTGGAAAACAAGACTTAGCTTTTCTGTCAAAACTATCTACCAAAGGAATGAGTTGTTTCAAGAAAATTCTACTCACTATTGGACTAATTGTACCAAAAACAAGATATCATATCATAACATCATTATATGATTTATTTGCTAATTTATATTATCAATCAGTTTATCATTTCAGTTCTAATACACTACAAAAACTGGAATTTTAACAGGTAAAAATACTTGTTTTTGGTAGGATTAATCTAATAATATATAATAATTTAGCTCATTTCAAGTTTTTTTTTTCTTTTAATCATTTTTTTTTAAAACAAGATCAAATTGACCCATAACAGGAAAAAAAAAAGTCTTAGATAAGATAAATTATCTGCCAGTGGAATGAAGTAATTCTACTTAATATTGGACTAATTGTACCAAAACAAGATATTTTTGCAGTGCAACCTTGAATTTACAAAACAGTAGAAAAAGTGAAACACAATGATGTCTCAGTTATATTCAGTCAGTCTACTGTTGTATTTCATTGTTAAATATTGACACATTGAAAATTTTTTGTATTGTATTTTGTATTGTAAATATTTTATCTACTGGGACCTGAAAGATTCTCACTGAGGTCAAATTTATGTGAAAAAACAGGAACTGGAACTTTTTTTTTTGTCACATTTTTTTTCTACAGTCGTCCAGTTGGACCAGATTTGACCCTTCAGAGGGCCAGTTCTGGCCCCCAGGTCACATGTTTGACACCCCTGATGTATATAATTGTAGACAGAGTTAGAATAACCAGGATGAGATTGATGAGATTAAATAATTCAGGTGACCCTGATTCAGTTTCATGCAAACCCCACATGGGGCCGCGACCCCCTGGTTGAGAACCCTGCTCTATATAATAAGACTTGTCCTGGTTCCTGATTGTTTTGTGATTCTGGTCCAGTCTCCAGCAGCAGCCAGAGCTGAATATATTCATATATTCAGCTGGAGATTCTGGGTTTTGACAGCGTTTTTCTTTTTTGCTCCATTCACATTCAGCTCAGAGATCAGAATCAATTCTAACCAAACTGAAAAGTTTCTGACAGAAAAAAAGAATCATGTTCCCTGAAGAGGTAAATTAAAATTGTCACAATTTTATATTGAACTCGAGAAAAGGGGAAAAAAAGAGCCATTTATAAACGTCCCTGGTTGTGATGTCACAACAGGGGCGAAGGGTTATGTTATAACACAATTATAAATGTTTTATTAATAATTTCCCAGTTTTATTAACATGTCTGGTGTTAAACCAGAAAATAATCAGAGAAAAGAAGCTGGAACCAGAGAATTTGGACTACAGAAGAGTCAGAATCAATTTATGTTGCTGTTATAGATATTTTCACCTGTTAAGATGTCATGTTTTGCAGTGGAGTTGTAGATATTTCATTTAAATTAATTAATTTGGCTTTAAATTGAGTTAAATCATGTTTTAGATGTGGTGACGTGGTTCTGACAACGTTTAGTTTCTGATTTATTTCAATGTAAAAGTTACAGTAATCACTGTTAACTGGACATTTTATCCTTTACAGCAGCTTTATCACGCCATAAAACTGTAATTTTGAAAACACGAACCTGTTAAAAATGTAGATATTTAACATGTTTTGCAGAAAGTGTCAAGGTTTCCTTCTAATTCTATTGTGAACAAGTTCATGACTTCGAACATTTACAGCCACTACATCCAATTCTCAGCAGAGACATTGGCAATCAAAGCTGAAACCTGGAAACCAGCCTGGTATCAATCTTTATTTGTAGGAGACGAGTCTCTAAATCTGTGTCTGACCAGACCTGTTAGTTGGAGAATGTTGTGTTAGTGGACACCAGACAGGTGGACTCTTATAGTCACTTCATCTAATTCACAGAGACCAGAAACAACAAGAAGAAAGAGCCCAGACACAAGTTTAGAATTAAAAACAAAGCTTGGTATAAATATTCATACATAACACACTTTAATCATCTTCATATCTACCAAATATTCAATTGATTTCAGATTTTTAACATGAAAAATGACAGTATTTGTAATTCCTTGGTAGTTTTTGGTTTAAAAACCACCTAAAGAATGTGATATTTCCACCTCAACCATAATGCATGACACATACTGTGTATGCTTATACTGGTGTACTCTCTGTATATAATGTGTATCTTATTTTTTCTTCTGTCTCTAGATATTTTCAATCAATAAAATGTCTAATCTGATCGAAATATAATCTAATTAAAAAAAAAATCTCATAATATATATTATAATACATATTGGATTTCTTGGGTGAGGATTATTACAATCGACTAAGATACATTATCTGCCAGTGTAATAATATAATTCTACTCAATATCGGACTAATTATAGTAAAAAAACAAGATATTTTCACTTATTATTATTTCATGTTATTGCAGTGCAACACTAAATAAAGTATTATTATTAGATAAGACATGACGAGACAACTTTTTTTCATTTAATATTATTTTCCGCATCCAAAATCTACTAAAAAAAAAAAAGCTAGAGGTAATAGGTTATTATAGAAATGACTAAATGTCTTGGTTTTCAACAAATTGGTTTTCATGTGGCCTACACACGTTTGAGGTCATTTCTGTAATTTCATTTTAAAATAATCTCCGTAGATATTTACGAAACAAATGATGTTTTCTTAATTTTACGGAACAACAACCTTGAAAAATAAATAACCAGGTGAAAGAGATGCATTAGAAGCTAAAATGGATTAAATGTGTGATGTTTAATGTTGATATTTAACATTTTTTGTCAACGTTTCCTTCCTGGTGTGAACAGGCTTCTTTACACAAAATGTACTTAATATGTTTTTGTGATTTCACATTTACAGTAATATAAAAAGTAAGTAATTAGTTAACTTAATCTACTTTATTTCCTTTTAATGCTGGATATGCAGCTCTAAATGAGGAGAATTCTTCACTCTAGCTTCCTCAGAAGAGCCAGAAAAAAAAAAAATTCACAGAAAACCCTTAAACCCTTTTAGACTCGCTTCCTTTTTCAGGTCTGATGTTGCCTCACCTGGATCATCAACCACACATTTCGACAACATGAAAAAATATGATGCAACAACCTGTTTATTTGGATTTAGGATGAAGGTTTAGCTGGAGGATAAAAAAAACAATCAGATCTGTCACATCCTGCCTGAGGAGCCATTCTTATGATTTTATTTCATTTTTTAGGTCTAATTTTAATTCAGCAAATCGCCTTTATTTGGCTGTTTTTGTCAGGCTTTAGGGTAGAACAGATGTTACCTGGACATAAATTGATGCTGCAACAAATAAATAATAAAATAGATGGAGATGCAGCAGCTGTCGAACTGGAAAAGGAACAAATATTCACAGAGGGAGCGAGAAAACGTAAATTAATATTTCCAATTTACTCCCCAATCACAAAAACTAATCTAAAATATAATTATTTAAATATATTAATGAATATATCAGTGATCAGTCGCCTCCTCATGGTTCATTTGGTGGGAAACGCATGCTTAATTGCCCTCTAGGAGCCAATATATGTGTTAAAATTCCCTCTAGGAACAAAAATGTCTTCTAAAGTACCCTTTAGGATCTAAAACACATGCTTAAGTGCCCTCTGGGAGCCAAAATGTGTGCTAAAGTGCCCTCTTGGGAAATAAAATGTGTTATAGGAGTCAAAACCAAACAACAAGTGTCCTCTGGGGGCAAAAACATGTGCTAAAGTAAAAATGTGTTCTAAAATGTTCTCTAGTTGCCAAAACACATGCTAAAGTGCCCTTTAAGAGCTCAATCGTGTGCTAAAATGCCCTCATGAAGCCAAAACATGTATTAAAATGCTCTCTAGGAGCCCAAAATGTGTTTGTAATGTTCTCTAGGGGCAAAAACATGTGCTAAAGTGCCCTCTAGGAATGAAAATGTGTGTTAAAATGCCCTCATGAAGCCGAAACATGTGCTAAAGTGCCCTTTAGGTGCCCATGTGTTAAAGTGGCCTCATGGAGCCAAAATGTGCTAAAAGTGCCAAAAGTGTGTTTGTAATGCTCTCTTGAAGACAAAACGTGGTAAAGTGCCCTTTAGGAGCCAAACACATGTTAAAGTGGCCTTTAGGAGTCATAATATGTCTTGTAGTGCCCCCTTGAAGCCAAAAAGCATGTTAAAGTGCTCTCTTCAGTGTTTATTTGCTTTTTTTCCCCCTTTTTCACCCTTACACTTCAGAACATCTGTGAACACCACTGATCAGTGTAATAAATGGGAGCTGCTTTTGTAAAGGCTGTTTAACCTTTGATATGCTGCGATATCTCGGCTTGAACATTAAAAAAAATACTGTACTGAAAGAAGAAATAACTTCACTAAGGTTCAAACTGGAGTCAAAGATCCAGTCTTTATAGAAAAAAACAAAAAAAAACGATGTTGAAATGTAGCCCGGACCGATGCTGCTGCAGCAAAAAGAGCAAAGTTTTCATAAAGTTGCAGAGGAAAACTGCTCAGTCTGCGATATTATTAAAAAAAAAAAGTGGAGACACAGTGTTCTCACAGACTCTCCTCAGCTCTCAGTCTAAAGGTGAGAGGCTGCAGGTGAAGACGTTTAGTTTTATATCAGAAAACTCTCTATAAATCATTGCAACTTCATAAAAAAAAACAAGAAAAACACTTCAGATCAGCTGTGAAATCAGCGATGAATATTTCTCTCTGATTATCCACGTCTGACCTTTGACGTGTTAATGCATCTACGTGAAGAATCGGACGTTTTCTGTGTTGAGATTCTTCTACTTTTCGAATCTGAAGCGGCTGGAAATAGCAGCGAATGGATGGAAGTCAGATTCCGTCACTAAAGTGTTTTTCTCTTCAGGCTGTGAACGATTCTGCTGCCGAACGAGATAATTTATTTTCACAGGCGAAAAGACAATTGCTCCCTGAGCTGTGTGTGTGTGTGTGTGTGTTCAGTCATGCTTGTACACAGGTGTTTTTTTTCTTTTCACGTGTGTCCTGAAAAAAAATACAAACTGAAAAATAAATGGAGGATAAATTGGTTCTTTCCAATTATTTTAACTGTAGTAGGGGAGTTAAAGGACATTTTTACTGCAAGTTCTGATAATTTGGTGTAAAAGTAGCTTAGGATCATTGGAATAATTCGTTTAAAGAGACAAGTCAGATCAGCTTTTATTTCCAGATAAACTCCTCTACTATTACCCTCGCTATAAAGGTATTTCAAAGTTACTTAACACTTTACAAATCCTCAAGCTGTAATTATTTAAATATATCAATGATCATCACCTCCTCACGGCTAAATTGTTGGAAAATGTGTACTAAAGTGCCCTCTAAGAGCCAAAACATGTACTAAATTGACGTCTAGGTGCTAAAATGCATGCTAAAGTGTCCTCTAGGTGCCAAAACATATGCTCAAATGCTTTCTAGAACCCAAAATGTGTGTTCAAGTGCCCTCTAAGAGCCAAAACATGTAATAATGTGCCCTCTAGGTGCCAAACTGCATGCTAAACTGACCTCCATAAATGTGCTGAAGTGCCCACTAGGAGCTAAAATGCATGTTAAAATGCCCGCTAGGAACCAAAACGTGCTAAAGTGCCCTCTAGCAGCCAAGATATGTATTAAGTGCCATTTAGGTGCCAAGACATATGCTAAAGTGTCCTCTAGAACCTCAAATGTCTGTTTAAGTGCCCTCTAAGAGCCAAACCGTGTAATAAAGTGACCTCTAGGTGCCAAAATGCATGCTAAAGTGACCCCTAGGAGTGTAAAAATGCATGTTAAAATGCCTGCTAGGGACCAAAACATGTGCTAAAGTGCCCTCTAGCAGCCAAGACATGTACCAAAGTACCATTTGGGTGCCAAGACATATGCTAACGTGTCCTCTAGAACCCAAAATATGTGTATAAGTGCCCTCTAGCATCCAAAATGCATGTTAAAATGCCTGCTAGGGACCAAAACATGTGCTAAAGTGCCCTCTAGCAGCCAAGACATGTACCAAAGTACCATTTGGGTGCCAAGACATATGCTAACGTGTCCTCTAGAACCCAAAATATGTGTTTAAGTGCCCTCTAGCATCCAAAATGCATGTTAAAGTGCCCTCTTGGAGTCAAATTACATGCTAAAGTGCCCTCCAAGAGCCATAATGTGTGGTAAAGTGCCTCTAGGAGCCTACTCTACTATAATATACCTACTCTATGCCATTAACATGCCATTTCACAAGCGAAAATATCCTGTTTTTGGTAAAGTTCCACAAGAGAAGAAGATGGTTTACAGTCATTGAGATAATGAAACAGGAATTAGTAGTTGTTATGTGGAAATTAGCTTTAAATGAATTAGATTAAAGAGGAAATACCAAGTACAAAGTAGAAGAAAAGACAGAAAGAAGAAGATGAAATAGAAGAAAAATGAAGTAATTAAGATAAAAAATAGGAAGTAAAAGGGGTAAAGATAAAGAAGTAAAGAATAAGTAAAAGAAAAAGATTTTAAAAAGAGAAACAGGAATAAAAAGTATCAGAAAAATAAGAAATACTGACTTGTACAAAGTAAAATCTGCCAGTGGAATAGATAATTTTACTAATTGTACAAAACAAAAGCTATTTTCTCTCTAAAAAGATGTATTGTTTGCGGTGTTGGAGAGAAGAAGTAAATTTGCATTTAGTGAAGACTTCAAAGCCTTTGACACATAAATTTGTGGTGAAAACTGTCCTGATCTGATCTTTACAGCAGCAACATTTCATGCAGAAGATCAGAATTGACGCCTTTCCACTGTCTCATAATTAATATTTCCTTTATTATCCATAATTCAGGATTTGTTCCGAACTTTAACCGTATATAAAACTGTAAAACTGCTGCAGGGTTTTGCAGGATCTCAAATCAAGGCTCTTTCTGCCAATAGAAAATACAGCCGTCATATTTTATATCAGCTCAGCCGCCAGAGGAGAGAGAAGAGAAGATGATGCTTTACAGTCATTCACAAAATATGAAACAGGAGATATATATATATATATATATATATATATATATATATATACTGTGTATATATGTATATATAAGCTATTTTTTAAATGAATGAATTTCACTGTGGTTTGACACAGACAATGAGGCTCGTTTGTGCCTCCAGATGTTTTATTATGAAGAAAAATGAGTTGAAAGGAGTAATTTCCTTTAGTCATTGTCAGGTTTTTTGTGTTCTTTTTGTTCTTTTAATCAGTATTTTCAGCAGAAACGGCCACAGCAGCAATTTGGAAGCTTAGTAGATAAATAGTAGAGGAGGTAAGGGACAAAAAATGGATTTTTATTGTGAATTCTAACACAAATGTCTAATTTAGTGTAAAAGTAGCTTAGTAGCTCATCTAAAGAGAAAAGTTAGATCAGCTTTTGATTCAAAATGGCCGCCAACACTAAATATACACTAAATATAATAAAACCCTAAATAACTTTGCATGCATAGATAAACATAAATATAAAATACTATTCAGAAACATTTGTCTTAGTAATAAAACTTGTCATTGTGCCCCAATACAACCGTTAATGTAGTTATGAATTTTCTGTCTCATCATCAGTAACTTTGCATCTAAAAAACTTCTCAATTTGCACATTCAGTTGCTTTTTTGAATAAAAATTTGCATAATTTGCTGATAAAATCTTGTTATGAATAAAGCAATTGATTTTTTAGACTTGATACCTGTTTATTTGGATTCTTTGACCTTTGACCACACCAGCTTAATTATTATAGTTAGAACAGAAAAAAAGTTATGACACTGCAAATATCTTGTTTTTGGTACAATTAGTCCGACATTAAATAGAATTATCTTATTCTGCTGGCAGATATTTTATCTTATTTCAAGGATTTTGGTCAATTTGGTCTAAAAAAAATAAAAATAGATGGTAAGTAAGGTAAATAGAAATAGTATATGTTATATATAATAGTCTTCAAAATGTTAAAATCAGAAATTTGTCGTAATTAATTGATGAGCTTTGAAAGTTAAGTGTTGGAGAAGACAAACACAGTCTGCTGGACGAGATAAGAATAAATATAAAACACTGCAGCGGAGGAAGCTGTGATGAGAAGGTGTGTGAGAAAACTAATTAGTGCGTTAATGTTGCTGATGAACATTCATGTGGCAGAATGACATATTACCTTATTTAGAGCCGTGAATACACCTGTCTCATTTACAGCTATAGCACTTTTCTGACACTTCTGATTAATTCTTTTCTGTCCAATTCTGCGAATTGGTTTCAATTAAGCTCCCGTTATCCAAAAGTATCCCAGTGATGAATATTCCTGTGTTTGTGAACCGGACGGTAATAAAATCAGCCGCATCTGTGCTGGGATTTACTACAAAACCCGTAAGGGAAAGTGATTTGCTACACATGAGTGCAGCAGCTGAGTCTGAATCATCTGTATCTGACTCTGTTAACAGGGAGGAGACAGGGTCTGATTCATGGAAATAATGACCACAGCCTTGTTTCTGTTCTACAGAAAACACCCTGCTTCAAAATCAGGGTTCAAACTCGTCCTGTAGATATAGTTTTACATTATTTATTACTCTGTGATGGAAGAAAAAACGCATATTCAGAGCTTGTGTGTAAATATTTGAGTCTAACATTTCATTGTTGGCAAAGCAGAACTCTGGTTGTCAGAGCCAGGGCGTTCTATATAATATACAATATACTGGCAGTATTGATGCTTGATTTAATAATTTAATTTAAAAAGGGCCCCATTTTAATATTTACATTTTTATGGTATATTTTTTTTTAAAAGAATCTTGTTAGAGCTTTACAGCAATGCAGTATGGCTTCTTATACCAGACTGGACTGTGTGTATAACAGCTGATGTTTCGGATGTGTAGAAGAAAACAGAATTATTAATATAGATACTGGAGATTCAAATAATCAATAAAGTTATGTTGCAGCATCGTTTTTCATGGAGAGATGCTCTAAACTTTATTTTGCCCACTCATAACAAATCCACTATTAATGAGAATGTTAATTTTAGTCTGTTTTTTTGCTGTTATAGTATTTAAAAAAGAAAAATAAAGATCATAAAAGCTTTACATCAGCTCAGATGTCACTTAATTAAAATATAAAATGTAAGCAATGCAATCTGCCTTCACAAATACCCTCACAATGAACTGCATTGTGTGTGTAACAACAGGTTTTTTGGATGTGCAGAAGAACACAGATGAATTAATATCAGATCCTGACAGTGTATGGAGATTCTAATCAATGACGTTATGTTGCAGCATCTCTATTAATGAGAATGTTAATTTTTATGACTCAACTGGGCCGATCCATGAATATAAGACATATGTGATAGCGATCCATGCATCACTAGTCTCAGCTATCTATTTTTTCTGATTGTCTTTCTCCCCCCCCAAAAAAAATATCTTGAAAGCTCATTTTATTAAACTATAAAGATGAAAACCACCTTGTTAGAACTTTAGCAGCAGTGGCCTTCACACACACACACACACACACTAAAAATGAACTGGACTGTGTGTAACAGCTGATTTTTTGGACGTGTAGAAGAACACATTAATTACCAAAGATGCTGGAGATTCAAATAATCAATGAAGTTATGCAGCGTCTCTTTTGATGTGGAGATGCACTAATATTCATTATCTCAGCCACTCACAACCCATTCATTATTAATGAGAAAGTCATTTTTTCTGTCTGTTTGCCGTTATAGCCTTTCAAAAAAGAAACAAAAAGATCATAAAAGTGTATATTTAGATATAAACTATGCTGAAAAGCACCTTACACACTCACTCTGTAAATGAACTGGATTGTGTGTGTTACAGCTGATGTTGATCAATGAAGGCATGAAGTCTCTTTTGATGTGGAGATACACTATTCTCATTATCTTACCCACCCCAATTTTTGGGGCTTTTTGCCATTAGTTTTTCAAAAGAAACAAAACAACAATCATAAAAGCTTTACATCAGCTCAGATGTCACTTTCTTATTGAAAAATATCAGAACTGCAGGATTTCAGAGTCCAGACATGAGACCCTGTGTGGTTCTGACAACTCTGGCCTTTGGCATCTGAAGCCATCTGGTTTTCCCCGACAAGGATTCTGATTCGTGTGATTCCAGCCCACCTCCACGACTTAGTGCCAGAATTGTGAAACCGCTGGAAGCCGAGCTGTGTTATCGGCTGCTCGGGGACCACCGCCGGCTGGGTGGTGGGTAATTGGGTGACGGTCTCCTACGCCTGCAGGACCGCAAGAGTCCAGAAGAGAACCGGTGGCATTGTGTCCTTAATGAACACCAGCAGGACGCCTCGGAACCCAGAGACCTGCCTGCTTTGATACGGGATTTAAAATGTGTCGATTCCAGGATGTTTATTGGACCAAATAAAGTAAGACGCGGCTTTATCTTCCAATACTTAGAAAAAAAAAACAAAAAAACCTTGGGTCGCTGCCATTTGGAAGAGGAATTCGATTTGATTTGTGATCCTTGGGGGATTTTGTTGCTTTAGGCTGGATGTATACTCCCAACATAATTGAATTTGGCAGCTTCTCAAAGGCTGTCAGACAGCTGTCAAATAAACCCAGAGCATTCGCCAGTTCACTGACTGCAACTCGAGCTTGTTTTGTTTAGAGATGTCGGTGCCAAGAATGCAGACGCTCATAATGGGACGAGACAAAACAGGAGCCTGGAGCAAACATGTCCTCAACATGTGTGATGAGGCAACGATGAGCGGTATTTTTTTATTTTTATTGGTTGTGAAATGAAGTCTGAGCCATAGAATATATATTCAACAAGTTTGAGCACATTTCCGTTGGTGTAAACACACTAAAAACTTGTTATTACACCACTTTAAATCTCAATTTATTTAAAGTGCTTTGACCTCAGGCTTCTAAATGAGAAAACAGTGTTGTGGAAATGAATCAATGACCCTTTGTTTTCTCTGGTCTTTCAACTTCTGTCTTAATGACATCGAGAAACAAAAGTCATAGTTTGTCTTTAAAGCCTTTTTCTGCTAAGGGAACACTTTCTGCAGAGTTTCCCCCACTAGCTGCAGATCAGCTTTGTCCGCGGGTGATTTTTCTTTCATGTAATGTACTTTGAAGGAGAAAGGAGGCGAAGCAAAGTGCCACCTCTGCATTGTCTCTGTAGATATGAGGGGTCTCATGGCCTTTGTCTCTGGAAAACGCTGAGGTAAGTTAATGGGAAGAGTTTTCCCAGAGGCCGAAGGTGCCTGACCACCGAGAGCTCGTCATTTCTGCAAATGCAGGAAGGAAATTCAGGTTTTTCCATCGATAGAAAGAGAGCGGAACGTTTAATTGTCTCCTTATTAAAAATCTGTCAGCACAGCAGCTAATTTCTTGCCCCAAAATGAAAAAAAATGTCAATCACAATTCAAATTAAATGACTTTTCAGAAACTGGAACCAAAGAATTTGTACATTTTCTTCTTAAAAATGACTCATCAATATCAAAATAGTTGGCGATTAATTGATTAATTGACAAATCGTTGCAGCTCTAATGTACAAATACAGTACATCCATCTATTGTGTCCTATGAAAACCTGTGAACACATCAGCTTTTTAAATTGATTAATTAGTTGTTTGGTTCATAAAATGGTGTAAAATGTGGATCAGTGTTTCCCAAATGCTGAAGTTACACCCTAAAATGTATTTTTTTGTCCAGTCCAACAGGCCACAACCCAAAGATCATCAGTTTACTATTACAGAAGACTAAAGAAACCAGAAAATAATCAGAGAAGAGAAGCTGGAACCAGAGAATTTAGACATTTTCTTCTTTAAAAAGTATCAACTATTACAAAAATAGTTGGCGATTCATGTGAAAGTTGGTAACTAATTGATTAATCAACTGATAGTTGCAGGTCTATTAAAGATCCTCTCAGCCATGTATTAAGATGTACTCTGATTAGAACAAATGTCTCATTCAATAAAAAGAAAAAAATATATAATTACATAATTAAAATTCCAGCAGCTCTCAACATGCAAATATATTTGATTTAAAGCGTTTACAGGCTGAACAAGATGTCTCCTTCTTCATGTCCACACATCCATTAATCAGGTTGAATAATGGACCTGGACCGGCTTTTAAAAATAGTTGTGATGTCACAACAATCAGATTGGGATCAAATTTGGATTTGGCCCATGAAATAAACTGAATCATCATCAACTCCTTCAGTATTTCTGTCGATCCCTGGTTCTTCCTGAGTAGAACAGCCATGTCCTTCCCATGTTTTCTGTGCTGAAAGTGAAGAACAGTGACCTCTGAATCTAATAAAATGCTCCAACCTCGGAATCAGACGCCCGGAACTCTTGTTTTTTCTCCGGAACATGGACGCCGACGCTTCTCGTGTTCAGATGTCAGCCTGGAGACAGATGGACGGAGCAGAGCCGTTTGACTGCAGTAAACTAACCTGCGATTTGGGATTTGACGGTTGAAAGAATCGCTGGAATCAGTCAGGAGAAAAGTTAACGGAGGCATGAAGAGCAGGAGTAATAGACTGGAAGAACGAGAGCTGAACCCCCGCGTCACGAATAACCTACATCGGGTCCAGGTGGAAACCCGACAACATACGTCTCTGAAGCCGTTTTCACTGACAGAAACTGTACGTTTCCTCCTCTAATCCTCACTTTGTTGGATTATTTATTACCGAGCTATAAAACGAATGTCAGCTACTAATGTGATGCTTGAAAAATACCATTTCTACCATTTCTGTGGTGTTTGTAACACTTCAGACAGCGAAACCTTGGTTTTATAGGCTTTTATTACAGTATTTATGTAGTTTCTGTGGATATGAACATGTCATGTGACGCTTGTTTGAAATAATATGAAATAATTCATAGTAATTTTGTATTTTTTGTAGGAGTTTTATTGTCATTTGAAGCTTTAATTAATTGTAAAAGTCATCCAGGTTATTATAATAGTCAATTAATCTACTAATTACTGAGATTATTAATCAATTAGTTGTTAGGATCATGTATATTTAACTGACTATTATTCAGTTAATCGACTGAAAACATGTTTTATATTATAGTTTCATATAAAATGACACTCTGATTGATAAATCAAGAAATTCCACTAATTAACCGTGATAAGGGACACCTATGAAGTGAAAACCATTTCAGGTGATGAAACTAGAATATAAAACATGTTTTCAGTTATTTCACCTTTTTTGTTAAGTACATAACATCATAAACATGTGTTCATTCATAGCTTTGATGCCTTCAGTGAGAATCTACAATGTAAATAGTCATTAAAATAAAGAAAACACATTGAATGAGAAGCTGTGTCCAAACTATTGGCCTGTATTGTATAATTACATGAGATGTATAATTATAATATAATAATACATATAGATATTTTTGACATAAAGAATATTTAACAAGATTCAACTGAATTGTGTTACACGTAATTTAGAACATGAATGTGTCATATATTCAGCATTTTCAGTCTAATTTTATCTGGAGCTTCTGTTTTATAATTAAAACATATATATATATTTTTTCTACCATCTGTTGAGGTGTTAGATTTCAGCGATTTTCTGTGTTTAGTATTAATGAAGTTCTACTAATTTACTGTTGGGATCTATAGTATTCTAGTAAGTTTCCTTTGGGAAATTAATTCTGTTCTTTCAGTGATGATATTTTTATTTCCTTCTATCACCAGGGAAGTAACTCTTTCATCCATCCAGCTTCTCTATAAACTTGTATTTTTACTTGTTCTGTTGAGGCCTTTGTGCTAATAATAAATTAATAATGCATTATGGAAGGAGAAAAACAAATATCTTATTCTTATTTTAATCCTACGTGTCTCATTTTATTAATAACAATCAGCTGTAATAATGATTATAATCATAATATTTACTAATTCTTTTAAAAAATGTATTAAACATAGATTAACTTAGATTTTGTATATCTATACTTTACTGCAGTAATCTTATTATTATTAATTATCTTTTTAATTTTCTCATCCTTATATATAAATATATCCTCGTTAATCCTTGTTCTCATGACAACCGTGGAGCCAAAAGCTGATTATTTGCCATTATTATTCGACCTGTTCTGTGGCTAAATTATAACCAATCCAGCCCATTTTCCTGTAAAAATACCTTTAAAAGGAAAATACAACACATTTTTTCTCTTGACAAAACTCATTACAGTTCATATATTGTGAGTAAATGTTGTTTCTCCCTAAAAATCATTCGTTTTCATTCTTGAGTTTTATATTTAATATATTTCAGCTTCAGTCACTCAATATTACGTGTTCAAATACTTTTAAAGGGACAATACAATACATAAATTGCAAAATCTCTGACAAAAATTGATTACAAACGCACTTTTTTTTTACTCATCATTATCACTTGTTCTTATTCTTGAGTGTTATATTTAATAAATTTTTAGCTTATTCAATATCACCTGTTAAATATGTTTAAAGGGACAATACAAGGCATAAAACACTTTTTTTTTCCTCTTTTTCCAGTCATGACAGCTCATATATTATTATATAATATATAATTATATAACAGAGTTAAAGGTTGCTTCTGCCTGAGAATCACTTGTTCTCATTCTTGAATGTTATATTTAATAGATTTTAACCTTTAGACTCTGAGTTCATGATGTTCATGTGAAAATGTTTCTGGGCTGAGTTAATTTTCCCTGAAATAGCGAATGATCGCAGAGGAGAATATTACATGGTGGTAAAGAGTTTTTATAGATTCCTCCTCCTCTAGATTTAGAGATTCATGCAGGTGCAAAATGAACACATGCGTAAACACACACACACACACACACACACACACACACAAGCACACACACACACACACACACAAACCTGGAGCTCTCTGCACAGGAAAGAACATCATGTTATTTTCCCAAATGTGGCGTAAGTGAATCTAAAATCACATGATTGCAGCAAATAGGAGGCTAAAAACAGAAAAAATTAGGCTGCAGGATAAATGACAGAAAATAACGTTCATTTATCCCCAAAAAACTGACACGTTGAGTTTTATTCATAAATCACATGAGAAAACCTCAGCTCCAACACTAAATAAAGTATTGAAACATATAAAACTGAAAAATATACACTGGAGCTTAAGAGTCAGGGTGACACAATGATCTATACAATATAGTAAATGCATCAAATGTCTTAATCATGACCAGTTCCTTTCTAAAACACCACTGTACAGTATTGGCTAAACCACTGACACATTTAGTTAACATTTCAATACGAACCTGTAGTTTTCCCTCATGCTAGAACCAACATTTAAAGGAGGAAGTCAGGATTCTATGTGCAATTACAGGCCAATATCCATTTTACCCATGTTGTCTAAAGTTATTGAGAAAGTGGTTGCATCACAACTGATGGAACACCTAGTAGCCCATGAGCTCCTGCACCCTCAGCAGTTTTGGTTTAGATCAATATTCCACCTAAATAGGAAATTGTTGTTTTGTGGAAAATGTAAAAAAAAATCCCTGGATGGGGTCAGTGTGGTAGGAATACTAAACATACAAATGGGCATCCCACAGGGCACAATAATTGTACCTTTGCTGTTTTATCTCTTTATCAATGATTTGCCCTCAAACTGTACAAACGTCAATTGATAGCTGTACGCAGATGATGCAGTTCTTTATGTTACTCTTTAAATATGTCTCAGACATACTTTTTTAGTGTTAAAATACTTTTAAAGGGATAATACTACACATAAAATACATTTTCTTGCAAAAGTGATACAGCGCCTATACTGTGCGTTAAAGTTCTCTTTTTTTGTTCTCATTCTTGAGTGTTATATTTAATCAATTTTAGCTCATTTACTCACTATTAGAGATTAGACTATTGATCCCACAATTGGGGACTTTTTACCACAACTCAGTGACAGAAATAAAAGAAAAGCAGGATAAGAGGGGTAAAATGAGTACTATGAATATATATACACATATAAATACACATAATAGGGCACTATGAGTGTATGACTAGTGAAATACTTGTTTAAATACTTTTAAAGGGGAAATACATCACATAAACTGCAATATCTCTGACAAAAAGAGATTTCAGCTCATATATTGGGAGTTAAAGTTGATTTCTGCACTAAAAGTCTCTTATTCTCACATTTGAGTATTATATTTAATAGATTTTAGCTCAGTCACTCATTATTTCCTTTGAAATACTTTAAAGGCAACAATACAGCAAATAAACTGCAAAATCTCTGCTAAAATGATCACAACTCATATTTTGACTGATAATGTTTCATTACTTTTACTTTTATACTTTATGTAGCGTTAAAACTAGAACTTTTACACTTTTACATGAGTCAAAATCTTGAGTTGTGATGCATTTTAAACCTTAATATGTATATTTCTACCTGAATAATGAACATAAACAGTTTTGATGCCTCTGATTTGCTACCAAACACCAAAATAATCCGTCTAAACATCCAGGCTCTTTTTTTTCTATAAAAGCTCTGGTGTTCCAGTGTTTCAGCATCTGTCCACATCAGAGAACCAGAGGTTTCTGTGTCACAGTCTAATTCCTGCAGTCAAAGTTAATTATCGCCAGAAGGACAGAACACGTGAGTTCACTTCTCTTCATCTCTGTCAGAGATGCTGAGTCCATTAAATCCTGCTGGACAGGAAAAAAAAATAAAAAATTACGCTACTCACTATAAGTTAGGAAGAAGGTGAGAGATTCAGTGGATTTCACACAGTTTTATGGTATTAAATATTAAACTAATGAAAACGGTGTTTCTTCTCATTTATTATTAGTAATATCAAAGAAAACTTTTACTTATTTCATTAAAATTCAGACCAAATAGGAAAAAAATAAAACTGTCCCAAAATTATTGTGAGTAGAGTATCTGTGAAATAATACAAAGATCTAATTTGAATTGAATTTAACATTAATTGTTATGAGTAGATTTAAATGTCAGGAGCTTCTTTGACCTTAAAAAATATATATCTTCTTGTCATTTTAAGTGGCTAAAATATCACTATTTATCCTGTGCTTATTCAAGTTCTTTGTTACTTAATTTATTTATTGTTAATTAGCCTATTTAATTTGTAGAGTTAATAGTGGTTAATTAGTTCATTAAACCTTTCTGATATGATCATATTAACCTGTTTTAAGATTGAAGAAAAATAGTTAAAATTAATTAAACTTCTTCTGCTTAGGGTTAATTATTATAATCAACATGTAATATCAGAAATGTCAATGTGTTCTTTCACACACGCATGCACACACACACACACACGCACGCACGCACACACGCACACAGTATAATAAAGTACAGTTAATTTTGATTTATTAAATTCGAAAGTAAAATATTTAATTCATGTATTTAAAAGAAAGAGTGTTTCTTTTTAAAAATGAAAAATCAGTTCAGAATACTTGATTTTATAAAAGTATAAATGTGTTAAACTTGTGAAATCTAAAGTCTGGATGATAAAAATGTATAAAAAATTAGGTTCACACATGAAGTAAAATGATTTAAATTAAAAGTAAATGTTCTAAAAGACTAAGTTTATGTTTAAATTCACACTTACTTGCATGGGTTGATTTAATGGAATACCAGTTAATATATATATTTAATTAAATGCATTTTCCTGAAAATATCTTTGATTGTACTTACCTTGTTTATGGAAATCCTGGATTTGACTTACCTTGGTTTTATTCTTTGTTTTTCACCTTCATTGTCAATCTTGTCACTGGAAAAATAAACTGGAGAGAAAGAAAAAGAGAGAAATCCATCGTGTCAAAACACACTTGACAGTGTTAAATTAATAGAAAAAATACAAAGAAAAGGACAAGAACAAATTAGGAAACAAAACAGAGGCTCCAGGCAAATTTATGGAAAATATTTAATAGATTAGAGGATATCGATATTAAACTTATTAGAGAAATCGCAGACTGAGCGATGTGCCTGGATCTATTAAACACTTTTTATAGACTATTCTTGACTGGTGAGAATCTGCCTGAAGCCGCATCGTACGCTGGTATTTTTGGATAAAAAAAAAAATGATGACATCTAAGATAGAATGATCAGATCTGACTGGAGGTTACAGAGTATTTTTAGCTTTTAACAGAACACTCAGCTGGCTCTATGACAAATCAAATACCTGCAGGTGTGTGTGTGTGTGTGTGTGTTTCTGCTCCATGATCTAATCTCTTTAGTTTATAGTCAATTTAAAGTCATCCTCCATTCAGTAACAACACATCTTGTGGTAATAAACAGCAAGAGACAGAAAAAGGAAAGAAAACTCAGAGCTGCTGATTACTGGAGTCGTTAAAAAGCTGCCGTTTCACCTGCAGCTTCACTTGTTTTATGAGCCCAGTGTTTATGAAACAGAAATATAGCGAACTGACAATTTAAAGTGTGTAATTATCTCCAGCAAAAACTCAAATTAGTAGGATTGTTCTCGCTCGTGATCTTTTTCTTCTCCAGACTGAGATTGTCTGCGATGCTGAAAGAGAGAAACTCAGGAGAAAAAAGGACCAACATGGCCGAGTTATAGAACCAGTTCTATACCGAGGCTGCAAATAACTACTAGTCGATTATTGAAACGATAAATCCATTCGATGTTTGGTTCATAAAATGGTGTAAAATGTCGATCATTGTTTCCTAAAAGCTGAAGATTCAACCTAAAACAGTGTTTTTTGTCCAGAATATAATCAGAGTTATGAAGCTGGAACCAGAGAATTTAAAGATTTTCTTCTTAAAAATGACTCAAATCCATTGACCAGAATCAACATAGTTGGTGATAATGAGTAATGGTCGGCAACTAATCAATTAATTGATTGATCGACTAATCATTGCAGCTCTAGAAAGTAATAAAAAGTCCAAAGAATAGGCAAACAGTATATAGTTTAGAGTACAAGATTAGAACTGTGACTATTCTGATTAATCTATTGATTATTGAAACGATTAATCGATTGGTGCATAAAATGGTGTAAAATGTGGATCCGTGTTTTCCAAAGCTGAAGATTCAATCTAAAATGTCTTTTTTTGTCCAGACCAACAGTCCACAACTCACCAACCAAATCGATTAATCGATTATCAAAATAGTTGACGATTAATGTGATAGTTGGCAACAAATCGATTAATCAACTAATTATTTGCAGCACCAATATTTTTTTTTTTACTTTTTGAGGAAAAAAGGTTATTATTTGAATATTATTTTCACTATTGATTCATCTGCTGATTATTTTCTCACTTTAATTGATAGTTTTGTCTATAAAATGTCCAAAAAAAGCATAAAACACCTCTTATAATTTAGAGTTTTTAAATGTCTTGTTCTGAAACATCTGAAATCCAAAACTATTTTTTGTTCTGTCAAGAAAAGCATCAAATCACCAAATGTGTAAAGCTGACACTTGCAAATGAAATTACTAAAATGATTACTCGACTATCAAAATAGATGCAGATCTAGTAATGTAATAGTAAATGTAATAGGCAACTAAACGATTAATCAACTTAATCGTTGCATCTCTACAGGCAAACCAGAAAATAATCAGAAACCAAATAATCCAAAAATAAAGACACCAGAATATAATCAGAGAAGATAAGATGGAACCAGAGAATTTAGACATTTTACTTTTAAGAATGACTCAATTCAATTAATTATCAAAATAGTTGGTGACTATTGTAAAAGTTGATTAATCGACTAATCATTGTGGCTTTATTCTATTCTTTATCCGCTCCCCAATTCCTCCAACTCATTCCAACCATCTACACGTGCCACCATTTCTAAATTTGTCTAAAACTCAGTGTGAAACGGTGAAAAACGTCTGAGCAGAAGCCGCCGTGCGGTGAATCATCATTTACTCGCTGCTGCTGGAACTCGGCAAACGCCACGACCTTCATCCCAGAATTCCCAGGATGAGGCGTGTGATCCATACGTCCGCGGCGCGGAATCAGCGTCCTGCTGAGTGGACGACGTGGAGCGAACAGCTCGTTACCTGATCTATTTAAAACCAGAACAGCAGATGCTGCTGCAGGATGATTAAATGACGCCAGAGATCATCTGCCAACGATAAAACACACCTGAGACGCTGCTGCCAGGCTGGTTCATAGCCACAGAACCAGCAGATGAACTGGGATGAAGAATCGAGAATCAACCCGTCACATGTGACATCACAAATATACGGAAACAATGGTTAAAATTGGACACACAGGAATTTTGTTGCATGGAAACATGCAGTGACATGATGTTCTATCAGAGTCTTATCTGCAGTTTTGTTTGCAACGATTAATCAATTAATTAATCACTATTTCAATAATTGATTTGAGTCATTTTTAAGAAGAAAACCACCAAATTCTCTGGTTCCAGCTTCTCTTCTCAGATTATTTGCTGGATTCTTTAGTCTTCTATAATAATAAACCAATGATCTTTGGGTTGTGGACAAAAAAAAAGGCATTTTAAGTTGAATCTTCTGCTGATTCACATTTTACACCATTTTATGAACCAAACAACTAATCGATTATTTGTTTAAATAATCAATAAATGAATCAACTATCTGAATAGTGGTTAGTTGCAGTAATTTTGTGCCCCATACCATTTCCTGTTTACCTACTGTCTGGAGTTTTAGTTGAATGATCGATTAATTGACCAGTTCCCAACTATCACATTAATCACCAACGATCGATTAATCAATTTCAGTCAATTTTAAGCAAGAAAATGTCCAAATTCTCTGGTTCCAGCTTCTCTTCTCTGCTTATTTTCTGTGTTTTCTAGTTAATCAACTATTAAAATAGTTGCAGCTATAGATATTACTTTTGGAAAAACTAAATATCTGAAACGTTCATGCATATTCTCACTAAAAAATGTAAAAGAAGACAAAAAGTTGTTGGAAACTTTGGACCTTAAAATTTAAATGAAAGTTTGGCTGCAGAGTTTGTGGAAGTAAAGAGGCTGAAAGGAGCATTTTAAAATGTTTAAAACAGAAAACTGGCTGGATAAACCATTTAGAGTCAATACACTGAAGGTTTTAATAGATTCAATTACTCCTGCAAAACCATTAAACATTTAAACCTCCCAGTTTGGGGAGAGGAGACTATCGAATCTCTTGAGGAAAAGTAAAAAAAAAAAAAACTCAGAGGGTTTAACATGAATATGCAGGATGAGCCGAGCATTAATAATAAATCCACACGTTAGAGATCTTAAAAGCTTTGTGACACAAAGTGCTGCAGGAGGAGAAACATCACAGCCGCTAACACTCGGCTTAAGCGATTAAAAAAGCTGTTCTGTCATCGCATCGCCACGGCAACACGGAGGAGAGAATCTCTTCATTGTTTGACGCCCCGGAAAAAAGCAGACTCTTTCTTTGAGGAAATTATTACATCGGGAAAGGAGCGTTTCTGTTTCTTAACCTGTGGACATTTCCCAGCACGAGGAGGAACAAGGAGGAGTGACGGATTCAATTAATCACGACCGGGGCCGGTCACCACGGGCTCAAGATGGCCGCTTTATACCTGGATGCTCGTTAGCGGGGACGGCGCCGCAAACATTTGGGCTTTTCTTTCTTTTTTTTTTTTTGTTCCTGTCGCCCATTCATCACGTTAATTGACTCTCGCCACTTTGTTGTGCTGATTTGCTCTTTTTAAAATCCATTTTTCATGTCATAGCTTTTTTTTTTTTTAAATGGCGGCGACCAGAAACCGGCAAAGCGGGTTCGACAAATAACCGGAAACGAAACAATTACGACAAGTGTGCCAGTGGCTCATGAGACGGTGTTTTAACGGATGATTAATGGGAAAATGTCCTTCATGAAACAGCAATTACACCAGAGTCTCGGCTCGGTGGATGTTTTAGTCTTTACTGGAGTTTGGAGGTTAGAACATGGGAACATTTAGGAGGGAGAGATCGATAGTTTTAGAAGATTTTGTTGTTTTTTAGACTCTGACCTCTGACCTTCAGCAAATAAGATGCCAAGTTGAAACACTGAACAGCAAAGAAACGGACAGTTTTAAATCGATTAATTAATCGATTAGTTTTCAACTTTTACATTACTACATCTGCAACTGTTTAGATGATGGATTTATCATTTTAGTAATTTCATAGGCAAATAAACGAAAAATTTCCAGGTTTCAGCTTTTGGAATTTTGTGATTTGATGCTTTTCTTGATATGACACTAAATATTTTGGAATTTCAGATTATTCGGAACAAGACGTTTGAAAACTTTAATTTAAGAAAAGATAAGAAAATGATCAGCAGATGAATCAATAATGAAAATAAGGGTCAAATAAGAACCTCCTGTTCCCCCAAAAAGTAAATGTCAGATGTCTTTAATGGTGCCGTGTAGAGCTGCAAATGATTAGTTGATTAACTGATTAGTTGTCAACTATTACATTAATCATCAACAATTTTGATAATCAATTAATCAATTTGAGACATTTTTTAAAAAGAAAATGTCCAAATTCTCTGGTTTCAGCTTCTCAAGCTTCTTATTCTCTCATTTGAGGTTGAATCTTCACCTTTGGGAAACACTGATCATTTTATGAACCAAACAACTAATCGATTAATCGATCTTCTCTGATTATTTTCTGGTTTCTTTGGTCTATAATAGTAAACTGATGACCTGAATTCTCTGGTTCCAGCTTCACAAATATGATTATTTTCTGGACAAAACATTTTTGGTTTGAATCTTGGAAACACTGCGAAACATTTTTACCATTTATTCCTTTAAGTGTTTCTCTCTCTTCTAAATAGTTAAAAACACCTTTTTAAAACGTGTAAATCTGTTTCTCGACTTCTCTAACCACTGCTGTGTTTCACAAGAGTGGGCTTGTTATTTTTAAATTATAGGAAATTCTAAATTATATCCTCATTAAGTGTATTCTCTTTACAACCCCAAAGGGATCCCAAGACATTTTACAAGGTGGTTAAAAGGGAAGAAAAAAATAATACTTTCTGTTTCAGTCTGGCCCATTTTATCCATTAGTTTTATTGTTGAGTAACTTTTTCTCCTTCGGGCGTATTAAAACCCTTCAAATGAAAACTCGCGTATTTACTGGAGCTACAACCTGTGAAATGTAGTAGAAGTATAAACTCTGAACACTTATCCTCTCAGATAAACACTTTAAATTTGCATTATGACTTCCTACATGTTCTAAATTCAACCTGCTTTTCTCAGTCCTTTAATTTTTTTACTGAGTGAGCTGAGTCACGTCCAGGTGGCCTGGATCGGCCCATAGAAGACTGGATTCCTGGGATAAAGGCTCTGTTGGCTCCTGGTGCTGCAGTGAGGATGTAAATCCCAGGTGTGACAGGAACACAGCTGTGAATCTGCATCATCTGCTGCTGCTGCTGCTGTGGAGGCTGCAGAAAACACACCGACAAACTGGCTGCATCCGCGTCATCTGGAGGCATATTTCACTGTCTGGATAAATAATACACATTTACAGCGATTTATTGAAGTTTCCAACAATTACTGTTCCCCGGCGAAAACTCATTTCCCTTAATCCCCTTAAACATCCCTTTAGGAAGCCTCAAAGTGAATTTTTTAACGCCGTTTGACATCAGACATCTGGTTGTCCACGTAATTAAAGCTGCAGCACATCAGGCTTATCGGGACTGAAAATAAACTGGAAGCTGCAGAGTTTCCTGCTTCATGTTCTTAGATGCTGCAACAGTCACTTTATTATAGATGAGTAAACTACAGAAGGAGAGCTGCAAAACATGATTAATTGGTTAATTGATTATTGGAACGATTAATCGATTAGTTGTTGAAGAGAGGAGAGAATAGGACAATCACCTCTTGAACAGAGCTGCAAATAACAACTATTTTAATAGTAGATTAATCTATCTATTACTTAAATGATTAATCAATTAGTTGTTTGGTTCATAAAATGGTGTAAAATGTCGATCAGTGTTTCCAAAGCTGAAAATTCAAAATGTCTTTTTTTGTCCAGACCAATAGTCCACAACCCAAAGATCATCAGTTTATTATTATAGAAGACTAAAGAAACCAGAAAATAATCTGAGAAGAGGAGATGGAACCAGAGAATTTTCTTCTTTAAAATGAAAAATATTTGGTGAATAATGGAATTTTTGGAAACTAATCGATGAATGAATCACTAGCAGCGCAGTCAGTCAAAAACCAGACATTTAGTCAATAGGAAAAAACAAGAAAACAAGAAAATATTCATATTTAAGAAAAATCTGAGAAGAGAAGCTGGATCCAGAGAATTTGGAGATTTGTTTTCTTAAAAATGACTCCAATTGATTAATCAATTATCAAAATAGTTGGCGATTAATGTAATAGTTGGCGACAAACCAATTAATCAACTAATTGTTGCAGAAATTACTGCCAAATGTTCAAGTTTCCAAGTAGCTAAAATAGTGAAAATTCATCAAAATCACTTGTTTGTTGTTTAAAATCTTGACCAAATATAAATCATAGTTGATTAATTTATTAATTACTGATTAATTGATTAGTTGTTCATAAAATGGTGTAAAATGTCAATCACTGTTTCCCAAAGCTGAAGATTCAACCTAAAATGAGAGAATAAGATGCTTGAGAAGCTGATACCAGAGAATTTGGACATTTTCTTCTAAAAAATGACTGAAATCGATGAATTGATTATCAAAATAGTGATTAATGTGATAGTTGACAACTAATTGATTAATAGTTGTTGCTCTAGCATGTAATTAACCTCCACACGGTGGGTAAATGTAAAGGACTGTAAAGGAAATTTGACTAAACCTAACAGCTATTCTTATTCAATTTACCTATTGATTATTTAAATGATTAATCGAGTTGTTTGGTTCATTAAATGGTGTAAAATGTGGATCAGTGTTTCCTCAGAGCTGAAGATTCAAACTAAAATGTCTTTTTGTCCAGATCAACAGTCCACAACTCAAACATCATCAGTTTACTATTATAGAGACTAAAGAAACCAGAAATAATCACAGAAGAGAAGCTGGAACCAGAGAATTTGGACATTTTCTGCCTAAAAATTACTCAAATCGATTGTCAGAATAGTTGTTGATTAAAAGAAAAAGTTGGCAACTCATTGATTAATCAACTAATCGTTGCAGATCTTCTTTTTATGCACATTCATTTTTTAATCAGCCTTTTAATAAGTTTTAACTTCTTGGGTCCAAAAGTTCAGCCTGATGATTGTTCCCTTGAAAATTCCTAAGTGAAAAATCCATTAAAAGTCGATGTTTATGACCCATCGGTGGTGGTAACGCGGCCTGAAGCTGGTTTTTCTGGCTCTCGTGCTCACGGATCTTTCTGCCAAAAACAGCTTTAATAACATCTAAAACTTGGCCGTTTTCCATCTCACCCTGGGAGCCGCGTGTCTGAGATTCTTCAATAATTCCTAGAAAGTCCCGATTGTTGGGTTCTTCTCTTTCTCTGATTCAGTCAGCCGGGTCATACGTGTGGACTGAGTCCCTCGTGGCTGCTGCAACACTAAGTGATTTTAATTATTTAAGGCCTGAGTTAGAGATACGCAGCAGCGCCATAGAACCAACAAGACGCATCAGAGTCCTGTCGATGGACGTGATGCACATGAAAGATGCTTCACTCCTCCTGTTTCAGGCTGATAGTTTTACACTAATATAATCTGACAGGATCTCCAGGGCCTCACATGAAGAGAATCTGTGGTTTATCGCCTCAAATTCACCAGAACCATCATCTCAGCATCGTTATGTCGCAGCATTATGGATTTTAGAAAGTCTAAACAGTACAAAAAGTCTATTATATCTAGATCTAGATCTCATTCAATCCAAAATACAACTACTTTAAGTTATAGCCTTATGAAATTAGGATGTTAAAATAAAACGTCTCTGACGCCTAAAGAGTTAATAATCAATTCAAATATACTGATTAACGCAATTTCATTTCTCTGTCATTCATGACAGGAACAGATTTTAAATGATTGATCAGACAAATCAAGTTGAAAACTCTGTGAACTATGACTGATGTTTCATGTTGTTTTGGACGTTTTTGTACAAAAACAGTTCATTTAAGTGAGAAAATAGTCAACAGATGAGAAAATAAGGAAAATATGAAATCTTGTGTTCCTCAAAGCAAATGCTGAATCAATGATTAGTCGATTAATCAATTTGTTTCCAACTGTTACATTAATAACCAACTATTTTAATAATGGATTTGAGTCATTTTTTTAAAGAAGAAAAGGATCAAATTCTCTGGTTCCAGCTTCTCTTCTCTGATTATTTCCTGGTTTCTTTAGTCTCTAGAATAGTAAACTGATGATCTTTGGCTTGTGGAATGTTGATCTGGACAAAAAAAGACATTTTAGAACTGCAACGATTAGTCGGTTAATCGTTTCGTTGTCAACTTTCCCAATAATTTGTAGCTATTTTGATAGAAGATTATTAGTTTTGAGCCATTTTCTAAGCAAAAATGCATCAAAACCCATCAGTTCTAACTTCTTAAATATACATATTTGCTTGTTTTCTTAGATATTTGAATAAATGACTAATCAATTAGTCTATTCGAGTCATTTTTTTAAGAAGAAAATGTCCAAATACTCTGGTTCCAGCTTCTCTTCTCTGATTATTTTCTGGTTTGTTTAGTCTCTATAACAGTAAACTGATGATCTTTATGTTGTGGACTGTTGGTCTGGACAAAAAAAAAGACATTTTAGGCTGAATCTTCAGCTTTTGGGTCCACAGTTCAGTTTCTTGTATTCAGGATGCAGTGAAATGCATCCTGTAGTGTTTCTAGAAGCGAAGGCGTCACGTTGGCTGCATAAAGTTGAGGTTTCGGCCACTTTATGCAAATCGGGGCATCAATATCTCTATATCTGGACATTCTCATAATAAAAAAGCAATTAAAATCTCAGTTTCTACGATATGAGAGCTTTAAGTGTGGAGATGAGTCAGCAGGTTAGTGGAGTGGAGGAATCTGAGCCTCCAGCTGCTCTAATGCTGCTGAATATCGATCCAATAAAGACGTCTGCCGACAAACCAGAGACGTTTTATAAAGTGGCTCCACAGACGGAGAAAAGACCAGGATCCTCTGTTTTTAGGTTGGTTTTAAGCCATTGATCAGGCAAAACAAGACATCTGGACAACTCTGTAAAATCTAACAGGTATTTTGGGGCTTTTTTATGGACAAAACATCAACAACATGCATAAAATATCAATTTGCAGCAGCAGATGAGAAAATAAGGAAAATAAGATTTAAATAAGAAGCTTTTGCTCCTCTATTTAAATATTAGATGGTGTTGCAATGATCGATTAATCGATTAGTTGCCAACTGTTATATCAATCTCCAACTATTTTGACTATCGATTAATTCACTTGAGTCATTTTTTAAAGAAGAAAATGTCCAAATTCTCTGGTTCCAGCTTCTCTTCTCTGATTATTTTCTGGTTTCTTTAGTCTTATATAATAGTAAATGATGATCTTTGGGTTGTGGACTGTTGGGTTGTTACACCATTTTATGAACCAAACAGCTAATCAATTAATTGCTTCAATAATCAACAGAATCTATTTTCAGAAGCTGAAGCTTTACTTTAAAGTCACATTCTTTGTTAAAACTCCACTGGGAGCCTTTAAGCATAAAACGAGTGCTATTATTATTTAGAAATATATCAATACAATTATTGATATGATTATAAATATTGATTATTTTATGATTTTGAAAACATCATACACGACCTATCATCTGTAGATTTACATCTGAACATGTGATATATGTCAAATATCCTGTAGAAACAAGCAGAGATCCATGAAAAACCTCAAATCTGATTATTTATGGGGCAGAAAATGACCCATCTTCCATATTTCAGTGTTTCTGGGTGGTTTTCCTCAGTTTATTTAGAGATTAACACCATAGTAACACAGAATGTCCCTTCTTTTGTTCCTTGCAGCTGAAGAGAGGCGAAAACAGACACATTTGTACACATTTGGTGATTGTTTCATGGTTCAGACTTTGGCCAAATTTCACTCTTCTCAGTCACTAATTTCAGTTCTTGTTCTTCCTGTTAAACGTGTTGCTGTCAGTCTGACCTTTAGTCCACAGACTCGAAGTCTCAACGCACAAAGGGCTGGAGTTTTATCTGGAAATGAAGTCTTCAATGGAACATGGTGTTAATTCATTCTGGCAAATGACAGACAGCAGCTGAGCGGTAAATCACTGCCTGGGGATTACACAGACGTGTTTTAGGGTAAAAAATGTTCGGTATTAAAGCTGCAGTTGTTTTGTCATTTAACAAGTCACATTAGATATTTAACTCTCATATTGTGTTGGTTTCATGTTAATTCACCTTATCAGTAAAACTGTAACAATACATATATTATCACCTCTTGTTGTGTTACATCTTTTTTTAAATCAACAAAAATGATTGTTAACATTACAAGTTTGAAACCTCTATTTATGGCCTGTATGTGTCATTGATCTGAATTTATACATCTTGAGATCTCGATTTCTAAAAAACAAAAAAAACAAAAAAAAAATATCAGAAATATACAGAATATCAAAGGGCATTTGTGTGGTGTGAATATGTATGTATGTGTGTGTGTGTGTGTGTGTGTGTGTGTGTGTGTGTGTGTGTGTGTGTGTGTGTGTGTGTGTGTGTGTGTCAATGTACCGGAGTTCAATTTCTTACATTCTGACCAATTCTCATCTCCCCCATTCATTTCTAATGATTAGAGTGTACAAAAGTTAAATAAAACACAAAATTTAATGTAAATTATCACTATTTTATGTGCTGAAATCCTCTTTGTGGACAAAGTTATGGAATCTGAGGTGAATCTGATCAAATTAACCACATTTTTCAGAGACAAAAGCTATGAAATGGTTCAGATTTGAGCAGGAAAACGACATAATTAAACTGCTTGGATGTAATAAAAGCTCAATCCACACATCCACAAATACTGGAGCATGTTTGATGAATTATTTCAAACTTCTATCACTCTTTCGCTGCTGCCATATCCCTGTTTGACACTGAAGTCTCCACTTATTCTCATCCTGAAGCTAAAACCAATTTCTCATGCTTGTAATCCCTGCAAAATACTCACACTACATGTTCAATAATCCCAGGATACAAGAGGAAAAATATCCGCCCTCAGGAGTTTTTTCATCAATCAAATAAAAGTGCAGCTTTTGTGCCTTAAAACAGCCAGAACTCATGGTTCAGGTCGAGCAGGAATGAAACAGAACATGAATGTAATTGTGCAGATTTTTTTTTTTCCTGAGGTCACGCAGAGTAAACTCAGCTCTGACCTGATAAAACCAACTGATTTAAACCCAGGAAATCAGCTAATGAGACTTGTCTCCGAGCTTCTCCCCATGCACAAATCTCAGTGTTCATTTAAGAGAAATAAACCTCCTTCCTGTGGATAAAAAGATCCTGCAAATTATGATGAATATTTCCCACAAGATTCTACAAAAGCTGCAACTCATCTATTTTAATCTAATGAACAACCCCCACAGCACCAGAGGAGCCTCTACTATACACTAATATGATTGGATTTAAATTTTAAAACAAGCTTTGGGTAATATATATATATGTATATATATATATATATATATATATATATATATATATAGTCCCAACATCCCATATGTGTGGTCATGTCCAGCTGGGTCCACAGATTCATTCAGACCAATGAATAATGTGTCATTGCAGTCTGTTTTATATAAAACTGCATGTGTATGTTTAAGTGAAGGGAAAAACTCGGCTGAATATTGTGGATGAAGTGAAAATAAACCAAAAACTCAAATGGGTTCCAGTGTTTTCAGAAGTGAAGGTAAGGTTTTTTTTGTCAAACTCATTTAACTGGACTTAACTACTTGGTTCCACACACACCTTCTAACTGTTTAAAGCATCTTGCACCTGACAATGATTAAACACACTAGAGCTGCAACTAACGACTATTCTGATAGTCGATTAATATATTTATTATTGAAAGAATGAATCAATTAGTTGATTGGTTCATAAAATGGTGTAAAATGTCGATCACTCTTTTCTAAAGCTGAAAAATCAACCTTAAATGTCTTTTTTGTCCAGAAAATAATCAGATTTGTGAAGCTTGAACCAGAGAATTTAGAATTTATGAAAATGACTCGAACCGATTGGATGATTCTTAAAATAGTTGGTGATTAATGTGATAGTCGGCAACTAATCAGTTAATCGATTAATCAACTGAAACAGTAAATGGTTAGGGGCACAGGATTAGTTCTGCAACTGACCACTATTCTACAGTAATCATTGATTAATTTACTATTAGTTATTATCTATTATTGAAACACTGAAAAATGGATCAAACCTATTAATAATAAACAAAATAATTGAGGATTAATGTAATAGTCGATAATCAATTAATTGACTAAATATTTGCCACTGTACACAGCACCAATAAAGGCATCCGATATATACACTTTTTTTTTTTTTTTTTTTGAGAAACACAGCGTTCTTATTTTAACCCTTACTTTCATTATCGAAATAGTTGCAGATCTAGTGATGTAATAGCTGGCAACTAATCAATTAATCGACTAATTAACTAATCGTTGCAGCTCTACACAGCATTGATGAAGGCAAACCAGGAAATAATCAGAAACCAAATAATCAAAAAAATAAAGAAACAAGGAAATATTCAGAGAAGAGAAGCTGGAACCAGAGACATTTTCTTCTTAAAAAAAAATGACTCAAATCGATTAATCTAATTGATTAATCGACTAATCGTTGCAACTCTAACACACATTGTCACCATTTCCTCACTTTTGTCTCAGTTAAATAAAACGTGAAGCGGTAAATGTTCTATATCATGTTCCGCATGAGTAGAAAATGAAGCTCAGGCAGCTGGAATGGAAGCGGTTTCCTACCATTTAATTATCATGTCAGGTTGATGCCAATTTCTTTGTCATTTCTGTGTCGTGTGATATTTCAGCTCAAATGTTATTTGCATTTGAAGAAGCTGAAGAAACTGAGAAGGACCGGAAGCATCTTAGAAAACACTCATATTTTTTATTTACAAGCTTCCATTCCTTATTGTGGAATATTTGTCTTTATTTCCACATAAACAGCAACAGGAGTTTTCCATGCTGCGGCTCATTAAATTATATTAAATTATATCATGGATGTAATACGTTATTGATCATCCGGCCAAACACTAATCATTTCTTTTCAGCCCAAAGCAATTTATGAGCGCAAAAGCATCATCAATAAGTCATTAAAATGTTCCAATTAATATGGAGAGCAGCCATTTAGTAAATTCATATGATGCTTTTTTTCCCAGTTCATGGTCTAACCTGAGTTTAACCTGAGTGAATCAATAAAATCAGTTTTTCTGTTCTCCTGCGACTTATTGACGATCACTTCAACTGAACGAGAAACGATAGATTATTAGATGAACTCGAGCACCTCGTGTCAGTCGAAGAAGTAGTTCAGTATTAGCAGTAGTTTCTGATTTTTCCTCCAGAGTGAGACATCACTCAAAGCTCCTCAGAAGAGCAGGAAATAACCAAAGCTGTGATTTTATGATAAGTTTATTCTTTTAAGATTCATTATCTTAACGATAACATGAAATATGTTGGATTTTCAATTAAGACGAATGTTTAATATATATTTTATAAAATAATTATTTTATTATATTATTTTAATTAATATTGAAATGTTTTGATCTATATGATGCCAGTAAAGGTACAAATATAATTGGATTAATCATAGGTGCCAAATATTTAATAATAATAACAACCTTTAAATAATGTTCTCAATTATCCATAGATGTGTGTGTGTGATTACACGTGTGTTAAGTTTCCTTTTTCACTTCATTTTCAGTATTTTATAGATTTTTTCTGCACAAATTAGCATTAATTTAATGTTTAAATATCTTTATTTATATAAAGGAAAACATTAAATCCAGGCACCAGGTGACAAATTATGATATTAATTATACTAATATAATTCAAATGCTTCTATAAATATTTCCTGTAAACCTTCCTCATATAATATAATTCTGTTGATCATCAACTGACTATAAATATGCATAAGAATATGAAATGACACCATCAACAGAAAGAATATTTAGAATGTCTTGTACAAGAGCATCTTATTTGCTAGAATAAAAGGATTAAACTGACATTCCTGAGGTACTGATTTAATTTCAGTGTTTTTAGAGATCCTGCATTAAAGGGTTTAACATTTCTTCTAATTTGTTTTCATCTAGAACATATGACACAGATCTGAGTTTTAGATTTCAACTATGTTACTGAAACTGGCTGAAAACACGTGTTTTCCCTTTAAAAGCAGCAACTTTACATAAGATCAGTGAGAAAACTAAACACCACTTCTAAAATTAAAATCTAAACATGTTACCCAGTGGCTCACAACTAGAAATATATTATCAGAGCACCTCCTTTAACCTTCTATCTCCTATTAATTATCCTCTGGGATAATTAATAATAATAATTACTTTCCCAAACAACAGATTTAGTGTTTCAGCTCATAAATCATATTCATATTTAAGGGAAAAAAAGGCCAAACTCTCTATATAAGTAATGGCCAAGTGTTACAATTCAGTTTTTGTGTTTCTTTGCACTGAAAAAGCGTTTTGTTGAAATTACCTAATTTTATTATGTCAAGTGGATGCATGAAATTCATTGACAGGCTTAACAGCAGGAAGTATGTTGGGGGAGCAGGGTAACCATAGCAACACTTAAGTGTGATTCAATAACATTAAAATCTATTAAATAAACCAGAGAAAAATATGTAGCATTACAAGAGGTCAGAATCAATTTTTTCAGTGTGTGGGGACATATTCAGGTGTCTTAAATATTAAAGGGGACATTTAACCTCCTAATATTCCTCTAAAAGTTTATCTAAGAGACATTTAATTTTATTTTTTATTTTTTTTAAATAGCCTGCTGAGAAAGTCTTAAAGTTGACAGCAACTATTATAGCCTGACACGAGCAGATTACATGATCCTGGTGAGCTGGGATCAAAGTGTGGTCAGATAGAGATCAAGTGTTCAGCCTCCTATAGATAATCAGCAGAGAAAGTGACTGGAACAGAGAGATTAGAGTCTGGGAGGGTTTCAGCTGAAATACGAGTCTTATCGGCCACATCTCACTAATGTTTCCCTACAGGAGGAACTACCTCCAACCTGAGTCATGATCACAGATTCTGACTCAGCCGACCCGCTCCAGCAGGATGACTAAACCTTTAAATTTCATTATTTATGGTGGATTTGACCTCTTCCATCATTTTAACATCATCCTATGGTTCTGGATGTCATTCTGAAAGAAAGATTATAGAAATATAAGCTACTCACTGCCTTCTTCCACCAAAGATATGAAGATATTTTCTGTAAATGGAGACAAACTAAATATTTGGCCACAGCTGTGCATTAACAACTCATTGATTAGTTGTCTATTATATAATCTCCAACTATTTTGATAATAAATTAATCAATGTGAGTCATTTTTACGAATAAAATGTCCAAATTCTCTGTTTCCAATGATTATTCTGTCTCTGATTATTTTCTGGTTTGCCTATATTTGTGCTGTGAATCAATTAGTTGATTAATCAATTAGTTGATTAATCAATTAGTTGATTAATCAATTAGTTGCCATCTATGACATGTTCAAAAAAGAGCCTTGTGTTCCTAAAAAAAAAAAAAAAGAGAAGAAGCTGGTTCCAGCTTCTCTTCTCTGATTATTTTATAGTTTCTTTAGTCTCTATAATAATAAACTGATGATCTTTGGGTTGTGAACTGTTGGTCTGGACAAAAAAATACATTTTAGGTTGAATCTTCAGCTTTGGGAAACACTGATTGACATTTTACACCATTTTATGAATGAAACAATTAAACGATTAATCAAATAATCATTTCAGTAATCAATCAATTATTCAATTAATCAGAATAGTCATCAGTTATAGCTCTAATCTTGTGCTCTGAACCATTACTGTTCACCGACTGTTTTTATTACTTACTAGAGTTGTGATGAATAGTCGATTAATCAATTAATCATTTAGTTGCCAACTATTACATTAATCACCATCTATTTTATTAAGAAAATATCCAAATTCTTTGATTCCAGCTTCACAAATCTGATTATTTTCTGGACAAAAAAGACATTTTCGGTTGAATCTTTAGTTTTTGGAAACACTGATCCACATTTTACACCATTTTATGAACCAAACAATCAATCGATTAATTATTTCAATACGCGATAGATTAAAGTAGTCGTTAGTTGCAGTAATGAAAAACCTTTTTACTGGAACCATGAATCTGTTCTTGCTTGAATTTGTCATTGATTTGCACTAATATCTGTCTTTTTTTCTGTTTTGTCCACATCTCTAATATCAGTGGAAATAATCTATGACTTCATTGTGTTTCATGCTTATTGTTTTTCTTTTACTTGCATCTCTCATATTTTCACATTTTTCATGCATCGTCAAATCAAATCAAACTGTCTGATAACATCTACTCTGTTACATCTACAGTGAAACAGATTTATTTTCTCTTTCCAGGCGAGAAAATTCACACTGAGACGAAACACTTCTGACCAACAGCTGAACTTTTCTGAAAAAAGCAGCAAAGACGACAAAAGACACAGATTTATTTGCAGCTCTGCTTTTGTAAAGTTTTGAAGTGCGAGCTCAGAGAAAGAAGCTGTGGTTAAATCCTGCCGAGACACCGGCTGAGGCTTAAATTGGTTGATATTCAGTGGAGTTCAAGTGCCTGAAGTTATTTAAATCTCATCCATCCAGATAATTTTATAGCAGAGAAACCCCAGCGTTGCGTGAATCATTGTTTAGTCAATTATAAAATGCAAATAAATCTAATCTTCCGGGTTTGGATTGTGCAACAAACCTGAATAACTGCAGCAGAGCGGAGGAAGGGGGGGTCTACAGTTTTAGGGAGTCTCGTTGGAACGGTGTATGTGTGTGTGTGTGTGTGTGGGTGTGTGTATGTGTTTTGCTACACGTCTGAGGTCCAAGTATTGAGAAACGACCTTTTCTGTGGGGACATTTTTGGCTGTGAGGACATTTTGGGTGGTCCTCACAAAAATAATGCTGCAATTGACTCCTGTGTGTGTATATGTGTCTGTGTGTGTGTGTGTGTAGCTGTGTGTGTGTGTGTGTGTCTGTGTGTGTGTGTGTGTGTGTGTGTGTGTGTGTGTGTGTGTGTGTGTGTGTGAGATAAGAGCCGTGTTAAAAGGTGGCAGCCATTCACTCCCACTTTGACAGAGGGAAATCACACACACACACACACACACACACACACACACACACACACACACACACACACACACACACACACACACACACACACACACACACACACACACACACACACACACACACACAGAGGAACAGAAAAGACACTGACGTACACTAAACAAACACAAACATTCCACAGCTGCAGCAGCTGATATCCACGCTACACACTCCACAGAATATGAATCTTTTAAAAGAAAAAAAACGGGCAAAGTAAAGTGAGACTTCACAGCCCATTTACACGTCCTCCACTGATTAAACTTATCGCCATCCAATATTCTTTGGTGAGAAAATGCAAATGAGATATCAAATGTGACTAAAAAGGCATCGTGATACTCGTTTAGAGAAAACGAAGAGAAAATTTAGTGGTGAGAAGACAAATTACTGAATAGATGTTTGCTATTAGACACCATTATTCTAACCTTGGTCCAAACTATTCAGATATTGTTGTTTCGGGATTTTTGTGGAGTTGTAGAGCAAAACAACTGGACTCCTTAGATGGTTTGAAGAGGCTTCTTCAGTTATTTAGAGCAGGTAAACTCAGGTATTTAACTTTCTTCTTGTGCTAATTTGCTGTTTCCATCCATTATGTTAACAGGTCGATTTTGACCCATGTCTTAAATCAGCTGTAAAATCCACTTAAAACCATTATCTATCAACCAATTAGTTTCTCATCTCTTGGTTACCTTGTTAGTCTTCCTTAACTAAATGAAAATATTGGTTTTAATATTTTTGTCATTTTATTATCGTTAGTTTACACCCGATTTCAATTTAATTTTTTTTTTTTCAATGAAGTTTCTAATCAGAAATACACTCTATACATTGCTAATGTGGTAAATGACTATTCTAGCTGCAAATGTCTGGTTTTTGGTGTAATATCTACATAGGTGTATAGAGGCCCATTTCCAGCAACTATCACTCCAGTGTTCTAATGGAACAATGTGTTTGCTCATTGCATCAGAAGGATAATGGATGATTAGAAAACCCTTGATGCTAACATGTTAGCACAGCTGAAAACAGTTTAGCTGGTTAGAGAAGCTAGAAAACTGCCCTTCCTTTGACAAAAGTTTGAAGAAAAAAATATTATTTCAAATACAAATCATCATTTCTAACCTCGTCAATGTCTTGACTATATTTTCTATTAATTTTACAACTCATGGTGGTAAATAAAAGTGTGACTTTTCAAGGAAAACACTAAATTATCTGGGTTACCTCAGACATTTGAACAGACCACCATAAGATCCTGCTGATCAGTTAGTTTAAGGGTGTTTAGATAAGAGCAGAGTGTGACCTTTGACCTGAGAATAACCCACAACATCACTCTAACAAGATCTACATCTCACATCCTACAGGAGAGGAGTAGACAATAATATATATAACTATAATACACTCACAAATAAATAAATAAATACAAAATAAGCGCAAATCAGAGCTTGTTTGAGTATTTTCTGCTATTGTCAAGATCTCTATAATTATATTCAAGCAAGAGATAAACTACTTTACAACTGGAAGTAGAATAGAAGAGGTTTTATACTTAACACTTGTTTAAAAGTGAAAAAACCGAGACAGTTAATCCTTGAAGAAGTCATTGAATTTCTATTAGTTTGGTGCTTTCAGTAAAACAGTAAGTGTCCTTACACTGGAAAAAATATCTAAAATATCTAAAATACCTAGTCCAATATTGAGTAGAATTATCTTATTCCATTAGTAGATAGTTTAGTTTATTTGAAGTTTGTTATTGATTTGGGTCGGTTTGGTCTTGCTTTAAGAAAACTATACCATTTTCTTAAATAATAAAAAGAGATTAAGATTAAATTTACTAAAATCATGAAGAAAAAAACTATTTTGTCAACCATTTCAGAAAGTTATATTTATTTATTATATATTTTCTTGTCATTTTGAGGATTATGGTTTAAAGACAATGAAAAAACAACATTTTCCACAAAATTCTAAGTATTTGAGCTGAATTTAGTCTCTGGTTCTTTCACTAAAACTATGAAATATTACTTGTTTATTCTGTAGTGTTGCTGAACACAAGCCATTTAGAAATGGCTCCTGTTGTGATGTCACAACAGGACTGGAAGTTATTAGTAGCTGCCTCCTTATTCCAGAGTCTTTGTACTTGATTTTTTGTTTTTTGACATTTACGACAGCCAATTACAACATAGAGTGTTATAGATTGTTTTGTGTATTGTTGTAAATGTAAAATGATTAACTTGTGTGAATTTTTTGGTAGATTTTAGTTAAACTATCGTCTGTCTTATTGTTTCTTTTCTGTTTAAGTATATATTAATAATGGTTCTGTTCTGATATCTCTGTATACTTGTGAAGTATTAATTTAAAAAAAAAAAAACAGGGATTTTCAGAGTGAGTGTGTGAGAAGGCGACTGTATTGCTACTACATGTCTAACTAGCTGCTTTTGGACCACAAAAGCTGCAATTTTCTATAAATAGACCACAAAAAATTCAATATTAAACTGGAAAAATGGCAAAATAGGACCCTTTAAATGTTGAAATATGAAAATGTGTTGCTTCTCTCCTCGGGGAAAAGGTGTGATGTGTATTTCCTCAGATGAACTTGAGTTTTTGGCGTAGGTGACTCCATTCCTTCCTGCCCTTGAGTCAGGATTAGTGCATAACAGGATCTCAGTTATCAAAGCTTCCTTCTGTTCCTCTTATTATACGAGTTAAATTATCAACATTTACAGGAACCGTTTCCAAAAAAACTGTTGCACATGTCTGCAGGGAATGAGAGAACAGGTCGAGATGATTCCTGACGAATATAAATCAACTGGAATGGTGTTAAATTAAGGGTGAAATGTTGTTTTAGACACTCGGCTCTGTCATTTCTGTCAAATTAACTGTGATCAGACTCAATCTGTTTTTTTTAAAGTCATATATGAAGCAATAACGAGACTCAGGCTGCAACTAACGTCATTTTCCTGATCGATTAACCGATCAATGATTCTTTTTGTTTGACTGGATGATCGTTTAGTCGATAAAATGTCAGAAAATGATTGAAAATGCACAGAAACATATCCCAATAATCCACAATTAAACCTTCAAGTTGCTGCATAATGTTACTTTTCATTTCCCTCATCGATTAACTAATCAATGATTCTTTTTGTTTGACTGAACATTTTTGTCGATAGAATGTCAGAAGATGATGAAAATGCACAGAAACATGTTCCTATTATCAAAATTAAAAGCTTTAACCTGCTTGGTTTGTTTGACTAATACAACGCTGAAAAATATTCAATTTACAGTGATATAAAACATAAAAAGCAGCAAATCCTTGACATTTTTGCTTGAAAGAAACCTTAAACAAGGAGAAATAATCATGAATCCATTTTCTGACTTTTAGATTCAAGCTGCAGAATGTTCCCTTTCCATTTTAATTTCCATCTGGATTCTAAGATTAAGTGGATCTTTTATTGTCTTGATTTATTTTGTTAAAGCTTTAATAATCAAGGTTGAAAAAAATCACTCTTGAAGAGAAAAACTTTTCAACATTCATCAAAGTTTTGCTTCTTTCCTTGTTAAAATGTAAGAAAAACACAGATTAAAGTTGTATTAGGACATAATAAATGTGATTTTTTATGCAGATGCATGAAAACAGATGGAAATTAGATTCACAATCACATCATTTATATCTAAAAATGTCAGAAAATGTTCCAATAGTCCAAATTAATATCTTCAAGATGCTTATTTTGTTTGATCAACACTCAAAAATGTTCTATTATATGTTCTATACAGTGATATCAAACAAAAAACAGCAAATATGATGATATTTGAGATGTTTAAACCAGCAAATGTGATATTTTTGCTTGAGAAAACCCTTAAATGATTCCTATATAACGATCAATGATATTTAGTTTGACTGAATGATCATTTGCTGCATAAAATGTTGGAAAATGATAATGAAAATGCACAGAAACATGTTCACATAATCAAAATTAAAATCTTTAAGATGCTTATTTTGTTTGACTAACAAAACAGTGAAAAATCCTCATATTTGAGAAGCTTAAACAACAATTTTCCTTGAGAAAAAACCCTAAACAAGAACAACAGTGATGTAAAAAAAGCAGCAAATCCATGAAATGTTTGCTTGAGAAAAACCTTAGAATATAAATGCAATTAAAAAACAGGTTAAAGTTGCACTAGGACATAATAAATATGATTTTTTAAAGCAACAGATGCATATTAAATTCAACCAGGAAAGTAACAATAAGTGAATTCCTTCACATTTTGTCGCTGTGACAAACTTTATCTGCCTAAACCGAATCAGAATCCAGCCCTGGGGCGTGTTGTAGAATCCTGTTTGACCTCCCGTCTGCTCAATAATCAGAGAGCAGATAAGAGGAGTCTGGCTCTGCTGAAACATCACTAACGGAAGCCGTTAGACGGAGAAACAACATCGACACGCCACAGACGGATCGAAGCCGCGAGTCACTACGTCTCTAAGAGGAATCGCTGCCATTGTCTGAGGCCTGAAAACATGGAGTTCATGCATGATAAAACCATGATGAAATCTGGAGGGAAGAGGTCGAAGCTGCAGGAACAACACGTTCTGCGGAGGAAGGTGCAGCCTGACCTCTAGGATGCAGCAGATTTATCTTTTCTGATGGTGTTTCCATCAGCTTTTTTTATGTTTTGTGCCCACAGCAGCGATTGACGTGTTTCTTTTTGTCGTTTAATTAGCAGCGTGACGTCAAGTTTCTGTCCAACGTGTTGAGTTAAAAAAAAATCTGATTTTACAGAGGAAGGGAGACGCGTTTTAAGTCAATCAAACTAAACACGTGGGTAAAAAGATTAGACACATTACTTAAGTCAAAGTAAAAATAAGAAAATAATAAATAATTACAAAAAATACTTGACAACAAGTAAAAGTTTTAAATTAGAAAGGCTTCTTAGGTGAGTACTGATTGTAATAAAGGTTTATTATTATAGTCTGTTAGTTGTTTTTATCAAAAAATTGCATTTTAACAATGAAGAGCCAATTTGAGATAATAAAAAGTATAAAGGTGCTGCATCTGTATATTTGGTCAAAAAATAAAAAATAAAAAGGAACAAGAAAATGTAATAAAATATAAATGTAGATTAATGAAAAGTAACTAAACTGCCAGATAGAGCTGCAACTAAAAACTATTTTGATAGTTGTTTATTCTATTGATTAATATGATTAATCGATTAGTTGTTTGACCAAACATGAACATTTTAGCGATTTCATGAACTTTAATGTTTTGTGTAAACTATGTTGAAATTTGTTGTAGAACTGCAATCAACGCCTATTTTGATAGTGTATTAATCTATTGACTATTGAAACGATTAATCAATTAAGTAGATCAGTGTTTACCAAAGCTGAATCGTTGGAGCTCTAGTACATAATGAAAACTCCAAACAGTAAATGCTTAAGGGCACAAGATTAGACTTGCAACAAACAACTATTCTTGATTATCGATTAGTTATTTGGTTCATTAAATGGTGTAAAGTGTAGATCAGTGTTTCCTCAAAGCTGAAGATTCAACCTAAAATGTCTTTTTTTTGTCCAGACCAACAGTCCACAACCCACTAACTAATCCATTAATCATTGCAGCTCTATTAAAATGCAATAGAAAGCTAGTTAAACAAATCCTTTAAAAATAGAAAAGGGCAAAGAACTTGTGAGGTTTAAAAGTCACATCGGTTCAAAGATCAAGGATTTTTGAACCGATAAAACGAGCGGATGTGGTTTCTACATATTTGCTCTTTCTGATCCAGTTAATCATTTTTTATGAAGAAACATTTGTCACTTCCTGTGATAAAATAATCACAACAACTAACATGGCTCAACGTTGCAGCTCCAGCATCAAACTGCTGCTGGTTCTGGGATTGTTTGTCCATCGCTGTGTTCTTTTTTTTTTCTGGCTGGAATCCACCAGAGGATGTTATAGAAGTGAACACCTATCCTGTGCATAGCCCGGCTTCCTCCCATTTATCCCACACCACGCTGTACATTTATATAACAAAAAAAAAACCCTCCTCAGGAATTTCACTTTCTACTCAGCACTTCTTAGAGTCTGTTAAAATCCAAAAAAAAATCTCTGCATGTGGTGAAAAACAGGTGAAAATGTCTTGTTTTTGGTACAATTAGTCCAATATAGCTATTTCTTGATTTTAGTCAATTTAAAAAATAATAAAATAAGCTAAATTATCTGGCAATGGAATACTCAATATTGGACTAATTGTACTAATGTTTAGCTTTTTTCCCCCATTCTAAGGACACTTGCTGTTTAACTGAAAGCTCCAAACCAATAGAAATTGATTGACTTCTTCAAGGATTAAGTGTCTCGATTTATTCACTTTTACAAAAGCGTTAAAACGTTTCTACTCTAGGTTATAAAGTAGATAAGATAAGAAATAAGATAATTCTACTTAATATTAGACTAATTATACCAAAAATAGATATTTTCACCTGGTAAGATTTCGTTTTTTGCAGTGAAACATTAAATAAAGTGTTTTTATCTGTAGTAAAACACATTGTTACTGTTACAGCATCAATATATATCATCAATATCTACATTATCAATACAATAAGAATCAGTAGCAGGGCTGCAAATAACCATTATTTTGATATTTAATTTAGATTTGAGGTGTTTGTGTGATTATTTAATTGGCTCCTTTATAATCTCCTTTTTAAACATCTTACAGAATATATTCTTCATGTTCTGGAATGATCCTCAGTGTGATTTCTATGATTTTATGGGCAAATAATTGACCTTTGAACTCTTATCTTAATAATCATTGTATAATTTATCTTATTTAATTTTTTTTTCTTGATTTGTGTCAGTTTTGTCTTGTTGTCAGTATTTTATAACACCTTTTTTATAACACCACTATATTTGATCTATTACAGCAACATAAATTGATTCTGACTCTTCTGTAGTCACCTCACATGTTGTAGATTTCTTTTAATTCCAGGTTTAAGTCCAATAACCTTTGTGGTTGTAGAGATATTAAAGATTTATTATCATTTATAGCAGGAAAACCGATAAATAAACCTGAAGCTTATTTGTGCTGTTTAAACCTGTTCCACTGAGCTTCTGTAAATAAACAGACACGATTATTCCAGTGTAGAAACCCTGACTCCTTCCCATTAGATTCAGACTTCAGAATTCAGACTTATCTGATTGTTATACTTGACATCCTGGTCTTTAATGCAGGTCGAGCCTCTTTTCTCCAGTCAAGTAGAAGTTGAGTCGATCTTTTCAGCACAGATTAACGGGGACTAATGGAAACACCCTAGACTCATATCAGAGTCTCATATCAGCATGGAGGCAGCAGACTTTAAACCAATAAACAGCAGCTATTGTTGGAATTTAAACTCCAGCAGGGAGAGATGGAAGATACACACCATCAGTTTATTCTGAAACACGTTTCCCAGTCATTATTACAGATCTGTTTCCTTTTCTTTGTAGAAATTTCCATCATTTTCCACCTGAATCTGCATAAATCTGTGACTGGTGGAAAGTAACCAAGTACATTTACTCAAGTACTGTTCTTTACTTGAATATTTACATGTGATTCTACTTTATACTTTAATAAATCATCTCAGAGGAGGAAATATTGTACTAATTCTACTCTACTACGATTATCTGGCAGTAAAGCTGCAACGATTAGTTGATTAATCGATTTACAACTGGCCTACATGGGGGACCCTGTTCCAGGAACCTAGTCTTGTGTTGCTGTTTTTACACTTTATTTTCTGCTTTATTTTTAAAAAGAATAAATGTTGTCTATCAGTATTTAAATTCTAAATTATTACATTAATCTCCAACTATTTTGATAATTGATTAATCAATTTGAGTCATTTTTAAGAAGAAAATGTTCACATTCTCTGGTTCCAGCTTCTCTTCTCTGATTATTTTATGGTTTCTTCAGTCTTCTATTATAGTAAACCAACCAAAAAAGACATTTTTGGTTGAATTTTCAGCTTTGGGAAACAGGGAACAACATTTTACACCATTTTATGAACCAAACAACTAATCGATTAATTGCTTCAATAATCAATAGAGTAGATTAATTGACTAATCAAACATTAGTTGTTTGGTTCCTAAAATGGTGTAAAATGTGGATCAGTGTTTCCCAAAGCTATAGATTCAACCTAAAATATATTTAGTTTGTTTTCTATTAACATTCAGAATTTGACAACTAATCGATTATTCAACTAATCGTTGCAGCTATAAAATGTCTTTTTGTCCAAACCAACAGTCCACAACCCAAAGATCATCAGTTTATTATTATAGAAGACTAAAGAAACCAGAAAATCTTCAGAGAAGAGAAGCTGGAACCAGAGAATTTGGACATTTTCTTCTTAAAAGTGACTCAAATCAATTAATCGGCTATCAAACTAATTCATAACTAATGTAATAGTCGGCAACTAATTGAATAATCGACTAATAATTGCAGCTCTATTGTGTTGAGATGTTCCATAGCTGGTTTATTTATTATGTGGCCTGGATGTGTCTAAGTAAAAACCCTAATTCTACAAATAAATAATTCACTGAGATGCTGCTGTCGCTGCAGTTTACTCTGCCGTGTGTGGTCTAGAGTGGAAAAAATGATGTTTGGAAGCTCTGGGCGTTTATCGGACGCGTCTTTGGCTGAATGGAGGCGATTGTATTGTTTTATTCTTTAGGAGCTGGTTTGATTCGGTGAAGCTGTTCTGTTCTGGATGTTGTGGTTGGACGAGGAATCAGAGGTTACGTTATTCCTGGCCTTCAAACGTTCGGCTGCGGTTTACGGTGTTTTTTCAGGAGGTTCAACGAGTCTGAGTTTATCTCATCAATGTGGAGCCAATTTGAGATAACAGTAAAAAATAATGCATCTGAATATTTGGTACTTTTCAAACAAAATGCATGTTTTAAAAAGGATTGAGGCAATTTAACAACATATAAAAGTAGATTAATTTGGTATAAACTGTTAATATCAGTGTGAGATAGAGCTGCAACTAACAACTACTTTGATAGTTGATTAATCTATTGATTATTTATATATAATAATGGATTAATTGATCAAATATACAACTTTTAATGCACTTTAAGGTGATTTCATTAAGTCTGAAGTGTCTTAATTGTCTTAAATTGTGATTTATTGATTTGTTTGTGAACTATGTGAATTATGTTGTAAACCGGCAACTAACGACAACTTTGATAATGTATTAATCTATTGATTAATGAAACGATTAATCAATACATTTTTGGTTTCATAAAATGTTGTAAAATGTAGATTCAGCTTTACAAAAGCTGAATCGTTGGAGCTCTAGTAATGAAAACTTGCAGTAAATAAATAAGAGGACAAGATTAGACTTGCAACAAACAACTATTCTGATTAATCTATTGATTAAATGATATATTGATCAGTTGTTTGCTTCATAAAATGGTGTCAAATGTAGATTACGGTTTCCCAAAAGATGAAGATTCAACCTAAAATTATAGAAGACTAAATAAACCAGAAATTAATCAGAGAAAAGACGCTGGAACCAGAGAATTTGGACATTTTCTTCTTAAAAATGACTCAAATCGATATCAGGAGGGGACGAGGATTCAGAGGTAATGTTATTCTTGGCCTTTTCAGTGTTCATTGTGCTGCGGTTTATGATGTTTTTTCAGGAGGTTGAATGAGTCCGTTGTGTTTCTCTGCAGCGTCGACACTATTCTAAAGAACTTTTTAAATGGGATTTGTTAATGGTTAACACCACTTGTGAATCTAAAACACTTCCAAAGAACAGGTGAAGAATTCTTCTGATGAGTTTTGTTAAATGACTTCAGCTGCTTCAATCATTCATTCAATAAGGCACAAAAACAGCAAATAAAACCAGAAATGAACATATTTGCTGCATTCATAACCCAAAGATCATCAGTTTACTATCATAAAAGACTAAAGAAACCAGAAAATAATCAGAGAAGAGAAGCTGGAACCAGAGAATTTGGATATTTTCTTCTTAAAAATGACTCAAATCAATGAATTGATTCTTTTTGCCTTTGTCTCGTTCTCTGTCTGTCTTCTTCATGTTCTCAGGAGGAAGAAGCAGGAAGTCGATGACTATTAATTTTTTTGCTTAAAACATAAAAAGTTGTCAGAAAAAAAAGCTGCATGAGTAACATTTCAGTTTTTTATTTTAAGAATAAAAAGACAGTCATAGGCTTAAAGGCTCATAGGCGTAAATGGGTTAATTCCATTTTTTAAGTTGCATTTATGTATTAAATCAAATGGCGTCAACAGATCCCCTGAGTTATTTTTTATAGTGGAGGCTTTTATTTTAATAGGACGATGACATTCATATCAACCAAATCCTTGTTATGTCACGTCTGGTCACAGATGTTGTAAAGATTTAAGGGTTTTGATGCTCGCCTCATTAATTCTGCAGGAATCTCTGGTCACAAGTGAGAGTTTCTGCTTCAGCTTTAACAGTTAATAACAAAGAATAGGGAATGAAGTCGCCTTTTAAAAAGAAGGTGTTGCATCCTGGCATTTCCCCTAAAGATCAAATAAAGACCTTTGAATGGATGAATGATGAATTATTACACAGAGACGTCCACTTCAACCTGGAATCTTTGAAACCGGCGTGACAGAAGCTCTTTTTTTTTAACGGAGAGAGTCTGATAGAGAGTTTCAGGGTTTGTGATCTTTCTTCTAATCATTAGTGAGTGTGGAGCAGTGCTGATTACAGAGGTTTCCTTTACTTTAAAACTAATTACCCCCCTCGCTCCACGTCCGCCTCCTCTTGTTATGTGGCCTTTTCATTAATGAGAAGAAGCGGTCATGGACAACAATTACCTGTTAGCTGTGAGCTGGGTAATTACAGCAGGTGTTGTTTAGCCGACCGGTTTACAATAAAAAGATCACACAGCAGCTGATGTCAAAACACGTTTCTGGTTTTAGATGATTAAAACTCTATATTTAAAAAGTGTTGGGAATGTATTTATATTTATTATATATTACTCAACCAATCAGAATAATCTCTGATCCATCAAGCTGGTTCTGTATTTGAAAAGTTGCATAAATGTGCTTCTTCTGCTTATTTCCCTGTTTTTTTGTTTCCTGAAGTTATAAGTTTTACAATCAGCAGCGATTTTAGACACTAAAATAATACTTGGTGATATCTACAGTATCAGAACTGCAATGATTACCTACCAACTATCACATGAATCACCAACTATCTTTATTATTTACATTTTACACATTTTATGAGCAAAACAACTAATCGATTAATCATTTAAATAATCAATAGGTTAATTGAGGATCAGAATAGCTGTTAGTTTTAGCCCAGTGTTCTGTTTACCTACTGTTTGGAGGTTTATTATTTACTACAACTATTAATCAGGTACTTACCAACTATCACATTAATCACCAACTATTTTGATAATCGATTCATCAATTTGAGTCTTTTTTTAAGAAGAAAATGTCCAAATTCTCTGGTTCCAGCTTCTCTTCCCTGATTATTTTCTGGTTTCTTTATTCTTCTATAATAGTAAACTAAACTTATTATTACTTACATTTATTTGACTTATATTGTAGGGCTGCAACTACCAACTGTTGTTATAGTTGATTAATCAATCAGTTAATGAAACGATTAGTTGTTTGGTTCATTAAATGGTGTAAAATGTCAACGATTCAACCTAAAATGTGAATCTAAAATTAAATCTTCAGCTTTGGGAAACAGTGATCGACATTTTAAACCATTTTATGAACCAAACAACAAATGGTTTGGATAATTGATAGATAAATCAATTATCAATCAATCTATAAAAGTTACTTGCAGCCCTACAACACAATTCAAAGTACTTTACAAACAACATTAAATATAGACCAAGAGATAAAGACAGTTACATTTTAAAAGAAAAACATCAAAGAATTAGAACTATTTTGATAACTGATCGGTTATCGAAATGATTAATTGATTATTTGTTTGGTTCATGAACCTTACTGTAAAATGAACAACCTAAAATGTCTTTTTTTTTGTCCAGACCAACAGTCCACAACCCAAAGATCATCAGTTTATTATTATAGAAGAATAAAGAAACCAGGAAATAATCAGGGAAGAGAAGCTGGAACCAGAGAATTCAAACATTTTCTTCTTAAAAATTACTCAAATTGATTAATCGATTATCAAAATAGTTGGTGATTAATGTAGTAGTGGGCAACTTATTGATTAATAGTTGTAGGGGGCTAAAACTAACAACTATTCTGATACTCAATTAACCTATTGATTATTTAAATGATTAATCGATTAGTTATTTGGTTCATAAAATGGTGTTTTTTTTGATTAATCATTTCAATAATCAATCAATTATCAGAACAGTCGTTAGTTGCAGCTACAGTATATTTTATTTCCTGCTTCACAGCTGATTCACAGCTAATAAAATGTTGAGCGGACTTTCATTTGATATTTGAGTTGGATCAGATCTTTTAAAACTGAAAAGGTGAATATTTATGACTCAGTAAAATAAACCTGAGAAACACGGATGTCTTAAATGTTTATGATAAAGATTTTTACACAGCTCTGAAATACGAAGCTTTGTTCCTTTCATCTGTAAAACAGCACTTCATGCACGTAAATTACACAACAGATCACACACACTTTGAAGATTATATATAAATATAAAGCATATTAAATGTCCTGGGTGACATTTAAACAGCAACTAATATATGTAGTTATAAACTGGACAAGAGAAAGGAAACTGAATTAAACTTTTTTTTTTTTTCTCTTCAGCTTTTATGACGCTCTCTACACCTTAAAGGGCTCAAACTGCTGCGTCTCAATAACTTTAGACTGAAAACATCAAGTCCAGCCAGGACCTGGTCTGACGTGGTCCTCCACAGAGACAAATCCAACAAAAACCCAATCAGAGACCAGTCCTCCAGCTGGACCGCAGCCACGAACCACTGACTCTGAACCGTGTTGTAATGACAGTAGAAACTCCACAGCTGAGCCAGAAACTGTTCTGATCAGAAGGAAACAGGTAGAAATGAAGACTTGAAGAGTCACAGATGCTGCTGATATGAGGATTATTATCTATGATCCCATTTAATCCTAAGAACCGCTAAGTCTATGACTGTCATTTTATACTTTTATACGTTTTTTCAAAGTGTTCTTGCATATAATTATATCAGTTGAGTCACTAAAAATCATGTTATGTATGTAATTTTCTCCCATTTTGTACTATTTTCTTTGCAGAAAACAGCATTTTAATGGCTGTTATAGTTGCCGTTTTCCCAAAGATACCCATAAACAAAAACTATGTACAAAATCCTTTTTTGGGGAGATTATTCTAGAGACTTGAATTATTAAATATATATCTACATATCAGGGTTGCAAATCATAATAATCTAAATCTGGGAGGGTTTTTCTTGTTCTTAGGAGGAAGTGGCAGGAAGTTGATGACGTCATGTGACAGAAAGCAGTTGAAACTTTTTTTTTTTTGCTTAAAACATAAAAAGTATGTATGTAAGTATAAAATGATAGTTACAAACTTAAAGGCTTCAATGGGTTAACAAAGAAAAACTGTCTTTTCACTGGAAAATTTGTCAATTTTGCCTTTTTCGTGACGAGGTTGAGGTTTTCTATAAATTCTGTCAACAGCAGAGCTGCAACGATTAGTTAGTTAATCAATAAATAGTCAACTTTTCGATTATTTAACCGATTTAAGTCATTTTTTAAAATAGTAAATGTTCAAATTCTCTGGTTCCAGCTTCTCTTCTCTGGTTATTTTCTGATTTCTTTATTCTTCTATTAAACTGATGATCTTGTATCTTGGGAAACAGAGATTGACATTTTATGTGATTTTAACTGATCAAAGTATTCTTTATATTGTGTTCATACATGTGCAGATTTGTTCTTTTCGTTTAGTCTGATCAACAAAGTAAAAGCCCATATTTTTGTTCCTGTAATAAAGGAAAAATATTCCTCTAAAATAATTTCAAATCATTGTAGATTTACAGCTTTTCTAAACACCAAGATGAAACGATTCTAGTCTCATAAATTGCTTCTAATTCTCCGGATCCTGAGGCTCTTTCCTTCAGCGACTCCTGCTCATTATTCAGTTCCAGAGTGTTTATACGACGTTTCACAGTTCTCTCTGTGTTTAGACTGCGTCTGCACCCACAATGGAAATAATCCTCAGCACTGAGAAACAATCACATTCACTCACAGCTAAATATTGGATCTCGAATCATTAAGATTCTTTGAAGCTTTTACACGAATTTCCTCGTATTCATCAGCAGCAAAAATAAGCTCAAAGCGAAATAAATCTGTTGATGACGTAGACCGGCACCGAGGGGTCTGGATCCTTTAGTGTTTGGGTTAAAGCATCAGGTTTAAACCAGTCTTTATATTTCCAGGAGATATTGGAAGTTGTCAAACTTCATCTGATGTGTGAGGTAAACTGATGCCAGACTGAATCTAGTCCAAGGATAAAACTCTCCAGTCCTTTTCCCCAGAGCTGCAGCTGGGCCAGAAGTTAAAGGTCCAACATCCTGTGATTTTCTGGGTTTCATTTGAAGTGTTAAAGTCACTAACATAAGGTATTTCCAGTTTAAAGCACCAAAGATAATTTAAATATGGTTTTAATATGTTTTCTCTGCAGCTATAGACAGAACAGGTGATTTTGGTTTGTCTCATTAATATTCATGAGCCTCTACTGTGATTGGCTGATTTAATGGCTGTGACTGTGCATGTGTGACATCATAAATTCATGGAAGTACAATCAAGCCGTTTTAAGGCAAATGTTCTGGCTGTGTGCATTTCTCCTTAGACTGAGCATTATAGGGCTGAAACTCTTCTGATAGTTAATCTATTGATTATTAAAACGATTAATCGATTAGTTGTTGGGTTTATAAAATGGCATAAAAACCAAGATATTTTATCAAATATGAGTGAAAACTAAGAAAACAAGAAAATATTTATATTTAAGAGACTGGAACTGATGGATTTTGGGACATTTTTACTTAGAAATTTGCTCAGAGCGAATAATATTTTATCAAAATAGATGCCAATTAATGTAAAAGTAGACAACTAATTAATTTAATCGACTAATCATTGCAGCTCCACAAGCCAAATATCATCAGTTAATACTAAACAAACCAGAAAATAAATCAGATTTGAGTCATTTAATCAATTAATCGAGTGATACTTGAGTCTTTTTTCATAAATAAAATGTTGAAGGGTTCAAATAAGAATTTTGTCTTTTCAATTACCCAATTAATTGATTCTTTACCAACTATTTTGATAATAGATTAATAGATTTAAGTAATTTTATTAAAGAAGAAAAATGTCCAGACTAACAATCCACAACCCAAAGATCACATAACTTTTGTTTCCAAGAAAACTCCACTGAGTTATTAGTCGATTAATTGATTAATCTGCAACTATTTTCATTATCAATTTGAGTCACTGTCCAAATTCTCTGGTTCCAGCTTCTCTTCTCTGATTATTTCCTGGTTTCTTTATTCTTCTATAATAGTAAACTGATGATCTTTGTGTTGTGGACTGTTTGTCTGGACAAAAAAAACATTTTAGGTTGAATCTTCAGCTTTAAGGAAACACTGATCACCATTTTACACCATTTGATGAATCAAACAACTAATCGATTAATTGTTTCAATAATCGGTTGATTAATCGATTATCCATTTTATATATTATCACATGTATTCTGAGTGTACAGAACAAGTCCTATGTTGTGAATGTTGACACCAGGGCTGCAACTAACAACTATTTTGAAAGTCTATTAATCTATCAGTTATTGAAATGATTAATCGATTAGTTGGGTTGTGGACTGTTGGTCTAGATAAAAAAAAGATATTTTAGGTGGAATTTTCAGTTTTGGGAAACACTGATCCACATTTTACATTTGGAAAGTAAATAAGTTCTGTATTTATGTACAATATCAAGGTATTTTACTTGAATATTTCTATGTGATGCTACTTTATACTTTAACAGATCATCTAAGAAGAAAATATTCTTTTTGTTTTTTGTGAACATTACAAGTTTTGAATTTCCATTTAATTATTTAATGCCTGTATGTCTCATTGAACTGAAATTATACATCTTGAGATCAAGTTCTTTTAGTTTTTTTTAGGTTAAATCTTCAGCTTGGGCGACACGGTGGAGCAGGGGTTAGTGCTGTTGCCTCACAGCAAGAAGGTCGCAGGTTCAAGACCTCCTTGGTCCTGGGTCTGGGACCTTTCTGTGTGGAGTTTGCATGTTCTCCCCGTGTCTGCGTGGGTTTTCACCAGGTACTCCGGCTTCCTCCCACACTCCAAAAACATGCTGAGGTTAATTGGAGACTCTAAATTGCCTGTAGGTGTGAGTGTGTGAGTGAATGGTGTGTGTGCCCCACGATTGGCTGGCGACCATCTGGGGTGTATCCCTGCCTCTCGCCGTAACGTGCTGGGATTGGCTCCAGCAGACCATGTGACCCTAATGAGGAATAAGCAGGTATAGAAGATGACTGACTGAAATCTTCAGCTTTGAAAACACTGATTGATATTTTACACCATTTTATGAACCAGTAATCAATAGATTAATCATTAGTTGCAGCCCTAGTTTAAAGTCAGACAGGTGATTTGTGAAGAAACACTGGTTGTTGCCTAAATATCCTTTGTTTTATTCTATTATTAGAAATATTTAATTATCTTATGTGATTTTAAGACATTATACACAATCTTCCATTTGTAGATTTACATCTTAATGTGTGATATATGTCAAAGATCCTGTAGAAACAAGCATGCAACAAGCATAGCTTCATGAAAAACAAAAGGAAATCACCAGGATGAGTTCTATATTTTCCTACATCTCTACCTGTGATCCCAGACTGTTTTCATATTGTTTTCCACCTGCAGGAATGATCATAACAATTTGTTCGTGCCTCTGAGCTCAACTAATCATGTGTTGTTCAGCAAAGACGTATGAAATCACAAAAATGTCCCCGCGGGGGGAGCTGGGAAAAAAAAAAAAAAGCTGGAGAGCAACCAGGTAACTGCAGAGCAATTGTGTGTTTGTCTGCAGCAGCAGCCGTTTCCTGTGTGAAGATAAAGGGATGATAGATGATTTGATATCTCGGAGTTTTTCCAGATAGAACAACCTACAGAAACAGCAGGGGGTCATTGTGTCCTCAGCGGGGGAACCGTGAGGATAAAACACGTCTTTCATTAGCTGAAACAGCCGAGCCGGAGCGTGTTTTTACATCAGGGCGCCGCCAAACATCCTTTAAATCAGCCGTTTATGATGAGACGTCTGTTTGTTGTGTCTGTTGATATAAAACAGCTCCTTCTATGCACAGGAGGCCGAGCAGCATTTTACGAGCCGCTCCGCTCATCTCTGTGATTAAAGGATACGCCGTAGACGATAAAACTTTTACAGCACATGAATAATCGCCGGCCGTGTTTTTTTTTTTTTTCCTTTTTATTTTTCCTTTTCAGGCATACAACATCTCTCCAAAGGGCTTTAAAGAGTATAAAGTGGTCCAGAAGAATCCAGCTCATTTAAGATGAAAAATGTCACGGCTCAAAAGTTTTGTGATTGTTTTGAGGCAAAAAATCCATGAACCAAAGAATATAGATCATACTTTAATTCACAGCAGGTCAAAGCTGCCTCTGGACAAAAACAAAGGACGTTTTAGGTTGAATTTACAGCTTTGAGAAACACTGATCGCCATTTTACATCATTTAATGAACCAAACAACTAATCGATTAATCACCAACTATATTGATAATCGATTAATCAATTTGAGACATGAAAATGTCCAAATTCTCTGGTTCCAGCTTCTCTTCTCTGATTATTTCTGGTTTCTTTAGTGTCTATAATAGTAAACTGATGATCTTTGGGTTGTGGACTGTTGGTCTGGACAAAAAAGACATTTTAGGTTGAATTTTCACTTTTGGGGAAATAGTATTTGACATTTTACACCATTTTATGAACCAAATTAATACATTTCTGGTTTCAATAATTGATAGATTAATCAATTATTAAAATAGTTAAAATAATTGCAGCCATAAATTAAGCATAAGTTAAATATGTGTTGGTTCAGACTCTGTTTTGGTAGATACACAATAATAAAACACTAAGATTGAAGCAAAAAAAAAACATTATGAAAATTATTATGAACCAAACAACTAATCGATTAATCGTTTCAATAACTGGTGATCAGATAAAGATCACAGCACGATGCACACGTTTACTGCATTAACATTAGAAATGCAATGATTAGTCAAGTAATCGATTAGTTCTCACATATTTCCAACAATTTTGAAAATTTGAAAATTGTCTAATTAATTTGAGTGATTTTTTTGGCAACTAATCAATTAATTGACTAATCATTAAACTCTTGTAAGTAATAACAACTCCAAATAGTAGGTAAACAGAATATGAGACCAGCTGCAACTATCAACTATTGTATTGATAGTCGATTAATCTATTAATTATTGAAACGATTAATTGATTAGTTGTTGGTTCATTAAATGGTGTAAAATGTCAATCTGTGTTTCTCAAAGCTAAAGCTAAATTTTCTTCTTAAAAATTACTCAAATCAATTGTCAAAACCGATGGTGTTTAATTTCATAGTTGAAAATAATCGATTAATCAACTAATCGTTGCAGCTCTACCTTAAACCACCATTGTTAATATTAGAGAAACTATGAATTGTATGAACTATGAAGAGAAAAGTTAGACGAGTTTCACCATTACGGTTCTAACAATAAATATTAATAAAGAATAAAACACATGCTGGAGGTTAGAGGACGGTCATAATAACATTTAAAACTGTCTTGTTGAATAGTTTAGAGCTTCTGTCATTAAAATATAAACATATGTTGGTGTTGGGCAACTGAAATTCCATCTTATTGTTGATTTTTCTTCTAAAATCATATATTCCTCCAGTTATAACTGTGGTTTGAACAGAGGAGGATTAGTGAGTGGATCTGTGGCACAAGAAGAATGTCTCAGATCATCTCTGGTATGTAGAACTCCCTCCTCTGCAATTATCCATCATTTCAGCTGCTGGATGAGGCTCTTAAATTAGCAACTAATGTCTGCAGTAAAATGAGCAGGAAAACACCCAAGGCAACGATTCATCGCCTAAATCTGTTATTTCTTGCAGCAGCTCTGCTAAATGACTTCACCTCTTGTTTTATTTTCGTGGTTTAACCCTCATGTTGTGTTCCAGGTCTAATCTGAACCATTTCAAAATTTTTAATCTCTGAAAAATAATTTGATCAGAATCGCCTGAGATTACATGAATTTCTCCACGAACAGGATTTCAGCACATAAAATGAATTGTATTCATTTACATACAATTTTGTGTGTTTTATTATGAAATCCTTAGTAACTTTGACCCAAAGTATTCTGTGATAAACAGCAGACTATGTTCTATGTTTCATCTGATTTTTTCCTCATAGTCAATCAAGAAATTGTGTTTTTTTTTAGAACTTAAGATCTCAACATGTATAAGTTCAGATCAATGAGACATACAGGCTGTAAATAATACAGTTCAAAACGTGTAATGTTCACAAGAAGTTATGTTGATAACTGATGTTGAGAGTATAAAGTAGCATTACATAGAAATATTCAAGTAAAATACCTTGATATTATTGATATTGCCAATCACAAAAACTGGAAATTCAACCTAAAATGTCTTTTTTTTGTCCAGACCAACAGTCCACAACCCAAAGATCATCAGTTTACTATTATAGAAGATTAAAGAAACCAGAAAATAATCAGAGAAGAGAAGCTGGTCTTAAAAATGGCATTTTTGCTTACAAAATTGCTGAAAGTGAAACATTTTTCATCAAAATGTTTGCTAAATAATGTAAAAATTGACGACTAATCGATTAATCGACTAATCGTTGCAGCTCTAAAATGTCTTTTTTTTGTCCAGACCAACAGTCCACAACCCAAAGATCATCAGTTTACTATTATAGAAGACTAAAGAAAACAGAAAATAATCAGAGAAGAGAAGCTGGAAACACAGAATTTGGACATTTTCTTTTTTAAAATGACTGAGATTATTCGATTATCAAAATACTTACAGATTAATGTAAAAGTTGACAACTAATTGATTAATTGACTTTGATTAATTGACTAATCATTGCAGCTCATAAATTTGCTATAATAACACATGTTAAAAAGACCAACACAACAAGATGTGATAATATATGGAGTATTACAGTTATTATTCAAATTTGACTGGGAAAACCAAACTGATCAACATGAAAAAGCATAAAATGCTGGTTAAAAAGCTTTAAACAGATTCCACAGATGCAGCATATGTTAAATTATTTGCCTGGACATGCTGCTGCTGTAATTTTAGCTCTTGTTTGGTGGTTTATATTCTGTAAATATTTTTCTTTCAATCCTGATGTAGTGGAAATGAAGAAGTTGGGTTTCCAAAGAAACGAGGGTCTGAACGTTCAAAACAGAGATGGCGATTGCAGACGATGATGGTGGTAATAATGATAATGAAGAGTAATTACTGACTGGCGGTGGAAGACGAGAATAAAAACGTCTGTTGACGGTTCAGAGTGAGCCATCAGCGTCGGTAAAAGCTGATTTTAAAACCCGTAGACGAGCTCTCAGCGGGAGGAAGCCGCTCTGAAAGGAGGGAATAGCTCAGAAAGAAAAAGAGTGGATTGAGGAAGAGATCACAAAGACTGAGAGTTTGAAGGGGAGATAAAAAAAAAAAATAAAAGAAAAGCTGAGCCACTCAGACACGCACCGCTGTGAAAACCACCGCTCGGGCCAAAATCCCCTGATGTTTGATCCCATTCCACATATCATCTGTCCATGGAATGATAGTCGCCAGCTTCCACCAAGACGACTCTACCCAAATCCCCTTGGATGTGTGTGTGGAGGCCGGCTGGAACCCCCTCCTGTCTAAAGCTGTGATTGTTGGCGTGGGGATTCCACCAAATCAAACCCGGTTAAAGACGCTGCAGAAAAGGAAAAAAAAAAAAATAAAACCCGAGGAAGGAACTGAACCACCCGCCTGCGTTGGGCCGGAGATAGAAACCGACCAAATGGCGGCTCCACGGGACGCCGAAATCTGCTGCTGGACGGTGATTTTATACAAGTTGCAGGGGGCTTTTGGGTTATTTTAAGGTACAGCATTCACCATAGCTTTACTATAGTAGACACATAATTTTAATATGAATAGAGCTTTTAAAGTGAAATAAAACATCAGAAGTTGGACTCTACGTTATGCGAGTATGACTCATATTACTCAGGAAATGTGAACAACCCTTGGCAACAATTATATTATCTTAATTTTTCTAAAAAACTGTGATAGAAAGTCTATGTTTTTACAGTTAGGTGTGAAAAGGGGATTTTATTTTGAAGGAGATACAATTTATGAGGTCACATGACCAGGATATCCTGTTTACCAGTCACTTTTGCTTATTGGACAAATAAAAAAGTGAACTCACTATCTGGGTTATTATTATTATTATTATTATTATTATTATTTTAACATTTAATTCAATTTTGATGTTATTTTTTTTTCTAATATGCTAAAAAAAAGATTTGATGTTGCCATATGGCGACAATATGCAAATATGGAAAATTCTGAATGTATACAATTTAATGGAGTCCCATTGACTTACATAGTATAAAACTATGTTTACAACTTTTTCTTACACTACTGTTTAAAAGTTTGGGTTCACTTAGAAATGTCATAATTTTTGAAAGAAAAGCACCATTTTTTAAATGAAGATGATTTTAAACTATTCAGAAATACATTGCTAATGTGGTAAATGACTATTCTAACTGCAAATGACTCGTTTTTGGTTCAATATCTGCATAGATGTATAGAGGCCCATATCCAGCAACTATCACTCCAGTGTTCTAATGGTACAATGTGTTTGCTCATTGCATCAGAAGGATAATAGATGATTATAAAACCCTTGATGCTAACATGTTAGCACAGCTGAAAACAGTTTAGCTGATTAGAGAAGACCGAAAACTGAAAGCAAAGTTTGAAGGAAAAAAAATATTATTTCAAATACAAATCATTATTTTTAACCTTGTCAATGTCTTGACTATATTTTCTATTCATTTTACAACTCATGGTGGTAAATGTGAGACTTTTCATGGAAAACACAGAATTGTCTGGTTTTAAGTACAATAACCTTTGTGGTTGTAGAGAGATTCTAGATTAATTATCATTTATAGCAGGAAACAGGAAAAAAAGGCCTGGGGCTTTAGTGGTTAAGACGTTTAAAGTGATTATTAATAATCTATAGCTTCTTGATTTTGCTCTCAAATTGCTGCATTTACATTTCTTTGCATTTAAACCTTTCTTGCCTTAAACTCAAACGACGCCACTGGCTTCAACCCCCAAAAAAACTGAGAAAAACTAGTTTTTCCTGGACCGATTCTGCTGGCTCTGATCCCTTAGAGGAGGTGTCCGGCCTGGCCTTATAGGGGACATATACGGCCATCTGAAGAAGACTAGTTGTCATGCTCTGTGTGTGCCGGGCCTGATGAGGTCTGAACGAGGTCTGAACAAGGTCCTGAGGACTGCTGGATCAGGGGTTTTTAACAGAATCCGCTTAGAGGCGCAGAGCTGCTGGAGGTTTCTACCTGCTATCTGTCATGTCCTGGCTCGCTAATACACTGAGACATAAATACAGCGAAGCCTTAGCCTCAGAATGAAGGAACATCCATCTGGAGACATTTTATCACCTTATATTACTTCCACAGACGCCAGGACTCGTTAATCGACCGTTAACGTTACCCGAGGAGATTTAAATACACGTTTAGAACGGGCGACTGTCCCTGACCCTTTAAAAATATACCAATCCAACATGTGTTTGCTTTCTAGGAGGTTTATTTGTTTTATTTATGTGCAAATAGCAACAAACAACAATAGAACACAACACTGCTGTGAACAAGCTACTTATTACTATGAATGAGCTTAATCATTGAATTATTGAAATAATTAATAAATTAGTTTAGTTCATAAAATGGTGTAGAATGTGGGTTCTGTTAAAGAACATTTTAGTCTTGCTTTTCTTTGAGTGCGTGACAGAGCTGTAACTCATGATTATTTTGATAGTGGATTAACCTAACAATTAATTGATTAGTTGTTTGGTTCATAAATTGGTGTAAAATCAACAACCTAAAATGTCTTCACAAGACAAAGATCACCAGTTTTATATTATAGAAGACCAAAGAAACCAGAAAATAGTCAGAATTGAGGAGCTGGAATCAGAGAATTTGGACATTTTTATGCTTAAAAATTAGTCAAATTGATAATTAAAATATTTGGAAACTAATCAGACAAACTAATCGTTGCAGCTCTACAATCAAGTCAGAAACCTAAAGATTTGATCAAATATGAGAGAAAACTAAGAAAACAAGCAAATAGTTAAGTTTAAGAGGCTGGAACTGTTGGATTTGGAGGAATTATGGTTAGGAAAGCTCATACTTTTTATCAAAATTGTAATAATCAAAATCAACTGATTAATCGATTAATCGTCTAATCATTGCAGCTCTAGTCCACAACCCTAAGATCATCAGTTCACTATTATAGAAAACTAAATATACCAGAAAATAATCAGATTTGAGAAGCTGGAACAAGAGAATTTGGACATTTTCTTTTTAAAAATGACTCAAATCAAATATCAAATCAGTTGGGGATTAATGTAATAGTTGGCAACTAATCAATTAATCAACAAATTGTTGCAGCTCTACTTTATATTATGTAGCATGGAATAATGTAGTTTTTCTAGCCTTAAAACTGCTTAAAGCTGAATAAAAGGGGATGTTAACAGGTTAACAGACTTATGATACAGTTACGTTGAATGTATTGAAGGTAATTTGAAGGAATTTGCACATTTTCTTCTTAAAAATGACTCAAAACAATGATCAAAACAGTTGGTGATTAAGTTGGTGATTAAGTTGGGATGTAATAAATTAAACCTTACAGCTCTACTCTCCATTAGAGGTAATTTATCAAGGTGCAAAGCACTAATGTTTCAATGGGCACTTCATCTTCTTCAGAGTCAAACAGTAATTACATATAAATGTTAATGTAGGAAACAGTTTGTCATTAGTTAATAGGAGGGGAGGTATTTTATCAGCAAAAGCTGATCACTGCTGCTCTAATCAATACTTATGTTTCTACCAGATGTGTCGCAGCTCTTGTGTCAGATAAATGCGATAAGAGTACGATAACAATATTTCCTTATGAGATGATACATTGAAATGAAGAATAAAGTAGCATCACATGGAAATATTCAAGTAAAATACCTTGATATTGTGCCTAAATACAGAATTTAGTTACTTTCCAAATGTAAAATATCAATCACTGTTTTCAAAAACTAAAAATTCAACCTAAAATGTGTTTTTTTGTCCAGACCAACAGTCCACAACCCAGAGATCATCAGTTTACGATTATAGAAAACTAAAGAAACCAGGAAATAATCAAATAAAAGCTCTGGAACCAGAGAAATTGGGCATTTTTCTCTTTAAAAAATGACTCAAATTAATAAAATTGGCTATCAATCAATCATTCAGAGAATGAATGAATAATCAGATTTGAGGAGCTGGAACCGGAGAATTTGGACATTTCAGATCAAATTGATCATGAAAAAAAGTTGTGGATTAATGTAATAGTTGGCAACTAATCAATTAATTGAATAATCGTTGTAGCTGTATATGCGGATATATTTCATAACTAATAGCAGCCAGATTTCTACTTTATAAATGAACACAAGACAACAAAACTATTGCTGTGTAAAGCAATAACAAATATAACGATATAAATCAGCTTCAAAATCATGAGAAAATAAATATTCTCTGAAACGATAAAAACTATTATAAAAATCTTCAGACTCACAGACTTCTATAACCTTTTATAACTCATTATATAGGCCTATTATATTGCATAATTTTGTTTCAATTGACTTCAAATCAATGATAATTGTGAGCCGATCGAGCGTTTTTACAACTTTTCTTACAGTTTTGAACCCTTTATCACTAGCAATTGATAAAATAAAAATATAGGTCGACATTAAAGGAAGATAAAAAGAATTAAGAACATGAAATAAACAGCAATCGGCTGCAGAAAACAGAAAAGTCTTCAGATTTAAAGCAGTGGGAGATTCAGCAGACCTGCAGGTTTCTGAGAATTAGTTCCAGGTATTTGAAGCATAGAAAGTGAGGTTTAAATCTGACTCTGGTTCATGAGGGATCAGCAGATCAGAAATATTCTCAGACCCCAGAACATTCAGCGTTTTATAAAACAGTGAAAGTATTTTAAAGTTAATTCCTTGCAGCAGAGAATGTAAGAAGCTCAGAACTACAGCGATAAGATCTACTGTTTTAATCTGCTACAGGATCAGCTGGACAGTTTTCTTGGGAAAAAAAAAGAAGCCCTTTGAGCAAAAATCCTTAAAAATCCTTTAAAACAAGCTGCATTGCAGCAATGACAACAATGTTCTGTCTGTTCCAAAATAAGAGCGGCTCACATCAGGTTTATATAACACAAGGCAAACAAAAATCAAATTGGGTCATCGTCACATGCGGTCTTCTGATTATAATCATCTTCTGTGCAAAGACTCAGGAATCAGCATCTTGATGTTAATCTTGCTGCACCTGTCAGGTGGATGAATAAAACTGCACATATCTTATAGTGGCCTTTTATTTTGAAGGTACAAAGACAACTGTGGGATCATATTGTGTGATAAAACCACATTATGTTATAGTGGTCTTTTACTGTGAAGGGACAAAGACGCACCTGTCTAATATTGCATGCATCTGCATGCGTGCAGCTTACTGCACCTGGCAGGTTAATAAATTATCTTGCAGAAATTAACATGTCCTCCAAAATTGCAGTATTTGTGGCATAATTTTTGTGTTATAAAACTGCACATTTTTTATAGTGGCCTTTTATTTTGAAGGTACAAAAACACACCTGTGCATTAATCATACATCTTGATCTTGCTGCACCTTTCAGCTGGATGAATTGCATTTTTGTTCACTGTAAATCATCAGTGGGTTGAGGTTTTGTCAGAGAAGTTTCACCCCATTATAACAAATGACAATATGTTCACATTCTGATTCTTTTCCAAAAGAAAAGGGGGAAATTATCTCACTCTGCATTCACAGATCTTGTAGCACTTGTCAGCTGGATGAATTCTCTTGCAAAAAGGACCTGCATATTTCCTCAAAACTTGCAGCATAAATTCTGCAACTTGTGTGGAAAAACTGCCTATTTTTATAGTAGTCTTTTATTGTGAAAGTACAAAAACACACCTGTGTAATAATCATACATTTTAAAGAGCATGTTGATGCACCTGAATTATCTTACAAAAAGGAACTGCACATTTCCTTAAAATGTGCAGAATTTGTGGCATTGTTTTCTGTGATAAAACTGTACATTTTTATAATGGACTTTTATTTTGAAGGTGCAATGCATTTAAATCAGTATCTTGATCTATCAGCTTGATGAATTATTTGCAAAAAGGAACTGCTTAATGCCCTTTGAAACATTCAGCATTTTAGGAATCCTGTGTGATAAAACTGCACATTTTATATAGTGGTCTTTTATTTTGAAGGTATAAAAATCACACCTGTGTAATAATCATGTTTAATCAGCATCTTGATCTTGCTGCACCTGTCAGCTGGATGAATTATTTTGCATAAACGAACTGCACATTTCCTCAGCATCTGTGGCATTGTATTTTGTGATAAAATTGCATGTTTTTTTTTTTATAGTGGCCTTTTATTTTGAAAATACAAAGACCCAACTGTGGAATCATGCATTTTAAGCATCTTGATCTTGATGCACCTGTCAACTGGATGAATTATCTTAATTTGTGAGCAAGATTTGAGAGAAATAACCATTTTTTTGAGGACCAAAATTAATCTTAGAGCTTTTATTTCAACTCCTGATGATTGAGAGCAGAAAAAAGTGTTGCATTTATATCACTGTTCACTGTAAATAATCAGTTAGGTAAAGTTTTGCACCAGAACAGTTTCCTCATTATAGCAAGTGACAATATGCTCATTTTCATTCTGATTCTTTTCCAAAAGAAAAAAAAAAGAGGTGGAATTATTTCACGCCGTGTTCACAGATCGCTTTCTTGTTAATGTGAATTTACTGACTGAAATAAGCAACTCGCTAATTTAGAGCGAAGGGAAAGCAACGTTCTTGTGAACCATGACATCGACGGTGTGATGAATGTAAGAAGCTGTTAGCCCGCAGCTATCGGTGTTGAACTTTATTCACAACCACCAGTATGACAGCAGGTTTCCAGAAATCACAAGAGGTTAAAATAATAAAAAGAAACAGAAACATCCCTGAGCTTGTCCCTGACTTTCTAAACTGGGGGAAATAATAGAACAGCAGAATTTTACATTTTCTATTGTATTATATGGCCATTAATAAAATAGTTGGAAACAAATCGATTAATTGTTGCAGCTCTTTAACCAACAGTCAGAAACCTAAATATTTTATCAAATATCTGAGAAAACTAAGAAAACAAGCAAATATTCCTGTTTAAGAGACTGAAACTGTTGGATTTGGGTCATTTTTGCTTGAATATTCCTCAAAGCTAACACTCTTTGATCAAAATTGTTGCTGATTAATGTAAAAGACAACTAATTGATCAATCGACTAATCTTTGCAGCTCTAAAAATTTTTTTGTCCAGAACAACAGTCCACAACCTAAAGATCATCAGTTTACTATTATAGAAGACATCTAGAGGACATCTTCTTCTTAAATGACTAAACTTGATTATTAAAATATTTGGTGACTGATATAATAGTTGGAAACTAATCGATTAATCGTTACAGCAACGGTAGTGAAACCAAAGATTTAAAAAATATCAGTATGAAGTAAAAAAAAACAAAAAACAAGCCAATAGTCATAATCAAGAGGCTAGACCTGATGGATTTTGGGGCATTTTTGCTCAGAAAATTTCTCAAAGTTGATCATTTTTTATCAAAATAGTTGCTGATTAATGTAAAAGTTGACAACTAATTGATTAATCGCCTAATCGTTGCACAAAGATCCGCAACCCAAAGATCCGCAACCCAAAGATCATCAGTTTACTATTATAGAAGACTAAAGAAACCAGAAAATAATCAGGTTTGAGAAGTTGGCACCAGAGAAATTAGATATTTTTTTCTTAAATTCAAAGTTAAAGAATTCCTGAATTCTTAGTCAAATCTGTTCAAATTAACCACATTTTTCAGAGACTAAAACTTTGAAACACAACACAACATTATGGTTAAAATAATCTAAATAAATAAAAAAAAAATCCCTCAGCTGCTGCAAAAAATATTGTCTCTAACTTTCTAAACCGGGAGAAATAACAATAGAACAGCAGCAGTATTGATTTTTTTTTTCTTGGCTCGAGCTGCAGTGTCTTGTCAAATCACAGAGTTTTCAATGCCAGAGACTTGTCTGCGAGGCACATGAGGGAAATAATTAAATTTGAAATAGAAAATAAAACGATAAAATGAAAGGGGAAAAAAAAAAAAACACCTGACGGAGCTTCCGATGAGATAAATCAGCGTCATTTTTCTGGCAGAAGATGGATGCTGATTCAGCCGAGGATCACAGGCGGTTTCCTCCCGTCGTTCTTGTTGTCCAGAGCGATTCAATCGGTGGTAACAGTCTGTGTTTAACCTCTCCGGGTAATCGAACGCTTCTCATTCACAGCTCCTGACGAGGCCTCCCGGTGCCGAGGGGGGGATCGATACCAGCAGCGTTACATCTAATCAAGCGCTGATTACTTTTCTTGACTTTGATTGCGGTTGGCCCCGGCAACGGCGTTTAGTTTCGTCCGAGCGTGTTTTGGTTTCCATAGATTTAAATGATCGTTCACCAACACAAACTGACCTTTTTATTTCTGAGATCAATCACTTTCAGGGACGGGAACCAGCCTCTGAGTCACTGTCGCTTTGTTGAATCAGACACCAAGTCCATTGTTGTTCTCTTCTCAGCCACTTATTTAAATTGAGTTAAAATCTGAAATTAGTAATTATCAGGTTTACTGTGGGTTTTGCTAAACAACATTTCAGGCTTTTCTTGACAGGGCAAGGTGTAAAGGTGTGACAGGGCTGTAAATCATTATTGGATTATTCTATTGATTACTGAAACAATTAATCAATTGATTGTTTGGTGCATTAAAAAACAACGTAAAATATCTTTTTTTTTGTCCAGACCAACAGTTCACAACCCAAAGATCATCAGTTTACTATTATAGAAGACTAAAGAAACCAGAAAATAATCAGAGAAGAGAAGCTGGTCTTAAAAATGACTCAAATCAATTACTATTATATTTGGTGATCAATATAATAGTTGGAAACTAATCGATTAATCACTGCAGCTCTACAACAGTTGGAAAGCTAAAGATTTAATGAAATATCAGTATAAAATAAGAAAACAAGCAAATAGTCATGTTTAAGAGACTGGAACTGATAGATTTGTGGCCTTTTTGTTTACAAAATTGCTTTCTTCAAAATATTTGCTAAATAATGTAAAAGTTGACAACTATCGTAGCTAAAATGTGTTTTTTTGTTCAGACCAACAGTCCACAACCAAAGATCATCAGTTTACTATTATAGAAGAATAAAGAAACCAGGAAATAATCAGAGAAGAGAAATTGGAACCAGAGAATTTGGACATTTTCTTTTTGAAAATGTCTCAAATCCATTAACTGATTATCAAAATAGTTGGAGATTAATGTAATAATTCACAACTAATCGATTAATCGACTAATTGTCGCAGCTCTAGTAAATAATAAAAACTCCAAAAAGTACAAGAAAGAGCACAAGATTAGAACTGCAACTAAAAAACGTTTTGATTGTTGATTAATCTAACGGTTATTAAAACGATTAATTGATTTCTTACTTGGTTAATAAAATGGTGTAAAATGTCACAATCACCCTTTCCTAAAACTAAACATTCAACCTAAAATGTCTTTTTTGTCCAGACCAACAGTCCACAACCCAAAGATCATCACTTTAGGATTGCGTGATTAAATTTTGGGGCATTTTTGCTTAGAAACTTGCTCAACACTAAGAATCTTTTATCAAAATAGTTGCCAATAATGTAAAAGATGACAACTGGTTGATTTTATCGACTAATCGTTGCAGCCCTAAATCCACAACCCAAAGATCATCAGTTTACTATTATAGAAGACTAAAGAAACCAGAAAATAATCAGAGAAGAGAAGCTGGAACCAGAGAATTTGGACATTTTGGACTAATTGCTGCAGCTGTCCTATGTAAAACCCTGCAACTCTTTACATGTTCCCTAAACCTTTACTTCATCCAGGCATAAAGGTCGACTGTAATTTAATCTGTTTCATATGAAACAACAGTGTGAGTTTTACTGCCATTTATCTGCATGACAAGAGTTCTGCAGCTTTGTTTTCTTTTCATTTACTCTCTGTGGTCAGAGACACGTCAGAACATTCCTCTGCAGCAGAGTCACTGCTGCAGCTCAGCGCTGCTTCACTACAGAAAAGAATGTGACATAATCCAGCTCTAAAAGGTACACGAGGCCCTTGTTTGTCATCCTACGACATCACAAAGTGTGATGGGGATCCACGTCATTCAGGACATGATGTTCACAATGAGCAGGATGCAAGTCAGATGGAATAAAGGAAACCTCTGGCCTTTTCTTAGTGTTTCAGCGCTTATATAAACATATTATGGATGAAGCCCTGCAGAATCGACCAATCAGAGGTTTCCACAGGCAGGATTACGAAATCCTCCCAGAGGAATGCGAGTAACTCAACAACTGAAAAGCAGAAAAATTGCATCATGACATTTTAGTAATTGAGGTTTCATTCATGTAGTCATTGGGTTTCATTACTGTCGCACACACCCTGGAAAGTTCTGGACTGTTTACTGTAAATGATCACTGTTACTAAACTTCCAGGTTTGGTTCACGGTAGAGCTGCAAATATTATGATTGATTATTGAAATGATTAATTGATTCGTTCATAAAATGGTGTTAAATGTGGATCAGTGTTTCCCAAAACTGAAGATTCAACCTAAAATTTGTGTCCAGTCCCAAAGATCATCAGTTTACTATTATATTCCTTTGCTGTAATTAGAGCTGTAACTAACGACTATTCTGATAGTTGATTATTCTATTGATTATTAGAATGATTAATCGATTAGTCGTTTGGTTCATAAAACCAAACGACTAATCGTGTAACATGTTCAAAAGATAATGACATTTGAGAAGCTGCAATCAGAGAATTTATTCTTAAAAATGACTCAACTCGATTATTATGCGACTACTAATATAATAGTTGGAAACTAATCGATTAATTGCTGCGGCTTTACAACCAACAGCTGGAAACCCAAGGGTTTAATCAAATATTTATTTCTAAGAGCCTGGAACTGATCGGAGATCGCTCAAAGCGAATAATCGTTTATCAAAATAGTTGTGAAACTGAACTGATCAATCTTCAGGCTGCAGGGGAAAGTAAAAAAGAAAAAAAACAAACTGCTTTTTAGTGGATTGAACTGAGTGTTTGGGACCAGTGAAAGAGTAAATAACAAAAGGTGCAAAGAAAAGGAAAACTGTCCAAAGTTTGTGATCATTTCAAACTGAAACTTACAGTGTAAAACCGAACTAAGAACGACAGAAGAACAACTTCAAGGTAATAATAATGTTAGCATAGCATCTAATTACTTATTTAATTGCTGGAATAATTGATAAAATACTTGATTACTAAAATAATCATTAGCTGCAGCCCTTATTACAAATATATTAGATTAATCCACGAACAATAGAGACAATAAAATGGCTGGAATTTATAATGAATTTACCAGGACGTTGCATCAATAAAACAGCAGCTGCATATTTGATTCATCATAAAAAGTTAATAATTCATCATTTTAACTACAACACTGTCACAGCTTCCATGTTGTTTGAAAACGATCCAGGCAGAATAAATCATTCAGATTGTTTAGGGCGAAATTAAACAGATACTGATCCCAAACAGAAAAACTGTCCAACACAAACAAAACGTCAGGTTTCATTAATGTTGGAGGTTTCTGTTCATAACAAAATCACATGGAAAAACAGACGAATCTGCTGCATTAAGACCTCACATTTGTTTCATCTGGCAGAATTTTTTGGGGTTTTTTTTAGAAAAATTACGTCTTGTCTGTGCAATTTTTTGTAAAAAAATAAATAACTAAATACAATTTCAACCTGTCAGCTGGATCCTACACTTGAGACTTTTCACTATTCTCCTAAACCTTCTCTTCTGTGATGTTTCATAGCAAAGCGAACCTTTATTTGAGGTGTGTTTGCCGACATTTATTTAATATTTACGGCGTTTCTGCCAATTTATCACAGCAGAGATATCAATTACATTCTTTCCAGTACTTGGGGGGGGAAATAAGGTGTGAAGATGTAAGCAAGTTGTTTGGAATTAACCTTGAGAAGAGTCAATACAGAGAATATTTCCACAAAAGCTGCGATAATCTGTGAAAAGTTTGATCTGAGCCTTTGAAATCTGCTGCGGTTGTACTTTTTTTTTTTTTCCTGCAAATATTTCCTTTTCCGACTGAATCCTTGTGGTGAAACTGCCAGTGAAACGTGTTGTTGGCAGCGGGTGAAAGTTTGAGGCATTAGATTGAGGAGAATTTAAGGAAACGACTGTTTCCTGGCAGGCTTGAACTCCAAATGGGTGGAAGGGTCCAAAGATTTATTGGCAGCGCCCAGTTCACGTTAAAAACACGACGGTCTGGCACCTCTCCGAGAATCCTGGATAAGATCCTGTTTGTCAAGATGAAGCGAATGTTCCACTAAATCTTATCTTGGGTGAAACTAAAACAGCAAAAGAGATTCACCAATAACATCAAGGTTTTTTTTTTAAAGGCGTAGCTCTGTGTTGTGTTGCCCTCTTTTAGTGGTAAGAAACAACTAGAGCTGCAACAATTAGTCGATTTGTTGATTAGTTGCCAACTATCACATTAATTATCAACTATTTCAATCATCGAAAATGTCCAAATTCTCTGGTTCCAGTTTCACAAATCTGAATATTTTCTGGTTCCTTTAATCTTCTATAATAGTAAAGTGATGATCTTTGGGTTGTGAACTGTTGGTCTGGACAAAAAAAAAAAAGACATTTTAGAGCTGCAACAATTAGTCGAATAATCATTATTATGGATTAATTGACTATTAAAATAGTCGTTAGTTGCAGCAGCACTTATGTTAAAGGGTTCGCTATAGTTGACTTTTACTGTTGTTGCTGTAAAAGTCTAGAAGAGCTTCACAATTCAATTATTTTATCCAGGGCATTTTCTTTTTAAAATTACTCAAATCAATTTATCAATCATGAAAATAGTTGCCGATTTATGAAATAGTCGATTAATCGACTAATCTCTTTGGAAAAGCATTTATATCCCCCTGAAATTATTATTGTAATCTCTGTCTTTTAATTGCTTATTTGTGCCTTGGTTTCTATATTTATATATAATGCTGCTATTAGCCTGTTTTAATATTATGTTGCTTTTCTCTGTTTTATTTATTTTTATACATTACATATATGTAGGATTTTAGTCTATGCATGTTGTTTATGTGCTTTTCAAATAAAAATTGATTGAATAATTTTCCTGCTGTGTTTACCAGTGTGTATGAATCATTGGTTCCAATTGACAATGTCAAGTATTATTATTGAATCAATGTGATCAATGATCAGGTAATGGGTCTAGAAGTAGAAATATCGCTTAAATTCCAACTGAGACGCAGGCTGTTAACCAGCTGGTGGCAACGCCATTAACCTTTGTCCTATATGTGATTTAAACACTCCCTGTATGACTCCATGTCATAAACAGCATGCCATGTTACTGTGACTCATGTCACCTTCTGAACCCATGAAACTGAGAAATAATATCTATAAGGTGCAACAAATATTGAATTAACGTGAATGAAAATGAAGGAATTGTTGATCCAGGACGAGTCCACACTTTGTCCGGCAACTAATCGATTAATGGTTGCAGCTCTACTTCATGGATCTGTTGTCTTTTCTGTTTGTGAAACTGAACTGAACAGATGTCAGGCTGAGGAGAAAATGGAAAAGAAAAAAAAATTGGAATCTAAGAGTGTTTTATTGGATTGAACTGAGACTCTGGGACTAGTGAAAAATGACGAGGTACAAAAAGAAGAGAGACCAGAGAAAATGACGAATTGTCCGAAGTTTGTGGTGGTTTCAAACTGTAATTTACAGTATAAAACTAAAGTAACACCCTCAATGACATAAGTTCAGTGCTTCAACATCTGAAGAGAAAGAACAGACCAGAAGTGAACATGACAAGGCAATATTAACGTTAGCATAGCATCCAAATAATCAATAAATTACTAAAGAAACCAGAAATCAATCAGATTCGAGAAGCCGTACCAGTGAATTTAGACATTTTCTTCTTATAAATGACAAAATAGATGAATTGCTATCCAAATAGTATAATAGTTGCCAACCAAAAACCAAAACAACCCGGTAGCAGCTGATAATATAAAGATGGCTGATAATGTAATAAATTTGCCTTCTATAAAATGTATTAGGCCAATAATGTAATAATTATTCAATAACATAATAAAAGTGTTGAACTGTAATAACTGACCTGGTAAAGAAAACCTTTTTTTTTTCCAAATGTAATAACCGAGTTGATAACATTATTGGCAAAAAGTTATTACCTAATCCCTTCATGACTTTTATTACATTATTGGCCTATTACATTTTAAAGAGGGCAGATTTATTACATTATCGTCCGTTAATACATTATCTACTGTTATTATGTTATCTGCCCTCATTACGTTAGACATTTTTACGTTATCGGCTATTTTTACATTATTTTTTAATGTTTTTTTCTGTTATCAGCCGTAATTACGTTATAGGTCATTGTTATTATACTGATATTAATTGATTGGCATTATCAATAACAGTTTTATGTTATCATTTTTACATTAAGGTTGCTGGCTTCTACAACCCTGAACTTCAAACTGATATTTAGCATTTCAGTATGCAACTGCAACTGACGACTAAACAGTGATTAAAGTGACTAATCGTTGCAGTATTTTTTTATTGAGTTCCACGCAATACGCAAGTTTTCTGCAAATAAAGACACAATCGAGACATGTCGACTTTTTACACTCTTATCTCTCTAAGGAAGCTGGGAACAGAAAATCAATGGTGGAATGAGAAGCCAGTCCTCATCAACCATACACTTAACTAGAACGAAGCGGGCATTTCATATGCATTGGTGCTTTTCAGGAGTCAGGTGTAAGCCCCCTTTGGTTGAAAGGGCGATATCGCCAGGCCAGCGTTCCTTAATTGAAACCACCACATCCCAGAGCTATCCCATTACACCAGGTTGCCAGGTCAGGGGATAGGAAAGCCCTGTAGGCCGTTATTACGCTATCAGCTGTTTTTACATTATTGCCCATTTCTATGGCTGTTATTATATTATCAAGTTATGTTAGCAGTTGTTATTAGGTTATCAGCCATTATTACGTTATTGGATGTTCTTACATGTTTTTACGTTATCGGGTCGTTATCACTGTTATTGATTGTTGTCACGTTATCTGTTTTTATCATGTTATCAGTGTTTTTTACATTATCAGGCCATAATACATTATGTTCCGTTTTTACATTATTGATTGTTAATAAATTATCAACCCTTGTAATGTTTTTGGACCTCATTACGTAATTGGATGTTTTTACATTATCAGACATTTTATGTTATCAGGTTGTTATCGGCTATTTTTACATTATTGGTTTTTATCATGTTATCGGCTGATTATAGGTTATTGGTGTTACATTATCAGTGGGTATTACGTTATTGGACGTTTCTATGTTATTGGTCCTTATTACATTATCAGCCCTTATAATGTTTTCAGCGCTTGTTTTGTTATCATACATTATCATCATACATGTTATCGGCTATTATTACGTTACCACCTTTTATTAAATTATCATCTGTTATTACATCATCGGCCATTATTACGTTATTGGTCGTTTTTACATTATTGCCCATTTCTATGGCTGTTATTATATTATCAAGTTATGTTATCAGATGTTATTAGGTTATCAGCCATTATTACGTTATTGGATGTTCTTACGTTCTCAGACGTTTTTACGTTATCAGGTCGTTATCACTGTTATTGATTGTTGTCACGTTATCTGTTTTTATCATGTTATCAGTGGTTTTTACATTATCTGACATTTTTACATTATCAGGCCATAATACATTATCTTCCGTTTTTACATTATTGGTTGTTATTAAATTATCAACCCTTGTAATGTTTTTGAACCTCATTACGTAATTGGATGTTTTTACATTATCAGACATTTTATGTTATCAGGTCGTTATCGGCTGTTTTTACATTATTGGTTTTTATCATGTTATCAGCTGTTATTATGTTACCGGACGTTATCTACTGATTTTAGGTTATTGGTGTTACATTATCAGTGGGTATTACGTTATTGGACGTTTCTATGTTATTGGTCCTTATTACATTAGCAGCCCTTATAATGTTTTCAGCGCTTGTTTTGTTATGTTATCGGCTATTATTACGTTATCAGCTATTATTAAATTATCGTCTGTTATTACATCATCGGCCATTATTACGTTATTGGTCGTTTTTACGTTGCCTGTGTAATAAATAATGTTTTTACAGTATCATTTTTACATTAACATTATCAGCTGCTACAACCCTGAACCTCAAACTGATATTCAGCATTTCAGTATATAGCTGCAACAACTATTCTATCGAAAATAGTTGGCGATTAACGTGACAGCACAATTAATTGACTAATCGATGCAGCTTTTTTAATGGAGTTTCATGCTTCGTGCAAATTTTCTGCAAATAAAGACACAATCGAGACCTTTTTACACCTTTATCCCCCCTAAGGAAGCTTGGAACAGAAAATCAATGGTGGAATGAGAAGCCAGTCCTCATCAACCATACACTTAACTAGAACGAAGCAGGCATTTCATATGCATTGGTGCTGTTCAGGAGTCAGGTGTAAGCCCCCTTTGGTTGAAGGATGATATCGCCGGGCCAGCGTTCCTTAATTGAAACCACCAGCTCCCAGAGCTATCCCATTACACCGGGTTGCCAGGTCAGGGGATAGGAAAGCTCCCATGCGTAATTTATGGAGCTCTTACCTCAGATAATCCATACACATAAGCTGTTCGGTTATGAAGCTGCAGACCCCCCTCTACCTATCTGCAGCCAATTTGGCCCCTGCACAATCTTCCTTAAATCACACAAAGCTCCCAGACCTTGCTGACTGGACTGTCGAGGAGGCAGCGGAGTCCGTTTTCATTTGAATTCCCTGCGTGTTCGCCTTCTGGTAGATTTAAAAGGCTGGGAAAGAAAAAAAGAGAAGAGACCTCCGGCATTAACTACCTGAACTAGTGATCCTCTTTAAAAGTCCACACCCTCCATTTTTTTTCCACCCCTTCTTTCGCAAAGCAGTAAATTGTGAAGGAATGTGGCCGCCAGCAGCAGATCAATAAAAACTTCTTTGCAATTTAACAACAGATGTTAGCGATCCTGCTCGGTTTGCCCTGCTACATTTTTAGTGAGGTAACCGTGAATTTTTAAGTGTGTGTTTCAAGTGTTTTATGGAGGCAAAAAATACAAAAAAAAAAAAAAACACACAGAGTTCATATCTCAGACATCAAACTTGTGATCCCCTCCATCTGTGAGATTATAGAGGCTTAATCACCCTTATCAGAAATAATATTCCCTCACACTGTTTCAATTATAGAGAGGAACAGGGTGTCGGGGGCAGTTGGCTGTTTTCCAGCTGTGCCAACATCTGTGTCTGGAATCCATCTTTAAAGGGGAGAGGAGATAGTTTAACTCTCTTTAAAAAAAGGTTTTAAAACAATTTAACAATTTAACACATGCTGACAACTAGTTTTATATTATATGTGGGTTAAATATTTAAATAATTAGTATTCTTTTTAGGTTACATTATTTGACATATTTTGTCAAAAAAAAAAAATTGCACATTCCATGTGATTTTTATTATATATATATATATATATATATATATATATATATATATATATATATATATATATATATATATATATATATATATACACATATACATATATATACATATATATATACATATATATATACATATATACATATATACATATATACATACACATATATATACATATATATATACATACATATACATATATACATATATATACATATATATATACATATACATATATACATATACACATATATATATACATATACATATATATATACATATACATATTACTAATAATGAACGAGAAGAAGCACCGTTGTAAGTGAACTTCTTTTAATGAAGCACTTTTAATGAATTTTTATTTGTTTACATTTTTTCCATTTATTTATTCACTTATAAACTATATACATATATGTACATGTTTAGCAAGGAGAGTCAAATACTAAAACAAAAAAAAATACAGTTTTAAAAGCAGTTATCAAGCCTCTCAAAATGTACATTATGTGTTCATGTGTATCATTCATGTTCATGTTCATTTGTATCATTTCTTTTTACAAAAATCACACAGAACGTGCATTTTTTTTTTTTTTTACACAAAATGTCAAAAAATAATGATAAATTTAACATTTTAATCCACATAGAATATAAAAACTAGTTAATAGTATGTTTTTATTTTTTGAAATATTTTTATCCGGTACCAAGTTTTTAGGGTGACACCACATGACTTTTTTGACATTATCCCTTATATACGAGTTATTTACAAAAAGGGAGTAGATGTCTAGCTGTGATGACTTTCTGATTCAATAAATACGTCGCTTTCTATCGGCATGATAATGTAATAAGTGCTAAAATCCAATAAAATTAAAAAAAAATATATTCATTGCAAAAAAAAAAAGAAAAACATAAAGGGAAGAGGAGAACCACACAGGTTCACTGTGTTGTTGTTGCTGCTTTCTCACCAAAAGTCACCGGATAAATCAGGGATGCCACATCCGTCCTTCAAGGACTCGGGGACCCCTCGCCTGCTGTTTACCAAGATGACGTTACCATGGTTACGAACCAGGCCACAAATCTGTAAGCTGTTTGATAGCTGCCCTCCAGAAGAAAAGCCATGACAACATCATTTATCAATGTCCTTCAAAAATCATTACCAATCACTGCTGAAATAAATAAATAAATAAAACACTTTTCAATTTGACAATGCTATGGTTCAAGTTTTATGGTTTAGGCACTAAAACAACAACTTAAACTTAACTTGTTAAAATCCTAAAGGTTAGTATTTGTATCTGTAGTAAAACACAATGTTACTGTTACAGCATCAATATATATCATCAATATCCACATCATCAATACAAAATGAAAATAGTTTAGTATAATATCAGTAGTAGGGCTGCAACTAACCACTATTTTAATATTTAATTTAGATTTGAGCTGTTTGTGTGATTATTTAATTGGGTTCTTTATAATCATCTTACAGAATAAGGGTCAGTACAAAACCGTCATGTGGTGTAATCCTAAAAACTTGATACCAGAGTTTAACACTTTTAAAAAGGTTTTAAAAAAAAAAAAAAAAAAAAAATTATTCCTTTTCGGTTTACACCATTTGACATAAAAAAAAACGCACAAAATTGTGATTTTTGTAAAAACAATTATAAGAGACCTGATAAACAATTAGAAGACCTGATAAATGCTTTTAAAACTTTTTTAGAAAGTTTTTGACTTTCTCATCTTGCTAAACATCATTTGTCACTGACCCTTATATTCTCCATGTTTTCTAATGATGCTCATGTCATTTCTTTGAACTCTTATCTCATCATTGCACATAATTTAGCGTATTTTCATTTTTTGTTGATTTGGGTCAGTTTGGTTTTGTTTCAAGTATTTTTTATCTGTCGTAAAACACATTTTTTAATATCCTAACTGATTCTGACTCTTCTATAGTCACCTCACATGTTGTAGATTTCTTTTGATTCCAGGTTTAAGTCCAATAACCTTTGTGGTTGTAGAGATATTCCAGATTTATTATCAGTTAGAGCAGGAAAACCGATAAATAGACCTGGAGCTTAAGACAAAACCTTCATTATAATGACTAACACAGTGTCTACATGGTTAAAATAAGGGAACAATCCTGCTGATAGTTAAGAGAAAACAACATTCACTGACAGGAAAAAGGAAGCAACAACCATCTCCTGTGGCTCTTTAACAAAGCTGCTGCTGCTGTTTCTGTTCCTGAAAGACAAGACTCATAATTCCCACGTTAACGGAGGTTGTTTTAGGTATTTAAATATCCCCCCTATGACTTCTGTTTCAGGACATAAAAGTCCTTTGCTTGGAATAATAAATTCTGTCGAACATGTTCTTTTGTCCGCAAGAAAGCATTTTCTCCTTCTACAGCATTTAAAAAATTCCTTAAACCACAACCTACGTATGCAAATATATGTCATTTAAAACGTTTAACTGGACACAAGATGCAACCAGCTGGATTCCAGACTGAGTTTTTCTATTAGAAACAGTGCAGCAGCTGTGGAACAAGATTTAAGATCAGCACTGAAATCAACATGCAACGCAGCACATTCACATTTTTCCTCCCATCTTAGTCGTATTAGGGATAAATGCAAATGGGAAGAAATGTAGTTTGCAGGTATAACGACGTGGTGTTTTAAAAGGAACGAGTCACAAAGTGAAATGGTGCTTTAAAGAGAATATCAGGTATTTCAGTAACATTAAAGTCATTACAGCACAACAAGTAAACATAGAATTTCCTCTTTTTATTTCCCTCCCTGAGGACTTGAGTTTTATTTCAGCAGCGTCGTTGTTATAAAGCTGCAGCTCCGTCTTAAAGACAGTTTAAGGAAGAAAAAAAACACAACTTCAAAGAACAGAAGGTGTTGATGCAGCTAATGTGAACTTGAAGCTTCTGGTCAAAGGTTTAAACGGTTGAACGTTAGCGACATCAGAGAAAAACGAGAAGATTTATTCACTGAGAGTGGGAAAGTAGAAAAAGTCACAGATTTCTGGTTCATAGATTTAGAATAGATGCACTTTAGTAGAAATTTTGTGTATCTATACTTCACTGGGGTAATTATCTGTACTTCCTACTCCTTACATTTTTAAAATATCCTCGTTATTCCTTGTTTTCATGAAGCCAAAAAGTGATTTTTTTGCCAGAAAGTGCATTATTTGACCCTAAATTATAACCAATATGAACGTTTCACTGTTAAAATACCTTTAAAATGACAATACAACACAACAAAATGAGTTATAATGGGAGTTAAAGGTTGTTTTTGCCTAAAAATCACTTATTCTTATTCCTGAGTTTCTTATTAATATTAATAAACCTTTAGCTTCACTCACTATTACCCGTTTAAATACTTTTAAAGGGACAATACAACACATACACTGCAATATCCCTGTGATTATAGGTCTTTTGACTGATTTTCTTTCAGTACTTTTACAATTTAAATAATAGATTTTAGCTCATTTACTCACTATTATCTGTTTAAATGCTTTTAAAGGGACAACGTAACATAAACTGCAAACTCTGCCAAAAAGGGATCACAGCTCATTTATTTTGACTCATTTAGTTTCATTACTTTTATATTTAACTTTTTTTGAAATCAGTACTTTTACAATTTTATAAGATCTCTGCCAAAATTGATTATAGGTCATATATTTAGATTTTTTTGGACTTTTATACTTTAAGTGGTTTTTAACTCAGTACTTTTATAATTGTAATATGAGATTTTAGCTCATTCACTCACCTACTCAAATACTAAAGGGACAATACAACATAAAGAGCAAGATATCCACCAAAAAGTGATCACATCTCATGTATTTTGACTGACTTTTGATACCAGGACCTTTTCACTTTTACGTCTAAGCTTCAATTTATGCTTCAAATACAGAAGTATTTTCTAACCCCGGTATCTCTACTTGTACCTGAGTAATGACATAAATACTTGTGACGCCTCTGATTAGTTGCTCTGTTTTGTAAAATTGGATCCCTGCATAGAAATAACTGGTATAAACACTATAAATCATAACTACAGAAAGCTTATGGAAAACATGGGTTCTCGGAAATCTTCAGAGGTTTGATCAGTAATTTAATTAGATCCAATAAAAGGCATAATGCAGCTCTCACAGGGGCTGCTGGACACCTTCCATCTACTCTTTTACAATTTATTAGATCCAGTTGTTGGGGAATAGACTTGAAATTCTTATCTAATGTATTTAAATAATCCACAGAGGGAATATTGAAACCTCGTTGCTGTAGGATTAGATCAGAAATGTTGTGCAGTTCTGCGAGCAGAGGCCTCGTTTGGGTTAAGCAGAAACATTTTTAATTAGAATTAGGCCTTTTTAAAGTTAAATAAAACATCCAAGAATATATGAGGTGTGAGTAGGACTCATATTACTCAGTAAACGTTAAATTTAACAGGTCAATACGACTGAAGCTGGTTTGGTTTGTGTTCAACATGTATGTGAGACTATTTCTCGTTGTTCCAATAATCATAATCAGACACTAATGCAGATTTGTCTATTCATATGTTAAGGATATTAAAAATGTGAAAATATCCCTTTAAGATACATTTAGAACAGATATAAATGTGATTAATTGGGGAGTATCTCCATCTGAAGGATGGTATTGTGCATTAATAGTGATTATTAATTACTATTATTCATAGAAAGAAGGAGGATCATGTATTTTTACTATAATTCCACAATGACAGATTGTAGGACCATTTGTATAGAGGATTGCTATAATTTAAAACAAATGTAACAAATGTAGTTAATTTAGTAGTATTACCATTTCATATATAGAGGTAAAAATGAATAGGAGGGAATGAATACGAATAGAAATAAATACAGTATATATATTATGTATATCCTCCATAATTTGGCCTTGGATTTCCTACATTTTCTTAAAGCAAATATCTTATCAGAGGTTGTGAACCGCTGGTCTATTTCTTCTTAAATTTGCTCTAAAATCACAGTTGAGTATTTTTTTTTTTTGATTGCCATTACTATTAACCTGCTGTCAAAGACCAAAGAAAGACTATTTACTAAAACAAGACTAAAATACAAAATCAACTAAAATGTGACTTAACAACAACTTGACTAAAACACTTAGAACTTAACACTTACAGAACTTATTGTTGAATGATGAAGATTTGAGCAAATCTAAAATATTTAAGTTTAATTGCCCATCTTAAAATCTTATCAAAGTTTGTTGCCTTGAAATTTTGCATTGCCCCATCTTTTCTTTCTTTCTTTTACAGATTACAGCATTTAAATCTACAGTTTTCTAACCCCTGGCAGGGCGTGTTATTCACCTAAAACTGAAATAACGCCACTGGCTGTGAGGACCGGTCTGAAGTTAATGTGTAAACAGCACACACTGTAAACAGCAGAGAGAGGAACGGTCTGGCCGATCCTCGTCTGATAGCATCATCACGGCTGTAACCGTGGAGACTGCCGTGTAAACAGCTTCCACACAGATGTCGATAAATCAGGAACCATTACAGCGGCGGAGAGGTGTCGCTTTGCATTTTAAACCACAGGATTCTATAGAGAAACACACACACACATCAAAACACACTCCCCATACACATAACACACACTATTGTGTGACAGAACAAAGTATGGATATCCACTTCTGTTGCTAGGATACCAGCCTCTCCGGCTCCGGAGTAAATCAGGCTGACTGGTGGCTGTGAAGAATTAACACGAGTGAAAGTAAGTTTTCTCTTAATGTGAATGGAAAAGCTGCTTTTTTCACTGCTGCTGCTGCTGTGTTGCAGTTGAGGGGGAAATAAAAACTAAATAAATAAAAGTGCTGCCTGCACCCATGTCACAGTGACTGCTGCCGTGACCTTTGACCTCTCTCTTACTCCTACATGGCCCGGCCTGTTATTGAGCGATTATGGCCATTGATTTCCTCTCTCTCACCTCTGGATGACAGCTGGCGTTTGTGGCCACGCCGTTTGCTCGTAGATTTGGTCCATTACACTTTTCCCGCCTCCAGCAGCGTAGTAATGTCTCTCTGAAACAAGTGGAAGATATTTATTTGTTTCATGTCGTATTTGATTCCCCTTCTTAGTTTTTTTGGTTTTTATAATAGTAGCAGTACTGGGAAAGGACAATAGGTGGCGTTAGGGCTGGGCGATATGGACCGAAATTAATATCACAGTAGTTTTTTTTAGCTGAATTGCGATTACATCTCAATATTTTTTCGTAAAGTAGCAGTTGTTTTATAGGATCAACATGTACGTGAAATGTTGCAGAAAAAGAAACCAAAACTAAATATTCAATATAATAAATAGTATTACTTTTGTGCACAATGGGCACAAACATACAGAGATAAAAAGAACTTTTTTTGGAAGATTTTTTTGCATTTTTCTGCTCCACATTTGACACATGACTTTACTTTTACAACCAATTTATTTAATAAAACTAATTATTATTTTTCGCCAAGTTTTAAACACACAAATCCAAATCCAGTGCATTATTTGACCCTAAGTTATATCATTATATAAAACACCTTTAAAATGACAATACAACACATAAAACACATTTTTTTTGACAAAAAGTGATGAATATAGGGAGTTTAAGGTTATTTTTGCCTAAAAATAACTTCTCATTCTTGAGTGTATATTATTTTTACATATATTTAATCTTTTCTTTTTCCTGCATGTCACTTGTACCGTGTCTACTGGTGTTGCTAATTCAATTTCCCCACTGTGGAACAAACACAGGATTATTTTATCCATCTTATAGTTACAAGATTTTAGCTCATTCACTAATTCACCTGTTCGGTTTGGTTGGTGGACAAAACCATAATTTGCACCCTGCTGCCTACTATTATAATCCCGATTGAGACGTGTTAAATCCTACGCTAATAATAGCAAAGTGCAAATAGAAGTTATCCAGTTTTTTTTTTTGGCCGGTGTATTTTTTTCATGCAGCAGCCAACTGGCTCCTGAGCCAAAGAACCAATTCTGGCCTTCGTCTGTAGAATTCCCTCCATCGCTGTGAAGTGAAGCTGCCACTTCCTACAAAGAGAGCTGATGAATCCAAAATAAACAGCAGGAACACACGACTTACAATTAACAGAGTGAGAGTGGAGCCTTAAGAGGAAAAAAGCTGCAGAGGTTCCAACTCAGCACTTCAGTCATCAGCGATGCCGACATAAATACCAGAGGGATTTCACCAATAATGGCTTCATTAGAACTAATAATATTCAAGAATATGAAGATGGATTCACTAATGTGTTAAGAAATCATAGAAACAAAAAATATAAGCGTAAAGATATAGATGATTAACCTTTTTTTGGATTTGTTGATCATTTTATCTGTTTTACAGCATGAATTCTTTTCTTTAACCCTCATTTGTTCCTTCAATTTTGCACCTTTTGACAGCTTTGTCCAAAAACTGCATCAATATTCTTTTTTTCAGAAATATCACAACTTCTTTCCTGCTTAAAACCACTAAACATTCAACCATTTCCAGGATTTTAACCCTTTTCATGATTATTTTTCACTGCACTTTCACTTTGTTCTTGTTTGTTCTTATATATATATATATATATTATAATATTTATATAAATATATAAACTTGCCTTGCTTATAAATGCCAATTAATCTATTTTAATTGTTTATTTAAACACACAAAAATTGAATTGCTTTCCATATAATAAATGGTAGGAGAATAGGACTTTATGGTAATTAGAGCCTGGCATTTAAAGGGTTAAATCCTGAAAATAATTAAATGTTTGGTAGTTTTGAGCAGGTAAGACATTGTTTAAAAGATTCATGAAAAATATTTCTGAGTAATGATTTTATAGCAGTTTTTTGTTGTCCATAAATGCAACTAAGCAACTTTGTCTATGTGTGATTGAAACCACATTAACTATGACTGGGTTACAGGCCTTAAATTAATATTATGATTAATAGGAATATGTTTTCAATAGAATTATAAATCACAATATATTAAATGTGTATACAACTATAAATGAAATGAAGCTAGCGGTGCTCCACTGTTATAATATTTTAAGTTGACTTTTTTTTTAAAAAAAAGGCAGAAAGCAACATTAGAGGTTTATATTTATGTGAAAAGCTGCAATCATCAGTCATGTTTGCTTTACTAAAGCCACAAAATACAAAATGTTGAAATAATGTTGAAGCTGAGGACTCAGAGTGGTTGTGGATTTAAGGAGCTTGTTGTGTCTCAGTTTGTTTAATCAATTCTTAAATAATAAATTCATTAATAAATTGTTAAACACATACTGTAGTGATACAAGTTATATTAAAACAGTTGTGATTTCACCATATATCACACTGATTAAATGATAAATGTTGGACTTTTGTCCGTAAATAAATGAACTTTGACATTAAAATCACACTCAACTCATGTCATTTTATAAAGATTCATTCAAGAAGCAAGAGACCGAAGCTACGACTGAAATATGGTTTGACAACAAGAATATAACAATAATATAATATACGTTTTTACAGCGAACAGCAGGAAATGAGCAGCAAACATGTATTAATATACTCGGCACAATGTAAAACAACAAGAGAGAAGCATCATTATGCGTTTGACAAACAACCAGAGAGACAAACGGCTGCAGACAGCGACTACACATCACTTCACAGCTGCAACTGAAGCAGATAATGAACAGTTTGAGATCAGCAGCCGACGAACCAGATACGAGTTATTAACAGAGAGGAGACAACAGATCTGCTGGATTTCTGCCACTGGCTTGTTTTTCTTTGAAATCATGCATCTGAATATTTAGCTTTCTGACTAATTCAATAGCTTGTTTTGTCTTTTATTTTTCCAATGGAGAAACATTGTGAATCAAATTCAAGTAAAAGAATATGGAATTTTTCTTTTTAGAAAAATAACAGCATGATGTGATCATCTGTATGTTTTATGTGATTCCAGCATCATGGATGTGATGTTTACGCAGAAATTTTGATTAGATTTTGACATTTTAAAATACATATACCAATAGAAATACATATTTTTCTTCTTAAAGGGAAATTATGGGGGATATAACACATGGAACACATTTTTAAAACTTTTTTTTTAAAATAATAACTCCTGTTATTATAATAACACCTGCCTTTAAATGACTAACATTTAATATAATTGAGTAGTGTCTGTTGTATCCACAACATACATTTAAGAAATAACTACATTTTCTCTGTTAAGGAAAGAAATATAAAACGGTGCATATAATAGGTTAAAACTGCAAACTGCAGTAAACCATATTTTCTGGTGTGAAATTTTCAACAGAGACTTTAAAATACCCAACAAGCATCACATAACATTGTAGAGACATTTATTCTAGAGAGAGATTCTTAATCAAGCTCTTACCAGACTTCAATATAAATATGTTTTCACTATATTAAGTTTCAAAAATGTGGTGCCAGATTTACTTCCATAAGATGAACGAGCAGCAGCTTCTTACCTGAGTGAAGTGAAGCTTGGATCATTTGTGGTGATTCTGTGACGTCACAAAGTAATATTCCAGGCAAACTCTTCCATTCCAGATAAAAAACAGTTATTTCCTCCATAAAAATCCTTTGCGCCCTGGAACCTGAATGGAAAATAACCATAATTAGCGTCATTAGGCAAGTTCATGTTGCAGACTGCAGCTGTAAATGTAGAAATCTAATGAAATACGTTATGAATCATATTCCGTGACCTGTAAGAGAAGAGAGAAGGCTTAAAATACTTTTATCAAGGCGCGAAAGCAGCGAGTCACGGGTTCGAATCCCGCCTGTTCCTGCACTTTGAAATAAATGGAGGCACAAAAATGCTAAAAAGAATAACCTAAAAAAAACTTCCATTAATACAAAAGCTGTTTTCAAAAACTTTTAACGCTCGGTTATCTACAAATCTGAGTTATGGGGACAGTGAATATAAGTAAATGAAATCATATCTATTTCTAAAAATAACCGACAAACTTACTTACTTTATTGCTGCTGGATCTTTCTGGAAATTTTGTACCATAAATCCATAACTATATTGGGTGTTTTTGCGGTTTCATATTATTATTATAGTATAATATAGGTTACATTTTATCCATTTTCTCCCAAAAACGGCAGTATATCCAACTTTGTTTATATTGGCGGCCATTTTGTATCACATGACGCTTTTTGACCAATCAGAGCTGTTCCAGGAAATGGTGCCAACCCTTGAACTGTCTCATCTTCTCCCATTAGCACATATAAAGATAAAAAATACATGGAACAAAATAGAAAATAACGTAAAAAGTATTTAATATGGCCTTTTAAAAATAAAATACAAATAAATAAAACAGAAAAACAATCATATTTTATTTAAAAAATAATCATTCATATTAGTATTAATAAAACAATATTATCAAATAATATAAATGTAAAAATAATATTATTAAAATGTGATGCTGCTTTGGGGCAAAAACTAAAGGACTTTTCTTTGTAAATATTTGAAAGTTGTATTTCTGTGTATAGTAGAGTGTTTATTTCACTTCCACCTGATATCTAAGATCTGGCAGAACTATTTACAAGTGCCATAAAAACTGTGATAAACAGTTTCTCTGTGTTTTTATAATAAAATAACAGTCAACCCTAATGTCTGGAAATATGACTCAGACCCCAGCTCTTATTTAGTTTAGTATACAATTATTTATTTAACAATATGTAATCCCCTGGTGTAATATATTTATAGCATGAATACAAGAAGTGAAGAGTTCTCTTAGACCACTTGAATTACAAAATGCTGAAAGCGTATTAAGATTATTGAAGATAAATAATAAATACTAAATATGTTGGATTACTTTTGGAATGCTTCAAAATTATCTTTCTGAGCTCATTTCTCTGGGTCACTCTGAAAGTAGTTCACGTTTTATTCTTCAGAGAAAAATGCAAGTCTACCCTTAATGAATATATTAAATTTGGTTTCAAAATCCTGAAAAAACAATCATTATTCTCTGCTCTGAACAGTTTGACTGATGCAGAACTCCCTTTATACAAATACATGATTTAAACACTTGTTTGTGGCGTCTAAGTCTCATAGGAATGTTATAGCAAGTACTTCCATAATAACTGTATTCATCAATTTAAACTGTGGAATACAGTTAATCTTCTTTTGTATTTTATATGCAAAACAAAAAAAACAGTGAATGAACACTGTAAAATCTGAAACCTTAAAATGTACGGTAACTACGTGGCTGCAATTATCCAGAAAGATATTTTATACAATTACCCAAAAAATTATCATTTGCAGAAGAAGTGCTGTACTTCTATTTTCAGTATTGTGTCTTTACTGTGAAAACAAGTAGATACAGTGATTTTAGCTGATTTTCAGTTGCATTTACAGTTTTAAATTATTAATTCTACAATAAAAATCAATTAAATACTGTGATTTCAGTTGTATTTGCAGTATTCGGTGATTAATTGTATTATAATACAGTAACTCTTTGACTACTGTGATATAGTAAGTATATAGTAAAAATAGAGTAAAAAATATAGTAATTCTTCACTACTGTGATTTTCTACTGTAATACAGTAATACTACTGTGATTTATTGTAAAATATACATCAATCTTCTGTAATAATCATTTACAGTAATATTACTCTATTTAATGCTGTAAATAACTGCAGATTTCACAGCAAATGTCACAGTGATATTCAGAATACCATTAATTTAAACTGTAACATAGTTTCTCATCTTTTGTGTTTCATAAACTGCAGCAAACAAGAGCGAATGAATGAAAAGAAGAAGAAAATAAAACTTCCTGCAACCTTCCCATTCTGCAGTGGAACATTTGTGCATTAAAGTCTCACAGCTGCAGGGACCCGATAAGACCTGAACCTCACGCCACGTTTTACCCCCCCAACAGGAGGCGTTAACCTGATTACCTCCAGACTGATGGCGTCTCCTCTTAATGCAGCAAATTAGAATGTTAAGTATGATGCATGATGCATTTTAGAGACCAGCCAGCATGAAGTGGCATTCATCCCTACCTGCTGTGTGTGTTTGTTGTCTCTTAATATTGGTTAAATAAAGCTAAAACAATTCAAGAATCATATGGTGCTGATTTTTCCACAGAGTCTGTTTTTTCAGACACCTTTTACCTCAACACCTGAGTTTCATCTGCTGCAGTTTGGATCTGACAGGTCAGCTCATGTTTTCAGGTATTTACGCCGCCGTGAACTGAAACATCTGTGAAAACAAGGTGATTTTTTTTTTCCAGTGTCTTAAGCGGCGCTGAGATGACAGGACTTTAACATCCTGCAGACCGTGAAATCCAGTTGCATCAGGCACATAAAGGAGAAGGTGAACAGATGTTCTCGTCTCTTTTCTCAAAGACAAGGAGCCATGCACCAGGTGATCCCATGTGAGTTCAATGCAAATAAAAAGGAGATTGAATGATGTTTGTCAATTTAAAAGATAACTTTGCAAGTCAAGGAAGTCGATAAAACAGAAAATACATATCATCACTAAAGTTTTACCATATTTCTTTATGTTTTAGTGTATTATATATTGAAAACTTTACATAAAATGAATAACAGCCAATTTTTTCTTCTTAGCAAATCAATATAAACCTTAACAAACTAATTGTTAAACACTGTTCTCTATATTGTTCACCTATTATTTGTGAAAATACAAAAAAAATGCAGATTTTAATTATATTTACTCTGTCCATAATTGCACATTCTTATTGTATATATAACGTGTAGTCTTTATTTATTTTTATATTTTATTTTCTATATTTTATATTTTTTATTACTGAACACTGGGCTGCCTGCAGGACCAGGGAAACACATTTCATTCATCATATGTGCTGAATGACAATAAAGAATCCTTGAATCCTTGAAAATGTTATTAAATGCAGGGAATATTGTATGAGTGAATCATGAAGACAGTGGATGAATGAGTGGCTAATTAATGCTCTAAGGTAGTGAGTGGACCTTAGCAAGATGGCCGCCGTGTGCGGACACTGGCTCATGGTCCAAACAGCAACAGGTTTTGCTCGTTTCTTTGTTCTTTTTCTTCCCGGCTGATAAAAGGACAATAAATAAAACACATCAGATGCATCTGTGATATATTTTACACAAAGTATTTAACTATGTCTACATTTTTTAACATTTTCTTGTGTGTAAACTGATAAAAATCCATTAAAAAGGTGAGATTACAGAAAGCGATTAGTCATGATTATATAAATATATCAATCAGCTGGATCTTTTATGTGTTTATCACGGAGCCTTTTAAAAAACGGCACCAAAGTGGATTTTTCCAAAAGCAGTTTCCACACCAAAGGGATGCTAATTCCTCCTTTTCATATGCTCGAAAAACTTCCTTTTAAACAGACTCAGACCTCACAGTGACTTTGAGGAGAGGATAAGAACCTGTGGAAAAACCAGAGCGGATGAATAGAGTTTTCACATACAAACGCATCCAATTATCCTCCGGTTGCTGTGTGGTAAAATATTTCAGCTGCAGCTTCATGTCAGGAGTTTTTCTCACTAATCTTCTGGTTGTGGGGTAACTAAATATCCGTGTGTGTGTGTGTGTGTGTGAGGCCTTTTACGGGATGATCAAAACCCCCCACAGCAAAGCTCCAGTATTATCTGAGCCGAGGGCCTCCTTTAGAGGAGGAGAAATCTGCAGCATCTCCAGCTCCTCCCCTCCTCACTGATAATGATGTTCACTAGTAAAGAAAAAAAAAAACGCCTTTGTGATTAAATGTTGATGAACACAGAGGCTTTTGTTGCGACTCGTTTCATGATCTGTTTGTTTAATTGGTAACGATTCGCTTCAGGAGATAAAATAACGGTGTGGATACTGCATCCAGTAAATAAAGTAAAATAAACACTTTGCAGGGAAGATTTTATGTGGAGAGAAAAGGCTGCGATTGTTTAATAAATGTACATATTGTCATTTTTTGAGGAAATTGAGTTTTAATCCTAAATCCTAAATTAAAGAGATCAGACTCTTCATGTTCTATAGGACAATGAACATTTTACCGAGGATGTTTTATTTTTTACCTAAGTCAAAGATTTTTTTTGTCCAAATCAGGATAAAATGACAATTTAACAGCTCAAGAATCAAGAAGAAGCTCTAAAGATGATTCTAGAATCGGTTTTCAGTTGGAGATGAGTTACGATGAATAAAAAACAGGCAAAGAGTGGGAAAGTGGTAAAAATGGAGCTGATATTAGTTTAATTTAACTCCAGGTAATGTAAGTTTAGAGTTTCACTATGGATTGAAAGAACAGTTTAAACCAGGTTTAAAGTTGACTAAAGTCACACTAGAATGTTCAAAAATGGTCATTGTCATCCACTGTCACTGTAAATAGAATATTCTCTGTTATTAGAAGCGGAAACAGAGTTTCCTGCATGTTAACTTCGCCCAGATTGATTTATTGATTGATTTTATTTGACGATTTATATTTAAAAACACCAGAATTAAGCCATATTTTCATCATGGTTTCTTCAAGGATGTGGGGGAGGATTATGATGTTAATTATAAATGAGTCATTATGAAACAATCCCTTTTCCCTTTTCCCAGAAAGCTCCACTGCTGTTTTCCCACGATGAAACATCAGCGAACAGGTCTGGGCACGAAGCTTTCATCAAATATCAATCACGGCACCGTGGGAATGAGGTTCTGTTTAAATGCTATTAAGACAATATGTGATGTTCTAAAACTGCTTTGACAGGAAGAAGGAAATATGATTTTAACCTGTTAAAATGCAGCAGCATTGAGTTTTATTGATAAATAGTAGAAAACCTCAGCTCCAACACTAAAGTACTTTTATCTGTAGTAAAACACAATGTTGCTGTTACAGCATCAATATATATCATCAATATCTACATCATTGATACAATAAGAAAATAGTTTAATATAATATCAGTAGTAGGGCTGCAACTAACCATTATTTAGATATTTCATTTATATTTAAACTGTTTGTGTGATTATTTAATTGGCTCCTTTATAATCTCCTTTTTAAACATCTTACAGAATATATTCTTCATGTTCTGGAATGATCCTCAGTGTGATTTCTATGATTCTATTTAATGGTTCTCAATTCTTTTTTTCATATCAAGGACCCCAGAACTCACACAAATTAGACCATAGACCCCCCATTTAATAAGATTTTGTACCAGGGTCCCCATCTGATAGGATTTTAGCTTTTAGATATTAAAGAAAGTTAATTGTGTCACGAATGAATGAATTTATAATTAAAATAAATAATTCCCCTTTTTGCTGGGGACCCCCTGGAACCACCTCAAGGACCCCTGGGGGTCCCTGGACCCCACTTTGAGAACCATTGATTTTATGGACAAATAATTGATCTGTTAACTCTTATCTCATTAATCATTGAACTTTGTATCGCAAAAAATTATATTATTTCAAGTTCTTTTACTGATTTGGGCCAGTTTGGTCTTGTTTTAAGTTTTAAATAAAGTATTTTTATCTGTAGTAAAACACAATTTTAGATTGTATTTGGTTGTAGAGTTATTTCAGATTTAGTATCATTTATAGCAGGAAAAATGAAAAAAACAGTTTTATTTAACTATAGTTCTATCTTCTCCCAAACAGCTGGATTCTGTATTTTCTTTCAGTTTGGAAACATATCATTTCTCTGTTTAGACAACGTGAAGCTTCATTGTTCCCTAAAGCAACATTTCCTCCAAAATGATGTTCATACAACCCAGAAAATGCATTTAATCCTCATGCAGCCTTTAATTTAACTGCACATTAGAGTCCTTCAGGACCAGAATGTCGCTAAAAGTGCACCTAACGAGCACCAGGACACTGCTTTTTAATGCTTTTATTCATTAAAATGTTTTTATTAGATTAATCCTGAACATAAAAGCCAAATATTCTTTTATTTTCAGAAGTTTAACCCTTTAAATGTTAGTTTAGTGGCACTGTTGTTTTTTTATGGGACAAAAAACAAAAATTTAAAAAATTAATTGTTTTCCATAAAATAAATGTAAAGTGGATTTTTTGTTTTGTTTTTGTACACATTATAGATGCTGAGTTGAAATTACAGAATTATACTGAAAATGAGGCCAAAATGTGGAGTCTGCATTAATAACTGACACAAAAACAGAAAAATACAGAACAAATGGACAAAAATGTCATGTGCTGCAGAGGAAAAATGTAAAAACAAATGGATTCATTAAAATACACTGTAAAACCTTACATTTATAATAACTGTCTGTAATTATCCATAAAGTTACTGTAAAATGAAAAAATACTGCGATTTCAGTTATATTTTACAGTATTAGGTGATTACCTGTAAAAGAAAAATCACTGTAAATACTGTGATTTAAGGTGTTTTACAGTATTAGGTGATTAATTGTACAAGAAAAATCAATGAAATACTGTGATTTTAATGTATTTACAGTATTAGGTGACTGATTGTAAAATGAAAATCAATTAAATACTGTGATCTCAGTTGTATTTAAGTATTAGTTGATTAATTGTATATTAAAATTAATTAAATACAGTTATTTCAGTTGTACTTAGAGTATAAGGTAATTAATAGTACAATAAAACTCTTTCCCTACTGTAATTTTCTACATTAATACTTTGACTACTGTGATTTATTGTAAAATATACATCAATCTATTGTAATAATCGTTTACAGATTACAGATATGTTTACAGATTTTACAATGAACAGTAACAACTGCATATTTATCACTAGACTTTTTGTTGCAGATAATCTAAAAAAGGTCGATATTGCACATTTCCTTCTGAATATCTATAAAATATAAGGTTTCATAAACAGAGTTTCTCTCAGGCCAAAAGTCTCCAGACTATATCAGACTTATATAAACAGACTAATATCAGCCAGTTATCTGGCTGCTGACGTGTCCTACAGTCACATATGGGACATTTATTTCTGCTTTATATCCTTCAGTTTACAGGGAAACATCTAGATGTTTTAACAGGGAACTGACAACAGTCAACACTTTTATAACCAATAAACACAAACAACACAAACCCACTGACAAGAAAAGACAATCACACAAGTCAACAAAATACTGATATGCAATAAAGAAAATGTAGATAAGATAAGCAGCTATGATTTTACAGTAAAACTTACAGTAAATTACTGTATATTTTACAATGAATCACATTAGCAGTAGTACTTTCTGCATTATAATACAATTAATCACCTAGTACTGTAAATACAACTGAAGTCACAGTATTTAATTGATTTTATTGTACAATTAATTGACTAATGACTCATGTTTTTTATTATTAAAAATATTATTCAAAATTAAATAAAATTAAAATCTAAAATTATAATAATGAATAGATGTATAGTATATTAGGTATAATTAGGTATAGGTATATATTATAAAGTATATGCACATATTTATATATTTACAATAAATGTACAATAAATATATGCACAGTAAATATATTATTTATATTTTTAATATTTATATTTACAATAAATCACAAGTATTATATAGAAATGCTGTATTATAATATAATTATTTATTTAATACTGTAAATACAAATGAGTATTTAATTTTTTTTTTTTTTTAATTTTACAGTTAATCACCTAAAACTGTAAATAGAACTGAAATAACAGAATTCAGTAGTTTTTCATATATATATATATATATATATATATATATATATATATATATATATATATATATATATATATATATCCTGTATATAACCTTGTTGTTTTTTAATCTGGTATAAAATAAAAACCTTTCTAAAGCTAAATCTTCTCCAGCTGTCACTCAACATCCTTTTAATTCCAGTTTTTGACATTTCAGCACAAACTTCAACAGGCTTCAACAAAAATCTCAACTCAAGGTCCAGTTTTAAAATATATATAAATAACATCATCTCCTTCATGATATAAACGACTCATTGCAGCGTCATGAGTTTTCAGCTGTAACACATCATATTATCATGGTAATTATTTCTATTCACCTGAACAAAGTGCAGCATCTCATTAAAGCAGGTAGAGAAGACGCTGTGTGACCTGTGGCTGCCTCTGGTGGGTGTTTGACAGCTGATGATTCACACAGAATATAAATAAACTGTAAATTTATGTGATAGAAAATAATAGCCATCAGGTGTGACAACAACTGTTCATCCTCCTTCAGGTGTTTGGAGTGACAGAGGAACATGATGAGTAGAAGATGTTTCCTCTTAAAATAAAACTAATGAAGGATCATGACAGGAAACTCTCATCTCTGACTAAAACACCATCAGTAATCATCATTAAGGTGGAGAATATACAAATATTGATGTGGATTTGGCTTTGGTGTGTGTTTGTGTTGAAGTTTAAATGTAATGTGTTTTTCAATGGCAAATGTCTCTAAAATGTCCATTTTCAGCGCCAAATGTTGTGTTTTAATAAAAAATGTCCCTTTTCAGTAGTAAATGCCCCTCAAATGTCCATTTTCATTTCTAAATGCCCCTTTTCAGTCTTAAATGTCCATTTTTAGTTCTAAATATCCATGTTTAGGTCCAAATGTCCATTTTCAGTACCAAATGCCCCTGTTTAGTACCAAATGTCATTCAAATGTCACTTTTCAGTTGTAAGCGCCCCTCAAATCTCTATTTTCTGTTTTAAATGTCCCTTTTTAGTTCCAAAGGTCCATGTTTAGGGTCCAAATGTCCTTTTTCAGTACCAAATGTCATTCAAATGTCACTTTTCAAGACCAAATGTTTCTCAAATTTCCATTTTCAGTACCAAATGTCCATTTCATTGTACCAAATGTCCATTTCATTGTACCAAATGTCCATTTCATTGTACCAAATGTCCATTTCATTGTACCAAATGTCCATTTCATTGTACCAAATGTCCATTTCATTGTACCAAATGTCTATTTTCAATGTCAAAAGTCCCGGTTTCAGTATTAGATGTCCCTTTTCAGTTCAATTTCTTAAATTTATATAGATATCAAATGAAAAGTTAGTCATCTATTTATCTCTCTCTCTCTCTAAATGTGACCTTAATATAAAAAATATGCAATTTTTATAGAAGTTTAGTTTATTCTGTGTTTATAAATGTGTGTTAAGCATCTTCTGCAGAGTCTGAGTTTAATCTTCGACTGTTCTAGAACATACATGAACTGTAATATTTAAGTTTTACAGTAATTTCATGAAGCAGATTCATCACAACGACAAGAACAGATAAAACCCATAAAAAACCCTCTGTACCCACTTAGAATCCGTTAATCCTTCCAGAACCAGATAAAACCTGTTTTTAATGCTGCAAACAGTTGGCAAAAGCCCCAAAGAAAACAGTTTTCATGCTGATCATGCAGCGAAACCGCCAGACTCATCTGTCTGGAGGATGATTTGCACGGGACGTGCAACATGTAATTTGTCTGTTTAAACCCTAAACTGTTAAAGGAGAAATGTTGAATGACTCCAGAGATGCAGCTGTGATGTTCCTGTACATCCAGCTGCTGTTTCAGTATTTATATCTGAGGTAGAGTAGAGGCCCAGAGGAGGTTCAGGTCGGCTGAATGTGGACTATTGTCATGTTAATGTGGTCGGACGCCTCGGATCCTCCTCAGAGCTGGATTATATCACACCGACTCTGCTGAATTCACACTTACACAGACACAACAGCATCCACAGGATTACTGGAGAGAATATAAAAAAATCAATGTGGGGAAACTCAGCACTTATACTTTTATACTGTGTTTGCACTCTTTTTTAAAGGAAAAGGATGTATTTAAGAAGTGGGGTCAGACGTGACCTTTAGTAGTGAGTGTAGAGAGGTGGTTTAATGGAGATAATTTACTTTACTTGAATATCCAGCAGCGGTGGAGACAGGAAATGTTGAGTGTGGAGGCCTGGATGGAAACAAAGATGTTTACACTATATATAAATATAGAAGAATATACAGACAAATGTGCTGCTGAGTGTATAGAGGACTCAGGTTGATCATCTTGTAGTGTCACTACGACTCATTCACTAGTGGCTCCTCATTTATCCCAACAAATAAATATGGAGGAAGCTGTTCAGGAGGAAAATGGAAATAATGATGTGCATTTGGCTTTGGTGTGTGTGTGTGTGTGTGTGTGTGTGTGTGTGTGTGTGTGTGTGTGTGTGTGTGTGTTGGTGGTGTAGTTTAAAATATGGTGGGTATGCCAAATGTCCCTTTTTGGTGTCAAATGTCCCTTTTAATTCCAAAATGTCCCATTTTGGTGTCAAATGTGTCTTTTCAGTGGCAAATGTCTCTTTTTTAGTGTCAAATGTCCCTTTTTAGTGGCAATTGTCTCTTTTTGGTGCCAAATGTCTCTTTTTGGTGCCAAATGTCCAGTTTCAAATGTCCCTTTTTATTCTCAAATTTAATCTCAAATGTCCCTTTTTATTCCCTTTTCACTGCCAAACGCCTCTTTTTAGTATCAAATGTCCCTTTTGGTGTCAAATGTCTCTTTTTAGTTCCAAATGCCAATTTCAGTACCAAATGTCAGTTTTCAGTTTCAATTGAATTGTAAATTCTGAAACATCCAGATTCAGCTGTATCATAAACTTGGGAAACACGATGCCGTTCTACGTCACCACCCAGTTACAGCTGGAAGAGATTTAATCAACAGAACCGCATAAACTCCAGATCCATGTCATGTGTGACACGTGTACTATCAGCAGCATGTGTGTGTGAGAGTGTGTGTGAGAGTGTGTGTGAGAGTGTGTGTGGGCATGTCCCTACAAAGGCGTCACCTCTCTGTTTCCTCATCTCTACAGATTATTGATGTTGTGCCATTTCTTTACTCACCAACAAGTCACCGAGCCTGAATCACAACCAACGTGAGTCATGGAGGAAATGGAGAAACACAACAATGAATCAATTAACAAAAGCTTTGTTTCTCATTTAGCAGCGCGTGTGTTGTGTGTTTATTTAACATTGATTTAATATTCAAAATAATTTATTTGTGTTTATTCCTCCCTCCCCCCAGTGGCTGTCGCTACGGTAACTTCCATCGTTAAAGGTCGTTACCGATCATTAATCTGATCTAGACCAGCAGACCTGTAAAAAAAAGGCTGATTTTGTGCAAATGTTGAACAATTGGTGTGATAAATGATTCACTGGCTTCTACATATTAGTTTAATGGTTTCTTCCACATAGCTAGCTACTAGCTGACTGTCAAAATTAGCATTTAGCCACTAGAAAAGAGCATCTGGACTAAACCATTTTGAGGAATGGTGTGGGGGAGTCATCATTTTTCAACCTTTAAGAAAAGCTTTGTTTTACATTTATCAGCTCCTATGTTGTGTGTTTATTTAACATTTAAATATGAATGTATTTAATATAAAAAAATATTTCTGTGTACACAGATTTTTGGCGGGACAACTTTATGGAAGGGGGGGGGGTCCCCTGTGCTTTCTGCCTATGGTCATGGGAAATATTCTGGAAACCTCAACAAAAAAAAGAGAGAAAAAAAAGAAAAGGGGATCAACAGGTTGTGAGATTTTGCCTCTCGGACTCTCGGACTCGTACAAAGCAGCAGAAGAATGCTGAGGATGAATAAGTGGTCTGTCTCTTTCATTGATTTGGCCCTGAAAGCACAGAGGGTGAAGAGAGAACTCCTGGAGGCGCCTCTGAATAGCCTTTGTGCAGCAGATCCTGAGAAGGCTCAGTGGGCTGCAAACAGCTCTATGGAGCAATGCTTTGAGTAAGCGCCACTTGTTGGTTTATAATGAAAAAAAAACTATAAAACACAATCAGTGTTGTTCCGTTCTGCACTTTTCTGTCTTTTTTTTGTAGTGTTTGTGCGCTCTGATCAAATTAGAGGCTCCTGGCTGCGGCTCGACTCATATCTGACATTCCAGAGCATTATCTCGACTCAAATACCATAACATTACGACGTGAGCGGGTAGGGGAGGGGGGAGGGGGGTGGTCCTGCAGGCGTAATGTGGGCGTGTGCAACACAAACAGCTGACACTCAAAAACCGGGAGGAACAGTCTGCGCGTGCAGCTCAGCGCGGGAGGAGGCTCCGGTGAAGTTGATCTTCGTTTTTTTTTTTTACGCGCCGCTCGGACAGAACGAGCCGCAGGAGCGCAGCGGAGGATCGGTGCCGCCGCTGCTGCTGGTTGGGTTTTTACTGGAAGTCGCTGCACGACATGAAATCTGTGACGGGCGGAGGATTATAGTTGAAAAAGGTAAAGAAAAAAAAAAGATCCTGCCGCGTTTTTTTGTGATTCAATGCGAACGTTGGATTAAGACAAAGCTGCGTAAAAGAGTCGCTCCTGTGCGTAAAAAGAAGAATTTCTAGTTCACGTCCGGGAACGAAGCCTTTTTTTTACCTGATTCAGTATCTGCTGCAGCGACCTCAGCTTCACTGCTGTTCTATTTAACATCTAGTAGGTCTATTATTCTTATTATTGTTATTATTATAAGTTAATAAGGTTAATAAATGCAAAGGCTTACAGTGTCACATCTGTTTTTTGTCTTTTTTTCTCTTCAACATTTATTACATTTATTATTATTATTATTATAAATAAGGTTAATTAATTCAAAGGTTGAGATTGTCACGTCAAATCTTTTGTTTTTTCTCTTTAACGTCGAGTAGCTGTATTATTGTTATGATGATTATTATGATTATTAATATTGTTATTAATAAGGATAATTAATGCAAAGGTTAGCAGTGATTTTTTTTTCTTTTTTTCTCTTTAACATCTGTTAGGTATTCTATTATTAGTAGTCATAGTAGTATTAGTATTAAAAATAAGGTTAATCAATACAAATATTCACAGTGTCACACTGAATTATTGGAAAATATTATTATATTCATATGTTGGAACAAGTAAAGTCAGTTCATTTACGTTTTATTTAATAAAGCAGCAACTATACATTTATTTTCAATGTAATGTGCCTTTAAAAATATAAATATATATTTATTTTTATTTTTTTTAGAGGAACTGGTGATACTTTAAGTTCATGTTTAAATGTTGATGGTTTGTGTCCTAAATACATATTTATACTTATTTATTGTTTGAAGTAATAAATTCTAGATTTTATAACAAAGGCTCAGACGTTCTGTTGTTTTTTTCAGGAGTGACGCTTGTCTTCTCTTGTTTTTCGGACTCTCGGGTTAATTGCAGCTGTTTTTTCTTCTCCCTGCAGTTACTGCTTCTGGCAGAGAAGAGGCTTTATTTTAAATTTTTTTTATATATATATATTTTTCCTGCTTTTCAATTGGACCATTGTCCTCCAGGCAGCTGCTCTTTCGATGTGGGATACGGTTTCGTTGCTCTCGCCAGGCTGAAATCCTCCAGGGTCAGGACCTCCGTCATGGCGGCCGTGCTCCTCGGGCTGCTGCTCTTCGCCATGCAGCCTCCCCCTGTCCCCTCTGGGCCAATGCCCACCGCTGATTTTGAAGGGCCTCCGCCTTTGCCTTTTTCTGTGGACTCCGGTAACAGCAGCCACCCCAACGGTACCCTCCAGCAGCTCCCTCGCATCCTGATCATCGGCGTCCGCAAAGGTGGCACACGGGCGCTCATCGAGATGCTCAGCCTGCACGGCGCCGTGGCGGCGGCCCAGAATGAGGTGCACTTCTTTGACTGGGAGAGCCACTTCCAGCGTGGGCTGCCCTGGTACCGCAGCCAGATGCCGTTTGCCCGGCCCGGCCAGCTCACCGTGGAGAAGACGCCGGCCTATTTCACCTCGGGGAAGGTCCCTGAGCGAGTCCACCGCATGGACCCGGGCGTCAAGCTGCTGCTGATCCTCCGGGACCCCACGGAGCGTGTCCTGTCCGACTACACCCAGGTGTTCCACAACCGCCTGCAGAAGCACAAGCAGTACCGGCCCGTGGAGTCGGTGCTGGTGCGGGACGGCGAGATCAACCTGGGCTACAAGGCGCTGAACCGTAGCCTGTACTACGTGCACATGCAGAACTGGCTGCGCTACTTCCCGCTGACGAGCATTCACGTGGTGGACGGCGACGAGCTAATCCGGGACCCGCTGCCCGAGATGAGGAAGGTGGAGCGGTTCCTGGAGCTGGAGCCGCAGATCAGCGCCTCCAACTTCTACTTCAACAAGACCAAGGGCTTCTACTGCCTGAGGGAGCACGGGCGCGAGAGGTGCCTGCATGACTCCAAAGGAAGGGCCCACCCCCACGTGGCGCCTGACATTCTGCACAAACTCTACCGGTTCTTCCGGGAGCCCAACAGCAGGTTCTTCGAGCTGGTGGGTCGAACATTCAACTGGAAGTGATCGGAAGGTTTTTTTCCAAACTAACAAAAAAGTAGTCCAGTGATTTGAGGTCAAAATGGGGTCAAACAAATCCCAACTTGAGCAAACTTAACTCGTTTTGTTTCCTCAACTTAGTTTTGTTTCCTCCTCAGTAATGGGGAAAAAAGCCCAGAAGAATCCCAGTGGGAAATTAAGATCACAATAGGGTGATATCATGTAAAATGGGCCATTTAAGGAGCTCTGGAAATTAGAGGCAATGATTATAGGATTGCATTGCAAGTGTTTTAAAATTCTTTGGGAAATTAATGGATAAAAGTGTCAGAGGTTTTTCCAAACTAACAAAAAAATAGTCTGGTTATTTGAGGTCATCAAGTAGCCCAGTACCCAGTAGCAGAAAAAAGACCAAATAGGGCCCGCCAAACCATAAATGGCCCATTTTTACCTGATTTTCTTCTATTAACGTTTAGTCAAATTTATAAGAAGCACAGTTAGTGTCAACAGCACAAACTCTACCAGTTCTTCCGGGAGCCCAACAGCAGGTTCTTCGAGTTGGTGGGTCGAACGTTCAACTGGAATTGATCAGAAGCATCAGAGGTTTTTCTGAAAAAAAAAAAAAGAAGTAAAATGGGCCATTTAAGGGCCTCTGAAATCCTTTATAGTCATTGGCTCTAATTCCTAGACGCCCTAAATGGCCCATTTTACCTGATATTATTCAATGTTTACCATGTTAACAAATTTCAAAAAACTTACAATACATTTTTGTTTGTCTTAATGTAAGTAATCAACTCAGCAATTTTTATGGTGATATCTAAAGGTTAAAAATTTGACCTTATTCACTAAGCGTTTTAGGTAAAATGGGCCACTTTTTGGTAAATTGCTTGGACAATAAAACAATTTGTATGTAATGTATTTTCCATGTATATTTATGATTAATAACAACTATTTATGTTTAATATACAGACATACACCACCAGATCTAAACATTAGTAGGGTGATATCAGGTAAAATGGGCCATTTAACATGTGGGGGTCTCAGCCCCTCTAGAAATCAGAGCCAATGACTACAAAGGATTTCAAACTGTTGACATAACTATGCTTGACAAGAAACAGATGATTGGATTAGTTTGTGGTTTTATGGTGGTGAGACAATACTTAAAATCTATACTGAACCAGAAATGTGCATGGTAAGTAGCCTGGCATGATAACTAACAAAACCCATTTTACCTGATGAGATTGCCCATTTTACCTGAAACCGTAAAAAGTGGCACAGGGCCTGAATAATTAGATTTTATCACATAATTCCAACACAATATAATCAGAAACAGTCATTATTAATCATAAATATACATGGAAACAGCATATTTGATATTTGATATATACCAAAAAAGTGGCCCATTTTTACCTGATACACCTTTAGTGACTAGGGTAAAATATATAACCTTTAGATATCACCATGAAAATTGCTGAGTTGATTACTTACATTAAGACAAAGAAAAATATATTGCAAGTTTTTTTTTAATTCTTTGTTAACATTGGAAAATAATTTATAACATCATTATGTATGGCTAATTTCCATACACCACCAGATCTAAACCTTCAGATATCACCATGAATCCAGACAAACCAAAAATGTGTTACAAGTTTTCTTTTAATTTCTCTGATAACATGGGTGGATTTGCATTAATTTGCATACATTTGCATAAATTCACACTAGGTATAAAGGTGCTGTGGTGGAACCAGCATGAAAACTAGGTTGGGTGCACTGAGTTGACCTAGCTAGCACCATTAGATGCAGTTATAAAAAAAATGCAGTGCAGATAAGATTCTGTAGCTATGGATCATGCATGTTTGATTCAGCCACGTTTTGACTTTCATTTTGTCTTTTACATTCTCCTTCCCCTTCGTTTCCTGTTCTTCCCTCAGACTTATCTCCCAGAAACAATAATTACAGTAATAAAGACGGTTTAAAGTTGTTTCTTCCTCCCTGTCTCTATGCTAATAGGAACCTTTCAATCATTCAGACCCTAATATTAAGGTTTTCTTTTGACTGAAATATGTAGACAAGATTGAATAAGACGTTTTCCCTGCTATACTAATGTTTAGGTCTGGTGGTGCATGTCTGCATATTAGCCAAAAGTAATGAGATTATACATTATTTTCTCATGATAACAAAGAATTAAAAAAAAAACGTGCAATATATTTCTGTTTGTTCTAATGTAAGTCATCAACTCAGTGTTTTTTCATGGTGATATCTATAAGTTAAAAACTTTACCCTATTCACATGATAAAAAAATATGAAATTTAATATGCGTATGAATGGTAAATATTTTTAAAATCTTTCCCCTACTGGGATTCTTTTGTTTTTTTCTATCACTGGGGACATGTTGACAAAAGAAAACCAGTTGATTTTGCTCCTGTTTCGATTTCTTTAACCTTTATTTTTCCATAAAACGACCGGACTAAAAGTAGAAGAAGAGACAAAAGCTCCTGTAAATCCAAACTAAATCTATTTTTCTACTAGTACATTTGTATGATCGAGCCAAATATCAGGGCAGAACGCAGCTCGTCACATGCTCATTTCTTTGTCTCTTTTTTTTTGTTGTTTTTGTCTAAACATTTGCGTTTTACTGTTGGAAACGCTCCACTGCTGCAGCTGCTCGTCTGACGTCTCAGACGACTTATCATCCCTCTGGAAACGAGACTTCAGACTTTAGATGTGGATAGTTAATGTGTAAACCAGGAGCAGCAGTTTAACACGGCCACAGCCTCACGTTTTTAATCTAATACGACACTACTAACTGTATCCAGAGTTCTGAAGGACATTTACCTGCTGCTATAAACTCCTCTGTCACTTTCAGGCACTGAACATGTTCCTTTTGTTACTCAGAAGTTTCTTTATGTAAGAAAGAGGCTGTAAAGTCTTATATTTAAAAGTTGCCGTGCACATATTATATTGACGATCATTACCGTGTAAATGTAAATAGATTTTTTTTTTTAAGTGAAGAATTAATACCATAATAAAGATGTATTTTTATTTTTAGCCTGATGTCTGAATGTATTTCTGTTGGTTTGCACTTAAGGCTGTGCAATTCATTGGATTTTAAGTTGAATTGAAACCATTTTTGCCATTTTTCTTTACACGACTTCTGAAAGAGAAGAGTGAGAGCGAGAACTTTTGCTTCCAAGAAATCAACGAGAAGCGGAAGCAACATAACCTGCAAGATTTGCAAAAAGGTGCTCACGTTGCAGCAAAACCAAACTGTTTAGCCCCCTTTTATATACTGGGAATTTTCCATATTTGCATGTTTGCAAATCTATTTTAGCGTGTTAGAGAAAAAAAAATTCAAATTAAATGAAACAAAAAGTTTACTTGCCCCAGATAGTGAGTTAAGATTTTTATTTGGTCAAAATTTTCCCAAATTTTGAATAAAATTCTGACTGGCAAGGCCAGGATATGCTGGTCATGTGACCTCATCCTTCCAAAATAAAAGCCTCCTTTTCACGCCTAACTATAAAAACACAGATTTTATATCACAGCTTTATAGAGAAAATGAAGATAAAGTAATTGTTGCCATATGACAACACTATGAAATAGAGGGTTTAACATCTCAGACAAAAGCACAGTCAATAATGTTGAATAAATGCATTGTGTAATAATAATAATATATAATATAATATATAATAGTCTGAATAAGATTTTAATATTGGGGTCAGTGACAAATAATGTTTGGCAAGATGAGAAAGTCAAAAACTTTTTAAAATAGTTTTAAGAAGCATTCATCAGGTCTCTATAAATGTACAGTTTGTGTTCATGTTGGTTTCTTGTCATTTAAAAGCAGACCTGTGCTTGTGTGGACCTGTGTGTGTGTGTGTGTGTGTGTGTGTGTGTGTCTGTGGTTTACTGGATCACACGTCTACTTCCTGTTATTTGAAACAAAGAAATAATGCATTGCATGTCCTGTGAGTCTCTCGCTCCTCATATAAATAACTGCAGCTACAAAAAAGGCTGAAAGGTCAAAGGCTAAAAAAAACACCCTTTGTGCTATAGAGGAAGTGGCTGTTGAAAACGTGTCACATTTCTCATCATCATATATTTAGTATTTACTAGAGCTCGTCAGGATGTGTTGGGTTTTTATTTGCACATCTTTAGACAGGATGTTAGTTTTATAATATAGAGAAGTGAGTGGGCAGGAAGACAAACTCCAATAATCCTAAAGCACGAAAAATCAAGAGTTGTTTATGCCCGAGGGTGAGATCTCGCTCTGTTTTTTTATTTTTTTAATATATTTTAAAGGCGAGGGATTATTTATTCAAATCTTATTGCTACTTTGAAAACATCAGCAGCACCGTCTCAAAGACGTTAAGCTGCAAAAAAAAAACCAACCTGCGATTGCTGTTTCATATTTTGAATGTGGCCTAGATTTATTTATTTATTCAGAGGGGGCTTTACTGGAATTTCTGCAGAGGGGATTTTAACCTCAACCACAACCTCTAAATGCAAAAAGCAGCATTTTTTTCAGTTTTGACTTGCAGTTGCAGGAGGCATCTCCCTGCAGTTGACACGTGTTTTTTGCGGCGATGGTGTTGAGTCAGGAGCATCAGGAGGAGAAACAGGAGGTGGAGCTGAGGTGGAGTCAGACAGATGTTTGAATCATCGGTATTCACAGCGATAACATGCTGCTCTCTCTGCTGATTTGAAGTTGTCAACTCTCCAGATGTTTAGTTAGAGTGACCACATCTGGAGGAACAAGCAGGGATTACTTGAAATAGAATAAACAGTGTGCACAGCAAAAAAAAGGGGGGGGACCAGCAACAGCAGCCTTTAAAATGATGTGAAAGTCTTTTTTAACTAACTCAAGAGGTCAATTAACTACAATTTTTCTATTTTTATATTACACTGAAATCACATCTCAAGCTTGTAAAACTAAATATCTGGTTGCAAATCTAATTGTTTCAGATGTTTGCTCAGTTCCACCAAAAAGCGATTAACCCTTAAACTTATCAGTTGATTTAATTCACTGAATATTTTGATTACATTAATTGCAGACAATTTTGTGGTCGATTAATCGATTTGAGTCATTTTTAAAGAAGAAAATGTCCAAATTCTCTGGTTCCAGCTTCTCTTCTCTGATTATTTTCTGGTTTCTTTATTCTTCTATAATAGTAAACTGATGATCTTTGGGTTGTGGACTGTTGGTCTGGACAAAAAAGACATTTAAGGTTGAATCTTCAGCTTTGAAAAACACTGATCAGCATTTTACACCATTTTATCAACCAAACTAATTGATTAATTGTATAAATAATCGATTAAATAGACAGTAGTTGCAGCCCTTTATAAGAGTGTACTACTACAGATTCTATAAAAGCATTAGACAATCATATTAAAGGCAAAATTAGTCCATTTTACAGTACAATTACACTATTATGATAGTCAATGAATCTATTGATTATTGAAATAATCAATCAATTAGTTGTTTGGTTCATTAAATGGTGTAAAATGTTGATTAGTGTGTCCCAAAGCTGAAGATTCAACCTAAACCCAACCTTTTTTTGTCCAGACCAACAGTTCACAACCCAAAGATCATCAGTTTACTATTATATAAAACTAAAGAAACCAGGAAATAATCAGAGAAGAGAAGCTGGAACCAGAGAATTTGGACATTTTCTTCCTAAAAATTGACTCATATCGATTAATCAATGATCAAGATAGTTGGTGATTAATGTGATAGTTGGCAACTAATCAAGTAATCAACTAATAATTGTAGCTCTAGTGAGTAATACAAATTCCAAACACTAGGTAGACAGTAAACGGTTTAGAGCACAAGATTATGGCTAAAATTAATGACTAAATTGTTGGCAATTAATGTAACAGTTGGAAACTAATCGATTAATCGACTAACTGCTGCAGCTTTAGTAATTTATGAGAAACCACAAAATAATCATATTTCAGAAGCTGGAACCAGAGAATTTTCTTCTTAAAAATTACTCAATTAATCTCAAATTAATCAATTATCAAAATAGTCAGAGATTAATGAAATAGCTGGCGACTAATTTAACAACTATTTTGCTTCTGTATTTGAACATGTAATCATGTATTTATATATATTGTTGCTTTTACTTGAGTAAATGGTCTTAAATCATGATGCATTGATGCTCTGATGACAGCTCCAGTATCTATTTCTGCTGAAATCCCAACCAGCGAGGACACTTTGTCTGATTTCTCTCTCTCTCTCGGAGCAGCATCAATTAAGAGTTCATGAAGCAGCCATTAGTCTCGTCAGCTGTGCAGCCTCCAAAGTTTTACACTCACAGATTTCCCTTAACATCACCTAATTAATCTCCGCCACATAATTAATTTGTCTCCTCGCCCCACATGCAGGACGAGCGGTAAAACCCGCCGACGACCACGATTAATGGACCTGCCCCCCCCCCCCACATAACCCTCCACTGCTGGAACTTTCTAAACTAACTTTGAACCAACCCTCCCCCTCCTCTTTATTTCTATTTTTTCAGCCATTTTTTTAGTTCTTTCTTTTATTCAGAGGGCTGATGTGATGTGGTGGAGCGCGGCCCCTCCTGCAGCCACCGGGGGCTGCAGCTCGCTTTAATTGGAATAGATTGTTTTGTCCACTCAATGTGTGAATCCTGGCAGAAATAACGCATGCAGCCTCTCTTTCTCTTCCTGCGTCTCACACAGCATCAAGATCACATGATGCAGGCCTCGGCCTGGGCCTTAACGAGTAGGTTAACGAGCGCCATAGTGTCTTCATGCTACACAAACTATGGGTTTGTTGTGCTTAAATGAACAGAATGTCAGCTGATTATTTTCTCTTCTATAGTGTCACCCTGCAGCATTTATTCACTGGGTTTGTTTATTTATTTATTTATTTTACACTTTTTGCCTTAATTGGCTTTTAATAACCCAGACAGTTCCAGGGCGCCACATGGTTGCTGTAGTGTTAGTTTTATCAAAGTGCTGCAGTAGTGGTGCATTTAAATTCAATTCAAGGCTTTTATTCTCATTAAATGACACAGTTCTCATTAACCCTCTATTGCATAGAGTGTTTCCATATGGCATCACTTTATGTTAATTTTTCTAAAAAGTTGTGATATAAAATCTGTGTTTTTACAGTTAGGTGTGAAAAGGGGGCTTTTATTTTGAAGGAAATACAATTTATGAGGTCACATGACCAGGATATTTCTATTGCTCATAGAAATTTGACATGTGAGCATCATTGTCTCACAACCGAAGGTTGTTAATTTTAAATTTAATATTTTTTTTTGTCCAATAAGCCAAATAGATTTGTTAACATATGGTCACAATATGCAAATATGGAAAAATCCTAGCATATATAAAACCTAATGGAGTCCCATTGACTTACATAGCATTAACTATCCTGAGACTCCTGCAACTTTTTCTTATATATTTTTTAATACATTTATTATTTAAGACATTATAAGTAATAAAAACATTCAAAACATTTTGTACCATATCTAAGTAATATTCCATGCAATAGGGTGTTAATATTGTTTAAATATCTGAGCAAAAGTTGTAAAAAATGTCAACAAAGCGTCTCCATTGGTCAAAAAGTTGTCGAGAAATAAGTCAAAAAACATGTTTATTGATGTAAAATTGCTTGTTATTTAGTGTGGACACACTCACGCACACACACACACACGCACACACACTCACGCACACACGCACGTGTCTATCCATTTCTGCAGAGCCAACCCTCTCTTTAGGGCTCGGCCTTTATAACTCGTTAGTTTACATTCTTTTCATGTTTCTGTTCAGATGAGTCAGAGTGAATCATGTGATTAGATCCACAACTGCAGCAGCTACAGAGTTTGATTCAATCAACGGAGCTCAGTGAGTAATAAAATTCTGTCTGTTAGCTGTCGCTAATGATGAGGATCAACCATCAGACATGACCTAAACTCTCTGATTCATCATATCCTTAAATTAATTAAACAAACATGGGTAAAGAGCCTCCAATGATAAATCCTGAAAAAACTGGAATACTGTTGAACAGGATTGTCAACAAAAAAGGTGGAAGATGATGAAATGTTGTGTTTATATGAATATCTAGCTAAAAAATGTTCTTGTGGAGTCAGTTCTGAGACCAATGCCAGAAAACCGGGTATTTAAATGTCATGTGACTTTAGTTTCACCCACAACCAAACATAGGAACACCCACTCTGGGTTTTAATACATGGTTTTCTGGCATTAGTCTCAGAACTGAACAATCCTGTTGGATAAGAAGTGAAATGTCTTCCAACAAGTTAAGAAGTCCAGTTGTTCTTTTTCTACAAATCCACAAGAACAAGATGAGCTGAACAGTGTTCATTTCGTTAGATGAAATTAGATGAAACATATTCATCATCAAAGTTTTTTTCATGACAAAAACGAGACAAAATCAACATCCTTAACCACTGACTGTAACAAAATGAACACACATTTTTGTTGATTAAAAAAGATGAGACAAAATCTCCATAAATTAAATAAAAACTTGTCTAAAAATGTCTTTTTCATTCAAATTACAGTATTATTAAAATTACAATCTCCCTCCTGTGTATATGTATCACCCATCAGTGCTGTCGGCACTAAATGCGGCAACGTCTGTTACTTCATCACCAGAAGCTACTCTCTGCTACTGTAGTAACCTGCTGGGTTACACGCTTTATTAAACTTTTAGCGTGTAGGGAACATCTGGGAATCTGTTTGTTTGTTTCTGATGGTGTCACTTCAAAACATGTCCCCCTGTCACACTGAACTAAACAAAGGTTCCTACCAATAATTCCTATCGTTACAGATACCTGCCTAGATTCATTTAGATTAATGTTACTATCAACCTGCTGTTAAAGAATAAATAAAAAGACTATTGACTAAAACTAGAGTAAAATAACAAAAAAATAAAGTCTGATTGCATCAGATGAGTTTCTGATTATTAACAAACGCTCCACAGTTGGTGTAATAGATATGTATATTAGATATTTGACAAATATTCACCAGATTCAAAGACATTTAACTCATTTAACTTGTGGTACAGATTTGTTTCAAACAACTTCATAATCATCCAGGGTATATATCACATTATATGTGCTGTATTTGAAGTATATGTTGGAAAAAATACTGTTATTTTAAACTTAATAGATGTTGGTTTCACTTTATTCAAAGTTTTAAAACATTTTAAAACATTTGCTAATAGTTGTTTTTTACTTATTATATATCTATTATTAATTTATACCTGAATCCGTTACAAGAAACAACAGAAATCTATGTAGGAAACATTATATAAACTGTGGAGTTTTCAGGCTTTTTTTATTTATTTCACAGTCACACTGGATGAATTTTGGGCTAAAAAGTCACTGAATCGATTTTAAATCTCTGAATCAGATCAGATCAAATCTAAACGAACCAATCGTCTTTGAATCAAATCAAATTATTGTTAAAATCAATTATTACGCCCCTAGTTTATATGTCTATATATTTTATGTTTGTCTGTGTTATTTATTTTTGTTGTTTGTCTAAAATGTCATTTTTGTATTATGTGATTTATATTTTAATCACCTTGGAAATGAGGTGACACCTCAAAGGATTCATTCTAATAAATATTAGAATTAATACCTGTTGTGGTTGGAAAATTGTTATTTAGGGGGAAAGTGTTGTTTTTCCTTTTTTTTCAGGAGTTTGTCAATAAAACTAACTAAATCATTGGTGAAGACGAATGGGTAAAATCTAATTCTGCTGTTTTTAAGGAGGAGTTTTGAGCATTTTTTTTATTTTTTCACAAATTGAATCCTAGTTTGTTGCTGCTGTTGCTGCAGGTTTTAAATGATTTAACCAGAATGTCCAGAGAGCTCGTTCCACCCAGTCGCCCTCTGGAAAATTCTGAAAAAAAGGAAAAAAAATTAGTTGCTGTTTTAGCCTCTTGAGAAGAGGAAACATTAAGGATTCCAAGAAGCTTCCCATTTCCTTTATTGCACAATCAGACATTACATTCAATCAGCTGAATTAAAGACTCACACAAATCAGCAATTTCCCAGCAGATTCTTATTATATTATATAAACGAGCATTTTCACTTTGCAGCTCGACGTTGCAACAAATAACATTTGGGTATTAGATTGTAAAATGTGGTTTTAGGAGGAGGAGGAGGAGGAGGAGGAAGAGGAGGAGGAGGAGGAGCAGGAGGAGGAGCAGGAGGAGGTGCTGGGTGATGCATGTGGACATGTTTTAGGATTCCTTCATCTCAGCTGGAGTCTATGCTGCTGCTGCTGGAACGTCACTGATAGTATCACTGATACAGAGAAGGCTGGAGGAGGAATGAAAGAAAACACACACACACACACACACTGATACACACACTGATACACACACACCTGATACACACACCTGAAACACACACACACCTGATACACACACATCTGATACACACACCTGAAACACACACACACCTGATACACACTCTACTGATACACACATTTGATACACACACTACTGATACACACACACCACTGAAACACACACCTGATACACACACCTGATACACACACACACACAAATTTGAAACACACACACACTTCTGATACAGGCACAACTGATACACATACACACACACCTGATACACGCATCTGTAACACACACACTGCTGATACACACACACCTGGAACACACTCCTCTGCTACACACACCTCTAACTGGGCCTCATCTGTCCTCCCTCCCTTTGCCAGTGAATATGTGTGTGTGGGTTTTTCTTGGAAACCTGCAACGCACATATATGAGTGGGATTATCTGTGTGTGTGTGTGTGTGTGTGTGTGTGTGTGTGTGTGTGTGTGTGTGTGTGTGTGTGTGTGTGTGTACGTGTGTACGTGTGTGTAGTGTATAAACAGGTTTCGTTACTGACTGAGATGTCTTCATGTTTATTACTCAGAAGTAGAGATACGAGGATTTAAAATACTTATACTACTACGTTGTGTAAAAGTTCTTTTAGACTTAAAGTATAAAAGTAATAATAGTGTTGTAATGTCCCTTTAAAACTATCTGAATAGAAACACATACTACAAACACTTTACACACACACACACACACACACACACACACACACACACACACGTTTCTAATAATAATTGAAAATAACAAGATTAAACTGACTTAAATCAAGAAATGCAACTTGAAACGAGCAAAACTATCAATAAATTAGGTAATTTTACTTATTTTTGGATTAATTGTTAAAAAACAAGTATAAAAAGAAGAATTAAAAAGAAAATGCCTGAAAAAATAACCCCAGTAAAGTACAGATACACAAAATTTCAACTTAAGTAAGTTATCAAAGTATTTTTACTTCATTAATTGACACTTGTGGTTTTCAAACCATCTCGCTGCAGTTTTCTTCTTGTAGGAAATCACGTTTTCTCTCCCTTCTAACACTTAAATACAAAAAATATTCTATGTTTTCATGCTACAGATGTTTCTAATAAAATCTAAAGGAGATGAATCACTGGAATATCACATTACAAGAACTAAAAACACGGCTGAGTAGTGTTGATTAAAGAGAGTTGATCAGAGGTTATTGAAACCATTTGTTGGTGATTTAGTGACGGCTGCTCCAGGTCAAACAGAACACACAATAACCCTCTATTGCATGAAATATGGGACATGCTAAAACATGTTTTGAATGTTTTATTACTAAAAATGGCCTAAATAATAGAAAAAAAACTGATAACATCAAATAATATAAATAAATATTACATTTTATGATAACATTTTATTACCCTAGAGTTTTTACTACCTCAGAGTTCAATCTTTTTATTTGGTGAAAATTCGAAATAAAAGTTGTCAATGATGCTCACATGTCAAAGTTTCTGCCAATTATAAAAGTACAATTAATGTCAGGAAGTATATAGTCAGGTATATTTTCACGTGTTAAATGTCCATGAGCAACAGGGATATCCTGATCATGTGACCTCATAAATTGTATATCCATCAAAATAAAAGCCCCCTTTTCACACCTAACTGTAAAAAGATTGATTTTATATCACAGCTTTTTAGAAAAATTAAAATAAGTAACACAACGCAATAGAGTAAATGATATTCTAATTAAAACAAGCCTCATTTTCATGTGTGTTATACCATCAAAGGGAGATTCAGGAAAATCTCAAATAAACATAGATTCCAATTGACATTTTGAAACCTTTCTTAGAATCTCTTCATTCATATTGCTCTACACCACGGGATATATATATATATATATATATATATATATATATATATATATATATATATATATATAATCCCTCTCGTATCCCCAAATGTCAACCGGAGAAAATAGAAAACAGTTGGTAAGCATTCTCACTGCATAAAGAAAAAAATCACATCCAATCACAAAGGCCCAGGGAGGGAAATTTACGCTGCCTCGTTCCATATAAAGAGAGAAAAAAATCAATTGCCTCTTTTATGATTGAACAAATCCCTTCATCCGTGAGTGTTGGAATCCAATGACCTGGACGGGCTGATAGAGCTGCTTCTCATCTGGAGAAAGATAATACCAACAACTACTTTATCTTCATTTTTCTAAAAAGCTGTGATATAAAATCTATGTTTTTACAGTTACGTGTGAAAAGGGGGCTTTTATTTTGAAGGACATACACTTTATGACGTCACATGACCAGGATATCCCTATTGCTTATGGACATTTGACATGTGAGCATCTAAAGTTGTGGAATGTTGGTCTGGACAAAAAAGGTTTAGGTTGAATCTTCACATTTTGGAAACGCTGACACGACATTTTACGCCATTTTATGAACCAAAAAAACGAACTGATTAGTTTTAATAATTAATAGATTAATCAACTAACAAAAAATGTTAAATATTTTTTTATTTATAGGATTTATCTACATTTTTTAATATAAACTTTTTTTAATGATTTTTGGTTTGTATTTCTTAATTTTAACTTATTGTAAAAAAATAATAATAATAATAAATAATTAAAAATATATTTTACTTTTTAATTCCTTTCATTTGTATGTTATGATATTCTATGCTTAATTTTAAAAATATTTTTGTCAGAATTATTTTATTTTACTCCTAGTTTTCCTTCTTTTTAGAAAGTTTGCTTGGTTTATCTATAGTTTAATGAAAAAATTAAATGTTTTAAGTAAAATATCCATTTTCCTATAGGACATAAAGAATCTGTTCCTTTAAGTCAAGATTAAAGTGAATTTACCAGACGTTGCAGCATCATCAAGACATGATTCTTGCCTAAAATCTCACTTTTTTAGAAAAACATCTTAATTTTAATAGGTTGCCAGCATTTCTTTCTGCGAGGACATGAAACTCTGACACGTCTTTGTTGTGTTGTTGTGGGATTTGTCGTCCTTATAAAACTCAGAGTCATATATCAACCAGAGGGATTTAATAGGTTCTGTTCTGAACCACTGACCTTGGTCACAGAACATAAAGGCAGCATCAACAGCGTGAATACAGAACGTCTGTCAGAGCCAAGCAGGATCCTCACATCACACAACCTCCTGCTACTCACATTCTCTGTGATGTCACAACCGCAGGAACATACAGCAGCAGAAAAAACCTTGGCTGAAAAACCTTCAATCTCACACATCAAAAGAACTACAACAATCCAGAGGAGCCTGGATGAACGGCTGCTCACATCTGCTGCTGCTGATTTATCGGCTTCTACTTCAACTTCACAGGCTGATCAGGAAAAATGCAGATAAACTCATCTGGAATAAACACAAAAAGAAAATTATTTTAAAGAGTCTGTCGTTATCACAGTTTGAGTCTGGAAGATCTAATTGTTTCACAGTTTCACAGACTTCTCTACACATCCATCATCTGATTGAGTGACTGAGTGACAGAATTCTATTTATTATAATAGCTGTGTTAATTATTTATTCACTCATGCACTTTACAACTCTACAACTCTGCTCAAAACAGTATAAAACTGTATATCCTGTAAATAATGCGTGTGTATCCTATGAAGTAAATATATATATATACATATACATGCATATATATTACTTCATATATACTTTATATATTACTCTCTCTCTCTCTCTATATATATATATATATATATATATATATATATATATATATATATGGGGAGAATGAATACTAAGAATTTTTATTTTGTTGTGTTTTCTGTGCTCATAACTGAATAAAACTCTTGCATCTTAAAATGTTTTTCTGCATCAGTGACTTTGAAAACAACGAGCATGAACGTGGACGAGAATGAAAATGTGAAAATCCAGGATGACGATCATGAAAAATGTCGACAAGTTTAAGTGAAGGAGACGACGCTTTAGTGTTAGCAGCAAACCTGACGGAAGTCTGGGAATCACCTTCCATGTTTTCTTGTATTAAGGCGCTGATTTCACTAAAAACATTTCAATTAAAACCATTAATTTACAGTAGAACCATGCATCTATTTCTGATCTTGGATTGAGATGAATAATGAATTTTTAGTGTCTATCTGCATAGTTATGCATCAATTAATTGCCTTTTATTTCCTCTAAATCCTTTTATTATACTTATTGCCATGGATAATTTGACTGGTGAAGATTGGTGCTTCTTCTTCTGATCTATTTGGATGTTTCTCCAATTGGAGAGAATTCTCAAATGAAGCCTTCAGTATAAAGCGAAGTCTGACTTTGAGCTAGAAACAGAAACCAGCGACCAGGGAATGATTCAGGAAGCAAAGCAGAGGAAGCTGGAAAAATACAATCAGAACAAATCACGACAGCTCAAACTGACGAGAGAATAAAAACAGCAGAGAGTGGAGAGAAGATCTGAAACCTGCAGGAAAAACTGAGAAATGTCCTCAGCCAGCGTGAAGCTAAATGAGATCAGCTGTAGAGGGAAGGTGCGTTTGATTTAGGGACCAGGGCAGTCTGAGGAGGTGTTAAGGTGGAATTAGGAGCATTTAGCATTTTACGTATCAAAGTCATCATTAGTTGTAGCTCTAAACAGACATGTTAATAAAACTGGGAAATTATTAATACAACATTGATAATCAGACCATAACTTAGAATTTACAATCACCTTCCACTCCTGTTGTGACATCACAACCAGAGAAATTTCTAAATCGCCCCTTTTCTCAATTGTTTTGAGATTTTTTTTAATAGAAAGTGCAATACAACAAAATTTATTATTATTATTATTATTAATAAATCTCAGTAGCTTTTTCATTAATTCATCTACTTTGAATCTTTTAGTATCGTGTTTTTATTCCATTACACTGCAAAAGGTGAAAATATCTTGTTTTTGGTACAATTACTCCAACATTAAGTGGAATTATTTTTATTATACTGGCAGATAATTTCTTATTTTTTTCTTGATTTGGGCCAGGTTGGTCTTCAGTTTTAAATTACAAAAGTACAGTATTTTTACACAATTTTATATATATTTTTTGCAATATTCTAACTATATTTGTGATTATTTAATTGGCTCCTTTATAATCTCCTTTTTAAACATCTTACTGAATATATTCTTCATGTTCTGTAATGATTCTCAGTGTGATTTCTATCATTTTATGGACAAATTTTAGATTATTTCAAGTTTTCTTACCTGATTTGAGTCAGTTTGGTTTTGTTTTAAGTTTCAAATTAAGTATTTTTATCTACAGTTTTAGATTTTTATTTCAACATTCTAACTATATTTGCTCTTTAACAGCACCATAAATTGATTCTGACTCTTCTGTAGTCACCTCACATGTTGTAGATTTCTTTTGATTCCAGGTTTAAGTCCAATAACCTTTGTGGTTGTAGAGATATTAAAGATTTATTATCATTTATAGCAGGAAACCTGAAAAATAAAAATCTAAAGTTAAACTTAGTTTGTCTGTTAAATAACTGACTCAATGATTGAACCATTATCAATAGCAATATGATGTTTATGACCCAAACATCACATTTTTATTCTCACTGTATTTATAATGTGGATATTGATGATATATAGATATTATTTTACTATCCAGGTCTAAAATTGCAATAAATAGCAGCTTAATTTTGTAACTACTGGTTCTCAGGTCTTTTGAGCCCCAACGAGAACGAGTCTGAGCATCAAAAGTCATCCAGCGAGGACATTGATCTGGTTGTGTAACACGGAGCAGTTTGCCACAGGTCAATGAAATTCCATCAGCTTTTTCTCCTCTGGTCAATATCCATCTGAAGAGGCTCTGCAGACATTGTCTTCTCCTCATGTTCAGCTGCTTCCACTGAGGATCCGACACAATCAGAACCACAGGAAAGTAAAAAAGAAAAAAAAAAACAAAAGACAATAAACGAGCATGGTGTGTTTCAGAGGAATAAATTAACAGCTGTTTGGTCTTTCTGGTGCATGCACCTGTAGAAAAATGCAGCTTTTCACACATTTGTACAATAGAAACCTTCAGGGTGATCAACACTTAACCATCCAGGTCTAGTCTTGAGTTTTCCTGCTATAAATGATAATAAATCTGGAATATCTCTACAACCACAAAGGTTATTGTACTTAAACCTGATATCAATATAAATCTACAACATGTGAGAAGACTACAGAAGAGTCAGAATCAATTTATGTTGCTGTGACAGAGCAAATATAGTTAGAATATTGAAAAAAAATCAAAAATTGTGTTTTACTAGAGATAAAAATACTTTTTTAAAACATAAATAAGACCAAACTGACCCAAATCAGGAAAAAAATTGAAATAATATAAATTATCTGCAATGCAAAGTTCAATGATTAAAGAAAGAGTTTAAAGATCAATTATTTGTCTATAAAATCAGTGGTCCTTGAGGTGGTTCCAGAGGGTCCCCAGCAAAAAGGGGAGTTATTTATTTTAATTGTAAGTTCATTCATTAGTGACATTCTATTGATGCTGTAACAGTAACATTGTGTTTTACTACAGATAAAAACACTATATTTAGGATTTTCTCATGTAATATATGTATAATGATCAGTTTTTTATGTAAAAACATCACAGCATCTCTCCAGTTTCATTTGTTTATTGTTGCTCCCTCTGCTGGTGATTCCCTTTAGAATTAAGTCAAAGACAATATCCTTTATGCCTAATTATTTAAAGCAAAAACACCCGGTTTTGTGTCAAACGGAGCAGAATCTACCAGATATAAATACTATTGTTAACCCTGAAGCTGTAGTTGAGTTTATTTCCAGTCAGCAGGTTTTTATTGAACTCTACAGGCTTCATTTTTGAAGTCGGTTCTCATCATTCAGCTCCAGTCAATGAGCTCGTTTTGCATGTTACCGTGGCAACAGCCTTTTTTTTATCATTAGGCCACTGTTAGAATTTCCTTAATAGCAGTGTGATTCTAACCAGGACATTTGGTATGGAAATGTGACTCCTCCCTGCTTTGACAAAATGAGGCTCCCAGAAGAAAAGAGTTTGTTTCTAACACAAAAAACAAGACCTGCATTAACATATCAAGGAGGAGGAAAAAAACAAAACTATTGATTTATTCTAAACATCCCAGTGGATGTGGAGCCTGACAATAGACGTCTTAGTTTTATTAGAGTCGTGTCTCAGCCGTGAGGCTTTCAGTTGTAATATTATATGATGATTTAATATTTTTCATCTTTTCTTCAAAAACTATTTTTCGTCACTATTGTAAAAATGGAAATATCTGAGTTTTTATTTTTCCATCCACAGAGTTAAATTGGGGAATAAGATTAATCTGTCAATACAGAAAAGTCAAAACTTATAAAAAACTACAAATATGAGGAAAATATATTAATACTGAGGACCAAAAATACCAAAAAATGTCATTTTTTGGCTTTTTCTTCACCAGCTTTTTTCTTGTGTTCTATAAAATAACAATTCTTTAGTGTCTTATGGTGAATTTGGCATAGTTACATATAAATTAATTGCATTTTATTTCAGTTATAATCTCCAAATCCTCTTTTTATACTTGATTCATGTTGGTTTCTAACTATTATATTATATGTTGCCCCGATATTTTTCATCTTTTCTTCTCAGGTGTCAAAAAATGTTTTTCTTCACTATTGTAAAACTGGAAATATCAGAGCTTTTATATTTCCATCCACAGAGTTAAATTCAGGAATTCAGGAGGCAGAAAAGTCAAAACTATACCGAATAATATAGCGAAAAAATTGACCCTTTTTAGGACTTTTACTTTGAAATTCAATACATAAAATTCACAATATCACATATGAATTACATATGAATTAGATATGCATTATAGAACAATTTTCACTTCATTTTACAGGTCTTGATCAGGTCTGATCACTTATAAATACATATGAATTAACACACTAACTACATATGAACTACAGATGAAATACATCAGAACAAGTGAAAAAGTGACAGTGCATTAATTTGATAAAGTGCTGATAACAGAGCTTCATGGAGTTAAAAGTAAAACAAAATAAAACTCGGATGCATCTTAGAATTTGTAGCTAGCTTCTTCCTTTAAGTGTTTATGTGAACAGAGAATTCCTCCTCCATCGCAAATATATAAGACCCAGGTTGAAAAAAAATAATAATAAAATAAATAATAACTAATCCTCCGCTGATCCTAGGGACCTTGAAGCTCATTATCTTCAGATTAAGAGATTTATGAGAAGGTAAATTTAAAGTTTCTGTGCTCAGATGAAAACAAAACGCTGTTCAGCAAGAAATCTAAAAAAAGAAAAAGTTAGGTGGACTTAGGTGGAAAAAAGAAAAACAAGTATTGATTTGAAGCCTGAGTACACATAGGATAAAAAAGGTGCAAAGAGCCTTCCTGGAGCCTGTAGGATCACTCTTACTTGACTTGTCTTCACAAAGACATAGCGTGCATGGCGTCTGGTGGGGATTCATGCAGCAACAACCTGATAAGAGCATCTCTCTCACACACACACACACACACACACACACACACACACACACACACACACTCCAGTGTTAGCGGCGGGCTACACATATGCATGAATGGGTGAGAATGGGCCTGGAATCGTCTTATTAAATAAGTGGAGTCCCTACATGGTGAAATGGAGCAGTGAGGGAGAGTTACAGCCTCCTCTGCAGCACTGGTTCAGCGCCAGCACCAGCAGCAGCAGTCCGTCAATAGCCTGACTCAACAGGGTGTGAAATTAAGAGGGAAATAGAAGCAGACGTTAAGCCGCTCACTTCCTGCTTCCCGTCGTCCTCTCAGACGCCAGACAGAGGCTGAGGCTGCCCCCAGTGGCCCACGGCACGCCGATATCACCAGCAGCAGCACGCCGCTATCACAAACTAGCAGCAGCACGCTATCGCAGCACCAGTAGCACGCCGCTATCACAAACTAGCAGCAGCACGCTATCGCAGCACCAGTAGCACGCCGCTATCACAAACTAGCAGCAGCACGCTATCGCAGCACCAGTAGCACGCCGCTATCACAAACCAGCAGCACACTATCGCAGCACCAGTAGCACTAGTAGCACCAGTAGCACGCCGCTATCACAAACCAGCAGCACGCTATCGCAGCACCAGTAGCACTAGTAGCACCAGTAGCACGCCGCTATCACAAACCAGCAGCACACTATCACAGCACCAGTAGCACGCCGCTATCACAAACCAGCAGCACACTATCGCAGCACCAGTAGCATGCTGCTATCACAAACCAGCAGCATGCTATCGCAGCACCGGTAGCACACTGTTATCACCAGCAGCAGCAGCAATATGCTGCTATTACACACCAATGGCACCAGTAGCACACCATTATAACAAACTAGCAGCAGCATGCTATTGCAGCACCAGTAGCACGCCACTATCACATGCCAGCAGCAGCAGTAACACGGCGCTATCACATACCAGCAGCAGCACACTATCGCAGCACCAGTAGACCGTCACTATCACCAGCGGCAGCAGCGCGCTGCTATCACAAACTAGCAGAAGCACGCTATCGCAGCACCAGTAACACCAGTAGCATGCCGCTATCACATGCATTTTTGTTTGTATATTGTTTTGCAATAAAATAAGAAAAAAATACAATACAGAGGATGTAATTCATGAAGATAAGAGCAAGTAGAAATGAGGCATAATGAGTCAGAATCATTGCTTATTTCTACCAGAAGATAAACATTGATTAATTGTGGACCAATTTTGGTTCGTTTACAGGCGGGAAAGAGGACCACGTTGGTGTTTATATGCAATTAGTTAATTTATTGTCTAATGTGCATCAAATAATCAAATTAGTGGTGTGAAAACACACATAAAAGGTCATTTCTTTAAATGTTGATCAGTTGATTGCAATCCTCCATTTCACCACTAGAAGTCTCCAGAAACGACAAACTGCACCTTTAACCAAACATAGTTTCTGTAGATGTAAAAAAAAAAAAAAAAAGCAGAAATTAGATCCAATTCACATCATCGCAGCCCTAATGTCTCAAAAAAATTGGTTTCAGGGGGAAAAGCGTGAATACATCAGCAACCTAATCTCTTCTCAATTCTCAACACTTCTTGTGGAGGAAGATTCAATAAAACATCAGAGGCAGTAAATCAGGTGAATCTGCAGCAGGAACCACAGCACATGGACTGAACCTGTTTTCTAGGTCAGGGAGTGAATAAGGTAAATCAGCGAGTTGTAATCTGGCCGCTGTCACCTTGTTCCTCCACTAAAGGCCTTATCAGCCGCTACAGCGCTGCAGCCATTTTGTTTGCGGGGTGTAAATAACATTACATCGGTCATGAGGCGAGATAAGGCGCTTCATGAAATGTGAGCCGCGCTAACGGGCTCTGACAGGCGGCTGATACTCGGCGAGTTGATTTGGTTCGAGGGGACGAGCGGCAAGGATGAGATGCAGGAATATTCACACAAGCTGGGAGATAGCAGCACAAAATGGGCTTGTTTTTGCTTTTTTTCCCCCTTTTTTTCCACCTCAGCATCAATATCTCTGTGTCACGGCTGCTTGAGCAACACGAAGCAACAACTGCACATTTATTTATTTATTTATTTATAGGGTCTCGTTACTCTTTTCACATGGTAATATGGGTAATATATGAAGATTATTATCAGCAGAGGAGTGGACAAAGGAGGTTTTACATGTTTGAATGAACAGTTTCCTCTGGTTATAGAACACATTTAGCAGGTTTTTCCACATTTTACATAATAAAACTGGTGTTACACTGCAAAAAATTAGTCCAAACTTGAACAGAATTATCTTGAATTATCTTATTCCACTGGGAGATCATTTTACTTGTTTCAGGTTTTCAAACAGAAAATTATAAAAAGTGAAACCTGTCAGATAAAAAATCCAAATTACAAGACAAATAGTCAAATATGAATATTATTTCACAAAAACAGGACTAAATTGACCAAGATTAAGGGAAAATAAACTTAATTGAAGGTTTTACATGTTTGTATGAACAGTTTCTTCTACTTATAGAAAATGTTTAGTAGGTTTGTCCACTTCAGGGTTTTCATAATAAATCTGGTGTTACACTACAAAAGAAGAAGGAGATATAATATGAGATATGTTTACTTAAGATTTTATATTTTGCAGTGTAGTTACCTTTCAGATGCAGATTTTGCATAAAAAATATGATTTTACTGATTAAAGTGTTGATCTTTTATTTTATTTATATTATAATAAGTTTTTCAAAGAATTTGAGATAAAAAAAAACTGAATTATGAAATAAAAAAGTCCAAAATATGAGTCAAAAAGGCAACTTTAAAATCAAAATTCAAGTAGATTTAACCTTATTTTACAAAAACAAGATTAAATTGGCCAAAATCAAGAGGAAAATGATCTTCCAACAGAATAAGATATATGGTATAAAGTCTCACTGGCCCAGAAAAACACATAAAAAAATCCAGATGAACATCTTGAAATAGAACATTGAATTTTTCAACATGCATGTTTGTTTTATGCATTTTATTACATTTTTGATTAATTTTTACTGTTCAGAATATAAAATGTGTCTTGACGGTAAGAATTTCTGTCACCAATTGTGCCAAATAATAAAGTTGTATATTTTATAGAAAATTATACTCAATATTGTATTAACTGCACCAAAAAATGCTCCTTTAAATGAATATTTTGCCGTGTCCGGGCCCAGTGAAGGCAGCCTGCAGCAATACGCTTCTATACCAGCAGAAAGAGCCTGGTCTGCCCCAGTCATTTGTTATTCAGTGAACCGCATCTCTGGAGAAATGGATTTACTGGCGTGCCCTCTGCAGAGGAATGAAGGTCGCCCTCTACCTCCCAGACGCCATTTACAGCGCTCTACGATTGTTAATGCTCAGCTTTGAGGGAAGCGGGGAGAAAAACACTCGTTGCCGTTTGGAATTCCAGCGGTGGAGGTGGAGGGAGATGAGAGGAGGAGGTTGAAGGATTAGGACGTTGTTTCTACAGTTTCTACAACCACGCTTCTGTTCCTGGGGAAGAGTCAGTAGCATCGCTGCATGATGTTAAACTGCACACGCTCCTGTTGCCTCGCATAGCTCCAATGGAAAAATTTAACCTCTGACCTCTGAGAAATGTGCAAGGCCACAGAGCAGCTGAAGGACACCTTGATTTTTCATCTACACAACACAGTGCATCACTCAGATGTTGCCTGTTCTGCCATTTTCACAGTTTAATATCTACAGTTTTATGGTCTATTTATACAAATTAGCATGTGTTATTTAAAAGCAGCAATACAGTCGCCTTCTAAAACACTTACTCTAAAAAACCCTGTCCCCCTCCCCTCCCTAAGGAAACTCCCACTCTGCTGTGATTGGTCGGGCTCTGACAGACATGCCCCACCCCCTCAATCGGAGAAACAGAAGTCAAGTACTAATAGTCTGGAAAAAGCGGTGATTACTATTAACTTCCTCTCCTGTTGTGACATCATCACAACCAGAAGATTTTCTGAACGGCTTGTGTTCAACAACGCTACAGAAATAGTGGGTGTTTTTATTTCAGTGTATTAGACATGAGAGAGAAATATTCACACACGAGCTTCACACAAGTATTTTGACCCCCAAATCACATATTAACACCTTTAAAATAATATATGTTCACCCCCCTGTTTCCCTCCTGTTGTGACAGGAGCCTTTTTTAAATGGCTTAAATATTCACAATTTATTAATTACTAATAATGAATGAGAAGAAACAATATTTTCTTTAGTTTAATATTTATTACCCCAAAAATGTATGAAATCCACTGAGTCTCTAACTATATCCTCCACCCTTTCATCCTTGACTATTAACCTTATTTCTAACCAGATTACAGACTGTTTTACTATAATTTGCTGCGCTACAAATTGTTTTTAACCATGTTTTAATATGTTTGTCATACACTCTTTTGCACTGAGATTCTACAGTATGAAAAGTGCATTACAAAAAAAATTAGGAAATGTGTTTATTTGATGACAGATTTGTACAAATTCAAGAGGTTTTGACATTTTTTGACAGTAAGCGAGATACAAGAAAATTGTCCAAATCCTTTGATATTTAAATGACAAGAGGCATTAATCTTCTCATTTTATTCTCTGCAGTTAAGGTCATTTTACCCAAAGTGATGAAGCATTTCTTTAAGTCATTTATCTGATATCTATTCACTGCTGGAACTTCATCCTTTTGCACTGTTATACATTTTAAAATTAGTCTTTAAACTTTTTAGTCCTTGACTTTCAACACAGAATCAGATCTTACTTCTGTTTATTTTATGTTGTTCTGTTTTATATTTTAATGTATATTTCTGTACATTGTTTCAACTGTGGTTGTTTTTAAATGCGTTATAAATAAAGTTAAGTTTACCATCCCAGTCAGTTTTTATTTATTTATTATCAGTGTATTTTACAATTTAACTATATATTCATTATTCACTTATTTTATACCACTCATTTTTAAGAGAGACTGTGCTGTGAAGAGTTTTTTTTTTTTTTTTTTTAATATAACAGCTGCATGTCCCCCTCAGGCCTCAGTCTGTAACTTATGAGGAATTAATCCAACAGAGATTTAAGTCTCTGTAACTTTATGTTTCTCAGATTTGCAGCAGCACTTTTTATTTTCAAATAAGACTCAGAAACATTGAGTTTTTCTACAGAAAACGTCTAGTTTGGGTTTGCTGTCAGGTGTAAGTTACTTTCCTCCGTTAAGAGACTTCTGGGAACATTTAGTTTCTCCACCTCTTCTCCTGCTCTGCTCCATAAATTCTGCCTCATCTCCTGCTGAAGAATCGCTCTCGCGGGGAAAAAGCAATAACCTGATCGATCTGATAGTTTTTAGAAGTTTTTTTATTCTGAATATGACAGAAGCTGCTCTGAGAAACACATTAGTGTATATCAGTATATACTGGATATTTGGTCAATGTTAAAATATCCCTGTGGTTATTGGTTTATATTAAAAATCTAAGCTGAGTTTTAAGAGCTGAATCATCAATTTATTATATTGTAATGGTCTTTTTCTGTCTACCCTGTGTTTGCGTGCAGATTACTCTTAATTAATAAAGACTGATTGAATTAATAAGTGAATGAATGATCTTCATATGCGAATATGAATTGTGATTTTTTTGCTATAGGATTAAAATGAATTTAAATAGGATGAATCATATACATTTAAAGATTTGTATCTTTATTCCAGGGCTGTACTGGAATATCTTTGCTTCATTTACATGTAATGTATTATTTATTATTTATATAATAGGTGTAATGGCCCTTTATGCATCTCCTCAGTTCAGCTTCTGTCTGAAATTGTCAAATTCTGTAACTCAGACTTTGTTTAATATCCAGAAATTTGAAATTCAGCAGATAAACATGTTATTTTAAAGCAGAATAATATATAATTTTATTCAGTAGTTGTAGTAGTTGTTGCGTTTAATAAACAGCAGCTCTGTATTGGGTCAAATATTTGACATCAGTGTTTTTCTTCCTCTGTAGCTGAGATTTAAACTAAGATTTAAACAAGATCGGCTCCTTTATAGTGAAACTCTCAGTGTGAATGAAGCCTTGAGGTCATTGATGTGATAATAGAAGACGACAGATGTTCTCACTGTTTTCACTCCTCAGTTTTCAGAGTAAATTTCACTACAAGAGACTTCAGAGAAGAAGAGAAACAGCAGCTTTTCAATTTAGGATCAACAGACCTGAAATGCTGCATCAAAGTTCACAAACTGTGTGTGTGTGTGTGTGTGTGTGTGTGTGTGTGTGTGTGTGTGTGTGTGTGATCAGGTGTGTGTGTGGGAAAGTGTGTGTGTGCATGTGTGTGCAGCTGTGTGGCTATGTGTGTGTGTATCAATTAGAAACAAACAGTTTCTTTAAAAAAATATATTTTCTTATCAGTTGTTTTTTTCTTGTAGGTGTGTGTGTGTATGCACAGACGTGTGTGCAGGTGTGTGTGTGTATGTGTGATGAACCTCTTCAGTTAGAAACGAACGTGTAAAAAATATTTTCTAATCAGTTGGATTTTTCTTGTGTGTGTGGGTGTGTATTTGTCAGCAGGTGTGTGTGTTTCTTAGCAGGTGTGTGTGATGAACCACATCAGAAACGAAAGTATGAGGTAACAGTATGAGGGGCCCTCATATAATGGTTCATGGGAAAAAATGTACTTTCTAATCAGTTGGATTTTTCTTGTAACTGTTAGTGTGTGCGTGTGTGCGTGTGTGTGTGTGTGTGTGTGTGTGTGTGTGTGTGTGTGTGTGTGTGTGTGTGTGTTTCTCAGGGGAAGAAGAAGCCTCACCTGGTCACAGGTTCAAAGATTATTTTTAAATATTCATACAAAGTTTACTGAAAAACATGATTCAACAAAACATCTTATTAAATTGTAATAATGTGATTTTCTTTTAGCTTTTCTATGTGTTCTATGTCCCACAGTATCTTTTATATAAGCTGAATTCATAATTTCACCTTAAATTATAATAACAAAACGTTGCTGAATGCATTAAACCAAGGAAATAAAACATGTGATTACTGGCTCCACCAAGTGGTGGCTGCAACAAAAAAAAGGAAAACTCAGCAGAGATGACGTTTCTGTTTCTATTAGAGCAGCAGTGTTCGTTCCATTTCATTTAAATATACAGTGAATAACACTGAGCTGGTTTGTTGCTGTAATAATGTTGAGGAGACGTGAACAGATCAGTGAAGGAAACACGTGTTCACGTCCTCTGAAGCTTCCTCTAAAAACCACAAACTAAACACACAGGACGAGTGTGTGTTTGATCAGAAAAAAAAAACAAAAAAAAACGCTGCTTAGATAATTAACTACAGCTGCTGGAGCTGAAAAAAAAATGAAGTGATACAGGAAGAGGAAACTGCTGTTCTCAGAAACTCAAATTCTGATAATAATAATTGATTTTACCACCTTAAAGGAGAATTTATGTGTTAATTCTTCATTTAAATAGATCCTGTGATAGTCTATATTTTCTTACTGTTAATAAAAAGCATGACGAGATTAATTGATCATAGCAAAAAGTAAAGATTAAGGCATCATCTAACTATTACAACTTCAGAAGAAAGTGATGGGTTTATTCTGAGAGTCACAGATTGGGAGGAAGTGAGGATGTTGAGAGATGGACTCTTTTGAAGATTAAAGCTGCAACAATTAGTTGCCAACGTTTTTTTTTTCTTTTTCTTATAAATATATTTCATAAATATATCTCGTATTTAGGCCATTTTAAGGAATAAAATGTTCAAAACATTTTTTTACCATGTCTAAGTAATATCTTACACAATAGAAGGTTAAATACTTCCTTAATATTAAATAGTGAAGTGTCGTTCTTTGGTGTATCTTCATACATTATCAACTTGTAGTCAAAACCACCTAAACCCAGACCAAGACCAGATAGTATTAAGACCAAGACCAAGACAGACCACATCAAGACCAGTTCAGCTGAAGACCGAGACCAAAAAAAAAAAAAAAAAAACAGTTGAATGAGATCAAACGTGTGGTAACAGGATGATCACTATGCTATTTCTACACTATTAGAGGTTTGAGTGATGCAATGAATTCGTGAGATACCATCACCATAATAATATCCAAGAAAAAAACGTTTTTGTTAAATCCCTCCGAGACCACTCAGCCAGTCCAAGACATTGACCAAGATCACAAAAAGTAGTCCTCAAGACCAAGACCAGTCTCAGAACTACATGTCTAATACATTGCCAGCATTGACGCCACATTTTCCCACCAGCAGGACTGATAAATGTTCTTTCTTAATTGCGTTTGTGGTCTTTACCCTCCAACAAGGAGCTGGTGCTGGTTTCCAAAGTCCAGATTGAATCATTAGAACCATCATACAGTCAATTAACTTCCATCTCTGCTCCCTAGTGTCTTTAAACCACTTGAACCCTACGATCAGGTCAGAAATGATATGAATGGGTCCACTGTGCTGACACAGGAAGATGAAGTAGGAAGCTGCTGCTGGACTTAATGTGGATGGATGGTGTCCAGGCTGATGTAGAGCAGCATTCACCAGGTCTGATGTGGACTAATACAGACCAGGCCAGAGGAGGCCAGAGGAGCCGAGGACCAGGATCCACTGAAACCAGAGGTTTTGGTGATTAGACCTGACCACTGCTGCTGCTGTTCATCCATTATTTCTGTTCCTTTCACCCTCTTAATACTGTGAATGTAAAGTGAATGTGTTTTTTACCTGCAAAAATATCTGAGCAGCTGCTTAAAAAATCCACAGACTCAAACCTACAGCAGAAAAAATGTCAGCGGAACAGAAGGCGAAAGTAAAAGTGACTGTTCAAAGTTTTTACTCCTGTAAAAGTAAAGTAAATAACCCTCTATTGTTTTTTTCAGATTTTGTCATATAGTTCTCTTTCTAATTTTGGCCCAGAATGCATTGCAATATTTGGGTTTGATGCAACAAATGTGCTCAGAAGACTTTTATCAGTGAATTTATAACAGAATTTCCTGGTCATACGATGCCAGTATTTAAAGAAACTATTTACTAAACACTAAAACATGGGTTTTATATTACTGCTTTGTAGTAATATTGAGCCAAAGTGATTGTTGCCAGATGACAGTGTTATGCAATAGAGGGTTAAGTACAAATTGTAGATTTGTAATAGATTTATTTATTTATAGACATATAGTGTATACACATGTATAGTGGTGTGCAAACATGTTTGCCCACTTCCTGATTTCTTATTTTTTTGCATGTTTGTCACACTTAAAGGTTTCAGACAATCTAACAAACTTAAATATTAGTGAACACAAAATGCAGTTTTTAAATGAAGGATTTCATTATTAAGGGAGAAAAATCCAGACTTTCAAGTGAAGAAGTGATGCCGCCTGTTAAAATATGACCTAACTCAAGTTATGCTGAGATCTAAAGAGATTCAGGAACAAATGAGAAAAAAAGCCACTGAGATCTATCAGTCTGAATAATGTTATGAAGGCATTTCTAAAGCTTTGGAACAACAGTGAGAGATATTATCCACAAATGGAGAAAACATGGAACAGAAGTGGCCGGCGAAATAAAAATGACCCCAAGATCAGTAGTTGATACTGATCCTGGGGTCATCCAAGGATTAAAAAACACCTCACAACAACATCCAAAGAACTACAGGCCTCAAATGACTCAGTTAAGGTCAGAGTTCATGACTTCAACAGAAGAAATTGAATAAAAATGGCTGCATAGCAGAGATCCAAGATAAAAAAACAGAACTTTAAGGCTCGTCTCAATTTTTTTCCAGAAAATGTCTTTATGATCCCAAAGACCTTTGGAAAACACCCTGAGGTCTGACGAGACAAAATTGAACTTTTTGGAAGGTGTGTCCCATTAAATCTGGTGAAAAAGGTAAAAGAAAATTAAGACTTTAGAGTCAAAAGTCAAAGTCCTGACCTGAATTCTATTGAGATGCTGTGGCAGAAACTTCAAAAGGCTCCAAAATCCTCCAATGTGGCTGAATTACAACAATTCTGCAAATATGAGAGGGACAAAACTCCTCCACAGCTGTAAGAGACTCAAGTTGTTGTGCATGCAGGTTTGGATTCTTTTTTATCCCTAATGATAAAATCCTTCATTTAAAAACCTTTTGTGATCACTTGCGTTGTCTTTAATTAATATTTAAATTTGTTAGATTATCCAAAACATGAATATGTTGTGACAAACAAACAAAAAAACTAAGAAATCAGGAAGTGAGTAAACACTTTTTCACACCACTATATGTGAGATTTGTGGCTAATTTCTATCTCTAGTCCTATTGTCAGCTTATCTGACAATAGGACTAGAGAGGGTATCTTTATACTTTACTGAAGTAATAAAACTCCATTTTCAGATAATTATCTGTACTTTTTCTTTTTTTTCACTTTAATTACACCTTTTTCATTTCAGCTTTGTTCCATGACAACTGTCGAACTGCAAAAAAGTGATTTTCTGTCAGAAAGTGCATTATTTGACCTGATCTGTGTCCTAAATTATAACCAATACAGCTATTTTCACTGTTAAAATACCTTTAAAGTGACAATACGACTCAAGAAATGCATTTTTCTATTGACAAAAAAGTGATTGCAGCCCATTTTGTGGGAGTTAAAGGTTGTTTTTGCCTCACTTGTTCTTATTCTTGAGTATTTTATAGGTTTTAGCTCATATATTCATTTATTTAAATACTTTTAAAAGGACAATACAACACATGCCAAAAAGTGATCACAGCTCATATATTTTGACTGACAGGCAACAGATTTCTATTTTATTACTTTACTTTTATATTTTAGGAACATACTGATGAATTCTGCTCGACTCACATCCATCAGATTTTAATATATTAAGATGAAAACTTCTTTTAAAATATTCTCTATGTGTTATGCATGTAGCTTCTGTAAAGTATTAAATATCCAACTGTTTCCACCAATAGAAAAACAGACATACTTCTATATAATTAAAATCAGTTATTTAAACCTGCAGTAAATAAAAGTAATAAGAGACAAATGTCTCCTAAACACAACTAGACTATTGCAGAAGTTTTAATTTCCAGTGGATTTATGAGGCAGAGACTGAGTTACTGGTTTTATTTTGAGAGACAACATGTGTTGATCATATCAGAGCTTTTTTTATCCCAGTTCCCAAATTTATCCCAGTCAAACCTCCTGCTGCGGCCTGTGTGTGTGTGTGTGTGTGTGTGTGTGTGTGTGTGTGTGTGTGTGTGCCACATCAGTTAGAAACCAATGTGTGAGATAACGGCTCCATTCCAGAAGGTTCTGGAAGGGAGTTGTTGTTGAATATATTGTTTATTTATCTATAAAACAGCTGAATAGTGCACATATTAAAAGGATATATATATATTTTTAAAACCTTCTTTATATCCAGCTTCATACCATTAGATCAGTATTTTGTTGAAGCTATTTGCACATGATTTTTGTGTGTGTGTGTGTGTATATATATATATATATTATATATATATATATATATATACACACGCACACATATATACACACATATTCTGTTATAATGTAATCACAGTATATTTATGTATTTTGTCAGTATATTTTACTTTTAGTTCAAAATTTTAAAAAATCATAATTTAATTAGAATATTGACTTTTTAAATCACTTTTTAAACTTTTTTCTTAATAATCTTATTTTCAACTGTATCATAATTTTTATTTTGTACCATATTTATGTATATTATTATAGTATTATATTAATATAAATTGCAAACTTTACATAAAAAGAACTAACAGCCAAATAGCTTCTTCCTACCAAGATAATTTAGTGTCATTGATGAAATAGAAACAAACTCAATACTCTAAAAGAACAGATCTCAGGTATTAGCCACACAAACACGCACGCACGCATGTACGCACACACACGCGCACACACACACACACCCACACACACAGCAGGCCGCAGCAGGAGGTTTGACTGGGATAAATAAAGAATAATCACAGCATCGTTCTGGCAGAGATTTGACCTGAATACGAGTCTCCTCCTGCTGCTGCTGCTGCTGCTGCTGCTGCTCTAATGAATGGAGCCGTGTTCACAGTCTGAGTCTCACACTACGATTCCTGCACCCTCAACGTCTGCCCACCAGTCTATATTTGGACAATAACTACATTTAAATGTAGTTTTTGTGACTATAAATAAATCCGTCGTGTGTAGGCGGCTGTGGTTTTTAGTTTCATCCTCCAGTTTCTGAGCAGCTCACATGAAAGAGTTTAGGGGGAGAGAAGGTAATGAACTTTTAAACAAGTGAAACACACAGAATAAACAACAAGCGAAAGAATAAACTTAATTATAGTGAAGCTACAGAAGCTGCTAAGAAGCATTTAAGAAGAAATCACAAGAAAACTGAATCAATAACGACCTTTGAGCTCCATCATCCAAGAAATCTGATCATGTGAAAATGAGACCAACATAACATTTTTAATATAAATATTATATATAAAACATAAGCTGTTTGCATCAAACATACAATTAAATGTACCTGCTGTGCAAAAAAAAATAATATAGAAGACTAAAGACACCAGAAAATAATGAAACCAGAGATTTTTTCTCTTTAAAAATTGAGTCAAATCAATTAATCAATTTTCAGAATAGTTGTTGATTCACTTATTTGGGTCAATTTGGTCTTATTTTAAGAACATATGATTAACATTTTCTTAAAATAATATAAAACAAAATAGATAAATAGCTATCTGCTACTGGAATAATACTGGGAATATAGAATTGTATTTCTATTATCCATCAGTAGTCTGTGGTGTAAAAGGTCAAAGTCACTATGTGAACTGAATATTTTAGAATGTCTTATTGTATTTGTTAAAATACCTAATATTGAGTAGAATTGTCTTATTCTAGTGGCAAATAATTTAGCTTATATCAAGATTTTTGTCCTGATTTAAGTCAATTTGGTCTTGTTTAAGAAAAAATAGGATTAAACTGACTAAAATCAAGAAAAAAATTAAACAATCACACAGGTGAAATATTTTCTGTAATATGTAAACTGCAAAATGTGAAATCTTAACAAAACAGATAATTCAACATTAAAGTCTAAAACACTAAGAATTATCAATGAATTCATTGTTGCAGATCTATAAAACAATAAACTAAACGTTCATAACGTCTCAAATAATCATAAGTAATAATTATTAGTATAACTTCTGAAATGTGAGGATTTGCTGCTTTTCTCCAATATTGGGAAACAAAACATTTTATCAGTATCAGTGATGCCTGCAACAATAAATAATGTTAAATAAATTTACAATTAATATATAATCTGTGCAAAAAAGTGTGTGTCACCATTGTATGTGTGAATCCTCATTTCATTTATCATCTTAACAGCATTTAGAACAAAGGATTTTATAGATATTTCTATTATCCATCAATGATCTGTGACGTTTCCCTCAGGGTAAAAGGTTAAATTCACTATGTACGCTGCAAAAAATTAAACAATATGTGAAAATGTCTTGTGTTTGGTACAATAATCTGCTTATAAGTTTTTGTTTCTTCATCTAACGTGATGATTAAATGAGTCAGAGACATCGTCCTGGAAGTTCTTGTCGACCTGAACTTGTTCACGCTGCAAAAAACACACATTTCCCCTCTTTACTCTCGGCCTCTTCCCGTCAGAACCTTCATCTCCAGCTGATAAACTGCAGCTTTTCACAGAGTTCACGGCGCCGTGACACGCGCCGCTGCTATCAGATCAGGTATCTTCCTCCTGCCGGGCTAATATTTCATGTCCAGGACATGGGTTTTTTTATTTTTTTATTTTTTTTACTCTGGTGGAGCCACCGCCGCTCTCCGTCCATCCATCATCTCCTGACCTTCAGCTGGAGCCCTGACGGCAGCCCGGGGCTCGGGGGGGGATGACTGATGTGGTCTGGTCCAGGGATCCGTCCGGTTCTATCCGACCCAGGCGTCTACAGATCCTTATCGCTGCTCCCGGCGTTAATTATTCACGCCGCTGAATCACAGCCTCATCAGATAGATGCCCTCTGCTCTGTGATCTTATCTCTGTCAGCTTCTGGCTGCTGAATAGATGTCAGTGATGGAATAAAGTAGAATAGATGCTAGCGATGGAATAAAGTAGAATAAATGCTGTTACTAATGGAATAAAACACAATAGATGCTGTTACCGATGGAATAAAGTAGAATAGATGATGTTAGTGATGGAATAAAACACAACAGATGTTGTTACTGATGGAATAAAGTAGAATAGACAGTATAGTCGACTGAAGATGAGCTATATTTCGAAGGTGGAAGAAGGATGTCTTGATGACGTGGTTGATGACGTGGAGCTTGAAGGTGAGTGTAGGGTCCATGTAGATGCCGAGGTTTTTGACCAGATTGGTGAATTGTGGAGAGGATTGAAGGGGTGATGGTTTTGGTGGTGATATAAAGCTGGGTATCATGGAACAATGGAAATGAAGTCCATGGCGGTGAATGATGTGACCAAGTGGGAGCATGTACAGAATGAAAAGCATCGGACCGAGGACTGAACCTTGAGGAACTCCATGTGATCCATTTCCATCATTCAGTTTTACCTGTGTAAATATCTTGTTTTTTCTTTCTAAAAGTCAGTTTAATCCATTTTTCTTAACATGTTAGTCTTGTTTTCTTAAAACAAGACACAATTGACCCAAATCATGTAAAACAAACCTGAAATAAGTAAATTATCTACCTGTAAAATAAGTTTATTCTACTCAATATGAGTAATTTACTACCAAATACAAGACATTTGATATGATGCAGTGAACATAGTGAATTTGATCTTTAACATCACAGACTGATGGATAACAGAAATAAAAAAAACTTTGTTCCAAGTGCTGTTAATTAATAAGAAAATAAAAAGAAAAGAAAACTGACCCAAATAAGGACTAAAATCTTGAATTACGTGAAATGATCTGCCACTAGAATAAGTGCTCATATATTTAATTATGTGAAGTGTACATAGTGAATCTGACCTTTCACTCCCAGGGCATCATTTGGTTTCACCTGTGTCACTTATTTTTGTTTAGTCCTTTTTTTTTAAAGGAAAAAAATGACTGAAATCAGGACGAAAAACCTGATATAAGATAAATTATCTGCCACTAGAATAAGATAATTTTCCTCAATATTAGTTACTTTACCAAATACATAACATCTGCAAGATGCAGTGAACATAGTGAATTTGACCTTTTAAAAAAGATTAATAGAAAACTTTGTTCCAAGTATTCTTAATTATCTTTATTTAAGAAAATGTTAAAACCAGAATCCTATTTTCTTTATAATTACTCAATATAGGATTGGTATAAGATTTCATTTCTTTTTCCGGTGTAGTTACTTTTCAGATGCAGATTTTATATAAATTAATATTTTTGTACTATTTATTTGAAGAGAAATGATCTGCCAATGGAATAATTTGAACATAGAATCAGAGAATAATCTGTATCATCAGTTTAGGGACTTTCCTTTAGGAGGAAAATTAGTCACCATCACCTTTCGGTTTTTAATCTTTATCCAGATCTTTATCCTGCTGATGTAGTTTATTACTGAGATCACATCATGCATCCGTCCTGTGGAGCTGAGGATTCATCATCATGACTTTAGAGAATAAAAAAAAAAAAGAAAAACTCTGGATGATGGATGTAGTTAACCTAGGAGAATCCTCACATTTCGGTCACACCGGGCCGAGGGCTGAGACTCTGGATCTTATTTCTGTCTGACAGGTCCAGGACAGAGGAGGTGAGGTCTGGTGTTTTTGGGGCATCAGGGGGGTCAGGACGGGGATCAGCTGCTGATTGACAGGTCCATGCTGTCGCTAGGGAAACGCAGCGGCAACCGTTGAACTGATAAACATCAGGCCGAATATGAGAGGAGAGATGGTAATCTGTCACAGGAAGATACGGTTGCAGCAGAAACCACAGAGAGGGAGGATGAGAGAGGACGACCTTGTGATTCTGAAGCTTCAGCTGCATCAGGAAGAAGCAGTCAGAGGTGAACCTTTCAAAGTAAAAGGTTGCGCACACCTAGGTGCGTAGGAGGGGAAAAAAAAGAACTCCCGTACACTGACAATCACTTAGCAAATAGGTTATTTATTTATTTTTATTATTTAACCAGATCTCTTTTACAATTGTGACCTGACCAAGAGGTCAGCAGCACATGTCACAATCGTGAATAAAATAAACTACTGCATTAATTTAAATACCAAATTAAAACTAAAGTGCAGCAGTAAAGTTTGATGGTAAAATGCAAGATGTGTTAACATTTAAAACATAAGCTTGGTAGAAAAAAATAAGATATTATTGTTATTGTTATTAATCTTTTTTGCAATATTTACGTTGATGTTTCAATTTCTTTTGTATGTTTCCCCATTTACACTACTCTGACTTTGACTCCACATATTTTATTGTCTTTTTAGTAGTGAAAAAAACACCATTGTCTCCCTGTTGATGACGTGATTGGTCCACATGGACCTAAAACTGCATTTAAACTGTTATATTACCTTTTTGCTAAGTGATTGATAGTGTGCAGGAGTTCTTTCCTTTTTTTTCCTGTTCCATAGATGAACCTTTCAAAATAAGAGTCAGAGTGGAGGTGATGATCACTGAGAAATCAATAGATTTAGGCCAGTGACAGAATATTATTATATATAATTATCATTATTACAACATCATTATTACATTATTACAATCATTATTACATTTTTCAACATGTTTGATATCATTTCTTGCTACTTGGAACTATTTTTAGCAGCTACCTGCTCACTTCAAGATGTCAGCTGCAGAAATAAAAAAAAAATAAATAAAAAACGACTCTTTGACAGGAAGAAACCTTAAATAACCAGACAGAGGCTGAGAACTTAATGTTGGAGGTCAGCGTTTTTTAAGAAGTTAAAGCAGACATTTTAAGCAGGAACATTATCTCCTGGCTGAGTGATGAGCGGCCTTTTATCTCTGATGAATACCTGTGATAAAACTCACTGAAAACACCCTCAACCTGATTCAGCAGATTTCCGAGCCTCAATTACTGGAACTTTATAGTTTGAAAGTGACGTCGCTCAAACCGCCTCGTCCGATTTTAGTTTTACACGCATCATAAATCACATTTATATTATTGTTAGATACTTACACTGCAAAAAATGAAATCTTTGTACAATTATTTCAATATAGAGTAGAATTATCTTGAATTATCTTATTCCACTCACAGATAATTTATCTTATTTCAAGTTAATTTGATCTTTTTTTAATAACATTTTTGTCTTTTTTTTTTTAAACACAAGACCAAAATGACCCAAATCTGGAATAAAATAAGCTTAATGGCCAATAAAATAAGATAATTCTACTCAATATTGGGCTAAATGTACTAAATATGAGACATTTTCTCTTGTTAAGATTTCATTTTCGATGTATTGTTACATTAGATGCAGAATTTTTTTTCTGTTTAAATTTCCATTCTTCCATTATTTCAAGTTTGTCAAAAAATTAGAACAGAATAAAGTCAGAATTATGACATAAAAAGACAACATTAAGATAAAAAGTCAAACAATTAGATCTTAAAATCAAGAATAAAAAATATAGCATGAGATAAAATGACAACTATAAGATAAAATGTCAAAAAAAATAATCATATTTTAGAAAATTAAGATTAAATCGACAAAAAGCAAAATCATCTACCAATAGAATATAGAATAGAATAGATATTTTCACATAATTCTACTAAATATCGGTCTAATTGTACGAAAAAAAAGAAGATATTTTCACTTTTTACAGTGTGAGGTCAGTGTTTTCACACTATAACCTGACATTAACATTAATTAAGCGTTTAAGCTATAAAATAAAAGTGTTACATTCAAGTGAAACATCACCTCCAAAGGTTAAACTGGAGTAGAATATCCTGATAAATTCTAATTCTCGTTCCCTCCTCTTTGTTTGATATGAAAACGCGGGCGGACGCCGACCTAATGAAACCAGTAAATGTCACCTCGTCGACTTCTGAGCTCGGCTGAGCCCAAACGATGGAAAATGTCATCGTGTCCCCGCTCAGGAGGAGGAGAAATATTTCATTCAGCCTTAATTTACACAAGTTTATGTGTCAGACGTCGCAGCTCTGCAGGAGGAAGGTGACATTTCCTGCAGGTTAAATTCTGATCTAAAAGAAAAAAAACACAGGAAACACGCAGGCTGAGACCCTGTGATTAGACCTTTTCTTATAGAACGATGCAGATGCTCTTTCTTTACTTACATCAGAGATCAAATGCATGAATAAACTCTCTTCTGCTCTCTGAAACAGCTCTAAAACATCTCTATAACATGACTTTAAGGCCAGTTCTCCACCGCACAGGAAGTGATTCTGGGTTACAGCAGTGGGCTGCACGCCTCTGACACACTTGAAGCTGCCCAAGCGGTTTTGTTCATCTAAAGAAGGGAAAAGAACAGCTGCAGAGACGGTTTGATCTGAGTAAATGTGCGGAAATCGCCGGACTGTTGGTGTTGTTGCTCTAAACGTCTTGTGATCAGGTAAGAAACTGGAAACTGTTCGATCGCTGCGTTTGAGGCAGAGCAGAAAAAACAAGAAAAGGTTAATCGGTTATAAAAATAGATGAGAAACGCAGGTATGGAAACCAGCTTTGAAAATGGTGTGTAAGAACGCAGCTTTGATTCTGTTTCAACTGCTTGGTTTTTAAATAACGTACGTGTTGTAATGAACGAGGGGCGGAAACGAAATTGACGCCGCAGCTTTAAAAGTCTGAGCAGGTGCATACAAATAATGTTCTAACAATATGGAAATCTAAACTGCATAAAAATACTTCAAATATAAGAAAAAAACTAACAGATTGGCTTTAAAACAGAAAAGTTCTGTATATTTTCTGCCGTGAACCCCAATAATTGAAGAAAAGGTTAATAGAGATTCTAAAAATAGATGAAACACACAAGTATCAGGGTTTTTCAGAAATAATGTGAGTTGGAAACTGAAGCTGCAGCTTTAGCTTCAAAAGTCTATATATAACAGGTTGAAAGTGCAAGAATATACTTAAAATATAAGAAAAAAACACAAAAATAAGACTATAAATTAACCAAAATTAAGAAAAAAAATACTGAAATGAGCAAAATTATCTGCCAATAAAATGATATTTCAAGATAATTCTACTCAACATTAGACTAATTGTACTAATATGAGAGATTTTCATTTCACTTTTTGCAGTGTACTTACTTTACGGATGCTACAGATACGTTAATAATAAAATGTAATGTCATTTTGAGATAAAAAGTCCATATTATGAGATATTAAGCTAATCGGTTATAAGAATGAGAAACGCAGTATTTCAGCTGCTTAGTTTTTAAATCAAGTACAAGTTTGAGAAAAAGTAGTAACAGTAAAAGTCTGAGCAGGTGCATAAAAGCAGTTTATAAGTCTCCACTGCAAAAAAATACTTCAAATATAAGAAGATTTTAAGAAAATAAGACTAAATTGACCAAAATGAAGAAATAAAAACTGAAATAAGTAAAAGTATCTGCCAATGGAATATGATATGTCCAGAAAATTTTACCAAATAAGAGAATTTTTACTGATAAACGTGTCGTTCCTTTATGTTATTTCAAGTTTTTCAAAGAATTGGAGATAAAATGTCCAGAATATGAGCCTAAAGGACAACGTTAAGATAAAAAAGTCAAATAATTCAATCATATTTTAAGAAAACAAGACTAAATTGGACTAATTGATGAAATCAAGAAAAAAAAAACTTGAAATAAGCAAAATTATCTGCCAATGGAATAAGTCAATATTGGGCTAATTCTGCTAAATACGAAACAGAGATTTCATTTTTTGCAGTATAGTTACTTCATAGATGCAGATTTTGCATAAAATAAATATATTTTTACTGTTTAAATTGTCGTTCTTTGATTTTCTTTTTTTTTTTTAAATGCAGATTAAAAGAAGCTGCAGATTTATCTAAAAAAAAAAAACAGTTAAATAATGAATTAAATAAATTACACTGGTAAAAATCTCCACTATAAGAATATAGTTTAAATATAATAGATTTTATAAATAATGGATTTAAAAACATAAAATCAGTGCATTTTCTGCTGTAAAACCCAATAATTAATATGTCGTGACATTAACACTGAGTGACTTTTTATATCCGACTTTATCTGCTGCAGTTATAATTATTATTAGTAGTATTAACTCTTCTCTGTAAACTGACATCTTTCTCTCTCTGATGTTAATATGTTGTTGATGCTCGTAGTGAAGCCAGCTCACAAACCCTCTGCAGACATTTTCTTATCTCTGTGTATGAAAAGTGCTTTCAAAAAAAAGTTATTATTATTAATAAGACCCTAAATGTCTGTGTTCACAATCCCTGAGCCTTGTTTAAATACCAGAACTTTTATTTTAGGTTCGATCCTGCTTCCTGTTTATTTTTCCTTCATTTTCACAGGGATGAAGATGAAGATAATTGATTTTTATACAGTTTGAGAGCAGCAGAGAATCAGGTTTTTGGTTAAAAGACAGATTAAACATATATATATACACACATATATACATATATATATATATATACATATATATACACACATATATATATACATATATATACACACACACATATATATAAGGACTGCAACGATTAGTCGATTAATTGATTAGTTGCCAACTACATTAATCACCAGCTATTTGGAATCTGAAACCATCATCTGAGCATCAATTAATTCAAGATTTCAGACGATTTACTCAAGTACCAATATATCAATATATAAAAATACATAACATGTTACAAGATAAAATATTATTAATATTATAATAGAGCTTTGATGATTTTTTGATAAACGATTACTGAATTTGTGTCATTTTTTAAGAAGAAAAATGATTATTGATTATTGATTATGATTATTTCTGTTTTTTTGTTTCTTTAGTCTTTTATAATATTAAACTGATGATCTTTGGGTTGTGGACTGTTGGTCTGGACAAAAACTACATTTTATAGAGGCAACAATTAAGTTAAGATTAAAGAGTTAGAATTAGATTAAATCTAAAATTTATTAAATTTAAATGAATATTTGATTGTTTTCTTAGTTTTTTCCTATTGACTAAATGTCTGGTTTTTGACTGTTAGTTGTAGGCAAGTTTATTTGTATAGCACATTTCAACAACAAGGTAATTCAAAGTGCTTTACATAAAACATTAAAAGCATCAAGATACAATTTAAGACAGTTGATTAAAACAATTTAAAACAGTTGATTAAAATAAAAAAATAGATATAATATAAAATAAAAATAAGAAATAAAAATTAAGAATTAAAATTTATAACTTTGAAATTAAAACAAAGAACAAGTTACAGTACAGTGCAGAGTAATTAAGAATGATATTAGCAGTAGGCAGCATTGAACAGAAAAGTCTTCTTGTAGAGCTGCAACAATGACTATTACATTATTCGCCAAATATTTTTGACAATTGATTGATTGATTTGATTCATTCTCTGGTTCCAGCTTCTCTTCTCTGATTATTTTCTGGTTTCTTTAGTCTCTATAATAGTAAACTGATGATCTTTGGGTTGTGGACTGTTGGTCTGGACAAAAAAAATACATTTAAGGTTGAATCTTCATCTTTGGGAAACATTGATCGACATCGAACTAAACAATGAATGGATTAAATGTTATAATAATTGATAAACTCTTAAAATCATCATTGAATGCAACCATTTTCAAGAATATACCACTACACATATTATAAAAGTATAAGAAAACTACGTTAAAGATATTTTAGGTTGAATCTTCAGTTTTGAGAAACAGTGATCGACATTTTACACCATATTATGAACCAAACAACTAATTGATTAATCGTTTCTCTAATCAAACCACTTTCAATCATTATCTTCAGTCTTTTTAGTAAAATAAATACTTTTTGTGTTTTATGCTGCTGCAGTGGAAGGATGTAAACAACAAATGGAATAAATTTATTCTACTTAAGCACCAGCTGTTTTCTAAAGAAGTTTTTTTTTTCCAACACAGGTGCTTCTGCATAAACATCAATACGTTTCTCATTAAATGAAGATATATTTCCTTCCTACTGAATAAAAGGAAGTTCGGCCGGAGCAGCAGCAGCTCTTATTTCTGTTTAAAGAGGCTCATTCTTCTGCATCTGCAGATAAATCAGCTTTATTCTTCATCATCACACCAGACTAATGAGATCTTTCATTTGTGTGTTCCAGCCCCTCGTTAGCGGCAGCACGCTAACGAGTTTCCTGTGATAATGGTGAGTTATTCTGCTGCTGCTGGTTCCACTTCGATGATCCACTGGGACGTTTGGAGCCTCCTGTCAAATCACCTTTTAGCACAGAAATAAAAGGAGATTCCACTCTGTCATTGTTAGGAAAACACAGCAAAAACACACCAGACTCAGTGTTTTCACTGTAATTTACAGCTGCTGTTTGTGTTGGAGCGAAGGTTTTAAAGTTAAAAATATGAAACATTTCAACTTATTTAAGTTAATTCTCATATTAATGTTGATTTTTTATTAACTGCAGCTCTTTCTATTAATATTTAACTGTTATTTTTGTGTTTATTGTGGTCTACAATGTAAAATGTCGCTGTAAAATCTGCTGTTATTCACTGTAAAGTTACTGAAAACGATTATTACAGTAGATTCATGTTTATTTTACAATAAATCACAGTAGTCGAAGTATTACTGTAAAAAAAAAATCACAGTCAAAAGTATATAAAATCAAAGAGCTACTGTTTTATAACACAGTTTATCATCCAATACTGTAAATACAACTAAAGATTTATACAAATACAACTGAAATCAGTGTTTAATTGATTTTTATTTTACAGTTAATAACCTAATATTGTAAATACAACTAAAATCACGCTATTTGATTAATTTTACAGTTAATCATCTAATATTGTAAATACAGCTGAAATCTCGGTAATTAATACATTTTTATTGTACAATTAATCACCTTAAACTATAAATAAAACTTAAATCATTGTTTAATTGATTTTTATTTTACAGTTAATGACCTAATACTGCAAATACAACTGAAATGTCTGCAATTAATTGATTTTTATTGTACAATTAATCACTTAAAACTGTAAACACAAGCAAAATCACAGTATTTAATAGATTTATTTTACAGTTAATCACCTAATACTGTAAATATAAGTGAAAGTATTTTATTATTTTCTTTTTACATTAAAGGCATAATAGTGTAAACAGAAGTACAGTAATTCTATTGTAAAAAGAAAAATAATAATTACAGTAATTTTCTGGTTAATTGCTGCAAGTTAGTAACTGTAAATTTTAAAGGTTTTACAGTATAAAACATGAAATATTCCAATTAATTTAAAATAATTGTCATATTTATTAACTTGAGTTCATTATATTAATATTTAATTGTCATTTGTGATTCATCGTGGTCTAAGGTTTAAAACTCCAGGCTGTTATTTGATAGTAAACAGCTCAGAGTAAAGAAGCTGACGTTGGTGAAAACTCTTTTATTCTTTTTATGGAAACCTGCAATTATCTTTTTGCAAAAGCTTTTTTTTGCAGAAATGTTGCAGGACAAAGAAAAAAACATTGTTAAAATAGTTTTTTCTGTCCGTCAGACTCCAAAATGATGTCACAGGCATCAGAAATTAAGATAAATGTTATAATTCTAGTGAAGTAAAGTCACTTTCCAACCAGTTTCTTTCATATATACATGCTAGAATTTTTCTTTTAGTGGATTTAATTCCTACAGAAGATGCATTTGCTCCTGTTTGATCTACAGTTTTTAAACATGTTGAATCATAATCAGCTTAATTCAAACCTGAGCAATTAACATGAACATTTTCAGATAAAATCTGTAGTAAATTCAACATTATATGATACAAAACACCACAAATCAGAAATCACACTCAAAATAAAGTATTTAATCAGATGGATTATTAAATTCAGCGATTTAATTGGATATATTTTGTTCTAAATGATGAAATAAGGCTTCAGTTAGATGAAGTAGATAATTCTAGATGCTGTGGTACGTGTGGTTATGAATCATTTACAGTTTACTGCTCAGCTTCCTGCTCTTTTCTGGCTTGTGTTTGCATGTATGATATAACTGTGACTCTTTGCTCACTGTTTATTTCTGTTGGTTGAAATTAAAGCAAATAACAGCGACGTCTAAAAATATCATTAAAACACGTTAAAATTACATCAGGTGTCAGTTATAAAGGACTTTTTATGAAGTAAAAAAACACTTGTTCACAGCTTGTGTGTAAATATTTAGGTCTGTGTTATGTGAAATCACTCATTCTGTAGTGATGCTGAATACAAGCCGTTTAGAAATGGCTCCTGTTGTGATGTCACAACATTCTGAGATCGACCAATCACAGCAGAGGGGGTGTGTCCATATGGAGGGGAGGGCTAAAACAGGGTTTTTTTTAGAGTGAGTGTGAAGGAAGTCGACCGTATTTCTGCTTTAAATCCGTAAATGTAGCTCATTTGTATAAATAGATGACAAAAGTATAAGATTCATCATAAATCTACCCGAAACATTTCTATTTTTGTTTCTTTTTACAAAATCTCAGGTTTATACCTGTGATATAGTCAGGTTTAAATATGCAGGTGCATCTCGAATAATTAGAATATCATGAAAAGTTTTGAGTTTTAATCATCTATAAGCTATAATCCTCAAAATTACAAGATATAAGGTTGGAAATATTTTTCTCTATGTGTAATGAATCTATGAGTTTCACTTTCTGACATGATTGATAAACAATATCCAACCTTTTCTTAATATTCCATTTATTTTAGATGCTCCTTTAATTATAATATTGTTTATAGAAGACCCAACACTCTGATTTTAATGAAGCAGCATGTTGCTCTTTAATGGGCATGTCCAACCAATCAACCAATCACTGCACAGGGGGTTTGTCATTAGGGAAGGAGGGGCGAAACAGAGTGAGTGTGAGAGAAGATGACTGTATTGCTGCTTTTGGACCATAAATGCAACTAATTTGATTAAATAGATGACAAAAGTTAAAATATTAAACTGTGATAATGGAAAAATGTGTCTGAATCTTCAGGTGATGACTTTTATGATTCTTTTTTTAACTTAATTGCTGAATCTTGCATTAGAAAATGCAAAAATGCATTTTTTTTCTTCTTTACAAAATCTCAGGTTTATACAGGTGCATCTCAAATAATTAGAACATCATGAAAAGTTTTGAGTTAAAATTATAAGAAATAATTAATATTTCGCTATATGAAATGAATCTATATATTAGTTTTATTTTCTGCAACGACTGACAAACAATATTGAACTTTTTCTTGATAATCTAATTATAAGAGATGCTCCTGTAGTTTATTATATATTTTTTATTTGCTCCGTGCAGGATCGCAGCAGAACCGACAGAACCAGGAAACAGAGATGCAGCGTCATGGAGTCAGAATACGACGTGGTGGACGACCAGGAGCAAATACACAACATTCACATATTTCCTGCCAGGCCGTTAAATGAAGAGCAAGAATACGCAGGTAGAGAAGAAAAATATCAAATTACATGCACAGTTTGTTACAGCTCCATTAGTCATTCAAACTGGATTATTGTCCTTATTCCAAATCCATTTATTGATAAAGTCATGTCACCTCCACTACAGCAGGTGGCGATAAACACTCTCTAGCTTCTTAGATTCAATTTTTTTTTACAATAAAAATCAATAAATCGGTAACTGAGCAGGTTTTTTTGTTCTTTTAAGATATTATCTCGTTATTTCAAGATATGATATTATTTCATGATAGCAAGTCATTATTTTGAGATGTTATATGCTATTTTGAGATATTAAGTCGTTATTTTGAGATATTAGCTTGATATTTTGAGATATTATCTCATTATTTCAAAATATTAAGTCATTATTTTGAGATAATAAGTTATTATTTCGAGACATGAATAAGTCACTATTTTGAGATATTATCTCATTATTTTGAGATATTATGTCAAAGTCATGTAATTTTTATATCTCAAAAGAAAAGAATGATTTTAAAGGATTTTAAAGGAATATGATATTATATATAACAACTTATCTTGAAGTAACAAGATGATATCTCACAATAATGAGATTTTTTATTTTTTTATTTTTACACATGCAGTTCAGGGTTTATTTTGTATTTTTTTTTGTATTTTGTAGCTATTTTGGTTATTTCTTAATTAAAATGACTTTGTTATTGACAAGTAAACAGTGTTGTATGTTAATTAGTTTGTATATTTAGTTCACTTCACTAACAAATAGAAAGTCGTGTTCAGTGATGAGCATTTTATTCTTGTGGAGGCGTCGTGTTTGACCTTTAATATTTATCGTTCCCCTCCTCGGTCTCATTATTACTCGTCTGCCTTCAAAGCATGAAATATAACAGATGAAATATATAAATAGCTCAAATCGCTGCAAAACAAACCACCTGAGGATCAGAAGTCACCAGCTCCACCTCGGAGAATTCAACACTTCCTCCACAGCTGTGGTGAACATTAGGTGAATTGAACGTGAATACGGTGCAGACAGAAATAAACCGGTGGATGTGGATCAGGCTTCAGACCAGATTACAATTATCCAGGAGGCAGGAACCCGCGGTGTGAATAGACTCTTTGAGGTGGTGGACGTCGTCCAGGAAGCTGCGGCTTCACCGCTCCACGTTTTTATTGGATGTGGCCGTTAAACGTCAGTAATCGATGGCGTCTGCTGCTTAAACTCAGATAAAACTGCTGCTTCTGGGAGGCTGAGCATCATTTAGGGAGCAGGTACAACACTATACATACACTGACTATAGCAGACACATTTTCAATTAGGATTAGAGGCTTTTAAAGTTAAATAAAACATCACAGATGCACTTTATATAGCACACTAGAGCACATTTATACCACTAGGCACAATCCACCACTGCAGTCAATGTATTAAAACAGGCACACGATAGTTATTATACTATATTTCTAATCTAATCATATCTAATTATTTAAGAATTTAAACAGTAAAAACATGTTATTTTATGTATTCAGTTGGACATTCAGTCCAATATTGAGTAATATTATTGATTATTAAGCCTATTTTAAGTTGTTTTTTCCTAATTTAGGTCAATCTGGTCTTGCTTTAAGATAACAAAACTAATATTTTCTTGAAAAAAAAGATTAAATTGACTAAAATCAAGAAAAAAATGAGATAATTCTACTCAATATTGTAATAATTTTACCAAATACAAGCCATTTTCACCTTATTTAACTACCGGTATGTTTAACTATGCTAACTATGTCTGTCTGCATTGTCCCTGTCAAATAATCACATAAAGCAAAGTGAATATTATGCATTAATAGTGATGATTGATAATCTACAACTTCTTCTTTTCAAATTGCATCAGATTGCAGCATTTAAATTTACATGTTTTTTATTATTAATTCCCTGTTTTCCAAACCAAACCATCTTTTAATTTTAATTTTTTTTTTTTTATTTTCCAGACCGGGATCTTCCCAGATCAGCGTCGTCTCAGAGCCTCTCAGCCATGTCCACTGTAAGGAACGTTTTATTCTTTAATTGAACACATTTATTTCTCATATACTGAGAACAACTGCTGCTGATGCTGTTTGTTTCTTCAGGGAAATATTAATCAGCCTCGATGTTCACCCAGAAACGTCTCATTTACTGCAGGTAAAACCACAGATTAAACAAATAATCTGTAGAAATAAAGATGGAGAGTGTCTATAACTGAAGATATTAAATCACAGAGAAAGAAGAATTATCAAACTAATTATTGAAGCATTTTTACTTCTTTTAGCACGTTTTTACAGATGTTTATCGTGTCTTTTACTAACAGAAATATATGCTGTAAAATGTTGTTCATATTTTTTTCTTGACTTTAGTCAAAGTTGTTTGACTTTAATCTAATAATTTTGAGTTTTTAATTAATTTTGTTAAACTTTTTATCATAACTTGTACTTTTTTATTTATTTTTTATTATAATTTTGACTATTAATCACATATTTTATTTTACTTTTTTCATAAATCCGCCTATTTATTTCATATTTGTTACTTTTTATCATAATTTTGACTTTTCTAACAGTTGTTTTTATTCTTAATCATAATTTGTACATTTAGTATTTTTTTTTACTTTTTAACATAATATTGACTTTTTAAACATATATATTTTTTTACTTTTGAACCATAAAAACTTTATATATATATATACCTTCTATCCAATAATATTGACTTTTTTATCTCATATTCTTCTACTTTTATCATTATTTTGACTTATACATATTTTTACTTTGAACTCCTAATTGTGACTTTTTATCTCTTATTTTCTACTTGCTATTTGACATTTTATCAGATTTGTTTTACAAACTGAAGAACTACATATCTCTTAATGGAATAAACACATTCAAGATAATTCTACTCAGTATTGCACTAACTGCACCAAACCCAGGATATTTTCCCCTTTTTATATTAAATCTTTTCCAGTGTGAGTCAATGATAAATATTTATTAGCTAAAGTCCGAGGTGTTTTTCAGTTGTTGAATATTGGACTCAACATTTATCAGGTGGGATGAATCAATATTCTAAATGAATATTAATGGTTCTTGGTGTCTGCTGGACATCAAAATAGAAAACTGTTAACTCTAATTAAATAAATTACTGCAGTGTTAAATTAAATAAATAAAACTGGTTTACAGGTTGCAGTTTCCTCTCTAAAACCGGCTGTAAACGTATCTATGGACGAAACACAAGTCTTTTTTGTTCTCAGGACCTGCGATAAATCGAGACCTGAAGCCCAGCAGGAGAAAACCCAGACCAGGTGAGTCAGAGTGAGTCACATGACGAGAAACGTTTCGTTTTTTCTAGTCAAACACTCACATGTTGTTGTTTTTCTTACAGAGGATGCGTTCGGGCCTGTTGCTGCAGGAGAACAGGTAACAACACTCACCTGTGCTGCTTTTCTGCCTTTAAAATTGTGTCAATTGCAACTCCATAAAATGACTTTTGTCTCTTTGTGATGTCACAGCTGACAGCGAGGTAAACCCCCTGGACGCTACTCACCTGCATCATGGAGGATTCCTGGGTTTTGCTGGCTTTTCTAAGGGTTTTGTGTCCTGCAGGCGTCCTGCTCCGTTCCCGCCCAACTTCCTGCTGGAATTATCCAATCAGCTGTCGGCATTTAGTCCACAGGAAGTCTGCAGGAGGGAGTGCGTAGATTCTGGTTTTTATTTTATTTTATTTAGAATGAGCAGCTTCAGTTTAGACTGGAACAAACAGGAAGTGTGTGACCTTGACCTCATGTGACTCAGGATTTTCCTTCTTCTCTAACATCACTAGAGTCAGTGAGTGAAGCTACAGCTCCACCTGCTGGTCACACTCATTATTACAGCTGCAGTCTGCTTTATTATTAATATTATTATTATTATTATATACAAATCCCCATAAAATATGTTATGTTTATTTGACGTTTTAGCCTATAATTTATATATTATTCTACTTTTTGTCTAGTATTGACCTTTTTAATCACATATGTTAGATTACATGATTTTATTTTATTCATTGATGTATTTATTTATTTATTTTTAACTCATAATGGTGACGCTCTATCATAATGTTGACCTTTTAATCACGTTTTATAACATATAACATTTTTTTTTATTTTTATCATATCTTTTTATTATAATAATATTATATATATATATTTTTACATTTTATCATAATATGAACATTTCATGTTTTATTTTTTTATTTTGTTTTATTATTGCCTTTTTATTTTTTTACCTTTGTTCTAATAACTGTGACTTTTTATCTCTTATTTTCTACCTTGTATTATAATTTTGACTTTTTTAACACATTTTTACCATATTTCTGTAAGTTGTCAATATATTAATTAATTAATTATAGTTGTTATTATAATTATTAATATTTTTGTTCAAAATTATGACTTTTAAATATTTGTCAGTTTTATATATGAAATTTAGGCTATATGAGCACATATATAATAAGTTTATATATTCATATAAGTATTTATATAGTATTCCTATACCTTTCACTCAAAATGCATAACATTTTTTAAAAAGCAGACAATTTAAACAGCAGTTAGAATATCCTCTGCTCTTATGAACATTTTTTATGTGAAAAGTAAGTAGTAATTAAGTGTAGTGGATTAAAAGTACAATAATTCCCTCTGAAATGTAGAAAAGTGAAGAATAAAGTAGCATTACATGGAAATACTCAAGTAAAAGTACCTCAAAAACTATATTTAAGTACAGTACTGAGTAAATGTACTTAGTTATTTTCCTCCGCTGTAGTAAAGTCGTACATCTAATTTTAAACTTTTGGAAAGAAGCTGTAATTTAAGCTGTAAATTAATTACAACACTTAATTTTTTTATTTTTATTTCAGTCATCAGAAAGCAACCAATAAGGTAAATTGTCAAATATGATTTTGTAAAATATTTTGTAAAAATTCCTACAAATTAATTAAAACTATCTTTGAGTTAATAAGTTTCTTTTTAATGTTTTTAACAGGCAGAAATGAATTCCCATAGGAGAGGTAAGACATTAATAAATGTTCATATTTTGGTGAAAAACATTTAGAAACTTGTCATAAAGCAGATTTTTTTTCTCAGATTTGCAGAATCCTCACAGTGATTCCTACCTCAATCAAAGACATTCTTTGGATCTGGAAAGTCAACATGTAGATATAAGGTACAACTTCACCTTCTCAGCATTTGTCATGAATTTACTAATATTTCTTTACTCCACTTAAAACACTGTTAAACAAGAAGTTCAGGCCACAAACAGTGATTCACTGCTGCAAAACACATAGATATATACACTTTTTAATCCTATTTTTTACTTTTTATCTCATATTCTTCTTCTATATTTTATCATATATATTTTTAAACTTATAATTTTGTCTTTTTTTATAATTTTTTATTTTCTATCATATCTTTTTATGATATTTCTTATTATAATATTAACATTTTATCTCACTTTTAGCTCATAACTGTGACTTTTATCCCATGTTCTTCTATTTTTTATGATGATATTGATTTTTTATCAAAATTTCTTACTTTTTTCTAATAATTATGACTTTTTAAATCTCTTATTTTCTACTTTGTATCATAATTTTAACCTTTTTACCATATTTTCATCATATATTTTACCTTATTCCTGTATTCTATTATATTAGTCTATTATTATATGTTGAAAACTTGACGTAAAATTGACTTATACCCAAATCAAAGTGATGAAATAGAATCAACAGGTGACAAACATAATCCTCAACTCATTATTAAACACTATATATATTACATTTAATGAATCGGTCATGTTTAATTTACATGAAGTTTATCTCCCTTATTTATTTAGGTCACAACAGAACGCTGGTGAGTACAGAGACAGGTGATCAGAGTATTGATTATATGAGTTATTGATTATATGAGTGAACATTAGCGTCTTTTGTTTAAAGAAAGTGAGTCATGGAGGCGTGTTCATCATGAGTGGCCACAGACCAGAGAAGATATTAACCAACATGACTTTGGTCTGATGGAGAAACCTCAACAGGTAAAAAATCTCTTTATTCAAGTTAGAACAGTATTTAATTTAAACCCTTTTCTATTTAATGTTGTTTTCAAATTGTCTGGATTTTTAATAGTAATCATAATATTTTCATTACATTTCATATTTTTTACTTTTCATCTCATACTTTTTACTTCATCACATTTTATTTAATATTGTTTTTTTTTATTTAATATTGTTTAATTGTATTCATTTAACTTTATACTGCATCTTTTGACTGATCTAATTTTATCTCAACATTTTTTATCTAATATTTATTACTTATTATCATTATTTTGACTGTATATTGCATGTTTTTGTCTTTTAATCTAATATTTTTTTTACTTTGTATCATTTTTTTAATATATTTTTGTCTTTTTTCTCAGAATTTTTACTATTTTCTCATAATATGGTTTTAAATTTTTTATCTCATAATTTTTTACTTTTAACCATATATGTATTATTCTTTTTTATCTAATATTGTTTAATTTTAATAATTATTTTGACTTTATTTTAATCTTGTTTGACTTATTATCTTATAATATTGTCTTTTTATCTAATTTGGTAACTTTTATCAGTATTTAGACTTCATATTGACTATTTTTTGACTTTTTATCTCTTACATATTTTTTGCAGCGTGCAGGTATAAAGTCAGGTATAAGTTTAATCTGTATTTCAGACATACTGTGAGGAGGACTGGTACGTTGGATCCTGTAGCAGAGCTGATGCTGATCACGCTTTACACCTGGTGAACAAGGTATTTACACTCACCTGAGACGGATTACAACTGTTTTTTGAACCTATCAGAAGCTTCTTTTTGTGATTATTTTATATTATCCACGTCAGGACGGAGCTTTTCTGGTACGAGACTGTTCCGTCATCACCAACAGTGAACCTCTGGTGCTGGCTGTTTACCACGATAAGAAGGTTTATAACGTGAAGATACGATTCATGGAGAATTACAGCAAATACGCTCTGGGCACGGGTCAAAGGTCGAATGATGTAAGTGAGACACATGTAATAAAAACCTAAGCCCCAGGTCTATTTATCAGTTTTCCTGCTCTAAATTGCTCTTAAACCTGGAATCAAAAGATCTACAACATGTGAGGTGACCACAGAAGAGTCAGAATCAATTTATGTTGCAGTTATAGAGCAAATTTAGTTAGAATATTACAAATAACTCACAAAAATAGAAATATAAAGAATCTGCAATGTAAAGTTCAATGATTAATAAGATAGAAGTCCAAAGATGAATTATCTATTCATAAAATCATAGAAATCATCACATCATCACACTGAGGATCATTACAGAACATGAAGAATATATTCTGTAAGATGTTTAAACAGGAGATTATAAAGGAGCCAATTAAATAATCACACAAACAGCTCATATCTAATTAAATATCAAAATAATGGTTAGTTGCAGCCCTACTACTGATATTATATTAAACTATTTTCTTATTGTATTGATGATGTGGATATTGATGATATATATTGATGCTGTAACAGTAACACTGTGTTTTACTACAGCTAAAAACACTTTATTTAGTGTTGGAGCTGAGGTTTTCTACTGTGATTTATCAATAAAACTCAATGCTTCCATCATATCAGGAGGTTTTTAACACATCTGTCTGCAGCTTCATACTCACTGAGCCTCTTTTCTCCTCAGATGTTTGATTCTGTGGCTGAAATCATCAAGTTCCACTCCATATTCCCGATAGCGTTCGTCAGCGGTAGAAATACACCAGCGAGCAAATGCCCAGAAAACTGCATACTGATGTTTCCTGTAACAAAAAGAGACGTGGACCAGCTGCTGCAGTGAAACAGGCTGCATCTACAAGAAAAGTGTTGGATCCATCTGTTTTATCAGAAAATACATTGTTAAAAATGTTGGTCAAAAAGCTGATTCTGTAAACAGACTGTGACTCTGTTCACTTGTGTTAATAAATTTAAAAAAAGTGACTATTCTGTGTTGCGCATGTCGATTTAATCATTTAAGCTTCCTGAACATGACAGAATTAAGACAATTTTTACCAACAATTACACCTTAAAACCCAATTATTATATAATTTCCAGTAACTAACTGGCAGCAATTATCCAGAAAGGAAACAGAACCAGAGAGCAACCATTCTTCTTCCTTTCCACGTGCAATGATCTACTCCATGTAGACATGTGGCTTTTACAATAAATATGAAGCAATAACAAGGCGTGTATAGGCTTTTACTTTTATTTTTGTTATCTACTTATTTCCTCCGTTGGTGTATTTCTCTTGTGTTTGAGTGTCTATAGTTTTATAACAGTGAACAGTCAATTTGGCTGAGGAACCTCAACCATCATTAGGCCACTGTTAGACTTTCCTTAATAGCAGTGTGATTCTAACCAGGACATTTGGTATGGAAATGTGACTCCTCCCTGCTTTGACAAAATGAGGCTCCCAGAAGAAAAGAGTTTGTTTCTAACACAAAAAACAAGACCTGCATTAACATATCAAGGAGGAGGAAAAAAAAAAAACTATTGAGTTATTCTAAACATCCCAGTGGATGTGGAGCCTGACAATAGACGTCTTAGTTTTATTAGAGTCGTGTCTTTTTCATCTTTTCTTCAAAAACTATTTTTTCGTCACTATTGGAAAAAATGGAAATATCTGAGTTTTTATCTTTCCATCCACAGAGTTAAATTAGGGAATAAGATTAATCTGTCAATACAGAAAAGTCAAAACTACAAATATGAGGACATTATATTAATATCGAGGACCAAAAATACCAAATATTTGATTTTCAGATTTGAAAAGTTAAACGACTTGTCCTGGCATCATCGGTGTACTGCTGCCTTCAGAGAGTCGTGCAGCCTAAGGCTCTGCCTGTGGTCCTAGAACAGAGGAATTATTATTATTGGTGCTCATGAAAATGTGACATTATTTATATTTTTCAATGCTGATAAACTTTTCTGGTAAAAATAAATCTTACAAAGAATTACACAATAAGAGCTTTAACTTATTTGTGTTTCTCTATTTATAACAGTGAGCTGCCCTTCTGTTGATATATTGATCACTGGTTTCACCTTTAATAACTGTTAAGTGGTGTGAGGTTTCCCTCTGCTGGTTCACAGAGGTGATAACATTATATATGGATGGTTCTGTATTCACAAAACTCCTCAGAACATGTACAAATAGATAGAAACTATAGCCATGTTTTAGTTTAATAGATTACATAGAATACATTTTATTATAAAATATGAATTATATTTCTACATTGCCCATAGGTGTGAGTGTGTGAGTGAATGGTGTGTGTATTTTTCTTTGTTAAAATGTAATCATCAGAGTTAACAGCCAGAGTGAGGTTTTCCTTCTCCTCTGAGGACAGCAGTGGTCTCAGAAGAACTTTTTGGAACATAGTGTCAGTGTATTTCTTTAGTGTTTCCATTATAAATGAGGAACTCTGGTCTCTATGGCAACAACAACCATCCCTCACCTTAAAAATTACACAAACCAACACTGATGTTATACAGTTTGAAGACAGTTTAGATGTCAAATTAAAATTTCCTGTTAGATGACCCAACACCCACTCATTCACAATGAAATAATACAAGTTTTTTTCTGTGTAATAGTTATTTTTCAGTTGCTTTGATGAATTTCCATTTGCGCAACCGTTAATACATTTGTGTATGTACGTGTCTGTGCGTGTGTGTAAAAGGGGAACAGTGTGTGTGGGTGTTGGTATGTGCTGGCGTTGTGGCTTTGGGTGTTTTTTTTTTAAACATGTAAGGGACTTTGTGCTACATCATTGTTTATGAAAAGTGCCTTAGAATAATGTTATGGCTATTATTATGTACGGCTGCAAGCAATGAAACCAAGTGATGCATGTTCATGAGTTTTTGAAATTTGTTTAATGGAAGTGATGTCCACAAATGTGGAGGTTGAACTAATGGTTGTTCAAATGTTAATAGTGATATGAGAAATGCACCTTAGCAACTTAGGGAAAAAAAGATCAATCACTAGTTTTACAGTTTTTGTCTTAAGTTTCCTGTTTTACTGCGTGTCTGACAGGAAGCATGACTGTACCTTGGACTGTGCCTCATGTGTATGTCACTTTGGATAAAAGCATTTGAAAAATTTAATCTAAATATCAAAATAAAGTGCAGAATCATGTTTTTGTCTAGTTTATCATTATATCTGTGACTTTAAGAAGGAAACAGCAAAACAGCAGTGAGGAGAACAGAGAGGAAAGGATGACGTCAGTACAACCTAAAGACGAGGAGGAGAAGATGGTGTGGGATTTCTCTTAAGTGGCGACCATTTTTAGTCACACTTCCTCTTCTGACTTTCAGTTTTTGTACCATCTCATCTGAGGTTGATCAGTAACTGAACCCATTTCAGACTGATCACATTTGTTTTTGAACAAAGTAGAAGTTTGTCTGAGTGGGTCAACAGAGGTTGAACAGTGAGGAGACATGGAAGCTGTGGTTGGGTTGTTGGTGATGCTGATCGGAGTCTGTCATGGTGAGCTGTTTTACTATTTGATGTATTAAAATTGGATTTAATATAATATTAATAGCATCTTGTGCATTTATGACTTTTTATATAGATGATAACTTCTTCTAAGAATCAATTTACAACTGCAGCAGTTTGAAACTGATATTTCAGTTTTTCTTCAACCAGTCAGGTTTGTTTTTTTAAACAAAAAAGACATAAGCAATAGAAAATATGTAGATCAATTAATTAATAATAATTAATTACATCTGTGTGCATATAGAGCCAAACTAAGTATATACTACGGACAAATCTATTCAGTTTTACCTATAGGATGAACACATTTCTTCTCTGAGAGTTCAGATATTTTATTAAAAAAGTTAAACTAAACAACAACAAAACATTCACCAAAATTAAATTACGTTATGTAGACTTGCATTAAAAAATAATATTATGACTATATGAGGTTAATTTAGTAAAATGAATCTAACCAAATGACAAAATACACTACTACAGTGAAATACTGACAGGTCTGTGTAATGCTCTATTTTAGGAGAAATGGAGTAATTTCTGTTTTAAATCATGAGTATTTGCACATACATAAACATTATCAGTCATATATTTAGTACAGGGAAGTCAAACTCAGTTTATTTCATGGGCCACATTCATGCAATTTGACCTCAAGTGGACCGGACTCGTAAAAAACAAACATATAAAGAACAACATTTATAAATCTCTCCCCTCCTTGAAAGAAATACATTATATTTACATAATAAATAACCTTCAGTTTACTAAATAGGAGCCATGACATAAGAAAATAAGTGCAATTTAAACAATATGATGTCCAAGTTATTCGATATTCAGTCAGTTTACTGCTGCATTGAAAGTCACATTTACTCAGTGAACAATATTTACTTTTACTTTAATCAAACCATTTACAAATCAAAATTATCATTATTTTATCCCTTAAGCCCTAAAAGATTCTCACTGACTTCACATTTCTGTAAAGAAACAGGAACTGGTCCATTTTTTCACACTTTGTACAGTCATGCAGTGGACCGGATGTGACCCTTTAGCGGACGGGTTCTGACCCCCGGGCCACATGTTTGACACCCCAGATTTACATTGTGTGTAGTGTTAAGACAACAAGGTGATGTGCAATTGGCATCAGAGTGTAAAGAAGGAAAGTCAGAGTCTAAGGGAGTCATAAGGGAGTGTGAAGTAGTGACAATTCAGGTTGAGCAAATGGTACGTGAAGTTAAGATTGTGCAAATTGTGCCAAAGTTAAGATTTTTGAGTGTTAACAATCGTGAAAAACTGTAGTAGAAATAGAATGACCACAACTGTGAGAGTAACATTTGTTACCTTGTATTTTCTATTGTTCCAGGTATTGAAAGCCGCTGTGATGGCAGACAGGATGGAGCTCAGTGTTATGGAGCTCTGGGAGGAACGTTGGTGCTGCAGCTGATGGACAGAACCTCAGATGGAGTTAGATACGAATGGTTTAAAAACAAGACCAAAATACTTTATGTGATTGATAACAAGGATGTGATTAATGAGATAAAGAACAGATCCCTTTTTGTTCCCAGTAATGGAACATTTATGATAAATAACCTGAGCAGGTCTGATGGTGATAAATATACCCTTAAAATCTATAAATCTGGAAAGTTAACAGAAGAGCGGACTCTTCAGTTGTCTATTCAAGGTAAATAATGACTTTTGCTATTATAAAACTTACAATTTCATTTGTCTTATTCACAATAGACCAACAGTTTTATAATTTAATTATTCATTAAATACAAATGATTCTGGAAAATGAAACTAGGTAAATACATGTAAACAAACACATACAAACTATGTCAGTTTACCTTTGTAAAGGAAGATTTCACATGAAATACTCAAAGTCACACACTGTAACTATTGTAACATGCCTACTATAGAATGTAATTCTGTTTTTCTGTGCATGAATTTACAATATAAACACTAAAATTAGGTTTATTTCCACATATAAGACTAATCTGAGTGTGTTTCTCTCAGCTCCGGTGTCCTCTGTCCAGCTGGGACCTGAGTGTCTGTTCCAGGGAGAGTTGAGGGTGTCCTGCTCCTCTGAGGGAGGAGACAGTCCTCAGTACAGCTGGAGTCTGGATGGACACACACTGACAGACGCTGAGCTCCTCTATGGAAATAGTGAGACCAGCAGCATCACTCTGAAACAACACGTCTCAGGACTACTGGTCTGCTCGGTCAGCAACCACATCAGTAGAGTCTCAGAAGAAATGATCATATCTACCTGTGGTGAGACAAAAACATAATTAGAATAAAACTTCATCATTGATTAATACATTATACATTGATCACAACTGGTTACTGTGGACAAGGAGAGTGGCACCATAGTATCAATTAAACCCTGCAATGATATCACATAGTCCAATCAAACTCTACAGCAGAGATGATGACCCATGGTACATTAGCAGTGAAAACTATTTTAGTGACTATTATAGTGACCGTTACTCACTTCACTCTTCACACATGGTCTAGTTTCCTTTGCTGAGTGTAAAATAACTTTGCTGTCACAGTATGAAATTAACGTGATTTTTGTGTCTGTATCTCATCAGATAACGTGCTGCTTCTTTTGGTTTTGCGAGCAGCTGTAGCATTTCTTCTATTGGGTGGGATTGGGATCTATTTCTCTTGGAAGAAGAAGAACTACAGGAAAGCTGAAACCTCCACCAAGCAACAAAGGAAGGACAGTGCAGACGTCAACGAAATGGTTGAAGTGAAGTAATCAGCCATGTGTCTTTATAGGTAAAAGTTACCACTAAACCTCTCTCCTGTTTTAATTCTTCGCAAAACTACTTCCGCCACTTTGTTCATAGCTCAGCAGCTCGCTGTGACTGCTTTTAGAAGAAAGTCTTAGTGTTGCCTACATTTATCACAGCGCAAAACACAGGGTCAGTTCCTCCTTTCAGATTTGAAAAGTTAAACGACTTGTCCTGGCATCATCGGTGTACTGCTGCCTTCAGAGAGTCGTGCAGCCTACAGATCCCCACGGCTCTGCCTGTGGTCCTAGAACAGAGAAATTATTGTTGTTGGTGCTGCCTGTTGATTCCCGACAAAACCTGTTTCTTTCTTTGCTGCTGAAGCAAATTATATTTACAATCAAAGACACATTCATTTCTAAATGTACTGAGAGTGTCACATTGTGAATAGAGCTTATATTTTATTACTCAATGTAACTTTGATGCTGTTTGGCAATTATTGTACAGCTGATTACCATATCATCAGTGTCCAATGAAAATTATAGTATTTATTGTGATACTTGTTTCTTAAATAAATTCATTTTAATCCCGTTAGATTAAAATCACAGGTTGATGTTTTGAGATATGTGGTTTTCAGTGTATGCACGGTGATTTTAGTAGCTACATATGTAGAAAAAAATGCATTTTTCTGATGAATTTGTTTGTATTGAACCCAAATTGTGAATTTTTATAATATACTTGCATGACAACATATTATTAACATGTTTAATTTATGAAAGCATGACATCATTTATATTGTTCAATGCTTGTAAACATTATTGGTAAACATCTTACAAAGAATTAAACAATAAAAGCTTCAACATATTTGTGTTTCTCTATTTATAACAGTGAGCTGCCCTTCTGTCGATATATTGATCACTGGTTTCACCTTTAATAACTGTTAAGTGGTGTGAGGTTTCCCTCTGCTGGTTCACAGAGGTGATAACATTATATATGGATGGTTCTGTATTCACAAAACTCCTCAGAACATGTACAAATAGTTATGGCTATTATTATGTATGGCTGTAAGCAATGAAACCAATTGATGCATGTACATACGTTTTTGAAATTTGTTTGATGGAAAATAAACTACTGTGATGTCCACAAATGGCTAAAAATGCTCAGGAGGTTGTGCAAATGTTAATAGTGATGAGAGAAATGCACCTAAACTGAAAAAAAGATCAATCACTAGTTTCACAGTTTCCGTCTTAAGTTTCCAGTTTTATTGCATGTCTGACAGGAAGCATCACTGTACCTTGGACTGTGCCTCATGTGAATGTCAGTTTGGATAAAAACATCTGCAAAATTACTGTATATCCAGAGGTGGGCAGAGTAGCCAAATTTTACTCAAGTAAAAGTACTGTTACTTCAGAATAATATGACTCAAGTACAAAGTAGTCATTCAAATAATTACTTGAGTAAGAGTAAAAAAGTACTTGGTGAAAAAACTAATTACTGAGTAACTGTTGAGTAACGTCTGATATATTTGATAACACAAGTATTCAATTAGACAGACAAAAGTACAGAATAATCATATTTAGGCAAATTAGATCAATTAAATAAACTAAATTACAAAATGTCTTAAATTAAAATAATCTAGGTAAATTCAATTACTTAAATAAATCAAATGATTTAAAAAAAATAATAAATTAAGCACAAGTAACACAAATTTCCAAACCTTTGTATGTTTTTACCAGGCTAGAACTAGAACCGATAAACTCTGTTCGTGTTTGTGTGTGTGTGTGAGACAAAACGTGCAGATTTGATGAACAAACAATTTCCAAAGACCAAAAAATCACTCAGTGATGTCCCCATCAAGCTTCAACTGTAGTTGGCTCTCAAGGTCCTTGCAGTGAAGCTGTGATCGTTTCTCAGTGAACAGTGACTGAAACGTCTCTTACAGGCTGCAGATGTCTTTGAATAACCTTTGAATTGATAAACAAGTATATTTACCTGCATCTCTCTGGTCCAGGATGTTCTGGTAGGAGTATTGCTGCTGCAGTCAGCTCAGGCTCTTACATGATGTTTCCAAAGTGTTTCTGGATCCCTTGCTGCAGGGCAAGAACAAGAGCTGGACACGTTTTGCAAGATGACTCCAAGTGTTGGCAGCAGGAGGCCCATATGCACAGAGGACTCCCCTTAAAGGATATTAAGCGCCATGGCAACAGGCTTCGTCACAGCAGCATACTCAACCCAAAACCCCATTTCAGCTGAACCTATAAAAGATGCAACAGTAAAAATTTGACTTTTAGTCATTTCTGGTACAATGTCTTTATTATGCATTGTACATGTTAAATGCACAAATACAAATAAAATAAATTAGTTAAATTATTTCATTCAAGCCATCCACAATTGTCAGTTGTTAGTTACTGTACTTGAAACACTGGATTCACCTTATTTATTTTTTTTAATCATTCTTTAAAAACAAAACATGCATTTTTTTCAACTTACATCTTTATCTGTAATGCTGTGCACACATTGCGAATTGCTTGTTCTTCTTGCTCTTGGTGAATGCGCACAATCCTTTCTACAGCGAGGAACAGGGAGCTCCAGCGTGTCTGATTGGGTCTTAGAAACTGCAGCTCGCATTCACGTTCCACTGTTTCATGAGCCATGGTTGACCTGCTGGTTTTATTCCAAAGAGCGGGACATTTTGCAAAAGCAGACAGAGGCAGCCTCTTGTAAATTTCGTCTTCAGCAGCGGCATCAACAGTGGATACAGGATTGAGAAGATGGCATGCACACTTTCGGTGCCTTGGAAATTGACCTTCAAGGCCTCTGTTGTCATCCAGAATAGCAGACACATCTTGATACTACACCTCTGAGTCTGATCTTCTGTTGTGTCAAGGGTGGAGTCACTCTCCTCTTGTGGATTGATGGCTTCCCCTGACCATATAATCGAAAGGCTTTCATAAAGCCTGAGCCACTGTCTGTTGTCGTCCTGGTCACTTTTTCTCTGATGTGGCCAATGCAGCGGAGTGCCTCTCCAGTGAGGTGGTGTCTATCCAGTGACAGGTGACACCTAAGTAGCTACGTTGTCTGGCAGAGCAGTCGGTTGTGGTAGCAGCATAGTTCACAGAACTCAGCTTTTTGATGATTATGCTCTTGTGTTTTGCAGCTTCTTGTATTCTTGTACATAACGTTTTCCTGGTCATTACTGTATGAGATTACAAGGTTTCTATCAAAGCCTTGAAGGATGGCGTATCAACCACAGAAAATGGTCGGTTGGCCTCACATACAAAACTTAGCACCTGCTTGTCAAGTGTTGCTTGTGATATAGTATCACTGTTATTAGTTATATGGAGTTATAGGGAGATTATGGCATTTAAAGAGACTTAAGAAATGTTTAAACTATATGTAACCTAAAAAACAAACATTCGCCTATGCACAGTAGAAAGATGTTGACTTTTTGCATGCTGAAATCACCGTTTGTTTTGGTAGACACAGACGACACCGTATAATGTAGCTGCTGTTTCGCATTTTTTGTAACGTAAACATGCTGTCAACATGAGGCCAGAAGTGTTCCTCCTCCTCTTCCTCGTCTCTATTTGCGTCGCCGACCGTGGATTCGGACATTTTTTCATCTCCTTTTCTCTGTTTCGCTTTTTTGTTTGCTACGGCTCCGGCTAACCGGTCCCGCCGCTGACTGAATATGGTCACGTGACCAGATTTACCTGACTGCGTGGGATTGGTGAAACACAGTCACGTGGTCGAGCCTTTGGCGGAAGTCTCTCTCTCTCTCTCTCTCTCTCTCTCTCTGTCAAAATAAAACATTAAAATGAGGCGTACGCGGGATAAAAATAATGACGCGTAGAATACTAAGAAAAGTAACGAGCTCATTGGAGCCTAAGTTAGCGGAGTAAGAGGACAATATCTTCTTCAAAAACCTACTCAAGTATAAGCAAAACAATATAGTGATTTAAAACTACTAGAAGTATATATTTTGTAAAAAAAAAAAAAAAAAAAACAACATCTAAATGTAAGGAAGTAAATGTAACTCGTTACTACCCACCTCTGGTTATATCCAAACGTCAAAATAAAGTGCAGAATCAGGGTTTTGTTTGTCAAGCATAACATCTGTGACTTTAAGAAGGAAACATGGTGAAGGATATGATGATGCCACGACAACCTAAAGACCGAGGAAAGAATAAGAAGTAGCGATTATTTTGATTCACACTTCCTCTTCTGACTTTCCCAGTATTTATACCATCTCATCTGAGGTTGACCAGTAACTGAAGCCATTTCAGACTGATCACATTTGTTTTTGAACAAAGGAAAAGTTTGTCTGAGTAGGTCAACAGAGGTTGAACAGTGAGGAGACATGGAAGCTGTGGTTGGGTTGTTGGTGATGCTGATCGGAGTCTGTCATGGTGAGCTGTTTTACTATTTGATGTATTAATATTAGATTTAATATAATATTAATAGCATCTTGTGCATTTATGACTTTTTATATAGATAACTTCTTCTATAGATGAATTGAAATTTGAATTGATGTTTATTGATATATGATGATATTTCAGTTTTTCTTCAGCCAATCAGGTTTGTTTTTTAAACAAAAAAGACATAAGCAATAGAAATATGTAGATACAATTAATTAATGATAATTAATTACATCTGTGTGCATATAGAGCCAAACTAAGTATATACTACGGACAAATCTATTCAGTTTTACCTGTAGGATGAACACATTTCTTCCCTGAGAGTTCAGATATTTTATTAAAAAAGTTAAACTAAACAACAACAAAACATTCACCTATGAACTTTACATGTTTTTGTAAAAGTGCAAATTTGCTTGAAAATTTCAATCTACAAAATATATAATATAGTATTTTTGCAAAAGTTCACCAAATTAAATTAAGTTATGTAGACTTGCATTAAAAATAATATTATGACTATATGAGGTTAATTTAGTAAAATGAATCTAACCAAATGACAAAATGTACTGCAGTGAAATACTGACAGGTCTGTGTAATGCTAACTCTGCTTTAGGAGAAATGGAGTAATTTCTGTTTTAAATCATGAGTATTTGCACATGCATGAAACATGCCCCCAAGCCACATGTTTGACACCCCTGATTTAGTAGAAATAGAATGATCACAACTGTGAGATTAACATTTGTTACCTTGTATTTTTCTATTGTTCCAGGTATTGAAAGCCGCTGTGATGGCAGACAGGATGGAGCTCAGTGTTATGGAGCTCTGGGAGGAACGTTGGTGCTGCAGCTGATGGACAGAACCTCAGATGGAGTTAGGTACGAATGGTTTAAAAACAAGAACAAAATACTTGATGTGATTAATAACAAGGAAGTGCGTAATGAGATAAAGAACAGATCCCTTTTTGTTCCCAGTAATGGAACATTTATGATAAATAACCTGAGCAGGTCTGATGGTGATAAATATGCCCTTAAAATCTATAAATCTGGAACGTTAACAGAAGAGCGGACTCTTCAGTTGTCTATTCAAGGTAAATAATGACTTTTGCTATTATAAAACTTACAATTTCATTTGTCTTATTCACAATAGACCAACAGCTTTATAATTTAATTATTCATTAAATACAAATGATTCTGGAAAATGAAACTAGGTAAATACATGTAAACAAACACATACACATACAAACTATGTCAGTTTACCTTTGTAAAGGAAGATTTCACATGAAATACTCAAAGTCACACACTGTAACTATTGTAACACGCCTACTATAGAATGTAATTCTGTATTTCTGTGTATGAATTTACCATTTCAACACTGAAAACCTAATCTGAGTGTGTTTCTCTCAGCTCCGGTGTCCTCTGTCCAGCTGGGACCTGAGTGTCTGTCCCAGGGAGAGTTGAGGGTGTCCTGCTCCTCTGAGGGAGGAGACAGTCCTCAGTACAGCTGGAGTCTGGATGGACACACACTGACAGACGCTGAGCTCCTCTATGGAAATAGTGAGACCAGCAGCATCACTCTGAAACAACACGTCTCAGGACTACTGGTCTGCTCGGTCAGCAACCACATCAGTAGAGTCTCAGAAGAAATGATCATATCTACCTGTGGTGAGACAAAATTGAATTAGAATGACACTTGATGTTTACACTTTACTTTAGTTACAGTTGATCTGCTTGTTTGCCCGTAGGCTACATCTTCATCAACTGCACTTCCAATGGGACACATATATCAGGGTGGGTGTTTTCAGCCAATAACACCCTGTGTATTGAACTAACAACAACAACCACAGCCACAGAGGCCTCCACTGTGGGTAAGGAGAGTGGCACCATAATGTCAGTTAACCCCACCACTAATATCACACACTTCAACTCCAGCAGAGATGAAGACCCATTAGCAATGAACACTAACAACTATTATAGTGAAAGTTACTCACTTCACTCTTCACACATGGTCTAGTTTCCTTTGCTGAGTGTAAAATAACTTTGCTGTCACAGTGTAAACTTGACGTATTTTTTTCTCTGTATCTCATCAGATAACGTGCTGCTTCTTTTGGGTTTGCGAGCAGCTGTAGCATTTCTTCTATTGGGTGGGATTGGGATCTATTTCTCTTGGAAGAAGAAAAACTACAGGAAGGCTGAAACCTCCACCAAGCAACAAAGGAAGGACAGTGCAGTCGTCTATGAAATTGTTGAACTGCGAAGTTCGGATTCTGAATGTTAACTTTCCAGTGATCGTCCACGTGTAAAGGTTACCGCAAAATTTCTCTCTTGTTTTTGTTCTTTGCAAAACTGCATTTTCAGCTTTGTTCACATCTCGGCAGTTCGCTGTGAGCGGTTTGATAAAAAAAGTCTTAGTGTTTCCTGCATTTATCACAGTGACCACATTTATCGCAGATCCTCGTTTTTAAAGGTTTAAAAAGTAATTATTGTACATTAGATTACCATATCATCACTGTCCAAATGAATGTATCTCCATTTTTGGTGATTTTAAATTATTAGAAACATTTTCTTATTTCTTAAATAAAATTAATTTAATCACACTGGATTAAAGTCAAAAGTTAATGTTTTGAGATGCATGGTTTTCACCCTTGAATTTAGTAGCTACATATATTGAAAAAATACAAATTTGTATTCATAGTTTTTGTGTTTTGAAGAAGTTGTATGAATTGAAGCATACATTATGATTTTAAATCATATATAATAATATTTGCATATGAACCTATAATTGAAGTGAACTTAGAAACGACATCATTTATATTCTTCATTGCTTGTAAACATTATTGATGTAAATAAACCTTTCAAAGAATTAAACAATAAGAGTTCTAATTTATTTGCTTTTTTTCTCTATTTAGAGACAGTGAGTAGCCCTTCTGTTGATATATTGATCATGGATTGCACCTTTAATAAGAGAAGTCTTGAATACCTCGTTGTTTGACTTCATTAGTTACCAGTGGAGGGAGACATAATGTAACGAAAGAGAAAGAGAGAGAAAGTTGAGCTTCACATCAGGAACTTTGCAGAGAAATGCTGTGACACCTTTCGACTCAGCAGCACAGTGTGAAGAACATTATATTTTAGTACCGTAGTGTGTTAATTTTTTTTTTTTACTTAAGAAATGAGGAACCGTGGAGCGATGATTGGTGAAGTCCCATGTATAGAAGCTACCGTCCTCACTGCAGATGGCTCTGGTTCAAATCCAGCACGTGGTAGCTCCTTCCTGCATGTCGTTCCCCCTCTCCTGTCACTTATACTGTGTTATTAATTAAAGGAAAATAAGCCCCCTATATATATATATATATATATATATATATATATATATATATATATATATATATATAAAGGAAATGAGCAACCAGAATTATTAAACACTCTTTAAAGTGTTAGACTATAGTGAGAAAACCCTCTTCACTTATGTACTTGTGCTAAACTGTTTTTTTCATTAGTTCCCCATGAGCAGAAATAAACAGTCAAGATGTTGAATGACTGTCATCCCCAAATACGAGTTTGAGGTGGAATAATGTTTTATTCAGATATTAATTGGACAATAATAATATCTGATGCAGTAAAATATGCTCTTCTGCCACGATATATATATATATAGAGGTTGACGTCTTAAAAGAACTAATAATATTGCAGTATTACTACAAACTATACATTCATAGGATAAAAAACAGTGATTGAAATGTGATGATCATAATCTTTAATCTTTAGCCTTCAGTGGTATCTATATTTGCCTGAAATTTCATATTATCGCATTTGAGTTGAACTGAATAACACTCTCCATCGCTCAAATAATAAAGACGCCATTCATATCATTTTAGACACTTTTTTTAGACACTAATTACTGCAACAAGCTGTTACAAAAATGAGCTGTCGTTTTGTTCAGTTTAAGAGGTTAAGACGGGAAGTTTCAATGAATTTTGACATCAATGATTTAGAGATTGCAAATGATGACACACAGACGACAAGTTATGTGCTTTCGCCTTGACTTCTTTCAGATCTGTGTTTGTGATTGATGATTGCAACTTTGATATTGGACGTCTTAAAAAAGACAGCTGTCCGTCTCAAATCCTCTTTCGGTGTGAAAGAAGGATCTTCCTTCTCTTCCACTGAGTCCATCGCACAGATGAAGGCCATCTGTCATGGTGGAGGTAAAAAGGGAAGTGAGAGAGAGAACCACTTCCTTTTCCCCTCTCTGCCTAAAAAAAGATGAATACAAGAACACTTGGTCAAAGTTTCCACACATTCTCCTCTGAGGCTGATCACTGTATTTTAGGCTCGTCAGTGAACGATACACGCGTTTGCTTTTGAATACAGTAGAAACGTTAGTTTGGCAGCTGCTGACTGGCTCAACAGAGGCTGAACAGTGGAATCTGTCATGGAAGCGGTGCTTGGACTGTTGGTGATGCTGCTCGGAGTCTCTCATGGTGAGCTCTTCCATTAAATAGATATATCAAACGTTTCCTCAAGTGCAAGACTGAACATGTTTATACTAACACTATGTTTTATACATTACTTAGACATAAACTTCAGCTTTCTTGTGCACCATTTTATAGGATTTTTTCCCAAATATTAGCTTTTTATTTTTTGCAAAAGTTTGGTTCTCCCAAAATGAAATTCAGTTATGTGGACTTGGATTAAAAATGTAGGGCAACAATTATATGGGTTTAATTTAGTAAAATGAAACTAAACCAAATGGCATTATGTGCTACAGTGAAATACTGACAGGTCTGTGTAATGCTAACTCTGTTTTAGGAGAAATGAAGTCATTTCTGTTTTAAATCATGAGGTTTTGCTTATGCATGAAACATTATCAGTCATATATTTAGTACAGGGAAGTCAAACTCAGTTTAGTTCATGGGCCACATTCGTGCAATTTGACATCAAGTGGACCAGACTTGTAAAAAATAAACGTATAAAGAACAACATTTATAAATCTCTCCCCTCCTTCAAAGAAATACATTATATTTACATAATAAATAACCTTCAGTTTACTAAATAGGAGCCATGACATAAGAGAAAAAAAGTGAAATTTCAACAATACGATGTCCCAGTTATTCGATATTCAGTCAGTTTACTGCTGCATTGAAAGTCACATTTACTCTCTGAACAATATTTACTTTTTCTTTAATCAGCAGGTGAGTTTATCTCCTGCCCTACAAACCATTTACAAATCAAAACTATTATTTTATCCCTTAAGCCCTAAAAGATTCTCACTGACTTCACATTTCTGTAAAGAAACAGGAACTGGTCCATTTTTTCACACTTTGTACAGTCGTCCAGTCGACCGGATGTGACCCTTTAGCGGACGGGTTCTGGCCCCTGGGCCACATGTTTGACACCCCAGATTTAGTAGAAATAGAATGATCACAACTGTGAGAGTAACATTTGTTACCTTGTATTTTTCTATTGTTCCAGGTATTGAAAGCCGCTGTGATGGCAGACAGGATGGAGCTCAGTGTTATGGAGCTCTGGGAGGAACGTTGGTGCTGCAGCTGATGGACAGAACCTCAGATGGAGTTAGATACGAATGGTTTAAAAACAAGACCAAAATACTTTATGTGATTGATAACAAGGATGTGATTAATGAGATAAAGAACAGATCCCTTTTTGTTCCCAGTAATGGAACATTTATGATAAATAACCTGAGCAGGTCTGATGGTGATAAATATGCCCTTAAAATCTATAAATCTGGAACGTTAACAGAAGAGCGGACTCTTCAGTTGTCTATTCAAGGTAAATAATGACTTTTGCTATTATAAAACTTACAATTTCATTTGTCTTATTCACAATAGACCAACAGCTTTATAATTTAATTATTCATTAAATACAAATGATTCTGGAAAATGAAACTAGGTAAATACACATACACATACAAACTATGTCAGTTTACCTTTGTAAAGGAAGATTTCACATGAAATACTCAAAGTCACACACTGTAACTATTGTAACACGCCTACTATAGAATGTAATTCTGTTTTTCTGTGCATTAATTTACAATATAAACACTAAAATTAGGTTTATTTCCACATATAAGACTAATCTGAGTGTGTTTCTCTCAGCTCCGGTGTCCTCTGTCCAGCTGGGATCCGAGTGTCTGTCCCAGGGAGAGTTGAGGGTGTCCTGCTCCTCTGAGGGAGGAGACAGTCCTCAGTACAGCTGGAGTCTGGATGGACACACACTGACAGACGCTGAGCTCCTCTATGGAAATAGTGAGAACAGCAGCATCACTCTGAAACAACACGTCTCAGGACTACTGGTCTGCTCGGTCAGCAACCACATCAGTAGAGTCTCAGATGAAAGGAACATATCTACCTGTGGTGAGACAAAATTGAATTAGAATGACACTCGTTGATGGATGTTTACACTTTACCTTAGTTACAGTTGATCTGTTTGTTTGGGCTTAGGCTATATATTCATCAACTGCACTTCCAATGGGACACATATATCAGAGTGGGTGTTTTCAGCCAATAACACCCTGTGTATTGAACCAACAACAACAACAACCCCTACCACAGCCACAGAGGCCTCCACTGTGGGTAAGGAGAGTGGCACCATAATGTCAGTTAACCCCACCACTAATATCACACACTTCAACTCCAGCAGAGATGAAGACCCATGGTACCTTAGTAAGTGAAAACTGACATTGCAGCAGTGGATCCAATTCTGTCGTTGCTCTTTTTGTCGTGCGTATGTCTGCATGTCGTTAAGAGCACGGTAACTGAAAGATCTGCGTGTCTCTCATGTCTTTCGTTACAGGAAAAGGATTTTTGACGATAGCGGCTGGTGTCCTCTCATCACTGGTTCTCCTGTTAGTGGTCGGGGTGATGATTTTCTGCATTCAGAGGAAAAAGCAGAACAACAAACCTAAAGGTGCATAAATTTACATAAAATTCCACCTACCAGCATCTCTTAACGTTCACTAATTCGCGTTATATCCTGTAGATTAGTGAACTCCAGATATTTGGAGGTTTTTTTTTTATCCTCTCCTCAGTCTCTGCTATTGCTGCGCACACAAACGGGAGAGTGGTATCAGTTGTTTCTTTTGCGCCAGAATGTTAAAGGTTTTTTTCAACAATCCACTGCCATCACTCGGTACGTTGCCACGCAGTTTCTAACGTGTTCGTCCTCTGCTCTGCAGGAGGAGAGGACCAAGAAATGGTCTATGCCGATGTCAAGATCGTGCAGCGGCCGGGGAGGCAGGTACCCAAAGTGGCAGAGCTGGAGGTGGAGTACGGCCAGGTCAACTTTTCACGGCGATCTCGGCAGTTTGTTGAACCATCAGAAGACGAGTGTGTATATACCCAGGTCCGTAAATCCAGGTGATATGCAGTGACTTACACTGTGGCTCGTAGTTTATTACTAGTTTTGTATAGTATTTTATAAGAAAAACAATATAACAGTGAGACCTTCTTCTAATCAACAGAATATAAAATGAACCCCGTCCTATTGTTATAACACAGTAAACAGACAGTGCGCAGTGTTTTTTTATTTTTTTTTTTATTGATTTTCAATATGAAGGGTTTTGTGCAGTCAGTGGTTGTTGGCCGTGCCTCTGTCTGTCAATCTGTCTCAAAGGAAATTTACAGTTACCATGAATTTGTCATGTAAACAGTTCTGCTTTTTTTTCTTCCTCTTATGTGACACTCCAGTCTTGCAAAACTGTTTTATTATTTTTTTGTGTGTGTGCTGCTCACTTTTACATTAAAGTTACTTGATGGGTGAATTTTTAGATGGATAATACTCTTCATTACTAATTATATTATTATATCTCAGGATTGCATGCATTTACGGTATATAGAGATGTTCTCTCTGAGATAAAGGGAGTGAGTAAAGGAGGAAGAGCTTTTCATAGCAGAATGTGTGGTTCACACATTAGTTTCTGTTTTATTGGGGGGAAGAATAAGTGTATTATCCATCACATCTGTTGTATTGTATGTATGTTTATTGTATTGTATTGAGAACATGTTCCTATGTTATATTTGAGTGTATATATTTAGCCCATAATTGCACTTTTATCTTTTGCCTATTTCGTTTTTTTTCTTATTTGATTTATTTCCTTGTAAATATCCCTCAGACTGTTGTTTTTCTGCCTTCTCTAAAGATCCAACCATTTGTAATTTAAAAGAGCACTTTGCTGATTTAGAAATGCACCAAAGAACTTTTTGGTTAAAAAAAAAAAAAAATTAAAATATGTGCATCAGAACCAAATATATTGTCTGTTTATTTCATGCATTTTTTTTTACAATGCAACTCAACTCAATTGTACATATATGGTTGTTTTATGCTACTCTTAGTTAATGTAGTCTCAAGCCGTTAGTTCCTTGTCTTCAATCGTCTTCAATTCAATCATCAATGTTTTCAGCCCACGACAGATAGTCTGAAGAGATGTATTCTGAGAAAATTTATCAGACCTTGCGTAACTTCCTCTTTTTCATTTTTGCATGCATTTTTGCATCCTCTACAAATTAAATGAGTCAATTTCCCCTTTAACTATTGTGTGCAGCTGAGAACCAAAATAGAATGTTGGTGAATAGACACGGGGTAAAAATAAATATAGGGCTGTAAGAAGAAGATTTCTCACTTAAATAAAAAAAGAAAGACTCCAGTGGTCAGTCATTTTCTATACCTGCTTATTCCTCATTAGGGTCGCAGGGGTCTGCTGGAGCCTATCCCAGCACGTTACGGCGAGAGGCAGCCAACCAATCGTGGGGCACACACACCATTCACTCACACACTCACACCTACAGGCAATTTAGAGTTGCCAATTGCATGCAAACTCCACACAGAGGTCACACAAGGAGGTCTTGAACCTGCGACCTTCTTGCTGTGAGGCAACAGCGCTAACCCCTGCGCCACCGTGTCGCCCGACTCCAGTGGTCTTGCTTTTAATTTGACTGATTCAATCTTAATTCAGAAAGCAACATATGGCAAATGTGTTGGAGACATAACATTATATTCACACACCTGTAAGTAGATGGATAAAAGTTTAATGCATTTACATCTGCCAACAACATTGATCCCTCCTCTTACCACTTGCTCTGAAACATGTAAGATTTATATAAAAACAATTAAAAAATACTTTAGCTTAGCTTCATTCTTTCATTTCAGTTTTATTCCTTTTTATTTCTGTTCTTCATCACATTCTATTTTTTTTATTTAAATACTTTTTAACTTTTAACTCACATAATTGGTTTAGTGTGAGAGTTTGGGGTTAAGGGTTAACTGCCATCACACATTATTTGGCTAATTCGCAGTGCTGTGCTGTTCCAAAACAGCCACATGAGATAATCTTTCCACTGAACCCACTTCTTAAACCACAGTTGAACTTCTGACTGACATAATCTACTGAGCAAATAATTGACAGCATAAAGGCAGGATAATAAAACTGCTCCGACAATCCGGTATCCTTTTGCCATCTGATCAAAAAGCCCCTTCTACTCCAAGCAACGCAGCTGAATTGTTCAAAGAGATTACAGGGCTCTACTTGTACTTTGAAAAGTTACACTGATCCACAATTGAACATTGATTTTTCTTTTACCTATAATTTTATAGGTAACAGATTTTAAAAACAGATTTTATGTATCACGACACTTTCACATGATGCTGCTTTACCATACCAAAGTTATAAAACTATAAATCCAATGTTCGGCTTGTAGGTTTCTATGAGGTTTGAGCAGCCAAGCTTATATTTATTGTATAATTTGTTAAAGCTTTGGTTAAGAAATGAGGTAATCTCAGGATATAATGTTATTAAATGACTTTATTAGTTAAGTTAATTTTGTGGGCTGGTAGGTATGTACTATTGGTACATTTCTTCTACAGCAAGAACTTATCAACAGGCTTTTCTCTGCATTTAAATGTCTCCACAGACCGGTGGTTGTGGTCAATACGATGAAGGAACAGAAAGCACAAACGAAATCAATAAACCATTGTACTGCTATCCTATCATGTTTGGCAAAACAAGTTATACAAACAGCGTGAACAACATCAATTTCAACTTTAACATATGAAAAAACAAAGGCACCATTTTTACAAGCGTTGACAGGGAAATGGGGAAATAAGAGTTTGTTGGTTGGTTGGTTGGTTGGTTTATCTCGACACAAATCTGCATTTATTTTGCTACATTTGCCACTTCTTTCTACTTTAAGGTGGCAGAAATACCATGCTGGTGAGCATGAAGGTGTATGAAGATGCAAACATGCACGCATTTTTAATTAAAATAATTTCTTTGAGTCTCAGGGCGAAGCTTCATGTCTGTGGTTAGCAGTGCAAGCGTGTAGATCACGAGTCATGCATGTGCAAGAGAACCTGCAGCTTCTTTTTTATTTTTGTGCTTTAACACTTATGTCTACAACCTATTCCACTTTCCAGCAGTTATATTTTTATTGTTACCCCAATGTTGTGGCTAAAGAGAGAAGAAAAAATTTGGAATTAAAAAAATTACAAAATGTTTTTATGTCATTTCATACACGTGACCAGATTGCAAGATTGGTGTTTTTGGTATTATTTATTTTTTATTGCTCTTAATGTACTTTTTGTTTAAACATTTCTGGATTGATTTTTTTTTAATCAATCTTAGCAGTGTTATATTCTGCATCAAGTAAATTTCAAACGAGGCCATTCTGTAGAAACAGGAAGCTTTGGCTAAAGAGAAGATTCTTATCAACATGTGTTTTTGTGACAGATATAGCAACAGGGAAGGTTTTAGACCTCAGAGAGAAGTAAATACTGGCAGACATGTCTTACATGCACTTCAATATTCACCAAAGTAGATGTATGTAGAGAATAAAGGATTTTAATATGCATGACAAGCATTTTCTGTTCTTATTGTTTTACTTAATTATTCTATTTTACTTAATTTATTCTACATGCTTTATGTATTTTTTCCCTCCCCATTTTAAATGGGTCTTAATTGTCTAATGTTCTTTTGGGATTCTTGATTTCCTTCCTAATGTTCTCTTTAACAAGTTTTTAAAGTTCATTTCGTGTTGTTTGTGAAGCACTTTGAGCTGCATTTCTTTATGAAAGGTGCTGTACGAATAAAGATTAACATTATTGTTTTAATCAATACATTTGGTAAACCTTCTTGTAAATTCAAAGAGTATCTAAAAAGAAAATGTAAGTATTAAGAAAGAAAAACAGAACAACTTCCTTTTTTTTTCTTCTTTTTTCAGAATTCAGTGTTTTAACCTTCCTTCAAGTTTAAAGGGGCAATGTCTAATGTTGGTGAAGCAATTTACATATTGCAATCCTTGTTGGTCTGATGGATTATAAGCTAATTTAAAAAAAAAAGTGTGTGTGTGTTTTTTTGTGTCTGAGCCACAGGAGGCTGATGAGGAACTTGCTGCATTTTGCTGAAGCACAAAGTTAGAGATATTTTATGTTATTATGAGAAGTATAAACTGTGAAAACACATCCCCTGCAATAGTTGTGTGAGCTGCAAGTTACGTAAAAAGCCTCCGCAAATGTATTGCAATCGAGAAGCAATTTCAGAATTTCCACACAGCCCCCTTATACGTAACCAGACGTTCTAAAGATGCTTTTGCATTGTGTTTTTTACTTACCACTGTTTAATGAAGGCACATGTGTTTTAATGTAATTCTTTGTCCTTGAAATTATATTGACACCTTAAAGGCACGATTGGCGAAGTCATTTCAGACAATCAAGTGCAACAGACGCTTGTCATTGTGAAAGGCAGGAAGGGAGTGTGTCATTATGTCATTGTTGGAGTGATCACATTGTTACGAATCATCTTCATTCATTCTGTGGTGGACTCATAAAAAAACAATAACAAAAAAAACAAAAAAAAAACACTATGTACACTTCCCATGCTGCATCAGTCTTTGGTACAGTAGGAGTTCTTGCTAGTATTCCTCTGATATTGTATCAGACAAAATGTTGCTGCTGGGGCTGGCTGGGTTGTGATCGTCAGTGGGTCCACCCAGCTCGAGTGAGGTGGGGGTGGTAGTGGAGGCCTGCTGAGAATGCTGCAGCCTTTTCCTGTTTATCTTCCTCTCTTTGGCACGTCGGTTCTGAAACCAAATCTTCACCTGAACAACACGAGTATGAAAGATTGCGTGTTAATAAACTTCAAATACTTTCCCTTCTCACGCTTTCCACTGGCCGACACGCTGCATCGGATCTCTAACATCGGGTCTATCATCTTCACTTATCCTTGCTTTAGGATGAACCGCGACCTCATTATGCCTCGGCCTGCCTCATACTTCTGCCCCTGTTTACTTCTTTCCCTGAATTACTTTAGATGGAGCAACCACTCAGCTGTGGCTTTATCAATCAAAATGGTCAGCAAAATCAATAACAATAATAGCATCATGATAGAAAGCAATAACACTACTTATGTAAAATGTTTTGTTTGGCAGCTTTGCATTATGGTTTACTGAGATTGCTGCTGTTTCTTGGGATGTCCATGCCCAATTCAACGAATCGTCCCTTGTTGTTTGCGCTCATGCTCATGTTGTTTCCTACAGGAAATGTATATAATGTTCGAAAACATGTTCGGAAGCATTGTAGTCATTAGCCAACATCACTCAAACAGGAGTAAACAGTGAACTTATAACCTCCACTAAGGAGGCTGTGTTTTCAAAAATTTCTTGATGGATTTTCGTCAAATTTTTAGCGAATGTTGGGAATGGTACCATGAACAGATGACTACATTTTGGTAATGATCCGGAATAAATCCTGGTTTCTGTATCACTTTGAATTTTCTGTTGTTTGGTAAGCTTGCGATAAATGGACCTTCGAACAGGCGCCACCATTTGGGGCCATCTGGTGGTGATATCTTGCACCTGCATAGTATAGGACAACAATGGTGGGTGGGAGTAGCAATATGCTTGGTGGAGGTCTATGCTCTCAGAGTGTTGGGGACTATTTTCAGCTGCAGATTTTAGTGTTTGACTGAGTGTTCGTGGCAGCAGGACAGTGTACATGGGGTTGTTTTATGTTAAGTTTTATGGCTTTGAAGATTCATTTCATGTGAATTATTGACAAAAAAAGAAAAATAAAGAATATCCTGCATCTTCTCCTGTTTATCTACCTCTTATCATTCTGCCTCTAACTCACACTCTCCCCAGCCCTCTCACCTGTCTCTCGGAGAGGCTCAGTGCCATGGACAGCTCAGTCTTCTTCCTCATTGTGATGTAGCGGTTGTACTGAAACTCCTTCTCCAGCTCCAGGCGCTGCTGGTCAGTGTATACCACTCTGTACTTGTCCTTGGTGCGAGTCTTTCCTCCTGATGCACACAAAACAGGCCTGAATTGGTCAAACTTAAACCATTGACTGACTGAGGGAATAAATAGGCGTGTCATCTATTCCTTTGTATTGGTCAGGTCTTCATTCCTATCTGTAACGCTAACAGGAGTGACTGTAGTGTGGGTGAGTAATGTGAGTCTTGGCCCAAAAGACGACTAATGTGAAGACGTCTGGTACCACGTTCAAGTTCAGGCGCCACTTAAAGCCTCATCAGCTCTATTAATCATGCTAACTATACGTAATGCAAAGACTCCATCCTGCATTGCATCAGTGGTTCTCCTTATCACCGTGAGTGGTGTTTACACAGGCAGCTATTCATTGACACACATGTTCACACACACATACACACACACAAGGAAGGGTGAGTCAAAACTATTGATCTGAAATCTTAACCATGTGACAGCATCGATCACACACACACACACACACACACACACACACACACATGCACGCACGCACGTACATACACACATCTGTTAAGGCCTAGCAGTTCGACTTCAGATTCGGTTTGAGTTGGAGACTTCCTGCAGCATGGGTGTTATCTAGCCATTTTGTCACCCTTTAGCACCCACCCCAGTGGACAGAGAGGGTGGGGAACGCCATTTCTGCAGACACCACGGCCTCCACTGTTAGCTTTGCATTGACATCTCAAACCACACTGGCGGAAGGGAGAGGCAGAAAAATAGATTGATGATTGTGTGTGTGTGTGTGTGTGTTGAAATGTTGAAAATTGTTCAGGGCTATAAAACCGTGTTTTGTCATATCTGTCATCTGCGTGCCCACTCAGCTGCACTTTGTCATGTGACAGCGGGGGGGGGGGGGGGCAATACTAAAATTAATAATCAACACAAATTATGCCAGCTTGAGCCTCCTTACTCATAGAGTGACTGTAATTTTAAATTAATTTGATTGATTAATCCAAAATAAAACACTGAGCCTCCAGGTCTAATCAAGTGATTTGATCTCTAATGATATGGTAACAGGGATTATTTATATTATTTTATAAGTCGTATTTCATGAAAACCCCTACATGGTGACCTCTATGTCCAGAAGTCAGTATGTTTTCACAATAAAATAGTCCCACCTGAAACGGACGGTCTGATGGATTCATGGGGTTTCCTCCTGGGGCAGAAGGGGTCCTGACCGGAGAGCAGGTTGTAGGGGTTGAACGACCCCCCTCCGGCGGCGGTGGGCGTGTCGCTCAGCTCCGCGGAGGTGAAGCTGGAGCTCACCTGGCTCCCCGGGCTCGACCCCGGGAAACCGTACGGGTATTCCTCCCGGGGCGCGTAAACGGAATTCCAGGCGCTTGTCGACGGGTCGACGGGATGGTACCCGGTGAAGTCATACGGGGGCGGGATGTACTGGCCGCTCAGGGACAGCGTCTGGGCCGGGTGTCTGACCGAGTGGGAGTTGGGGTACATGCCGGTGTCCGACGGGTAGGAGACGCTCAGGTGAAACCTCGGTGAATCAGAGCAGCTCGCGCATGTTTCCCGCGGCCCCTGACGCTCCGTTTTTCACTCCAGTCTAAGGTCCAGGTCTTACTGGCCGGCTACCTGAGGAGCAGGACTACACACCTTTATGGATTTACTGCGGAGGAGTTCAAAAGTATCACCGTGACGTCACGTTTTCTTTTTTTTTTTTCTTTACCTGAGACCCACCTGTCTGCTCGTCTTGGCGACGTGAGTACATTGACCCTGATTTACCCACGTCTGCCCTCCTTTTGATACCATTTTTGATAAGACCAGTGTACGTGCACGCACCTGTGCACGTGCGAGTGCCTCTCATGTGATTTCCCGCACACGGATCGTAAATCAGATGATATGGCCCATTCGTGGAAGAAGCGTTCAGATGTTTTATGTAAAGCAAAAATATGACAAATGTCATTCAAGTTAAAGTTAAAGTACAACAGATGAAAGTATTGAGCAGATCAGCCCCTGTCTTGATTGTTCCCCCTTTTTCGGGGAGGTGAGTGTTATTAATAATTATTTTGCAATAGCAATATGAAGTTGTGGCTAGTTGAATTGCAGCTAATACTACAGGGTAGTTTATTTTTTTCTTACAGAATACAGTATGTTATGTATGTAAATGTAAAACAAGAGTACAAATACAGGGAAAGATTTTGAAAGTGCAACTCTCATTTACCTTTGAAGTCTTATATCTGGGCAAAGAGACTCAAGAGGTCACAAGGTCAGGAGAAAATACTTATTTCAAATGAGGTTGAAAAAGAAACAATCACGAGGAAATGGCTAAAAAAATGCCCCAAAAATCTATGATTTAATAGAGGTAATGCTCAATATTTATAATATGGAAAAGCTAAATTTCATCTTATCTTTAATTTAATAATATAATATTGGGAAAACTGAGTTGTGTCTCCATTGAGAGGTTTTGTGAAGTAAAAGACACTGTATGTTGTAGATTATCAATCCCCTTGGAAAATAAAAACAAAGAGTACAAGTATCTCAAACTGATGGCAATGTACCTATTCATTAATAGGGTTTGCCTCACAGTTGTATAGTTTCAGACCAATGTGTGCTTGGGTGTATGTGTGTTTATGCGATGCAGGCAGACAAATAAACAAAATAAAGAAAAAGACAGTACATACCTATACTGTTCATATTCTATGCCTTGGAGTTGCCTTCATATCTTTGGAAAACTAATAAACTATATATAAATATAACCTATTCTGCTATTCTGACATTAACAAATGGTTGATTAATCCTTAATAATTTTTTCAAAAAGTAGAAAGAGTGTTTCATATATATATATATATATATATATATATATATATATATATATATATATATATATATATATATATATATATATATATATATATATATATATATATATATCGTGGCAGAAGAGCATATTTTACTGCATCAGACATTATAATTGTCCAATTAATATCTGAATAAAACATTATTCCACCTCAAACTCGTATTTGGGGATGACAGTCATTCAACATCTTGACTGTTTATTTCTGCTCATGGGGAAACTAGTGAAAAAAACAGTTTAGCACAAGTACATAAGTGAAGAGGGTTTTCTCACTATAGTCTAACACTTTAAAGAGTGTTTAATAATTCTGGTTGCTCATTTCCTTTATATATATATATATATATATATATATATATATATATATATATATATATAGGGGGCTTATTTTCCTTTAATTAATAACACAGTATAAGTGACAGGAGAGGGGGAACGACATGCAGGAAGGAGCTACCAGGTGCTGGATTTGAACCAGAGCCATCTGCAGTGAGGACGGTAGCTTCTATACATGGGACTTCACCAATCATCGCTCCACGGTTCCTCATTTCTTAAGTAAAAAAAAAAAAATTAACACACTACGGTACTAAAATATAATGTTCTTCACACTGTGCTGCTGAGTCGAAAGGTGTCACAGCATTTCTCTGCAAAGTTCCTGATGTGAAGCTGTTTGACTGTGTGCATTCAAAGCAGGTTGTCCCGGTTTTGCAGTTTTTTTTTTAGTAGGCAGAAGTTGTACCTCTTTCTTTTCTGTTCCCTTTACTATGTTTACTGTGTATGACCACTGTACAGGTACATGTCACATGTCACAACTGTCCCATTAATGATATACAGGAACATTTCACAATTTCCCCTACACTCCCTACCTTTACCTTGATTTAACACACTCTGGGAAGTTTAAAAAACATTTATGAATATGGGACAAATTTGACTCGAAACAGCCTAATTAAGTGTAAAAAATTATTATACTTATACTAATTTCAAATATTTTCAGTTTTGTGTATTTTGGATTACTTTAGGATAGTCAAACATTTCAGGCTGATTTCAGGCATAATAGAAAGACATTTAGGATATGTTTATTGCTGTCAAAAGTTAAAATGGGTCAATGTAAGGGTTAAGCTGATGTACATCTATTACAAAGGAAGTACCGGTATATAATGTATTAATAATATAATGCATAACAATGTGTTTGTGTATATCGTAATGTTGTGCTGAATATTTAAAACAAATTGTCTCTTGGGACAATAACATATATATAAAGCTGACATGCTTTATATATAGCATAAGATATGCAAAACCCTCAAGCTCTGGCCTATGTATAACCATTTAGAAATTTCCATTAAAATATATTGCTGTCTTTGACACTTTATGTAATGTTCAATGTGGAAACTGGTTATTTAAATCCAGTTTAAAGTTCAGTTCAATATGTTGTTTTTTCTATAGGCCTTTGCTCACAGTGACCACATGAGGGCAGCCAAGAACTGAGTAGTGGCAGGTAATTTACCCGCAAACAGACACATATGCTGTTTCCAAACATATAAACAATATGCACAATGTTTATCCTTCATCCCGGCTTATGTGGGCTTTGCATCTTTTCCACAATCACTTGATGTATTGACAATATCACGTTATAGACTGTATAACTGATAAGTATCACTTATCTGTTTGCCCATATGCATCTAAATCTGCCAAACATTCATAAAAGATTCATGTTAGCATCTAAGGCCAAAGTGCTGCAGGCATTAACATTAAGTCAAGTGCAACTTAGTGTACACACATATCACTAATAGTTGGAAATACATTAGATCATAGCCACCAAACAATTCAGCACTCACAGTATGTATTAGAGACACACTTCTATACACAGCCCGGTCCTAACCCTAAAACTGCCACTAAAAATGTCTTTAAACATTCAAACTGCAGTCTTTAAATGTCAAACACGACTCCTCTGCTGCGCGCCATAAATGAACCCCTGCGCTTTTTTCAGACTCTTTAATATTTATCTAAATGAGGGGTTGCTGTAGGGAGCGATCCATGTATAGAGATTCAGTTTAAACAGCGCAGCGTAAACACTGTTCCCACTGGTCTCCTTGTAGCTGGCGAGACGCTCAAGTTCACCGAGGGGGAACTAATAAGAGGTTTGTGTCCTCTCTTCACCAAATCTAAAAGCTCACATGTGTTAGAAAGAGAGCTGTAGGTGCCCAGACACAGCCAGCGCTTTAATCTGCCAGTCATGTCTCCTCTTACAAATGCTGTCCACAGAAAACCTGCAAACAGTACTTATCCAGCGCTAAACACCAACAACAGTTGTGCACCTGAGATTATGCAGCACCGTGATCGTCAGAAATTCAAAAGTGGCTGAGTGTTTATGTCATCGATGCGGATTAACAAGCAGGATCTGCATTCTTTGCCATCATGATGTGGCCATAAACAAACCGTTTGTGTAACTCATCACTTCTAAACCGGTTGTTAACCAGATTACAGCCGACTCAGCGCATCAAACAGATGAGAGCATAGGCAAGCAGAGCAGATAATGCATTTGCAGTCCTATGTTGCCTGGGTCAGGGTTTGTAAAACATGTTTTATGATCAGTTTCTACTTTAAAGGAAAACAAATCGTGACATGTTTTGTTTTTTTTTGCCTTTACAGGCCACAAGAGAGCTGACAGGAAATGAAAGAAGAGGGAGGAGGGATGAGTAGCAACAAACATGGTCGGCGTCTTCAGCCCCTTTACTTCTATTTATAATGTTCTATTTTCCATTTTCACCTCTCATTTTTTACTTTTAATCTATACCATGTTTTTTTTTTCTTGATTTAATGGTTTTGGTTGATTTGTTTCAGCATCAACAGGTTCCCACTCATTCAAATCTGTCTTAAAGGTGCTGTATTTTGCACTTTTCCTGGGTTTTATTTGAAGTTGTGATATCCCTAATGAGACAGATTTATGGTTATAAGTCATCTCATGATAGTTTTACACCCCCCTCTCAAACCTATCTCTGGAGCTGGAGAAAGAATCATATTTTTTGTTTGGTCTGTGGAAAAAAATGTATTAAAAAGTTCATCTGAAGATAAATTAGGTTTCAGCCGTTTGTGATAGTCAAATGAAGTGGATATCTTCCACATTTGCAGTCTTTTTAAGACAAGAAAATCCCTCTTTGTGTTTCCTCTTTCCTGTTTCCTTCTTTTAAAAAGTTTTTTTTTTAATTTGGGTAATCTGGAGGGGAACATTTTAAACATGCATATAAATAATATACTTTGATAAATAATTTGTTGATGATGATTTTCCCACAAAATATGTATTTATATTACTTAAAAATCCTTAAAATCACACCTGCTCCTTCTCTCTCATTAAAAATATGTAAATTCATGTCAGAGGTTTAACTGCTAGACACACAATGTCTTCTACTTCACTGGGAAGTCTCTATGTTTGTTAAGTTTCACCTGTGTAAGTTGAATATTGGACCAGGACTGGCACCAAACTATTTGTGATGTAAAAAATCCTGCTTTCAGCTAAAGAATATAAAAAATATCTTTCTAGGGTCAAACTCTGCACATGCATCATTCTGCACAGTGGAGCACAAATATGTAGATATATGTAGACTGTAGAAAAAACATATTTTTGAATGTAGGAGGATTTTAAATGTATCATTGTACAGAAGTAGACCTGTGGATTACACCCCCCATCACTTGCATTGTAATTGCATCATGAAGGAATCTTCTAATGGTCAGTCTTAAGAGGGGAATGATTAGAGCAAGGAAAAAAACACGTGTCAGCAATTATTGGGGGGACCTGACGGTTTAGTAACTGTTCCTGTCTCATTTGTATACAAATAAATTATGGTAATGATGATAATTATCGTTTTTCTGCTGTGTTTTGGTGGCTCGGCTCCAGATTCGGACCATGGTGAGATCTAAGTCCTGAGGAGCATCTGACTCCTTTATCAGTTCCATTTATAATGGATCTAACTCCAGATAAAAAAAAAAGACTTCATGGCTCCATCCATCTTCATCTCTCAGAGGTGCGTTGGGTTCAGCTGAAGTTCCAGGCCTAAACCCCGGTGTTTCCTGTGTCTTTGCTCCCTACGGGGCTTTTAGGGGTCACCGAGGGCTCCTGTCTGCCAGAAACAGAGAAATAACTTCTATTTTTTTTCCAAAACACAAACACTGCGGCAGCAAACATAGCGGTTGCACTCATTTTGCTGCAGTAACAACCCAGATGAGCGGTAGGAGAAAAAAACAAACAAAAAAAAACACTCTTTTAGCTGCTCAGATGGGCTGAATAGACGGGTATTGTTGCAGCAGAATGATTTGGAATTTGTAAAGTGGTTTGCTACTCTGTCAAGCGGCATGAATAAACCAGGACAAACGCCAAATTTGAAACGTTTTCTCTTTCGCCAGCACTTTGCCAATGCAGCAACATCAGGCCATGCTAATTATTATAGATGGCGATAAAAATGCAGGTCTATCTCACCGTTCTTGAGTCAATATGCAGCCAAAGCAGTGTCCTGTTACAGCTTTCAGTTGCTGCAGGATGTGTAGACAGAGTTTCTTATCTCCGGCTGATAAGGGATTGTGTGTGGAGGAGTATTTGCATCCACGAATGTCATGTGTGCCCCTGCTGCATTATTACCTCTTATCGCTTGTGGCAACATTTTAATTGATGTTGCAAACACTAAAATTTATAAGTAGAGTAGATTTATGGGGTTAAATTGGTGGATTTATTGCAAAGAGGTGTTAATTACATAAGGTGGGACTGCCCTGTGTGGTGTTGCTCCCCTCCTATCTAATTACTGGGGCTTCGCCGGCCCTCTCATTAAGGCTAGAAGGACCTTTAGATTTCCCCTCACAATTAGAGGCGAGCATAGTCCAATTTAGACCCAGTTCCCTCCTCCCCTCTGTCTGCACCCCCCCCCCCCCCTTTTTTAATGCCCCCGGCCCCTTGTTAGAGAGAAAATGTCCTTCGTCAGCTGCGCATTTGTGTTATGAATCTCAAACCATCCAGACATATCCTGGGAAAAGATGAAATTAGGAAGAGGGCCAAACGCAGAAAACAGATTTGCATGCCATGTGTTTGAAAGGGAGCGGCAACAGAAAGAGGAACAAAGGAACGAAGGTCCGGGGGAGATAGGGAGCGTTATTTTATTCCAAATGAAAAGAGGACAGGGAGGACAGAAAGAAGGGAGACGTAACATGAGAAAACGGGGTCACCCGAGCTTTTAGGTTTCCCTTTTACACCTGATCCCAGAAGTGAGATTATGCGAGCGGGGTTATTTTCCCGAGAAACCGAGACTTCCCTGTTTGTTTCCAAAGCAGGGCCACTTTGTGAGCTCTGCCAAGACCTTTCTCTCTCTCCCCTGGACCTCTCCCTCTCTCGCCCTTTCTCTCCCTTCGCATTGTGCTTGTTGTTTTATGGAGGGTTAGATGCGGTCCAGATTCGCCTGTTGCCAATAGAGACCGTCTCTGTTCACCTCCAGTTGCTCGCCGCTCCATTCATAAACAAATCACTCCGGCTCGAGACTGAGCCTCTACCTAACAACAACAAGCAGAACTCGATCTGGATTTGGAAGTTTTCTCCCTCCCCCCCCTGTTTTCCCCCCCTTTTCTCACTTCACTCATTTTTTTTTTTTAAACTTCCCTCTCTTGCTTTTTGCTCGACTCCCCCTTCACAGTTCCCTCCCTCCTCTCCCTCCCCTCTCACTCTTTACTCCAGCTTCATCAGGGCCGGACCACTGACAGTCTCCTCTGTGTGAGTCTGTCAGGGAAGGAGTGTGTATGTGTCTCTCCATTCAGAACACTTTTTTTTTAAAAAGTGGGAGCTTTTCTCATAGTGTGAGAGAGGAGAGGAGAGGAGACCCCTATGGTGCTGTGATTTGACTAAACAAACAGCCGGGCTCAAAGCGGCAAGGCTACCTCCTCCAGCGGACTCCCGGGACAGTGGAGATTAACCTCGCAGCCCTCTGACTCTGAACATCTGAGGCATCGCTACATCTGAGGGCAGCGAGCCCCTGTTGGGAGAAGCGGCTGTAAATCTCTCCTCCGGCTCCCAGAAGGAGGAATCCGGCTGCTGGGCAGAGAGGAGGCAGAGGGGGAAAAGAGGGAAGACCTGTCTTCTCCTTCTTCTTGGGATCGCTCCGAAAAAAAGGTAAGAGGTCTCGCTTCTCTCACACTGTCAGGGATTTTGCTTTTAGTCACGGCTGCTTGGCAGCTGTTGGCAGCTGAGTGAAGATGTGCTCGTACAAAAGTGGTGAAAATTCACTTAGCCCGGACGGAAAGCCCTCTGTGACAGATTCAATTACACGGCCGTCCGTCACGGAGCAACACCTCGACTCTCCCGGTCTCCTGAACCTCTTGAGGATGAACGGAGGTGAGCGTCCGTTTGTGTTGTCGGGATGATGCAGTCACTGGTGTCTTCTGGGTGGTAATGTATCCATGTTGGTGGTATTTGCTGGATGTGTACATGCCGTGGGAATCACAACGTGAAGGAATGCACGCAACCTGGTCAAACACCAACAAAGGTTGATGGTTTGCATCTCTGTACACGCACTCTTTACATAGTGAAACTTTGACAATGTTTGTCTTCTCCCTAAGAGAATACGTTTGACAAGGCGTCCCGGGGTGTCTGACATTCACACACACACACACGCACATACGCTGGGCTTTATAGCACAAGCTGTTTGTATGCTCTCCACTTTGTGCTTCACTGCTAAAGGGCTTGTTTGTACAGCCCTCCTCAGTCACCCTGACTGAACCGCCGGTCCTCAGCGCTAAACCATCAGTCTCTTTCCTCCCCCTGTGAATGGCCCTAACAGAATCAATCTTCTCTGCATATCTGCACGCTGAGGCTCCAGTGAGCAGCATCCTCTTTAGCTGCGGACGGGTCATCTTTTAACGGCGACACATACCATCTCGTGTGACGGCGATTTGCTGCTCCATGCTCCCGGTCACCCTTTTTTTTTTATTTTTCTTCTTTTTTTTTAAAACCTAAAACCTCTCATAAAGCGGAGCCTCCTTCTTGTCTGAGGAACGTAAACGTAAACAATCGTCGGAATCACCTCCTCGTGTTTATCACCGGAGAAGGTTTTAGTACCTGGAATGAGTTATATCGCAGCAATGCAAGCTATTTCATGGCTGAAACACATGTGGCACGCATGTCTGTGCACTCTAATCCGCCATATGCTGCGCACCTGAAAGCTCTCCCACTTGCCACTTTAGTTAACTTCGGTTAACTGCGCCGTCCATCTTCCTCATCCTGATGACCTTTATGATAGGAGAACATCTGAATTGAACATCATTTGAAATCTAAACAATGTTTGCAATGAGTTTCCTCCTCTGCAGTTATCATTTCCCTTTGAAGGGTTTTGATCTCCTCCGACCGTCTTGTTTGGAGTTGGTACTCTGTGGATATTTCGGTCCGGGGGGGCATTCTCTCATTGATGCAGATGAGCTGTTGGGAAACGGGCCTGCGTGTCCTGCGTGTCACGCGTTTCCCACGCGTTCATGTCATATCTTCGCCCACCGGCAGGTTGTGTCTCGCAGGACATTTCACAGCTCCTTCGGGAATAAACAAAAACGCGCACACCGGGACGGCCTTTACAGAAAGTTTTGTCAAACAAAAAGTCAGAACTGCATTTGTCTTCTAACCGGTGGGGGATTTTTCTCCCTGTGCGTCAGGCTGCTGGTATGTGCTGTAGTGGAGCTCTTCTTTTTCCCTAGGCCCTGATGCAGCACGACCCAGTCGGCTCTATCACCCCCTCCACACACACACACACACACACACTCCCTCCCCGACCCGGCCCAGACCTAATCCTTCGTCATCAGCTGTTTCCTGGCTCGCTGGCCGCTCTGCATGCCAGCCGAGAAAATGTGCTTCACATTATGACCATGCAGAAAACACGCCAGCAGTCTGATGCGGCTCTCATGCGCTCCAGCAGCACATTGATCCCATTCTGTCGTCTTGTGATTTATCCTCCGCCGGTTCAACACACAGCTGTTCAACAACCACGCTCTGAAGACCAGCGTAACGTTGTTGACATCTGGATGAGGTTTAAAAAACATCTCATCAAACAATTACCCTTATTGATGATTGTATCTTGTGTTTTTTTGATGTTTTAAATAAAGCAGACTGACTCATTCCCCGGTGGTCAATCCGAATTTGCGTGATTCATAATTCATCACTCATGCTTTCGGACTGAGCTGTCTCGTAGAGCGACGGGTCCTTCACTGCTCCTTCACAGTAACGCTTCGCTTTCATTTTGAGTCGTATAGCTTCAATAAGGAGCACTAAGTGGTGCTGGGATACAGCATCCTGTGTGACTCCACGTCCATCTGGCCTCCCTCTCGTTCCCTCCTTCTTTTCCTCCCACCCACTCACACGGAGCTGACAGGCAGCTGCATCTCATCTTCAGTCAGAGAGCACGGCCACTCCTGGAAATGTTTTGTTTATGAGTTATAATAGCCGGGTTTTAGGTGGAATTCAGCCTGACGATGCACAGGAAGTGAATATTTTAAGACAGAGAAATTGGCAGTACAGGCAGTTATTTGTTTACTTTAAAATATGTCCAATGTATTGTCCAAGAGTTATCTCCCTAGCAGTATCAAGTTGTATTTGAATTAGAATAATCAACCAGCTACAACATTAAAAAGCTGGATTCATGTCAACACATCAATAAGAATGTTCCAATGGTTTAATAAATCCAAAAAAGCGCAATACTGGATAATTACTTTCAATACGATCTCAGTTACAGTTTGAGTTGGGCAGGACTCCGTCAGAAAAAAAGGTGACGTCATGCCTGATTCGAGAAGATTTGAACCCATGTTCTTTAAATGCAGGACTAACTAATTAATCTCCTCTCCGAGTTCACTTCGTAAGGAGAAATGCAGATTTTCAGCAGGAAGTGTTGACCTCTATCAGGTTCTGTTAAGGCACCACTCTTGTTCTCTGGAGTTTGTGCTGTCCTCGTTCCAACAAAAACATACTGGATTTGGCGATAGAGAGCAGTGAGACAAGAGGACAAAGAAAAACAGCCTCTTGCTTTGACAAGATAAGAATATTCCACACGATGGGAAAATTGAGGCTAATTCAAATTTCTCCTCTTTGTTTGTTTCAGCAGCCTTTGGATTTAACATCCATTACAGTGTATGTAATGTTTCTCAAACTTGTCAACAGCATTTCCGCTGATACCTAATCACCTATGAAAGAGCTATTAAAAGCTAAATATTAGGAGACCTTTTTTTTTTATTCCCTCTGTAAATGTCAAAATGAATCGGTGAAGATGATTGCCAGACCTGGGCAAACAGTAGAAATTCTCACCCGGATTGACGCTTCCCTGTGCCTCCTTTTCCTCTTCCCTTCAACTTTATCGAGTTTCGGGAAATAAGCAGAATTTAAAGCCATTCGATCTTAATTGTGTTCAGCTGTTTCTTTCTTTTTTTCTCTCTCTCTTTCAGGGTGTGTGGTTGTGTAAGAGCTGGGGGGTTTTGAAAGTGTGCGTAGGCGTCCTCCGTTTCTCACGAAGCAGGTTGAGGGGCTCATGCCCTCCAGTGTTGGTGGGACAGCCGGCGTGCAGAAAAGAGGGGGCGTGGGTTGTCGCACCATGCAGATGGATGGAAGGATGTGGAGCTGCTTACTCTAGCAGCTATATCTGATCCCCTTCTATACTGTATGAGAGCACACAGTTTGCATTGGATGGGGCTTTGTTTTTTAAGGTCTACTCACGAGTGTACTTCTACTGATGAAGGCTTTTACAGAACCCATAAAAACGCATTGCCAAACTGGTGACAACTTTAAGATTGAATTGACATTGACTTCACAGGCTGCAGATGCTTTAGTTTTTGAAATCTTAATCCTTTTTTTCCCCCCCTCATTTAGGTTCCACAAACGAGTAGAAAATTAAATCATTAAGCGGGTATCAAACACCAGCCACATCTAAGGATGTCATTCTTCATCTGTCTGTTTTACCCAGAAGCTCCTTAGATCCCCGCCACCACCACTACAAACAACATTTACAGCTCAGTTTGAAAGGGAGCAAACCAAAATACACAGTTTCCCAAACATGTGTTGCCTCAGCATGCGTACAGAGTCGCTTCGGTTGCTGAGGCGAAGACCACTCACAGCCACCGTATCCTGAAGCTGAGAGCGGGATTTATGGGAGGGAATATTGGTAAGTGTTTTTTTTATTGCACGAAACCTGAGGTGGCTTCAGTGGAGCTTTAAGCGCTCAGGTTACAATACGAAGCTGCTTTCTGCTGATACGGTTTTCAACGTCCTGTGTGCAGCTGTGTAACTTGCAGCAGGCCTCTAAGTGAAAACTCCTGACAAACTGCTCCTGACAGATATTGTAATAATAATACTAAATCAAGAGCACTCTCTAGCCCCGACCTGTCCAGGAAAATAGTTCTACTCTACATGTGATGAAAACATCATGACGGTGATGAAGTTTGCAGGTTATTTCTGTCATGGTTATATATTTACCTCCGCCAAGGAGGTTATGTTTTTGCCGGCGTTTGTCGGTCTGCATGTTAGCAAGATAACTCAAAAAGTTTTGGCCAGATTTTCGTCAAATTTTCTGCGTATGTTGGGAGTGGTACCATGAACAGGTAATTTAATTTTGGTAACGATCCAGAAGATATCCTGGTTTCTGGATCACTTTGAATTTAGCTAACGGACTTTCAAACAGGCACAATCGTTTGTGTCCACCTGGTGCTAATATCTTGCGTCTGCCTCCACAGACCCAACTTTTGTTTCTGGACTGGGTTTATTCATTATATATATAGGACAACAATATTTGGTGGGAGTCACAATATTCTTGGCAGAGGATTTTCTAATTAGATATTTCACCCAAACTGTCAGACTCTAGAGCAGAAGAGGTTGTAATTAAAGCTGCTTTAATTAAAACTTTTTACACTGATAATGGTACAGATGACTACATGTAACATGGAATGGGTGGTAGTGAATTATCAGCTGACCCCACTGTTAACTTCAGCTCATTTAAGTGTCTTTTATCATATATACCTGAGCAAATAGCAGCTAAAGAGACCAAAAGCTTATAAGCAATAGAAGCTTTATAAGATAGATGTATAATTTTACTGTTACTGTTGTGTTTACAACTTGTTCTGCCGCCCCCAAGTGGTAAATTGCACTATATATATATATATATTGAAAGAGAAAGAGAGAGAAGATGTATGAAGGTTAACAAGTTAACAAGTCTTTACCAGTCTAATAGATGGATTATTATTATACAAACAGCGGCTCCATAAACAGACAGTACACTTAAGCTTTTCCTGCTTACAGTAACTCACATATTCTGACAACACATTGGTGACATGTGTGCTGGCCCAGCTGAGGTTGCTTTCTGCTCATGAGCTTGCGTCTCATCCGTCATTATTACAGCTCTGGTAATGTACATTATGCATATTAGTCATGTTGAAGTTAAGAGGGCGGCAAGGGCCGCCCGGAGTGGGAGGCAGCGCATCATGGGTCTGCTGCCAAGGGACCAGAAGGTTTTCCTCGAGGGGGGGGCGGTGGGGTTGTCTGTCCAAGACGAGTGATAAAAATGGCGGTTTGTTTTAACAAAGACACACTAGGTCATTTTTTTCCCACACAGCTTGCCAAAGCCCAACAGAGAAAACGCCACGAAAACCTCGACGTCCTTCTAAAAACAGATAAAGCCCTTGCGTGACGAATATAGTGTGTACAGTTATCCTGTAGCTATTCCAGTGTCAGTGATTTACTACAGTCAGTGATAGCTCATATTTTGTCTTATCTTAGCTATAACTGTTTGTTTTGGAAAGAAGTAACCACCAAATTGGGGTTGTTTGTTTTGTAGATCATAGATTCCAGTACACTTCAGCAGGGTAAACATCAGTGTCTGTGATGTAAGCCTGTGCGTGCGCTCCTTCTGCCGTCCCACTCTCGACACTTTGATGTGGTGTTTCCTATAAATTGGATCCCCTATGTCTGCATGCTCCCCTTGCTGTTTTTTCCACTGTCTGGTGCTGTGTGCAGTATTCTTGTGGCGTGATGATGGTTTGTCATGCTCTGTCATTGGCATTTTGCATGTTTTTTGTTTTTTTTTCCCTCTTCCTTTGCTCTTCTATGCTCTGTTTTCCTCTCCTTCTGATTGTGAGTTTATATCGTTTCTGTGCAGCTTGTTATTTAAAGTTTTGTTTTTTCTTTGTAGAATTTTCATTATGCGCAGATGGTCGTCTGATCATTGTGGCAACTCTCCTCTCCTCGACCACTGAAGAGTTGCCGGTCAGTGGTCGTGGTGGTCTGCTGTGTCACTGATGCATCACTGCTTTACACCCACACACAAGACAGAAAAATTCAGCATACAGGAAGTCAGAGGCTCTCCAGCTGCACTTCGGGAGGCTTTTTGGACATCTTTCATTTATTATAAATTTGCACTTCTTTTTCCAAGTGCAATCTTTCTCTCTCTCTCCCCCCTTTCCCCCTTTGGACACACTGAAGCAAACAGTTGGCTGAAGAGCAGTTCCCACCTCAACATGGACTGCTTCATCATTGCCAGATGTTTGAATCAAACACACAGCTACAGCATATATATATATAGATAATCCCAGAAGTGGGATTACAGGCCGCGGTGGGATTCAAGTTTACACACTTGTGCTGTTTCCTGAGGCCGTGCGTGGGCCACATGCGTCCCGCTGAGATGCATTTTAGCATTCTTCCTTGTCGACTGGTGACACTTTGAGTGTAGCAGGGTTGTTTAGGAAAACCAAGAAGGGTCAATCTGCCACCAAATTCCCAGCATCGCTGAGAAAGCTTATACCATGGGATAACAGGGATAACAGTTTATCCATCATGGTGATTACTGTGCCATCACTTACATAAACACCAGTTCTCTTTCAGACCTCCAGGGATGGAGTATCACATTTCAAAGATTAAAAAGGCAACAATAAACATCTGTGTAAGAATAATGTTTTTCAGATCCTTAAAGTCATCCACCATTAAAGACCCTAAAAGATCGTACGCTCAGATCGAGAACAACTTATTTGTGGATGACATTAATGTTTGTGACTGTAAATTGTCTCAATTATTGTCTCTGTTTTTTTTTTTGTTTTTTTTTTTTACCAGAAATCAGCTTTGTGTATAAGGGGTCAAGTAGCTACCAAGTGGTTTTAAGTGGAAAAAAAAAGTCACTGCAATGCTGTCAAACCTCCTTGATGTGTCCTGACCTTTTTAATGCCTCATAACATGCTCTGTTCCCTTTGTGTAAGACCAGACTGGAACACAACAACAGCTATGTGTTTAGAACTGTAATTGTCTCCTTACTTAAGTGGAGACACTTAAATCTTGGATGGGTCTCCTGCAGCAGTGTCCACTCTCCTGACTTCCTCTGAGCCTAGTCAGCACATCCCATCTCCAGGGTCAGATTCCTTCTGCCAATCCGTCAACATTAAAATTCATCGTGTTGCAAAAGCCAAACATTATTTTTCCGTCCCTTTCAAGATCTAACTAAACGCACACACCTATATTCTTGTTCAACAAGGGAGGCTTTATGCTGTTTGAGCTCCGATCTCTCTCTATATATCCAACAGTAGCCCTAACGTATGTGTTGTTTTTAGCAAGAATAATATCAGCAACCAGCTCCACTCAGATGTTTGGGTTCTCATAGTTCCAAGTGACACATGCCTCTGGCGTCAATGCGTTTGGTTGTTGCTGTTAGAAGCCCTCGTCAGTGACACCAAGGTTATTGGTTCTCTGAAGCGCTGATGCATGGTTTCCTCAGTGGACAGGCGCTTGTTCCTAGGGGCCCCAGGGAACGAGTGTGACCCCCTTGCTATCGTCATCATCACCCGCAGGATCCCAAGTGTATCAGTGGTCCTGGGAAAGTTCCAGAGAAATACTGTGGGAACGTGAACTGTACAGACACCAGTGACAAAAAAGAGGGAAAGGGGGAGAGGTTTGTTGTGTGTGTGTGTGTGTGTGTGTGTGTGTGTATGTGTGTGTGTGTGTGTGGTGAAAGAAGGAAGGGGGTAGGGGTATAATAGAAGTGTGTCTTGGCATATGCTGGCAGGTACCAACACCAATTGCCAATAAGGATGGGTATGAAAGTCTCTCTCTTTTTCTCTCTCTCTCTCTCTCTCTCTCCTCTCTCTCTCTGCTCTCCGTCTGTCTCTACTTCACCCCTTTTTTATTAGAACCAGGAGGTGGGGGAGGAAATGGTCCAGTCATGTTTTCAGAGCAACTCAAGAGCTTTTTCGTTTTGGGATCGGAAGTGCCAAAGGCTGTTAATTTCGACAGACAATGTGTATCTGGTTTGAATAACTGGCTTTGGGATAGTCATTGGTCTCAAATCTCACCACCACTGCCAAACTGATAAACTCATGAATTCCTTAAATGAGTGGAAGCCATCCATTAAAGACAAATAACTTCAATATAGTTTATACTATAGGTTTTGCAGGTAGCTGGCGTGGGTCAAAATCTTCCGATAACTGCTTAAACTCTGCCTAATTTCAGATGACATTGAGAAATGCAATTTGAAATACATATATCTTCAATTACATAATGCGTAGACCTAGTCCAACTTCTTAAAATAGACATTGTAAAATTGGATTGCATTATCAAGTCAAAAACTCTAAATGGGGCGATATTTCTCAACAAACATTTCACAATCTTTCCACTGACTCTCCGCCTTCACTTCCTCCTCCACCCTCGCTCTTCCCAAGGCTCGTTCTTCCGCCCTCTCCCTCTTTCCCACCCTCTTGTGTACAAGTCTGTGATCCATCCTTAACTGTTTCCAGACGTCTATGCGCCGCAGGCCTTAACCCCCATCCCAACCATAACAACAAACCACCCCTCCCCTCCTCTTCTGGCTTCTGACTTTGCAGCCAAATTCAAACATTGAAGGCCCTGACAGTGCTTAACGTTGGGGACGGGAGGATGCTAAGCGTTGGTTACCTTTGACCCCAATAGTTGTTGAGAAGTTCACATCAGGATATAAAAATGAGTAGTATTACAAAACCATTGCAACCTTTCAAAACTCTAAGTAGTTTCATGTGTCAGTAGCTTGTGTCAGTGCCCTCATTTTTACTTTTGTTTACACCAAAACCAATTAATGGCTCAGCACGGCGCTAGAATAGCTTGGACGCAGCATTGTTGGAAGCGAGCGTGTTCCAAAGCTGCACACAGTGACCCGTTTGTTAGGGGGCCGAATGCTGGTGAACCAGGAACAAAAAGAGCCTGACATTGTCGCTCTGTCCTGGTGCAGCGAGGCATCAAATACCTCCAGAACGAGCTGCTTCTGATCCTAAGGCTCTGTCTGTCAGCCAAAAAAACATTTAAAAAAAAAAAACAGGCTGACAGCAAACTCAATAATTTGTTTTGTTTCAATTTTTCTGTGAGAAGTGCATGGTTAGAAGTGATTTTCTTTGATTAGAAGCAGATTGCCCTGACATGCAACTCTCCCATAACCTGACTCAGTGGGTCTCGTGAGGGCACGGGTCCATCCATCATGATATAAAGTCACTTTATAGTCACTGACAAAGTGACATGCGAAAGTTAACTCCTTTTGTTTGAATGTGAACTGAAAAAATGTGGTGCCAATCAATCAAGTATCCTGGTGTGAGCTGGAATTTTGTTTTTTTGTTTTGTTTTTTGTTTACTGCGGTTTACCCGGCAGCAGCAATTTTCTGCTTTCACTTTCTATTGAATATTTTGTGATCATCTTTTTTATTATAAATATATTATAATAGGTGATTTACTTGGATGTTTGTTCTAACATCAAATCAAATCTGCACTGTAAAAGCTTAAAATTCACGGTAACTAACTGGCAGCAAATATCCAGAAATTTACTGTCACATTTTTTTTAAAGCAGAAGTACTGTACTTCTATTTAGTACCATGTCTTTACTGTAATATATATATATATATATATATATATATATATATATATATATATATATATATATATATATATATATATATATATATATATATATATGATGATTTCAGGTGTATTTGCAGTATTGTGTGATTAACTGTATTGTAATACAGTAACTCTTGTACAGTAACGTTACTGTGTTTAACACAAATTTTAAAATGAACATGATTTCTGACATCACAACTACAGTTTGGAAGCCAACCATAGTCCACTGTTCATTAGCATTTTAAAATCACATCTGGCACATGTTACTATTACTGCAAAGGAAACTCTTCTTATATGTCTTATAACATGTATTATCTCTTTTAGAATTTTATATGTATATTTTTTTTTCTTTTTTTCATTTAATAGATTGAAGTGTTTTAAAGCTTGCCACCATGAGGAGTGCGGCTGCCTGCGTGTTCCATCTGGCTGTCACAGTTACGGGTGAGAAATCAGTTTCAATAAATAAATGACAAATCATAGTCAGCAACAGGCCCACAGGTGGGTTTTGCACAGAAACGTGAAGCATAATGCGGAAAGAAATGCAATAGTGAAAGTAAAATTCCTCAGGGGACGGATCAAATTATTTCAAAATGTTTTATGTGCACTGATCGTACTGACACTTCCATTTGGCCTTTGAGAAAACACTGCACACTGACCCCTCTCAGTATAAATTCATCTGTCACTGACAAGGCGTCATTATCCTCCCACTTGGCCACTACAGGCAACTCATATCCTTCATCATTGAAAGAAAGAACAGGATCTGGTTTGTATTGTTGATTTAACCTCCGACCTCGTGCTGCTGTCTTTTTTGACCTCCAACATGACCTCTCCCTTGTTGTGTCAACTTGCAGCTCTCCTGTATCTCTGCCCCGAGTCGTGTTGCCTGGAGATCTCACCTGGCTACAGAGAGCTCATCCTGGCCAAGGGCTCCCATTTCGAACTTATCTGCTCCGGCTCGGAAGCGGTGGTCTGGGCATTTAAGAGGCACGACGTCTCCACCCCTCTCGGAAAACAGGTTGATTTTATCGACAGCTACCAAATCAAGCAAATCAGCGCCACGTCTAGTGTTTTGACCGTGTGGGACGTGAGCTGGAAGAACACGGGGGTGTACCAGTGCATCGACGACAGCACCGAAGAAGTGAAAGAGGTGGCTGTTTTTGTCCCAGGTAAGGTGGGGTTTTCCATCGATTCGGCATCACTCACCCATTTCACAGACTCAAGAGTAACAAATGAGTCAAGACAATCCAAAATGTCTCTGTCTGCAGACCCTGAGGTGTGGTTCATCGAGAACGCTCATGGCATGGTAACAAAGACCAGTGAGGAGAGTACCATCCCCTGTGTGGTCACCAACCCAAACATCAATGTCACCCTGTACGACCGGGACACCAATCTCCCCATCAGTGGGGTATATATTCCTACAGAGGGGTACACCGCCCGGCTGGAGGACAGGACCTACGTGTGTCACGGAGAACTGAACGGGGAAGTCAAAGAGTCTCAGGCCTTCTTCGTCTTCAGCGTCGTTGGTAAGTGTCCGATTACAGAAACAGCTTTCATCTGCTCACCCCCGCGTGTGCCGAAACTGCTGAAATCCACAGAACTCACAAGAACACACCCCTTCATTCTGGCCCCTAATGAAATCTCACCCCACACGCCAACAATGAAAGTGAATATCTTTTTTAAAGCACCATAAAAAAATAGACCTGTAAAATGCCCATCATTTTTTTTCCTCACAGTTTATGGAGCATGTTGTTAAGGTTTTCCCTGCCAAAGTTTTGCACTTTGAGTCCACATTCGATCAAATGTTCTTTTGTCTATCTACAGTACAACTCTCTGCTGGGTGAGCTGCTACTGGAGGATGTGCAGACAACCAGCTTTGTTATAGTGAAGCAATAATCAAGTAAATAATAGACCTTCAGTCCTAAAGTGCAATTGTCTGGCTATGCAACACATTGGACAGTGCACAAGAAGAAATTTGAGGGACATATTTGAAGCTGAGGGCTTTTGTCAAGCCGTAAATTTCACATGAGCCAGGTTTCAAGTTCAGCTTCCACTTAAAATGGGGTGATTAGATCAACTTTTTCAGAGATTGATTAGAAGTTAGAGTGACTGGTCTACATGCTGCTTTGTCAAATCACAATCTCCACCACCTCTTTCTCCTCGCCCCCGCACTCTCTCTTCCCGTCCCAGTCCCAGAAGCCATCGACGCCTACGTTAACGCATCAAAGACCGTCCTGAAGAAGGGAGAACCACTGACAGTAAACTGCACGGTGCACGGAGTGGAGCTGGTGTACTTTGTCTGGGATATCCCCAACAGACAGGTGAGTAGGAGTGGAGCAGAACAAGCGCTTTTGTTCGGCTTTTCCCTCCGCGATCACTCCAAGGCCGTGACCGAGCCCAAATTGCATCAAGATGTTGGAGACCCACCTCAATTTTCAATCCCCCTGTGAAATGCTACGCCTGACATACAGGGTTGGTGTTGTCATAACGGGTTCTTCAGTGTAAAAAAAATAAATTATGACCCATTATGACAATAATCTCTGTCCACAGAGCAAACTGTTGGCAAACCTTCTAACATTCTTACTGAAAATAATGTTACCTAAGTTGGCAGCTTTACCACAGTTCAGTTCATTGTGTGGATGAGACTTGGTAAAGCTGCCTGCTCAGTATCAAGGGGAATAGAAATGTAAACAGAAAACACCTTGTTCCGTCAGGCCTCACTGTGCAGATGCTTGATCACTTGTACTTTATTCATCTACAGTGTGGTGATAAAATTGTTTCCCTCTGTCTCCAAGGATGTTAACGTTGATCCGCTGACAGATGTCCTTTCCCCCACGACCATGCGCTCCTACATGATCTTTCCTCATGCCACAATGGCCCACAGCGGAAACTACGTCTGCTTCGTCAAGGAGGGTGTCCTAGACCAGACTGCCTCTGCCAGCATCAACATCACCGTGCTCGGTTAGACACACCCACCCACACACACAGACTCACACACACACACAAATTAAAACAAACTGGTTTTTCACTGACAGACAGAGGAGTGCTTATTATATAAACCTTTGCAAAAGAAGGTGAGAGAGGCGCGTCGCTTGAAGGAAATGAAAATCAGCTTTATTTATTTCTCTTCAAAGTGTAAAATAAATCTTCGAGTCTTTATTTATGCCATGAGTATCAAAGTGGGGGGCACAGCACTCTATTTTTAGACATTTGGGAACGGACTCCAGGCAAACCAAGTAGTTTGTGACTTCAGTCATTAACATATAAAATAACAATGTCACGCAAGTAAAGGAAGTTCAGCATATGAGCAACTATGTTGTCCTGCAAAAACTGACAACTTAACAGGTGAAAATTACAAAATTAGTACAATATTGAATAGAATTATCTTATTTCGCTGACAGATAATTTAGGTTGTTTAAATTTTTTTTTCTGATTTGGGTTGAATCTGACCTGTTTTCTAAAAAAAGAAGAGAGAAACATTTTTATTAAGATTAAATTGATTAGAATCTAAAAAGAAAACTTCAAATAAGCTAAATTTGGGGTAATTCTACCCAATATTGGACTAATTGTACCAAAAACAAGATATTTTCACCTGTTATGGTTTCAGTTTTTGCAGTGCAGCAGCAGAGTTGTGAAAAGCAGGATTCTTCATACACAGCTTTCTCTCCTTGTTCTGTCTCCTGACAGCCATTGAGTGTGTTTGGGTCTGTGAATGCTTATTCCATCTGCAGCGAGGTGTGTTATGTTTATGAAATCCTTGAATAGCTTAAACCGCCATGCTCCATGGAGACAGCCGAGGACAATTTGTCTCAGTGGAAAAGACACATATAGTCTGGTCACAGAAGTTCAACAAGGATCAGTAGCACAGCAGCCTGGTGTCCAGTGGAAGAATATATCATATTAAGACCACACCGTATAAATAATTAATTGATTTAGGTTTTTTGATTAAATAAGATACAGTGCAGGAGATCAGATGCATGTATAAGATGTGGCTGACAACATGAACGTTTCCCCTTTTAGAGCGAGGCTTTGTGGATATGAAGCCTGCTCAGCCACAAAACATTTCAACCAAGGTGCAAGAGAACGTGGAGCTGAGAGTGGAGATTGAGGCCTACCCTCCCCCTCAGGTCAAGTGGAGCAAAGACGGTGTCACCATCAAGGGAGACAAAACCACCCCAATAAGACAAGATGAGATCAGGTGAGACTCTTTAGCCGTTCCCCTGACCAAAAACAGCACCCTGCGTACCATAAAGGAACTGAAGACCACATACAACGTGACGCATTTAAACACTTAGCACTGGGCTTCTGCTGGGGCGACAGCCTCTGGAGGTGTTTAGTTCTCGTCAGTCATCACCAGATAAGGCCTGTGCAGAAAGAAACATAATACTCTCCTGAGGGCAGGACTCCATCATTCATCACATAGGAGCCATAAACACAAAATGCCCATCAGAAGCAGCGGTGGAAGCAGTATTCAGAGCCTTTACTTAAAAAAGTCACATTTGAAATACTGTAGTCTAAAAATACTCAATTAAAAGTAAATGTCCGGAATTCTAAGCGCTACTCAAGCTTAAGTAGCATTCAGCAAAATTATAAAATAACTCATTATGCAGCTTCTTTTGGAGTGAAATATTATTATAGTTAATCATATTATTTTTGTATTTATAAATACATATAACAGCATTTTATTGTTGCCAATTTACTAGACTTTGGGTAGATTAATAGTAATACTGATGTATTATATCATTTATAATATATGTATCATGTTTTTTTTGTTTTCTTTAATTAATAATAATTAATTCATTAATTGTAGTGGAGTGGATTAGATGTATAAAGTAACATCAAATGGAAATACACAAGTACAAATATACCTCAAACTTATACTTATGCACAATACTTGAGTAAATGTATTTGTTCGCTGTATTTGATCAATATATTTGATCACATTTGATATCGTCAGAAGTCACAGATATTTCTCACCTAAAAAAGTTTACTACACGTGATTATTTCACACAGTCACAGACAGAAAAACAAGAACACCAATTTTTTTCTTTTATTGAATTCCTCACTGTTCCCCCCCCCAGGTATGTCAGTATCCTCACTTTGGTGAGAGTGAGGATGGAACAGAAGGGCCTCTACACCGTCCTTGTCACCAATGGAGATGACACAAAGGAAGTGACCTTTGACCTGGAGGTCCAAAGTAAGGGCCTCATCCAAGAAATATAAAATCATCACAGTGTAGAGACAGTTTTTGTATATTACGAGTATTTTTTGGGGCACCCACAGGCCACATTACTGGTCCTAACACAGAAAAATCAAGCAGACTTTGTTCCTATCCACGTTGGTAATGATTAATGACAGCTGAACCTCTTGTGTGAAGTTCCTGCTCAGATTAAAGACCTGACTGACCATCACCTCCCTGGGAAGAGACACTTGGTGACCTGTCTAGCTGAGGGGGTCCCAACCCCGACCATACAGTGGTACAGCTGCGATAGCATGCTCAAGTAAGTCATCTCTGCTGTGCAACTGCCACACACTGAACACTAGGGGGCTGACCATGCACAGGAATTTATTTGACTATCAAATCCTGTGCATGTGCTTTGTCTTTACGCTCTGCGTCTGTGAATCACACCCGCTGACCTCGAGCTCTGCCGCAGGTGCAGCAACCAGACGGCGCTGTGGCATCCTCTGACACCCAAGCTGGAGGAGCTGAGTGTCCAGACGAATGTCAGCTACAGCGAGACGCGTAAGATCAGCCAGGTCCGGAGCCGCCTGACCTTCCACAAGCCCCAGCAGGTCACGGTCCGCTGTGAGACCAGCAACCAAGCAGGACTCATCGACAGGAGGGACGTCAAGCTGGTGTCCAGCAGTAGGTGTCATGCAGAGGCATCACTTTTTACCGTGCCACCTCACAGTCAAATAATGACATCACGCTAAAATAAATAACACTTGGTGGTCAAGTTTAACCTTCAGTTGTGAAGATTCAGTCGTAAAAGGTTTATAATTTAGACCCACACTATGCAGTTTCCACCAAACAGTGAGACTGTGTGTTGTACTTGAGCTATAAATGTCAGTTTCTACTCCTCTGTTGAATATATTTGTTTCTAACAATAACTTTCTTTGGTAAAATATAGCCATCATGTTTATAAAGTGCAGAATTGGAGACAGCTTGGTTAGATGCGGTGAAAATGAGTAGCCTGTATATGTTGGATATGTCCATTGTGCTGATATGTGTCCTTTCTGCCTGTTGCAGCACTGTTCTCCCAGGTGGCAGTATTGGCTGCGGTTCTAGCCTTAGTGGTCATCGTCATCATGTCTATCATCATCCTCATCGCTGTGTGGAGGAAGGTGAGGCGAGCAGACTCACACCTTAGCCTGTTTTCACGTCTTCACAAGTCTCATGTAATTTACATAGTTAAGTATGGTGACTGAAAATGTTGAGAAGAAGCCCTCTCATGTGCGATTTTTTTTGCTGTGTATTGTCAGAAACCTCGTTATGAGATCAGATGGAAGGTGATAGAGTCTGTGAGCCAGGACGGTCACGAGTACATCTACGTGGACCCCATCCACCTGCCCTACGACTTGGCCTGGGAAATGCCCCGAGACAACCTGGTGCTGGGTGAGTCCTCAGACAGGGCCCAGTGTGGGGAGCTGGGGTTAACGAGGACCGTAAGATATAAGATATTTGAATTGACTTGGTTTATTGGTTTGCAGCAAAAAAACAAAACAAAACAAAAAAATAATAACCACGTACATAAATGCGTCATTCCCACGGAAAAGAAACGTAAGAGGTGAGAAACCGAAGGAGGCACCCTATCAGCACGTTTTCATCATAAAAAGTGGAAGTGAAAGTTATGATAAAGCAAATGGAAAAAAAACATTTCGGCTTGACCCCACTTGCACGTGCTGCCAGTAATGCAGTTATCAGAGAGTGCAGCCATTTGTAAATCAGTCCTGTATCAAGTCAAAAATTAGACCGGTTTATATAATGTACAGTGTCACTTTAGTTTTTTGCTTTTTTTTATTGAGCCTCCTTTTAAAGGTCTAATTAAATATCAATAGAGCTTTCTTCTTTGCTTTGTGCAGCCCACACAGATTTTCGATCAGTAGTTTTTGTGCTCTGACAAGAGCAAACCAGTTGCTCTGCAGTCAGCACCAGTCACCAGGTGACTTTGGTGCCGTGGGTGGTTTGGGTGGTCTTGGGTCGTCTGGCCGTAGCTGAGGCTGGAATACTAAATGAGGTTTCCTAAATCTTCTCCTCGGCTGTATTCCTACCTCGTTTTCAAAGCTCTTTTGAGGCTTTTGTCTCTGATAACGTGTTGCTGGTAGTCAGCTGCTCTCTACAAACAGGAAGCCTCCCCCAGACCCACTTAGGAATAACACATGAAGACCTGTCTGTTGTAACCTGCTGCAAACTAATTTATAATCTCACCGTTCATGAGGAAACTAAACCAACGTGTTCACGGCGATATTTACTGAACACAATTGTACTCCCTTCCATTTCAGCTGTAATGTGTGCTCTATTCAGACGCTGTCCTACTGAGCTCTTCTTTGTGCTTCAGGTCGTACTCTTGGATCAGGAGCCTTTGGCAGGGTGGTCGAGGCAACCGCTTACGGTCTCACCCATTCCCAGTCCAGCACAAAAGTGGCAGTGAAAATGCTGAAATGTAAGTCGTACAATGCAAACAACACAGTAGAACGCCGTGAGTGAACAATGCAGAGAGGGGAGCAGCCGAGTCCCCCTGCATAGCTGTCAAATGTTGTGACACCAGCGCCATATTCCTGCAAGAACTGAGCTGGCAGTGCCCAGCTGAGCTTTAGTTTGGTTGCCAGCCTGGTTTGAGTTTCAGCCAATGAGTCATTGAGCAGTTTGGCAAGAACGCAGCGTGTCCCGGTCTCAGTATGTTCAGTTTTCCTGTTGTCATACCTACCTCACACTGCCCCACTTTAACACATCTTTCTCTCTTTTTCTCTCTCTGTCCGTCTCCATCCAGCCACAGCCAGGAGGAGTGAGACTCAGGCTCTGATGTCAGAGTTGAAGATCATGAGTCACCTAGGTCCTAACCTCAACATTGTGAATTTGCTGGGAGCTTGCACCAAACAGGGTGGGCCTCAATACAACATTATAGTGTTTTATAGGTATTAGCAGTCCATGACATCTACAGAGAGGAGAATAAACAGGGGGAAGAGGAAGAATGCTTCAGTCAGCTGGAGTACCTACTTTATAATGACAACATATGGGGACATATCAGACAATCCAAGGAAACCTGTACATTTCCTTGTTTTATCCATTTTTGGTAATTAGCATTTCGTCTTCCTTGTTCCTTGTGATCCGCCAATCAGGTCCTCTCTACCTGGTGACTGAGTACTGTCGCTATGGTGACCTGGTGGACTACCTGCACAGGAACAAGCACACCTTCCTGCAGTACTACGCGGAGAAGAACCAAGACGACGGCTGCCTCATCTCAAGAGGAAGCACTCCGCTCAGCCAGAGGAAAGGGTGAGAAGAACGAGGAAGACAAACTGAAAAAATTCAGTTCAGAGCTGCACAAAAAACATTTTGTATGATAATTACGCAGAATAAATATAGATTTAACTCCCATGTTTTAACACTCTATATATCCCCGCAGCTATGTGTCTTTCGGAAGTGAGAGCGATGGAGGATACATGGACATGAGTAAAGATGAGCCCTCCATCTATGTGCCAATGCAGGAGCAAATAGACACCATCAAGTATGCAGACATCCAGCCCTCTCCATACGAGTCTCCCTACCAGCAGGACCTCTACCAGGAACAAGGTTTGATTTGAGCTACATGTGTGTCACTGTTGATATAAGTCTGTAAAATCTCTTGAGTGTTGCCAATAATTCATTTTCCAGCGTTGTAAATGAAGATAAGCATGAATAATTCAGCACGTGAGCACAAGAAACAAAGCAGGATGGGGTTGATGTGAAGATGTGAGGTCGCTGAGTATGAAAAAAAAAAAAAACAGTGACTAAAAATGCTGTTTTTAATCATTATGCTTGAAATAACAGATGTTTATGAATCGACGAATACAGTTTAGTTTTTGATCAAAAAGCGGAGAGAATGTACAGACTAGTGTTAGAGCATATGAAGCTTCATTTCAACCCATGCAGTCACAGGACAGCCGGAGTTCCCCCAACAACGAGACTATAATGTGTTCATTCATAACTAATTCATCTCTCCTCACCAACTCCTTGTCATTGTCTGTAGTTGGCGGCAGATTGGACCTGGTGATCAGCGACTCTTCCACTCTCACCTATGACGACCTGTTGGGCTTCAGCTACCAAGTGGCAAAGGGGATGGAGTTCCTCGCCTCTAAGAATGTAGGATATAGAAAATCACCTTCCTAACTATTTAACTATTTTGTTTCCATTTAAAGGTACCCTAGTGTATAAAAGTAAGTTTTGGATTATAGAGAGTTCTTAAAACAACAAATATATCCTGTAAAGTAGTGATATCACCACTTCAAATAAAATGCAGGAAAAGTGTCGATATAGGATCATAAAGCAGTGGTTCTCAGACCTTTTCATGTCAAAAATGCTTAAACTCACAAAAACTAGTGCACAGACCCCATCTGATGAGATTTTTGCTTTTAGAGGTTTTAGTACAGAAAGTGGACAGAATTATGGAAGACCGAAACTGCCATGATCAAAGACAAATACTGACTCAGTACATGATTGAATATAAGTAAATGCCTATATTTATTTCTATTTATTTAATTAATTAATTAAATTTGTAATTGCACATGAATGTCCAATTTATTTATATTATTATTTATATTACTTTACTTATATTACTGTATTCATCCCTGCCATTTATTTCCCCAAATGTATTTATCTCTGCATTTCCGCCTCAATATACATAATTGAAAATAAAATTTGAAATTAAATATACATTCATGTAGAAAGGGAGAATAATAGGAAATAAATATGTTAATGGGAAATAAAATAAAGTAATTTATTTACTTTTAATTCTGGCAGTTTTAAATGCAAATTTGAATGCAAATGATTCCTCTTTATTGTGGGACCCCCTGGCACCCCCTTGAGGACCCAGGTGTATAAAGCAATAGTTAGATAATTTGAGAAATACGCTTATTTGTGGTCTTGTCAAGTTAGTTGGTAAGATACCACTCCTCACACAACAGTAGACTTTAGTTAGCTCAGCATAAAATCAGCACACAGGTGGAACCAGCTTCACACAAAGGTTAAGTAACCTGCCTGACATCACCTCTAAAGGTCGCTAAGTAAAGATCCCATATTCACAGAAATTTCCATTTTTATTCCCTTCGTGGCTACAGAGAAGGTCTAGATGTTATATACATACTGTCCCATACATCAAACACCAAATCCACAGAGTAATGTACACAGCCTGGATTCAGAAACCGTGCCTTAACAGAGCTGGATTCTACACGCCAAATCAGCCAATCAGTGGAGAGGCTCATGAATATTAATGCGACAGACTAAAATTGCTATATATATATGGATATCACAACTTCAAAGGAAACCCAGAAAAGTGCATGACATATGACCATTAACACAAAGATAAAAGCAAAGAGATAGTCACACCATTTTTGAATAAGAGGTGTGATTTACTCATGTTTTACTTTATTCCACCACAGTGTGTCCATCGTGACCTCGCTGCCAGGAACGTGTTGATCTGTGAGGGGAAGCTGGTGAAGATCTGCGACTTCGGCCTGGCCAGAGACATCATGCATGATTCCAACTACATCTCTAAAGGCAGCGTGAGTAGCACACATCAAGGGATAAACAATCTTTTAAGACAGAATAAGCAACTTGATAGTAGCTGACAATATTTTTAGTTGCTAGTTTAGGAAGGAACATTTGTGACTTGATCTAACTAAGTTCATGTTGAGCTATATTGACAAATGAATATAATTTAATCTAAATACAAAAAAATAATAATAAGATATGTCGTTTATTAAAATTGAGGCAGCAAGCTTTAAAATGTACAACCAAGTTTGTCCGCACTGACTGAATGTGTTTGATTATATACTTGTAAGGCATTGGCCACGTCTTTTACACAAGATTTAGTGTAAATGACTTAGCAAAAAGATTGCCAGTGGCAAAAAAAAATGTATATTAAAAAGCAACACACATATCTTTATGATCGGATATTGAGGATCCATCAGCTGTAATGAGAGGAGGAAATGAGAGTGAAGACTTCCGGTCAATAGAATTCACTGCCTTCCAGAATTTTGATGGATTTGAAGATGAATTAAGGATTAAAGGGCAAATAATAATCAGCTTTAACCCCCTTATTGTGGATGTGCATTTATTTCTATGGCACCTGAAGTAAGCCAGTGACTGGGCTCACCAGTACACCTGCCAAGAGCCCAGTCTAGTAATAATCGATAAGTATAATATGTTATATTAGTGTAGTGTTACCAACCCCTCATAAAGGGCAGATGATTTGATGGTGTTTGGCTCTTAAAGGCATGTTACAAAAAGCAGGTTGGCAGGGCGGAGTATGTTCTATAGTAGGTGACACTTATTAACAAAAAATAAATGAAACAGGGTTTCTTTTAAATAATGAACCCAGAAAAATTCATCAAATAACATGAACCATAGCAAACAAAAGAATAAAATCAGGAGCCTTGCAGCAAGCTGCCATCTGCCCTCTTCCCTACTGACCACTGAATGGCATCAATACCTTCTTAGACTCACTTAACTGGAACTTACCACCTGCTAATGCAAGTATGGAGGTGTAGTAAACAAAGCATTTTCATGCTATACTTATTTTAGCGTTTCCATTACCATGGAACCGTACCATTCCGGTTTGGGTACCTAGCACACAGGACCAGTATCCTCGTGGAGGAGCTGATAATTTCTCTCATTTCCAAAACTACAGTCTAAACGGCTAAAACGAACAAGCTCCTAACGTGGCAACACCCTCCTGGTCTCATCTAAACTAATTAAGGTAATGGTAATAAGCATACCATGCCATGTGTAGTGTAAGGCCCATACTGATCCATACTGTATCGTACTGACAGTGGAAACAAAGCTTTATTGATATACGAAGGTGCTTCTTCTCAATTGCATAGATGATTGCTAACACAGCTAAATAACATTCTGCAAAAAGGATCTGTAAGTACAGTATATCTGGGGTTGTCGCCAAAAAGCCCTGCAGTCTGAACGCTTATAACCCTGTTGACTCGTGTGTTTTCTTTCATTCAGACCTTCCTGCCCCTGAAGTGGATGGCACCAGAAAGTATTTTCCATAATTTGTACACCACCTTGAGCGATGTGTGGTCATACGGCATCCTCCTTTGGGAGATTTTCACACTGGGTGAGAGTGCAAAAACACACACATCCCACATGAGCTGCCCCACAAAAGAGGGATGGCTCATATAAGTCACGTTATAAACTTAACAAGCTTGACCTTTTGTTATTCATTGTGCTTCACGAAGTCAACCCGGGTCTCCGCCTTCTTTAACTCTTCCGGTGAACTAAACATTATGAAAACATGTTTCCAGGTATCTTAAATGACAAATCAGGGTATGACACATGGCTATAGCAAATTTCAAATTCCATGTCTGATTGCAAGTGCTCACCAGTTTGTTTGAAGATTCATATGAGGTCTAAATCTTATTAGGCACAGTCAAGCTTCGAAATCAGCATATCCTTGCTGAGGGTATTGTGAGCTTCTTCTTTTTCTTTTTTTTTTTTTTTTAAAAAAAAAAAACCTCTTCCCACGATTTTTTGAAACTACCATGAAAACAAAGAGGACAGTTTATAGTTATGCGGCGTAAGCCTGAGTGGTGGCAAACAAACTTACAATCCAGCCTCTGTAAGCGAAAACCAAAGATTCTCTGTGCTTCCCTGCCTCAATCTAACATTCATTGGACTTTTCAGTTCCATTTCTTCTCCCAGATCTGGGTCAGTGCATCATTTTCGTTGCACAACAAATGTGATTCAATTAGTCAGTCTGTGCTGTTCTTTATGGAAGATAAACGAAATCCATTTAATATGTTCAAAGTTTTGTTTTATTTAGGAATATATTTTAGTATCCATGGCATTTATTTTAGATTTACTTCAGATGTAGCTTCAAGTTCAGGTTTCCAGCGTATTTTAAATTTCTAAATTAGTTTCTGAATGCCTTGTAATGCTTTCTGCAGGTGGAACTCCCTACCCCGATCTGCCCATGAACGAGTTGTTCTACAGTGCTTTGAAGAGAGGCTACAGAATGACCAAACCCGCCCATGCCTCGGATGAAGTGTGAGTGCCACTGGAACCGCAGTTAACGTCATTAGAAAAATAAGGAATAAACCTAATTCGCGCTGTTTATGTTGCAGTTACGACATCATGAAGAAGTGCTGGGATGAGAAGTTTGAGAAGAGGCCTGAGTTCTCCTTTCTTGTGCACAGTGTGGGCAACATGCTGACTGAAAGCTATAAAAAGGTGCTTTAACGCTTTCATTTACACTCTACGACATCTATACCGCATATTCCTGATCTCCGTATGCTACTTATCCCGTTCATTCAGTAATTAATTAACTCTCATTCATTCTTTCACTCACAGTCAGCTTATCTGCCCCTTAGTGGCTGATCAGAGTCCTGCAACCTTACACAGTATATTTACTCAACTACTGCATTTAAGTAGATCATTGTACTTAGTATTTCCATTTTTTCATCTTATAGTTTATACTAATAAATATTGTACTTTTGATGCCAGCAAATTTATGTATTAGATGTATTAGAATGCTTATTACACATGGATACATTAGTAATAATAATCCAATTATATAATTTAAATAATAATATAACACTCAAAATAGAGCCATTCTGTAAATGTATTTATTTATACTTAGTAATATTATCAACTCGGAGTAAAACAAATTAAATGTAGGACTCAACAGAGTATATTTACACTCTGGTATTATGTATATATTTTTTTCCACTCCTGCATAGAAGCTACTTGTACATTAAATAGTTGTACTTATTAGATGACAACTTTTTAATAGTTTAAAGTGTACTTTTTTAGTGATAGTTAAACTATATGTATTATAATACAACAATATTATAATAGAAAACTGTACAGGAACTGTAAGTATTTTACGCCCAGGTATTACTACTTCACTTAAATAAAGGAATAAATGGGTACTTATTCTGCTCCTGCTTGATGATACTTGTCTGTGACGCATAACTTTTGTTTGTATTGAATGGTTAAATAGAATGTACCCACTATAAGTTATGTAGTTTCAAAGTGTTGTACACTCTAAAACTACATGATTTACGTTGAAAGATATGTGGTATACATTCTATTTAAACATTCAATACAAAAGTACTGACTGAACAACTGTAAATTAAGATCTTAGATATTAATGTACAATCAGTAAAACAGAAAAACCAACAGAAAGCCTGAATAGTGAAATAGATCAACTTAACAGTTTTATTAGCTGTCTGTTCGCTGCGAGCCCACTGCCACAAAACACTTAACGACTGATTCCATCTTGCTCAGATAATCAAACCATTGTCTCCTCGCGACAGAGATACTGCCAAGTCAACGACAACTTCCTAAAGAGCGACCACCCGGCGGTGGCCCGCACCAAGCCCCGGCTCTCCTCGCCCTTCCCGATCGTCAACCCGGCGTTCGGCTCGCCTGCCCCCGTCACCCCCTCCTTCCCTGCCGACCCCTACGACCAGAGCCCCGTCCCCAGAGACTCCAGACAAGAGCCAGAGACGCAGGAAGTCCTAACTTCCTACAACGAGTACATCATCCCCATCCCGGACCCCAAGCCGGAGGAGGCCTTTACTGAGGAAAGCCCTGCAAGGTACAGAGCTGCTGCTGCTGCTGCTGCTGCAGATTTAGCAGCAGAATGGATGGTACATGCTGGGGTTGCAAGAAATATAGGGATGAATTTGGCTTGACGGGACCACTTCCCCCCCCCCCCCCCCCCCCCCCCCCCTCACTGCAGCACACCCACTCATCCAGATGTTGAGCTGAGACAATAGCTGTATTATCGAGGGAGGCATGGAGACATGTTGTTATATATTTAAACACAGAGCCAAGTATGGCTGTCTTTGAAGGGCAAACCAATTTGTTTCCTTATTTTTCTTTTTTTTTTCGGTGGTGTGGGCTGGGGAAATGCCTTTATTAGATCACAGCAGGAAAGCGATGACTGGAAATGAGAGCGAGGGAGATAACGTGTTTCAGAAAGTAGTCAGAGTGTTTTTTGGCACCACAGATATTCATTTTTGGCACATTTTGGATTACAAATTGTACATTTTATGGTTTGGGTTTGAGATCTTTGGTCCCCTTGTGAAAGAAGACAGAGCACTTTTGTCCAGGACCACAGACTGATGTCCATGAATCGCTCATGGACACATCAGGCTGCTTCTCAAAATCACTACGCAGGCTAATCATCAATAACATTATTCAAAAGTCATCCCTCCGATTTTATTTTACAATTATTATAGTTATGGATCAGGCTAAAACCATTCATCAAGTCAATTATTTTTTATAGTGAGAATGTTGTTTCATTGGTTTCAGCTTCTCAATTAGGGGGATTTGCTGCAGTTTATCTTATGTGATGATATACTGAATAAGTCTGGGTTCTACACTCTATTATTCAGATAAAATCAAGTTGTAATTTCTTTTACTATTTCTGACTTATTTTGAATTACATGGTCACTGAGTAAATTGAGAAAATCACCATCGACAAGAAAATTAAATGTTAGTTTGTAGTTGTATTATTGAGTACTAGAACAAAAACATCAAATGAACATGGCAGCAAATCAATTCATCACAGTAATTTAGAGCGAGTGCAAAAGTATGCATAACTGCTGGAGATGTACAAGGAGTACTCAACATTTAAAGGACCAGTCCAGTGTGTTTCTATGAGTGTGTAATGCACTGTATATGTTCATTAGGCTACATACTGTCCAGAGAGCAGCCATCTGTTTGTGTGCAAAATCACTGGTGGCATTTTAATGCCCACGTCAATACTTGGAACCTCTGAAGCCTAAAGAAGTACAGGAACTGTATTAAAATATTGTTCGTAGCTTAGAAAACAAATAATGATTTAAGCTTAAAATCGTGTTCAGATTGTAGAAAATGTTAAAGACAAAAGTGAGAAAGATGCATCAATTTTTTAACCTGGTAAAACCCAAAACCCCCTGATACAGGGGTTTGAGATTTATTCATATGTTGCATGAGAAAACCTCAGCTACAACACTAAAAGTATTTTTATCTGTAGTAAAACACAATATTACAGTATCAATATATGATTACGCATGAGCTATATGTGATTATTTAATTGGGTCTTTTATAATATATATTTTTATAACATCTTACAGAATATAATGTTTTGTAATGATCCTCAGTGTGACCTCTATAATCATATGGACAATTAACTGATATTTGAACCCTCATCTTATTTATCGTTGAATTTAGCTTATTTCAAGGTTTTTTTGCCCTAATTCGGGTCAGTTTGTTCTTGTTTTAAGTTTTAAATCAAGTATTTTTAGCAGAAAAACTCAAAAAAAATATAGGGCTTAAGTGGTTAACCGGAATCAAAAATATGTCTTTGTTTGCGGTCGAAAGAAAGATGAACATTTTTAGGGAAGACGATAAGATCGCCGCCGCTAACAGACGTCAATATATCTGCCGACCATGTTGTGTGTTTCCGTGACTCACACGTGACTAAGTGGAGTGAAGTTGTGCTGTGTTTTCCCGCCCTCAGCTCGCTGGCTCCGGAGGAGGAGACCGACTCCATGTCGCAGGACACGGCTGACACCCTCCCAGAGGAGGACCGGCTGGAGGAGACCAGCGAGAGGGACGCTTTGCTGGGCTCCTCCGGGACGCCCGAGGTAGAAGACAGCTTCCTGTAGCCTACACGTAGGATCCCTGAGAAGACAGAGCCCTTTTTTTTTTTTTTTTTTTTTATAAACACGCCTGAAAAAAGGGAACGTGACTAAACTAGAATGTAGCAAAATTGAGACTGAGAAGGCAATCTTTGTATTTCCACTAAGCACTCTAAAAGTTTTGTCCTTCCCTCTTGTTTTTTTTTTGTATTCACACTTAGTACCTCTGAAACAGAACGGTTACAAATAAACCAATCAGTATTGGACACTTTCCAGGATATAAGTATGGTACTCTTATCGCATTATAGAATCATTATATTGTCAGTACGGACGCCGTAGCCTACAGTCGTTTCAGGTGTGCTTTTACAGTACTTAGCCATATGTCTGTTTTTGGCTCTTTTTTGTTACATAATAAAAATCAATGTTCACAAATAGAGTAATAGTGAGAAGCGGGTGCATTTAAAAAGAGAAACATAGAGTTGATATATGAGCTTTGATATGAGTTTAAAAGTAGCATTTTTTTTAATGAAAATTATGAAATATGAAATAAACCATTAAGAAATATACTCATATAAGGAACAAAATACTCACAACCGCCCTTCATATGCAGTTTTTTGAGCTGTTATTCCTAGGACATGAAAGGCAGTCACTTTCTACATGCACTGTTTTAATATGAGATCTGCTTTCTTCTTAATAGGATGCTCTCTTTTCATGAGAATAGTACGAAATGTTGTTTTTTTTTTCTGTCATTTGTGAATTTTGAACATCATATTGAATTTCCAATTGCTTTTGGTATTGTTGCGTAGGTCTAATTATGAGTTTCTGTGCCAGATTTGCACTTTATCTAGAAAATAAAACAAAAAAAAACGAGGACATTCATGATAAAGATATGCGTGTACATCGATGTGAAAGATAAGACGTAAAATTGGAAACATCGAGAGCCTTTTTTTTTATTTAGACGTGTGTTACAGCGGATATGAACGTGACTCCCGGTTTCTGTGATGACTCAAGAGAAAATAATAAATACAGCGTATCACTGCCTTAGCACAAGATGGCACAAATGAGTGCCTTTGTGTAGATTGGATAGGACAGATTTGTTTTTTGTTGTCTTGCAGCTATATACTGTTATGTTGCTTTCTGATATGAAGGGATACTATCCTTAAGAAACCTACAGTAGGTAGCCACATGTGTACATACTAAAAATGTTGCTTTTTTTATCTTCTGTTGGTTTGCATTCACTTACCCAATGTCTCCTTTCAATAATACTGTAGTTTTGCACCATTTCCATATTTTTTTTTTGGTTTTCCTATTGCAATTTTAAATGCACAAGATCACTGTATGACAAGCTATGGTACCAAAGCTCAACTTTACGTTGACAAATGTATTTTTATATGTGTCATTTTGTATGTTTCTAAACGTGACAATAAACATGTATTATCGTATTATTACTGGAATCATGATTCTTTCATGGATCAGCGGCTCTCCGGGTGCATAACATTACTAAAACTAAGCAACTAAAAGTGACAGTTCAGGTGGGAGATGGTTGCTTGGGGTGCCATCTTGCCATCTTGTAACTTGGAAGCTTTTGGTGCGGGTGAATTCCTACTCAGAACAAATCCCCAATCCCACCGTGATGACTTTCGTATCCCCCAGTGGCTTCCTGTGATTTCCTAGGTCACATTTCTAAGAGCCCTTTGACTTTCCTCCCCTCTCACGAGTCCACGCTTTCCCGGCTAGAAACGCCTGGCAGCCATGGTTCAGCAGTGATGGGGGTGATTAGTCTCACCTCCACGGATGTCTCGCGGGAATTTCTGTGGCAAATTGGCACTGGCTCATTAATTTGTTGAGCGTGATTTGCTGAAACCGCCTCCCCGCACACATTCGCCCCCCCCCCCCTCCTCCTCCTCCTCCTCACACCCTCCAACTTGCTGTCGGAACGAGTTCTCGCTCGACTTCTGCGGCTGTAAACAAGCAGGAGGGAGAAGAAGGGCAAAGAGAAAGGGAAGAGGGGACTCTAGAGTCAGCTCTGGATGCGGGAAACATTCCACTCAGGGACGTTATTAGACCCCATTAAGCTGAATACATCTGCAGGTCAGTGCCTTTTAAAACGAGCGATGATTTATTCACTATTCATGATTTATTTACTATTCAATTAACCACGTCGCCTGTTGATCTTTACGCGTAAAAGCGCTCCGACTATACAGAGAATCGGCGTTGGCAGATAGGCGCGCCGGTGACAACTTTGCGCACCTGGAGGCGCCTCCGGCACAGCTCTGAACTTACGATTGATCGTTTAACCTTGGGGGAGAGAAAAAAAAAAAGGAATCTAATCTTGCGGCGTCCCCGTGACATTTTGCGCCTTACGCAGCCGCCAATGCGCCACGGGCCGCCCCTGGATTGTGACTAATAGCACAAGTGCTGGGGAGGTTTTCTCATTTCTCTACACTACAGACAATAAGGAGAGTGTCTGGTAGCGCCCACTCACTCACACGCACACTCACACTGCAGGTTTGGAGGAGTTGATCCAGGATGCGGTCCTGCCTCACGCTGCTGCTGCTGCTGGGGATTGTGGCCTCTGCTGCCTCAGGTAAGGCACCGTCAAACACGGTCTGTTCCAAACGCAGCTGCTGCCTCTTTAGTGGCTTTTGGCTTTTTTTCCCCCCACACTTTTGGAGTATTTTTGGGTATTAGGACTCGGCAAAGCAACAATATTATATTATAGATTTATTAGATTTTTGGATATCATGACATCATGATATATTAGCGTCTTTTTTTCCTGGGTTTAAAGGTAAAGTGATGTAGTTCTTTTCCGAATTCACTCTTCTAGCTGATAAAAGATTGCAAGATACTCATAGAAAACAAAAAAACAGGTAATAAATAATCTATAAAACATTTAAATATATATAAACCTCAGGGTAGAATAACTGAATTGGAAGGGCTACAGCATGATACAGAATACAGAATGAAAAATATATATATGCAAATTATAATATAATTGAAATATAAAAAGTTACTATTCATCTTATTATTTTATTGTTCTAGCCTTTACACACATATCCACATTACTGATCATTAATTATCAAATTTCATTGTGTAAATATTTTGTGAAAAGCACCAATATTCATACCTTTAATATTATTGGATAATATTGATATTTAGGTATTTGGTCAAAAATATACGTTCCAAATATTTGATTTGGTCCATATCGCTCAGCCCTACTACCTATACTAGAATCCGATTTCAAAATGTAAACACAAATCTAAAAACCAAACCATTAAAGATGCCAAAAGCCAAAATATGAATGTTTTGGCGTTGATTTGAAATAAAAGGACAGCGAATAGGTGGCTACAAATTTAGTGAAAATTTCTGAAACGTTTGGTAAATTTTGGATTAAATCTCGGTTTGAAATTGAATTAAAATTCAATAAAGTAATTTTTTAAATGACCTATTTATTTGCACCACATCTAACGAATTACTACAAAAAAAGTATATCCACCAAATAGTATATGATATGAGACTCTAGAAATACCTTCTTTAACATGAACTCTCGTGTATGAATTTCTGTGATTATGTGAGTATATTGTACGTTTCATGGCATAAAACCGGCTGAGAAACACAGCACGCTTCTCCATCTGAGATTTGACTCATGCAGCATAATGAATTGTTTTTGGGGTCATTCTTCTGATGTTTTTCTGTCTTTCTTTCTTTCTTTTTTTCTTTCCTGCATTTGTTTCGGCTCTGAACACCACATATATGAGTTTCAGCCGCCGGGCATCAAATCACAATTTCATGTATTTACATTTGATCACATGAAAGCATCTGTTGTTTGGTTTAATTGCGGCTTCATGAATTAGCTTTGCATTCTGGTGGATTGTCGTATGAGGTTTAATTGGGGTCATTTTGAGGTTGAATGAATAGTATACTTAGACGACTGAAGAGGCGCCGATTCTCAGTCAGGATGTTCGGGACTAAAATGAAACTCTCTCTCTCCGTTATCTTGTTTGCTGCGCTGAATAGAAAAATGCTGAACATGGAGTCTCAGTTCTGCTTCAAGCTGTAAAACTAAATGTCCAAAAGGGTAAAAGGAAACTATTTACTGAAAAATATTTTCTCTCAGGCTCTCCAGGGTCAATAATTTTCGAAAAGAGCTCTCCAAACCCCAAATAAAGCTAATGATGTATCCAGCCTAGGATCCTCAAGCTTCCATAAGCTTCTCAACAAAGTCATCAAAGAGAGCACTGTTCTTCAGAACTAAAATCCTCTGCCTCAGGGGTTAGGGCCATTTTAGCAGTTTATCCCGCAAAGAAGTCTGTTTTTTGGGACCAACAAATGTTTCTCCCTTTTCGAGCATATAATTCTCGAATGTTGAATGAAAATGAAATATTTTCTGTGATCTCTGGCATCGTACAACAATGCCTATAAGTAAAATTACAACAGTAACAATTTGGGATCTTTGGATAATCGCAGGTTTTTCTGTCTTCCATGCTCAAAGATCAGATCAGCGAGACTGTAAAAAGCAGAAGTGAGAAGGATTGAGGAATGTTATTGAGGTCAAAGTCTTCAATCTGTTTCCTGAATTTTCCAGAATACTTCGAAAATAAATGTGAGCAGATGAGGCAGCTCCAAGTTCTCTTAAATTGACCAAAACAGCAACAAGAGCTTCAGCAACAAAGTCTATTTTTAACCCCCCCCCCACCTAAAAAAAAAAAAAAAACTCACATTTTTCATTAATAAAAGCAATCATTCATTCCAATTTTCATTTCCTCTCAGCGGAATGGAGGCGTCCGGTGATCAGGTTCAACTCTAAGGTGGTGGTGAGTCCCGAGGTGGTGGTGAAACCCGGATCCCCTCTGGATCTGAGGTGTGAGGGGGACGGGCCTGTCAACTGGCAAACAAGGCTAGCCAAACACAGACGCTATGTGTCCAAGGGCAACGGGAACGTCCGTACCATCAAGGTGGAGCGTCCTTCTGCAGAATTCACTGGAACATACAAGTGTTATTACACTTCTGGGTCGAAGCATCGCGAGCTGACCTCAGTACATGTGTACGTAAAAGGTGAGCTCTGATAAAAGGCTGTTTCTGTGTACAGAACAGAGGGATAACCACCCTAATGTTGCTTTGTAAGTGCCTGGATGCATTAATGTCCACACTGGTTATACCTTTCTGTTAGTTTGAGGTTCCTCAAATCTCAAATTATTCCTGTGATCTAACTGACGCTCTTGTTCCCTCCTTGGGCAGACCCGAACCGTGTGTTCTGGACCAGCAGCACGTCTCTGCGGGTGGTGAGGAAGGAGGGCGAGGTTTTCCTGCTGCCCTGCCTCCTGACCGACCCAGCGGCCACGGACCTGGGCCTCCGCATGGACAACGGCACCACCGTGCCGCCGGGGATGAACTTCACCATCTACAGGCACCGAGGCATTCTCATCCACAGCCTCCACCCCAGTTTCAACGCCGATTACGTCTGCACGGCCAAGGTCAACGGCGTGGAGAGGACCTCCAAGGCCTTTTCCATCAACGTCATTCAGAGTGAGAGATCTAGGTCGTCAGGTGTGATTGAGTTAAGCCAAGTGACGTGCACGTCCAGTTTGACACCCGTGTGTGTGATTTCCTCCATCCTCCAGAGCTTCGTTTCCCTCCGTATGTCTTCCTGGAGACAGACGAGTATGTGCGCGTGGTTGGGGAAGAACTCAAGATCCGCTGCACCACGCACAATCCCAACTTCAACTACAACGTCACCTGGAAATACGCCACCAAATCGGTCAGCGCCAGGGATTCCAGGAGTCCTCTCTTGACCACTCTTGAATAGTCATAGTTTTACCAGTTCCTTTTTCCTCTCTTATTTTTCCAGAAACCAACTATAGAGGAGAGGGTTCGCTCCAGTGGAGAAAACCGGCTGGACATACAGAGCATACTGACCATCTCTGCTGTGGACCTAGCGGACACGGGGAACATGACCTGCATCGGCACTAACGAAGCAGGGGTGAACAGTTCAACCACATACCTGCTGGTTGTAGGTGAGCCACAGAAAAACGCATACCTCCCCGACCCCTCGACAAATGCTTTGAATGTTTGTTAGGAAGTGATACATGACGATGCTCTCCTGAACAGACAAGCCCTACATCCGACTGCAGCCACAGCTCTCTCCGAAGCTGGCCCACCAGGGTCTTTCGGTAGAGGTGAACGAGGGAGAAGATCTGGAGCTCAGCGTGCTCATAGAGGCGTACCCTCACATCACAGAGCACAAATGGCAGACCCCGACATCTCCCAACACCTTCACCCAGGAGCACAAGTTCGTCCGATACAACAACAGGTACGATGCATTCTCGTACCACAGCCGCTGCCGTTGGCATCCCATAGTTCTGCAGAAACAATAATCAACTGTACTACAGGAAGAGGAAGCCACTCTGTATTTGAATTTTGCTGTGGGAGCATTTTGCATGAATCCGAAAGGGAACACTAAGGTCATTATATTTCCTCAGGTCATGAAAACTGTTGCTAGAGGGAAGATCCATGTTCTGTTTTTATTTTGGTGATGATACATAGGCGCTGTCTGAGCTAAAATAGCAGAATTAGTCATATTGGATTCTGTAGACTTTTCCTCTTTTTTTTCTCAGTTTAAAACCCTTTTTGCTCTGTTTTTTTTTTCTTTCCCCGTTAGATACCATGCTACGCTGCATCTGAAGAGAATGAATGCCCAGGAGCAGGGCCAGTACACCTTTTACGCCAAGAGTGCCTTGGCGAATGCATCCATCACTTTCCAAGTCCAAATGTATCGTAAGTGTCATATTCAACACCATTTAAAGTGCATTCCCGCTTTAGATTTCTTCTTTCTAACCTTATATTTGATGTTGTTCTTTCGTTGCCCTCCCACTCGCAGAGAGGCCTGTTGCTGTGGTGAGATGGGAAAACATAACCACTCTGACCTGTACCTCGTTCGGGTATCCTGCCCCAAGAATCATCTGGTACCAGTGCTTTGGAATAAGATCCACGTAAGTGTCACTCACAGCTTTGTGTAGGGTGAAAAGGTGCAGTGCCAGCATTCATGGGTGCCTTCGTCTAACTGCACGTGTGTTGCGATGAGGCAGGTGCAATGAGAACACCACAGGGATGCAGATGGCGATTCCCCTCCAGGCGCCGACGGTGGAGGTCCAAAGGGAGGAGTACGGCGCCGTGGAGGTGGAGAGCGTCCTCACCGTGGGGCCGTCCAGCCGGAGGATGACCGTCGAGTGTGTGGCCTTCAACCTCGTAGGCATCAGCAGCGACACGTTCGCCATGGAGGTTTCTGGTCAGTATTGTTCAGCTTTCAGGATAGTGCGGTCACATGGACGGAGGGACGGAGCCCAAACCAATTTCCTGCTTGTAAAATTTTGCATGGAAAATTGTGTTCTTGTGGTCAGCTGCTCCCTTGTAAAGCTGTGTGATTCTACTGTAGGCTGCTGTGTAGCTGAACATTTCATGTACATCCTGCAAATGCAAACAGACCTCAAGACACATGTCAATCATCTTGCTCAGACGGGGTGAACGAGTTAAATCCTTGTTTCTTTCTCCGATCGGGCAGACAAACTCTTCACTTCCACTTTGACTGGATCAGCCGGCATTTTAGCCATCCTCCTGGTGCTTTTGGTGTTTCTGTTTTACAAATATAAGCAGGTAAGGGCTTTGCTTTCTTTCATTTTCAAGTAACCACTAAATTGTACAGTGTTTCAGGGAGCCATGCGCTAATACAGTGCTTCGTCGATTCGATAATATGTTGTCTGTTGTTTTAATTTTCAGAAACCAAGGTATGAGATTCGTTGGAAGATCATTGAGGTGAGAGATGGAAATAACTACAGCTTTATTGACCCCACTCAGCTGCCCTACAATGAGATGTGGGAGTTCCCCCGGGACAAGCTCAAGCTTGGTATGCATCGGTTTTCCCAAATTGACCCAAATGCAATTAAGTGCTGACATTTTGGATCGCTTGTACATTAGCAATGTATTAGATTAGAAAGGTAAAAGAAATGAATACAAATATTCGATATTAACCTGTTATAAGTCGTAAGAATCAACTAGAAGACATTCAATGTACTTAAAAATGCTTTCTGAAATGTTCCGTCCATCCAGGGAAGATCCTGGGTGCTGGAGCTTTTGGGAAGGTCGTTGAGGCCACGGCCTACGGTCTGGGACAGGAAGACAATGTGATGCGTGTGGCTGTGAAAATGTTAAAAGGTGAGACGATGCTAAGACCTTCGATTCAACAGAGAGGGCATTGTTTACACGAGCGGGCCGGAGTGAGTGGCAAATCGAAAATGTTCTGGATAACGTGAAAATTACGTCCGATTCAGGCGTTCGAGAATGTCGGTCTGTTTAAAATCCTAAAACACATGTTTCACGTGAGGTGGGATGGGTGGTACGGTAACGATCTGCGTTGTGCGCCTCTGCAGCCAGCGCCCACTCAGATGAGAGAGAAGCTCTGATGTCAGAGCTGAAAATCCTGAGCCACCTGGGACACCACAAGAACATCGTCAACCTACTGGGAGCCTGCACCTATGGGGGTAAGCGTCTAGGTTTCCTCTATTTTGTTTGGTGAAATTCATGCTAAAACATGAAAGTTCTCAGTCCTGCAGTCTAATCTAACCCTAACCCTAACCCAGGCGAACAGGTATCGCCATGAAAATTTCCTAGTTGATTTCATACATTAACACAATCTGTTTTTCGTATTACAAGTTTGATGAAATTCTAAATATGTGAGTTTAAACATTAGATGAAGCCGGGTTTAAAATAATTGTTTGAGTTTGGTAAAAAAAAATTCAAAGGTTTTTACAAAGGGGATTTTGGATGTCTCTTTTTATCATGTTTTTAGTAATGAAATATTATACAAATCCAGCTGTGAACATCAATAAACAAACCCCTCTGGAAAAAAAAAGTAGAAAATGAGCTTTACAATGAAACCTCATATGACACGGTCCAGACAACACTCGCAGCACCGCAGGCTCTGTCAGACAGCTGACTCCTTATTTAGGACAAATCTACACCGACATAAAATAAGCATCTATATGTGAATTTCTTTTTTCTTTTCGTTTCCGCTAGATGATACTTCGCTTCCGTAAGATGACTCGTTACGGAAGCGAAGTAGCCCAAAATGTCAAAATTGATCAGAGTGTGAAAAAACTGCACCGTGTCTCGCCTTAACACGGTGTGTTTCCTCATCAGGGCCGGTGTTTGTGATCACGGAATACTGCAGCCTCGGCGACCTCCTGAACTTCCTCCGCCAAAAGGCAGAGACCTTTGTGAACTTTGTCATGAACATGCCTGACATCACGGAGAACCTGAACGATTACAAGAACATCTGCAATCAGCGGCAGTTCATCCGAAGGTGCGGCGCCAAACACGTGGCGTCTAAGGCAGCGGTGTCAAACTCAATTAAGTTTGTTTGGCTATTTTCAGCGTAATTTGATCTCCAGTGGGCTGGACAGTTTTCATCTCAATTTACCAAACAGGAGAGATAACATGAGAAAAAAGAAAATTATTCCATATTGAAATTAATTCTTAACAAGTTAAAATATTTAGTTTTTGGTACAATTTTAGTCCAATACTGAGTAGAATTATCTTAAAATATATATAATATATAGATATTTTGCTTGTATCAAGTTTTTCTTCTTGAATTTGGTCAATTTAGTTCATTTTTTTTTTATAAAACAAGATTGAATTGTTTGACATTTTATCTTAATGTTGTATTTTTATCTCATACTTTGGACTTTTTTAATACTAAAACTTTTTACCTCATATTTTGGAAAAAAAAAAAACATGAAATAAGCAAAATTGTCTGCCAGTTCAAGATAATTCTACTTAATATTGGACTAATTATTGTATTAAATACAAGATATATATTATTATAATAGTGCATGGATCACTATTTAATATTTTACCTGCATTCCAAGTTATTTCCTGCCTTACAAACCATTTACAAAACAAAAATTGCTCTTTTACTGTGACAGCGACAGTGGGATTTCTAGTGAGTCTTCTAGCAGCTACTTAGAGATGAGACCCTGCCTGCTGCCAAATATGGAATCGTCTCCAGGTAAAATGCTTTTCGACCCAAAATTTTTTTTTCATATACACAAATGCATTCAGTATGCAGGAGTGTGCTAATAAAAAGCTCATATCTCTGATCCGATTCGTGCCTAGACTCAAATGTGTGTGACAAGGCTGCCGACTGGCCGCTGGACATCGACAATTTGCTGAGGTTTTCCTTTCAAGTGGCTCAAGGACTCGACTTTCTGGCTGCAAAAAACGTGAGTTGGTACCCACTGTTGTGAGGATCAAAGTACACCAACACTGCAAATGTGAAACACTAGAGCTGCTACCGTAAGAGAGGGGGACCATGGGCTTTCAAGAAAAGAAAAAAAAAAGCGACCGGATTTGCATGAAAAGTTCTCGCTTTTTAAAAGCGAGGGCCGTGAAAATCCGTCCATGAGGGGGGGTGTTGAGGGGTATTTCCCCGTTACATTCTTTGAATTTGCTTGTCGCCATAGTTTGACATTTACATTTGATCATAATTCTTTACGCCTCATCGAGACACACTCCATCTGCAGATGTTATTGTCATTGATTGTGCGAGAGGCTTACGACCACGAGCCAACCGTGCGTCTGTGTGTGTGTAGTGTATTCACAGAGACGTGGCCGCCAGGAACGTCCTCTTGACCAACAACCGGGTAGCCAAGATCTGTGACTTTGGCCTGGCTCGCGACATCATGAACGACTCCAACTATGTGGTGAAGGGCAACGTAAGTGACGGAATCGACGTTGCTAGCTTGAATTCTCTATATTAAAGACTTTTTTTTTTAATTCTTTTTCACTTTTGTGTTCGAAGGCACGTCTTCCAGTGAAGTGGATGGCCCCGGAGAGCATTTTTGACTGCGTGTACACCGTCCAGAGTGATGTCTGGTCCTATGGCATCCTCCTGTGGGAGATCTTCTCTCTAGGTGAGAAGAAAAAAAAACTACGCCTATGTTCCCTCAAACTCATCCTACAGCTCTCTAAAACAACACTCTTTCTATCTCAGGTAAGAGCCCTTACCCCAACATGGCCGTGGACTCCAGGTTCTACAAGATGGTGAAACGGGGCTACCAGATGTCTCAGCCGGACTTTGCCCCACCGGAGATGTAAGCTAACTTCAAACCTCGCTCACACAAAGGACGGATCGCTTCTGCTTTCTACCCCCTCCACATGTTTTGTTTGTGACCACGTTATGTGGGCCAGCCAATGTTAACATTCTACTTAGTGTCACCTGATTATCAGTTGAGTTTTACTGGAGAATCAAGTGACTCTCAGCTGGGTTTTTACAATCGAGACAATATTATAGGTGCCTGATTATCAGCTGGTAGGCTAGCATTCAATTTATTTGACTAATGGCGTTAACGCTATGCTAGCAGCTAATAACACAGAGCGACTATTAACTAGTAGCAATTATGTCGATGTAAGTATCAACAATGGCTGATTTATGAAGATAGCGCATCCTAAGTTGACTTTTAACACTGTATAGTTCAAATAGCATGCTTCCCAAATTTTCATCATGACTGAACAAAGATCCCTTTTTTCTTTGCCAGGCTTCTGCCCTATCTCACATCTAAAATAACTGACACATGAGGTAACCTCATGAAAAACTCCCATTATTCATCTTTTTTAATTTACTTGCTCTGGGTTATCTCCTAACCCCAAACTCCAAACTCGACAAGCCTGGAACTCAAAACCTCACAAGCCGTCGAAATGAGCAAATAAAGAGAGTGTTTTTCCCAGTATCTCAGAGGGCCCTAACATCTGTGTGTGCTGATTTGGCGTGGCTGTCACACCACCCGGAATAACTGTACTGTGGAAACGGAGAGGGACTGAATCTGAGTCAGGGCCCAATCATCTGTTGTTCTGCTGTGAGTCAGGCCTCAGTGCTGCCTGTTAGCCACATGATCTCAAAGCTAGGAAGCCATGTAACTGCTATTTCACGGCAGCAAAATGAGACTGGAGGGGAAGGGGTCCTTATGAACAAGTCTCTCTTATCAAACTGCGTCACCACCTCCATAAGCCTTTTCCTTATAATAAGGCGAATTTAGCTTTATAGCCGACGGATTGTGTAGCGCCAAAGTCTAAACTAAGCATTTAAACCGTCAGCACCTGCAAACGCGGTAGACAACGAGGGCACTCTTTTCTTGAACAAATCTGTTATGCCGTCGGTTTTACTCAGGCATGTTTCACTTCTGTTTCAGCTACACGATCATGAAGATGTGCTGGAATCTGGAGCCTACGGAACGTCCGACTTTCAGCAAGATCAGTCAGATGGTGGAGAGGCTACTCGGGGACCAACCTGAGCAGGAGCAGGTGAGTTGGGACTGTAGGCGACGGGCTTTAAAGGCTCCAAGTGTAAAAAAAAAGACCCCAAAAAACAAAAGCGTGCCATGCTTCGGCCAAAATGTCCTCAAGATTTTGTTTTTCTTCCCATTCAATTCTTCAGAAAAGATGACGCACAGGTTCATCTATGCTGTCAAACCAATTAAATAAATTTGATTTTATTTATTTAAAAAATGTATTACAAAATTTGAATTAAATAATTAAATACATTTTTTTAAATAAATAAATATAAATAAATACAAATAAAATTTCATGTAGGTGTTGTTCCCCAAAAAAGATACAATTCCTAAAAAAAATGATGCTGTTTCTAAACACAAAACCCCTCTGCCACATATTAACCCAGATTTTTTTTCAAAATTTTCCATTTTCCATTTTGTACTATTTCCTTTGCAGAAAATACCATTTTAATTATAGTTGCCGTTCATATGCCCATAAATAAAAATTAATTTTTCCCACATACAAAATTATTTTTGGGGGGATTATTCTAAAGACTTTAACGGTTAAAGACATATACATGCAAGGGTTGAAAATCATAATAATTGAAATAAAATGACTCCTTCTGGAAGGGTTTTGTCTTCGCCGTGTTCTCAGGAGGAAGGGGCAGGAAGTTGATGACATCATATGAGAGGAAACTGCTTTAAAACATAAAAAGCTGTCTATTATCATGTCAGAAAAAAAGCCGAGTAGCATTTACATTTTTTATTTCAAGTATAAAATGACAGTCATAGACTTAAAGGCTTCAGTGGGTTAAAATGAGGAACAGCGACTGATGCTGCAGATACACAGCGAGAGAGATAGAGAGACAGAGATTTTATTTTTATCTTTCTTGGATCATATTTCACCATCCTAATTATGCTTCTCCACAGCTAATTTACCAGAATGTGGTGCAGCAGCAGCAGCAGCAGCAACAGCAGCAGGAACAGCAACAGCAGCAGGAACAACAACAGCAGCAGCAGCAGCAGCAGGTCACAGAGGGTGAAGTGTGTGATGAGCCCAAGTGCTGCGACGGCCCCTGTGACCAGTCTTGTGACCACGAGGAAGAGGAGCAGCTCCTGGTGAAGGCCAACAACTACCAGTTCTGTTGAAAAGCCGTAGCCGCCGATCAGTCGTTAAAAGCAATCACTCATTAACCAAAGATAAAACAACGGCGGGAAAGTGGGGTCGGCTGTCAGTTCACACAAGCCAGAACGCCGCCGCCGCCGCAGCTTCTTCTTCTTCTTCTTCTTCTTCTACTGACGGACAGTTGCGGGGAGAGTCGCCATCGCAGCTATTTTTTGCCTGCCGTGCCTGCTCGACCAGACAGACAGGCAGCTGCAGCGAGCATGTGACTCGCTTCTTCGCAGACCATGACTAGAAATTGCCACGTCTTAACACCGAGTGCAGACACGAAAAGGAGGAAACATGTCAACAAAACCACACAAGCGTCCATCGCCGTACCTTATCCCCAAACCTATCTTACTGACTGTTTATCGCTCCCTTCCACTCGAGGTATCCGTGTTCTGCTTTCCCAGAAATGACCTGTCAAAGAGTATATCCAGTGGAGTTTTTGTCTGTCCTTTATTATTATACATTGTACACCTTGTTAATTAGTGTTTTTTTTTTTTATCACTGCCCTTGAGAGTGTTTTCTTCTTCTTTTGGTCACTTTTGTCAGCAGGTTCACTTCCTTTTCATCGTTTTATCGCATGCCAGGTTTCTCGGAGGAAGCAAGACCCAGCGGTCACAAAACGCTGGACCCGAAACCGAGCGGGCGAACTCGCCTTAAAACGTTCCTGCCGGCGCGTTAGCCCTCGATCTCTGATCACCTTAATTGAACATCCAAACAGTGCGAGTTTTTGTCCCCCCCCCCCGGTTTAAACGCGCTAAATTGACCGTGGAGAAGGCAAAGAATGGTCATGTTGTTTCCCTGCCTGCGCTTTGGTCATAGCTGTATTTCTTGTGACACACTTACAGTATCTGTCAGTTGGTGGCAACATGTGATTGTTCCACTCCAATCTAATTAATTATCCAGTGTTCGGTGTGATTTAGGAGGAGGGAATACAACTGGACTGAGCAGGGAAATCTGTGGATCCGATATGGATCGGATGAACAATGTTTTTTTTTTTTATGTTTGACAATGTGAAAGTTTTATTATTATATATATATTTTTTTTCTCTTTTTGGTTTTGTTTGGGGCGATTTATTCTTTTCCTTTCCCATAGCGTTAGACGAGTGTTAGGACGCATAAGCTTCACCGATGTCTACATGTAGCAGAAAGCCCACACTGCCAACTTCATTTTAGGATAACATATAAGCTACGTGAGAGATAAAGACTGCAAATATGTGACTTCAGGCATTTCAAATGTGCTTGCATCTGAATGAAACATGAGCGAGATCCAATAATGTGTATATATATATATCTCATGATGTAAATCAAGAATTGTCTTTTATTTTCGCTGGAATGTTGTAGAGTAGTGGATCAGTATTTCATACATTGTGTGTTGTCATGCAAATGAGACAATCAATGCAAAAGCTCCAAATTAAATCGCTGTAAAACTGCAGAGGCGTGAAATAAAGCTTTACCATTGAAACTCCAGATTCTAACGTAAAGTTTATATATGTATTCACTGCTGTATTATGATGTGTGAGACATTTATAACTTACATTGTGGCGGCCTTTAAGTTCTTCTTTCCTTACTTCCCTTTTTTTTTTTTACTGGATGATGTCCCATCTGCATTTCCTCTGGTAAATTTCTCACAGGATCCGTCAACATTGCACAACTCCAAAATCTTTTGTAGGGAAGTATTCGCCGCGCCACTGAGACTACAGAAAATCTATTTTTCATTTGCTCTCCCCTCTGACACACTTGTTTTTACTTCGAGGGGTGCCGTTTTTTTTTCCCCCCCAAGTCGTTTCTTTGTTCTGTTGTCCATCAAGAAACTGAGATATTATTGAATTTGAGCGAAACATAACATTCTCAACAGTGCCTTTGTTGTTTTGTAAGATTCCGAACTCTACTCTTTCCCTCAGTTGACCATCAAACTACTGTTTCAGTTCGTCTCAGAACATGTTTGTCCAAGGCTGCCCTTTCATTTCTTCATCTACTTTGCAGCAGCACTTTGTGTTAATGTCTGTCCTCAATAAGCTACTCGTTGTGGTCTCAACCTCGCATTTCGTTAGATAGGTAACGAGCACCTCCGTAATAAAAAAAAAAGTGAAAACGTCTGTGTGGAATAGATAATTGAGTCAATAGTTCGGTTAAAGATATACAGCTTTGGAAAAAAAAAATAAGAGACCACTGCAAAATAATCAGTTTTTCTGAGTTAGAACATTTCTGTCTGAGTCTATAAACTACTGGCAACATTTCTCCCAAATTCCAAATAAAAATGTTATCATTTAGAGCATTTATCTGCAGAAAATATGGTAAAAATGAAACAAAGATATGTTTTCAGACCTCTGTTGCCTCAGAGCAAGAAGGTTGCAGGTTCAAGACCTCCTTGGTCCTGGGTCTGGGACCTTTCTGTGTGGAGTTTGCATGTTCTCCCCGTGTCTGCGTGGGTTTTCACCGGGTACTCCGGCTTCCTCCCACAGTCCAAAAACATGCTGAGGTTAATTGGAGACTCTAAATTGCCTGTAGGTGTGAGTGTGTGAGTGAATGGTGTGTTTGCCCCACGATTGGCTGGCGACTATCTGGGGTGTATCCCTGCCTCTCGCTGTAACGTGCTGGGATTGGCTCCAGCAGACCCCTGTGACCCTAATGAGGAATAAGCAGGTATAGAAAATGACTGACTGACATCATAATAGAGTTCAGAAATATATATATATATATACATAAAAACATCAGGTCTCTGATGTTCCTGTTAATACACAACCTGTCAAATAATCACCCACTCATTCCCTATGTAATAATAACCGTCCCATCCTCTTGCACTCCTGTTTCTCCTGTTTCTCTGAGTGTGTGAGAAGCTTGATTGCATTACTACCACAGGTCTAACAAAGCAGCTTTCATTCATTCATCTTCTATACCTGCTTATTCCCCATTAGGGTCGCAGGGGTCTGCTGGAGCCAAGCCCAGCGCATTACAGGCGAGAGGCAGGGATACACCCCAGATGGTCGCCACACACACTGTTCGCTCACACACTCACACACACCTACAGGCAATTTAGAGTCTCCAATTAACCTCAGCGTGTTTTTGGACTGTGGGAGGAAGCCGGAGTACCCGGTGAAAACCCACGCAGATGCGGGGAGAACATGCAAACTCCACACAGAAAGGTCCCAGAGCAAAGAGGTCTGCAACCTGCGACCTTCTTGCTGTGAGGCAACAGCGCTAAACAAAGCAGCTTTGATAAAAGTCTCATTTTTTATAGACCATACAAATTACAATATTAAACAGCGAATGGAAAAAATTGGGCCTGTTTAAGGAAGGGATTCGATTTAATGAGCCAATTAAGTCATAGCAACAATGAGCCATTTAATCAATTAGTTGCCAACTATTGAATGAATTGCCAACAATTTTGATAATTGATTAATTGGCGCGAGTCGTTTTTAATAACATATCCAAATTCCACCTGTTAAAACATTCTTATTTTCTGGTTTGTTTAGCCTTTTATAGTAGTAAAGTGATTATTTTGGGGTTGTAGATTGTCGGTCGAGACTAAACAAGACATTTAACCTGATGAAATCCAAAGAGCCCAAATATGCAGGCAGCGTACGCTTTGTGCATCGAACAGGGTGAAGCATAGGCTTGCCTGTATCAAATCATTACATCGAATACAAAAATTGCATGAGAAAAGTCTCAGCTACAGAACTAAATAAAGTCTTTTTTGTCTTTACTAATCAAAATTCGGTCTGGCACATGGAAAAAGGTCAAATGGCACACTAATTGTTCAAAAGACACAAAATAGAGATCCTCCTGGTCAAATCAGTTATAAAAAAAAAAACTGGTTCAAGTTACAAGCATCTATCTTGGCATAAATACTGATCATTCTGCTGCTGATTCCACTGCTGATTCCTGGATTATTAGTAGTAGTATTTTTTAGAGTTTGTTTGCTCTGTTACAGTAACAAATAAATTGATTCTGCCACGTGTTGTAACTTTTACATCGATGCCAGTTTTATGAACAAATCCCTTGTGGTTGCGCAGATTTTCCATATTTATTGTGGGATAGTTATTTAGAGCGGTTTTCACCATTTTATGAACCAAAACACTAACAGATCTAATCGAGATGATGAATGCTGGTGCTGGAAGAAGGTGCTAGTTGCAGCCCTACGATATGGCGACATACTGTATAACCAGTATTGTAACGTAGCCGGTCCGGCTTGTGCAAAGCTTCAACTTTACGCTGTCGGCTCATTTAAAACTGTGCTGGTGCATCATACTTTAAAGCTCATGCTATGAGTCAAAGAAACACAATATGTCTCTTTGAAACACTTGGCACACGATTCCACGATCACATTGCCACGTGGGAAAACCTTACAATTAGAAGCGTTGTTAGCATGTTAAAAATGGGGTTTATCACAGGAAGTTCAAGACCCCACCCCCACCCCACCCCCACACACCCAAAAAAAAGAGACACACACAAGAAACAGCAAAAAGCTGAATTGAAAAAGAGTTGAATTGTGCTGATGTGAACATATCGGCCAAAAGAACTATGTGTAGGTAGGTTAATGCGTAGGAGGGCACGACAGTGATTTTTAAAATCCAACCTAATTCAACAAGACGTGTGTTTCTTAACGGGGGAAAAAGCGCCTGCATGTGCCTCACATCACTGTGTCAAATGTTCCTCTGCCTGAACTAACATCCGTCTGTACAACTCTTCACCTCTCGCGTTCTGTGGCGTTCAAGATCACCATGTCATCGATGGCATTTGAAGCCTCTTTTCATACCACATGACTGCTGCAGGAATGTTAGTAATTCTGGCGGGTAGTTTTGATGAAGAGTAAGAAAAGGGTTGATCGGTTTGTAGTAGACGACACAAATATTGAGTGTGTGTGTGTGTGTGTGTGTCCCTCTGCTAATTACTATCTCTTCTGATCAGTTATACAAGTGTTATATAATTTGAAGTCAAAGCCCAGTGAGAAGAAGCTTCACCACTCTATCGCAAAGTCAAATGTTTGTATTTATTTGTAGCTTGAGCACTTTCATTTACAGGTCCTATTGCAATCACATTGCAATATTGTCTTTATATACAATCCACTTGGCTGCTGTTATTTCCTTTGACCAACAGATGGCCCTATTGAATACTTGAGGTTGCAGTAAATGTACAGTTTTTCAACAGAAAAGCCTCAGCAGCCGCAATGCTCCAAAAAAGTTAATGCACCGTTAAGCTTAACATTAGTGACCAGTTTTAACAAGGAAAAAAAAAACGGTCGTCAGATTATAAAGCACTTTGTGCTGCAGATATAAATATTTTCAGTTTATTCTCAAAGGCTGGCTGCTGATTAGTTGACTGAATGCATCCTTGAATGGATCTCCATTGACCCATACATGTTTCAGGCTCCAAAAAAAAAAATCAAAAATTAAAAAAAAATCAAACAAACAAAGGCCACGAAATTCATCAACACAATAACATACAGTACGATCTACAGAGACACACGTTCGTTTTCAAAAAAAGCAAACCTCAGTCCAAAAGGCAACAAGTGAGAGGTAAGGATGCGAAACATAGAGCAGAGCCATTTTAAAAAAGAAAGAGGGAAAAAAAAATAAATACACCGTGGTTCTACATATACACTTGGGCTGGAAGTAGCTGGGTTATTAAAAATCCTGGATTCATACTTTCAGGTTCCAGGTTTATGTCACACACACACACACACACACTCGCACAGGCACACACACACACACACACACACACTTTCACCTCTTTTTACTCTTGGCAACTTAGTAGCTAAAAAACAGACAAAATACTTACATTCTTTTAGTCATTTGAAATAGCAAGTTTTAAAGTCTCCATTATCTGGACCTTTCCAACACCCACGCTTACTGTTACTGAGATGGTTAAACTGACCTCACAAGCTGCAGTTTGAACTGTAATTTATTCCTTAATTTCTTCACAGTAAGCAGTGATTGCTGCATTATTCTCCTCACAATAAAGGTTCACACTTTTGCCAAATTAAACAGTGTATTTCCTCCTCGCATCAATAAAACCTGTCAATTCTCTATAGCTGATTAAATACGTTGCACAGACAAGAAGTCCTTATTAACAGTTAAGTGCTTTCCAGCACTTTAATCTTCCCTCAGGCATTCGCGGGGTTAGCGCCACATCTCTTTCTCCTCCTGGTAGCACTTCCTCTCGTGTGGATGTCTCTCATAATCTGCACGCTTCTCTTTTCATTCAGTGATTTCTACATTCAGTCCTTCCCGTTGCTTGCATGTCAAACCAGCAGTCCGTCCTGCATATATATATATATATTTTATTCAGGAAGGACAACCTCAAATGTAGTCTCAGCCTCTTCCTCTTGGTTCTGTCCCTCCATCCCACTTCTTCCCTCTTCCTCTGTCTCTGACTTGATCTGTGCCACTCCCAGCCGGTACAGGGCGTCCCTGATCACGACCTCCCCGGGCTGACAGGCCTTCACCACTTGGTTGATCTGCTGGTTCACAATGTCCCTGCTGGACAGAAAATCCAGCAGACGGTTGTAAAGGTAGTAATAGGCTGTGTTGTTGAAAACCACAGGCTGCCGCCGCGGATTGCTCGCTGAGGAGCAGCCCTCTGTTTTCTCTTCAGAGTTTTCGCCAGCTTCATCTGTCTGCTTCTCCTGTTCTACCTCTTCCTTGTCCTCCTCCTCTTCCTCTTCCTTCTCTTTCTCCAGCTCAGCCACCAGGCTGATGTAAGGCTCCAGGTCTCTGCAGAGGGCCAGGGAGTGGTGCTCCGGAGCAGGGGGGTCAGGGGCCTGAGCGGCTCCAGGAGGATGCACCAGCCAGCAAGAGGGGGATCTGGTGATGGGGTGGACCAGCTGGTTCTCACCCACCACCGGCTGGTCAGCGCTGTACGGCTGGTCTTCCAGCTCAGCGCATGACACAAACTGACGACAAAAAGGAGAGGTCAGATGAGAGAGCCTTTACCTTATGATCTAAGATAAAATATGGGATCTCCATTTTTTTTTCCCTAAACAAAAGTGATGTGACCTCATGAGAAGTCAGAAAATCACCAGTCATTGCAGTTCATTCTCAAGGTACAATTGATTCTTTATAAAATTCCATGGCAATGCGGCCAACAAAAATTAGTGCATAGAATATCCACAAACACTACGCTTATTTATTTTTTGTTTTATATCAAAGTTGTGAGTCCAGTGTGAAATTTCCCATTATTTTTTTTCCAGTTTCGTGCCAAACGAGGAAAAAGTTGTGCTTTGTTGTCTGCCAGAAAATGGATAAACATAAATCTGTCAATGGGGAATTAGCAGTTAACTCCAGCAGTGATTTTCAAATGTGTGTCATGCAGAAGGTGGAGTTGAATCCCACTGTACTATGTTATTGTGTTGATGATTGTGAAATTCATATGGAAAGAACATAACTGTCCCCCTGGCTTAAGATGGATATTGGGATTTCACCAATTGAAGTGAATTATATCCTACAAGTAGTTGCTTAGCTTGCTTTTGCCCTTCTGGTTAGCTTCACTGTACAGTAAATGCATATATTTAATGTTTTCACAGGTTTCAGTCCCAACACTTACCATCATCATCATTTTGTCGCATCTCGGCCATTTGGGAAAATATAACATCACGTAAAACGAAGGATTTCAGGCTCCAGAAATGGTACCGGCCATTAACGCTAATTGTACTACTGTCCAACCCGTGTGATGGCGTCCATCGTGTGATGCTATTGGACCTAAAAGGCTTTTTTTATAAACACAATCAAGGCAAAGGGAGCAGCTATAAAACAGAGTGCAAAATGACTCATTCATTATCCGAATCAAATCTATTCGGTTTAATAACATTTGGGAATCCTAGAAGAGCTGCGCGATTGAATTATTCTACCCTCATTCAAGTTAGCTGGAGGGCTAAACTGGAAGTTAGCGGCCAAGTCTCTGGTGGATGCAGTCATCTGGGTACTTACTTGCAGCAGGAAGTGACTTTTTTTTCGTTTCACGTGCCAGTGAGCAACTCTTATAGGATTAATTCTTTATCGAGATATTTTTATAAACGCGTGGGTCGAGCGTGTAGTTTCGCAGACAGGATTCCGCAGACGACAAAGTGATTCCGGGCATTTTTCTTGTTGCGTGAAAAGCCCTGGTGTTCAAGCTTCCATTATAACGGATGAACTAATTCTTTTCCTTGTGAATAATTTGCATGGAAATTTGCACTTAGGGTGATACGATTTTAATGTGTGTCAACAGTAATAATCCCCGGAGACGCTTACGGAGTGGATTTCTTTTTTCAAACTACGTTTCGATCATAAATAAAATTGAATTGAATGAAATACATAGAAAGGATCTAATCCAAAATGAAATACGGATTAGGCCTTTAATTTATTTTGCTTTCTGTTTCAACCAGCGCCTGGTAGAGTTTCTTAACACAAAGTTACTTCACAATTTCCATTTCGAGAAAATGACTCACATTTCCAGATTTCTCGTTAGATTTTCCAGACCAAATTGACATCTGAGTACAAATAACTGGCCGTCATCCCTTAAAGGTCCCGTATCATAGACAGTGACTTTTTAATTGATTTTTGATTATAAAGAAGGTCTAGGTGTTACTTTATATAAATACTGTTCAAAATGCTCACTCGACAGAGGAACGCACACCGTCCCTATTCAGAAACTGTGCTTTAAAAGGTCGTGGTGAGGTCACAACTGTATCTTCACCACGCAGCCCGCATTCAGAGGAGTACAAGGGATTCAGGAGTTGAAAAAAGGTTAAATAATTGAATTTTCACAGCCTTTCGCAGCCTTTTTTATTCGCTGTGTCCATGGAAACGACGTTGAATGCAGCCGTAAAGGTATGGTTTCCTTATGCAGAAAAAATAATCCGTTTACTTTTCTGATAACTACATCACTGCATAACTCATAAATGTTCAGACAAGCTTAATATTGGTTATTTGTGATGCTATGTGCAATTCAAAGATTTTCTTTGAAACTTATTTGGTCGCGGATGTCCGCATTCGGTACAGTTATAAGGCACTCGGTGCAGGGCTGCGTCGCGGTGTGACATACAGGCGTGGAGGCAGCTCGGTGTAGGCGTGTGCGTTCAGTCGCACACCATCCTTCTCGCCTTGCTCTGGATGACATGAAGCTCCCTCTGGCCCACATTCTCTCTCACACACACACACACAGCAGTAAACATTTTGGCTGTGCTGGCTGCCTGCTCCAAACGCCATAAGAACATTCTGCTTGTATAATCGATTCATTGTTTTCAAATTCAGAATCGGCTATTTTAGAAAGCAGAACAGTCAGGCAGTCCGCTAATGTTTATACCGTGCTATTTCTTCCCCCCCAATACTTATTCAGACGTGCAAATTACACAACATCGATTTCCATACTTCCTTGCCGCGTAGGAACCCTTGTTAACTAAATTTGATTGAATTCGCTCACCTCTGGCTTTTCAAAGGGGTCAGAAAAGCAGCCTTGGTTCCTGCCCCACATCTGGGCAGCCACCTCTGGGTACTGCATGTCAGCACACAGCGCCACCTGACGAGGGCAGTCGCTAATGTAGACCGGGGGCCAGTAGCGCGACGACAGCAGCAGGTCGACATGGTCTCGAGCCGTCTCTCCTCGCACCAGGCACTTAGAACCGCACACCACCTGGACGTAGATGCGAGATACACATGGACACATGAACACTGAAAGCTGCTCTAAAGTCTTGCAGCTTAGTGTGATGAATAAAAACGGCAAACAAAAAAAAATCGAGGGAATAAAGCATTTTGACTCAAAGCTCTTGTTGAGCGGCAGGTCGACTCACGAAGAGGTCGACTAATTAAAACAGCAGCAGGGAGTTGGTTTTTTTACCTTGTGGGGGCAGACCTTGGACAGCTTGCCAGCAGTGAGGTGCTGAGGAGGCTGGGGGGCCGTGGAGATGCCGCTATGAACAAGCGTGTACAAGGAGATCAGGGAGGACAGCAGCTCATTCTAACAAAGAAGGAAAGAGGAAGGAGGATTTTATTTATTTAAAAAAAAAAACAAAAAAAAAACTCCAACACAGAATATCTTCTAGAAAGTAGATAAGATGAACACAAACTTTGATTGATGAACAGTCATTTAACACAGCAAGCAATCTATGTTGTTAAAATGCCTATTAAACAACATTTAAAAGGTGAAATCAGCGATTCTGGAGAAAAGTTGTCGACGTTTTAATTCCTCAGCCAAACAAATACACTACCGCCTTCAAAAGCTCTGCCGAGCACGAACGCCCCTGTTGCTGATTGGCTGGAATAGTGGAACAGCTACTGTGTAGCCATCTTTGTTTGTTGCCTGATTTACAGAGCCAGGACTGTACGAGAACACTCAGATAGTGGACAGTGAGGAGAACCCTAACCTTTACTGAATTTGACAAACAGTGTGTTGGATTAGAGTCACTGATGGCCCCTTTCAAATCTATCAACCTCAAGGTGCGAGGAAAAAAAGGGGGTGGGGGTTTTATGTTATGCCAATAAATTGTAACATGATCATTGTGTTTGTTCCAGCAGCAACACTTAAGAGTTTTGTTAGTATTTTACAAGTCAAAATGTTTATGAGTGGCTATAATGAGCACAAAGAAACCTCTCTCTTACACAGACACACACACACCTTGGTGGAGTCCGGGGTGCATTTTGCCCCGCAGCGGTCCAGTATGGTTCTCAGCTCCTCCTCAGTGTGATCTTCAATGTTGTCGAGTCTCAGCTGACCGTCATGAATGAGACGTACTAAAACCGACGGATCTCCTGACAGATGAGAAATCCTTCTTCTTAAAACCGTCAAAATATGTTTGCGTGAGATCATAAATGCCTACGAAAACCTGGAATTAAGTGTTGTAGTTGAAAAAGACAGCGGTACCCGTGGGCTGCGGTGTGTGTGACAGGAGCTTGTCCTTCTCCGTGTTGATGACAGTGGGGCTCCTCATCAGCGGGGGAATGAAGGGAGCGATAATGGAAGCATCCACCCGTGTAATGGGGATGTCTGTGGGGAAAGCTGCCTGCTCGATTGCCTCACTCTCCATGGTCAGCCAGAAGTCGTCCACGTGCACCTCGTCTGAGATCGAAAACTCCGGCCAGGTAAACTACAGAGACGTCACAACAGGATGGAATCAAAAATCGTCACTGCCAAAGAGCTCTGTGAGTGTTACGCGTGAGTGTTAGTGTTGTAATCTTTCAATCTGAATTTTTCACCTCCACATTTTTGAGCTCCAGCACGTTGTTTGTGTATCGCTGCGCAATCTCCACTTTAGGAGCGACGCCGCAAATGCCACAGATCATATCGTTGTAATCTCGCACTGTCAGACACTCAAAGGCCCAGTAGCCGCTCAGGAGGAGCTCCTGGATTTGAGATGACTCCTCTGGACTCAGAGCGTGGACTGATGCGACACGGGATGACAGAAAACAGAGAGAAGAGTTATTCAAAATGACTAAATGAAATTAGAATAGTGGCAGCATCCTTGTGGTTCCAGATTAATCCATGTAGTATTTACCGGGGTGATTGGGGACATGGTCCAGTAGGGTTCTCGCGACCTGAGAGGGTGGGTGGCCCGATCTGAGGTTGGCCCTGATCTTCAGGAACAGGTCGATACTGACCAGCAGTCTGTTCCCAATGTTGAACAAACCTACAATGAACAAAACAACAACACTGCAATTCACCTAGAAAGCAGGTCATAGGTCACGCTGCCATAAACATCTTTATACATACATATTTGAATCACAAAAAATAAGAAGAGAAATGACGATGGTGACAAAAATAAGTACTGCCACATCAACGCGGCTGGAAATCAGAATAAGCCGAGCATGAATATGTTTTTACTGAGCCGGAAGATTTTTAATTCTTTGGTTGATATTTGTTGACATTGCCAAACCGCTGAAAACAAGTTCCCCATGAAAGAGGCAGTGTTTTAGAGGAGCAAGGAGTAGAAAATGTGTGACCAGCGTGTACTGGAAAGGAAAGGGGGTCAAGTGCTCATTTAATGGAGTCTAGATGCTGTATGTTATCTGCACATTATTCACTATTGTGGTGCCCCCTTCTGGCCAATTAGTATAATATTGTATATGCCCATAAGAATGATGAGAGACAGAAAAGAAGGGGAGAGAATGAGAGAGACAGGGAAAGCTAAGGATGCATTATTATACTATAAATCTAAAGAACATTATTATTATTTCTTTATTCATGTGGATATAAGATGCCAATGTTGTTCAATTGTAAAATTGCTGAGTGTACATTGAAACTTGATGGATAAAGCTGTATTTAAAAACATTAAATAATTTTTTTAAAATGAGCAAGACAGGGAATTAGGAATTCCTAGGAGATTACCCAGAATCTCATCTGTTGTGTTTGAGACATCTGTGACCCCTGGCTACATGATGGAGGACCGTTAACTAAAAAACGAGGCAAATCTGATGACCTCGGTGAGCTGTACGCTTGATGAAAAAGTCAATTTAGAAGAACAACATGAGGGATGCCACTTACCTGGATGCAAGTCCGTGAAGCTGTGCAGGGCCAGGCAATGAACGTTGAGACAAACCTTGAGCTGGAGAGAAGCTGTTTGCATCAGTGTGTCCGTTAGCAACCAGCAGTCCTCCTGCCCTGCAATAGTACTAGGATGTGAACACAAACAAACACACGTACACATTAGGGAGCAGACGTCAACACAACGTGGCAGTGTTGACATGCAAAAAACAGACGTAGATAGAGTGAGAAGCTTGTGATTCGATATTTTACCTCTGACCTCCTTTAAAGAGAGGGTAGTTACACAAGCTGCAGTGAGTAGCTGCTGATTCGTAGAACTGCGGCCACCCTGACTCAACCAGTGTCTCCGTCTCGACCGCGTCCTGCTGCTCCTGATCACCCGGTTGGACCAAGACGATCTGAAGGCTGTTGAGCTCCTGGATGAGGGTCAGCGTCTCCTGGAGGTCCGTCTCGCTCTCCGGAATCACCAGGGAACGACGCAGGAGCTGCAGGGTGGACTGGCGCTGGAGGTCTTTCTCTGCAGCGCTCAGGGGCTGGTACGGATCGATCAGAGTCCCAGACTGCTGAAGAGGGGCAAAGCTATTGGTACTGGATGGACAATTAATCCAAATGACATTGTTGTAGATGCAGGATGAAATGAGAGCTGAGATTTAATCAACACAATGGAGGTGAAGATGAGATAAACAAGAAGAAAAATATCAAATAATAAGCATGTTCAGGGATTTTTAGTTTGATATTGATGTCAATATTAGCACAAAACAGTGCTACAACTGGTACTAGTACAAATCTAATTCCAACTGAGCTTAAAATACAATGAAAATTGTAGAAGAAATAAGATGTTAAGTGTGAAATAGATGACACTTATTCTGAAAATTAATTACATCAAAGACAGTCTAGGCTTATGAATGCTACGCGACTGCTCAACGATGTGCGGAGGCTCAAGGTCAAGAGGTCAGAGATGCAGCTGTTTTTATCAGAACTTCATCAAAAGACAGGAAATAAGCTTTCACCTTTGCTCCTTTGGCGTTCTTTTGCGTCAGCTCGCAGCCACATTTAGGGCAGACGGCAGGTTTGTGTCTGTTTTTATACATATAGTCACACAACGGGTTCTTGCAGCGACCCCTGCCTCGTGCTGTAGACAGTCCCAGGTCCTAGGAGGAAAAAGAAAAAAGGCCAACTTGTTAAAAAGTAGTTTCGTTAAAAAACAAAACTTCAACTCCAAGCAAGCTAATTTGCAGAGGGAGCAGAAATAAACTTACAAAGTTGGAAACTGTGTGCTGTTTAAAAGGCACAACTGACACGATATTCACTCTCCTCTCCGTCAGCGCAGCAACAGGCTGATTTTCTTCTACTGCGCTTGGAGGTTCCTGTGAGAAAAAAATATATATTATACGCATGTGAACTGAAAAAAAAATCTCTACCTTTATTATGTTCTGTTCATTTGTGTGCGGTTTACCTGCTTGATTGCGGTTGTGACGGCATGGCCAAGCTGTCTTAAAGTGCTGGGTTTGAGACCTGAGAAACTCTCTCGAGGCACTGTGGTTACCAAAAATAAAAATACATGCTAGTATTAAGCACTGAAACTCTACACATACTATGACCAAAAAGAACACATTAAACATAAAGTATGATTAGAAAGAACAGTCAATCCATGCACAGTACCGGAGGAGGATTTATTGTTGTTCGGGGTCAGATGTTTTCCTTTATCAGGTGGGACGGTTATGATCTGGAACAAGGCGTGGCCTAGAAACGCAAGCAATTATGTAATTCTTTATTAGCAAAACCTCTGTAAACACTACAACAGAACATTACCTCTGAGGCAAAATGTTGTATGTCACCTGTGCTATAATAAGCAGGGAGGATGGGTCGTACAGGCCTCTTCTGTATAGCTGCGTTGCTTCTGCCTTGACTTTGAGGGGTCATACTTTTCAGAACGTCTTTCAGTTGTCTGCAATAAGAGATGGGAAGAATGTTGACTTTGATATAATGCATTAAATCATATCATGCTTTATCATCTATTTTAATATAAATGGGCCCATGATTTACAAATTGAACATCATGCTGTCTTAAAGAGGACTTGAAACGTGCAATTGAGACCATAAACGCGTCATAATTAAGTGAGAAGTAGTCATTTTCCCGTAGACTCGAAAATAATACAACCAGAGCTCTTTTTGGAGCTGGAAGTGAAAATCAGGCCAGGAAATCCATGGACGCTCACTCTGTTTGCTCCTGTGGCTCGGCGCTCCGGCCCTCTGGTATCCTGGCTGCTGGAAGCGCGCGCTGCTTTTTTGCGCACTGTTGATCTCGCTCTTCTTTCTTAATCCCAGTGGCGTATGTTTTACTGACATCAGCGCGGGCCGATGGAGGTCGGCCGATTTCCTCAGACTTGGTTTCTGCTTTCTCAGGCTTGAATGCGGCCTCTTTCTCTTGTGTTTTCTTTGCCTGGAATATAAATGTCATGGCTTAAATGGCAGGTCGGAATGACATTTACCGGAACTAGTGAAACCTGAATCATTAATCTCTCTGGATGTTCATAAAACATTCAACATTGTGCAGATATTGCATGACACTTACAGCAGGTATCCATTTGCCACCCAGGTGACTTCCACATTCGGGGCATGTCGGCGGCTTATGGCGGGTGACGTACACAAAAGAGCAGCCAGGATTTAGACACCTCCCTCGACCCCTCCTGGTGTATGTCTTTACAGACTGCAAACAAGAGGCAGGCGTAAATTGTGTGTCAGCTCCTTTTACCAAATCCACTGGAATGATCTTACTCCTTGCTGTGTGTTTTGTTTGCCAGTTTCATTATTGACCTTTCGAAGCTGGATGAAAAGTGTATGAGCGTACCATTTTATATGAAGGCATAGCACTTCGCTCTACGTTGGCTCCTACAGAAACCATCATCACTGGGCCCACAGAGCTGACACCTGCCAAAGACTTTTGCTCCAGCAGGTTCTGAAGGAAGAAAATGTGTCAGTGCAGTAGTAAGAACACGGTTTATTGTTAGAATATATATATATATATTCATTTTAATATTTTTTTCCCAGCTGCATATCAATGATATTAATTTCTCTATGATTGTTTGAGTGTGTGCATGTGCATGTGCTATATCTACATTTATTCTTGCTACTTATTTGGAGTAATTTGGAATTTAATGGAGTACTTTTTCAATACGTGACACGGTGGCGCAGGGGTTAGCACTGTTGCCTCACAACAAGAAGGTCGCAGGTTCAAGACCTCCTTGGTCCTGGGTCTGGGACCTTTCTGTGTGGAGTTTGCATGTTCTTCCAGTGTCTGCGTGGGTTTTCACCGGCTTCCTCCCACAGTCCAAAAACATGTTGAGGTTAATTGGTGACTCTAAATTGCCCATATGTGCGAATGAATGGTGTGTGTGCCCCATGATTGGCTGGTGACCATCTGGGGTGTATCCCTGCCTCTCGCCGTAATGTGCTGGGATAGGCTCCAGCAGACCCATGTGACCCTAATGAGGAATAAGCAGGTATAGAAAATGACTGACTTTTTCAGTATATGTATTGTCCGCAGTGACACACATATGTGAACCCGCTCTCTAATGAAATAAAAAAAAAAAAGAACATGGTTTGGTCTTGTGTTTAAAATGCTAAGCCTTTCTGCTACTTCTACTGGTAGCGGGACATAAAAGTGTCACCTGGGTGGGTATGATGGCGACCATCTGTGTAGAATCCCCCTGTATGTGCTGCACCATCGCCCCTCCATAACTGCTACCAGCAGCCTGTGTCTCGTTTCCTTTCAGTGTGACCCTGTTTGCCGTGAGGTCAGCAGAGCTCTGCGGGACTTGGGGATCTGCGCAAGCCGAGGCTTTGGAGGCGACGGAGGAAGGAGAAGGTGGTGGGATTCCTTGGACGGTTGCGAGATGAGGCACCGCAGCGGTTTCCCCCGCTATGTCGTCAACGACGATGAGCTGCTCGGAAAGTTCGACCTCAGCGGCCAAACCGAGAGGTTGGAGCTGGGGTTCTTGGGTAAGAGAGGAGGAGGGCAAACCGCCTTCCGCCGGAGGATCCAGAGACTCCACGCTCACGTCTGGCTGAGAGAATCCTGGCTGCTGATTTGAAGAACAGCCTTTGGCCAAGAGGAAATAGCTGGCTCTGGGGAGGATCTTGCGGAAGCCTGGCAGGTCTTTGGAGGGACTGACTGAAGACTGAGAAAAACGCAAGGTTGTAAAGATTATTCATAGAATCATTTTGAAATGACATTGCACACCATTAAATTAGGCCGGTGCAGATACAAAGCTCCTCTAATGTGATAATTGAGACTAATAGGTACCTTCATTCTGAATTCATCTGTAGTTACATGAGCCAAATTTACCCATTACAAGCGAGAACCATCCAGCTGACAACATGAGTGCTCTGTAGTGCATAATCATAAAGAAAAGCCCTGGCACCCAACAGCCTATACTAAAACCTGCACTTTATCATGGGAAAACCTTTTAAAAAGATTGGCTTGAGTCGACTGCTTAGCACCATCATTATACAGCTATACATTCTACTGACACAACCGGAACATCCCTACAGTTATTAATGTATTAACCAGAAGAGTTTAGAAGATGGTACTTTAGTAGATCAGTTCATTAAAGACTTTCAGAACTACTCCTGATTTAGGTGGTCAGTGATTCTTAAATTATTTTTTTTATTTGGATCCTTCCCCTCCTAGCACACACACACACACACACATACACTTTGAGTGAGCAGGTCACTTTGTAGATGAGCTTAGTTCTTAAGAGTTTGTGTAAATTAGCAAGACGCCATTAGCCATTGTCTGTGTTCAAATCTCCCCAATGTGAGGTTCCCTCTTCCCATCTCTTATCTTCACATCTGGCAATTTGTTTGTCACCCCAACGCGCGCGCACACACACACACACACACACACACACACATACACACACACTTGCTGTTTTGCATTCTTTCTTTGCTTGTTTTGCTTGCATGGATATATGTTTTATTCATAGGAGTGCTACGGATTATGAATTAATGTCATTAACGTTCATAAATTCTGTTAGATAATAAATAAATAAATAACAATTTGCTTACATTTTTTTAAAAATAAATATTGTGTAGTAATAGAACACATCTTTTTGAGACTTTATTCACCGTTTGGTTTGTCCCTGATTTATATATATATATATATATATATATATATATATATATATATATATATATATATATATACAAATTTAAGTTTCGGTCAGAACAAGTCAGCTTGTTCTGATTATTAAAAGAGTTTTATATTATATTAAAAGTTTTATTCCGAGTACTTGTGAAGTTTGACCAATAAGTATTATTCTGAGTACATATAGTCTTCAAACAAACTTTAAAAAGAGCTGAGGACGTATCTTACTGTATCTACGCCCTCTTTCTCCGACTTGGCCTTCTCCAGATAGTAGCTTTTCTCAGCTACACTGAGCCTCTTCCAGCTCTCACTGATACGCTTGTTGATCTCTGACTGTGGTAGATTAGGGATTTCCTGTTGCATAATCTGGTGAACATCAAAGTAGTATAGGAGGTAGGCAGACCTAAAACAGACAGATTCCAAATCTACAATCAGTACATGAGCATGGCATAGAATTTATTTGATTTTTGGAGACTGGGTTGCTGTTTTGGGTTGTACTTAATGCTGTGATATTTTGACAGCTGTGTGTGTGAAAGTCCTTCAATCTTTGTAATTACCTGGGCTTCTTCGGTTTCTCCACATTGTCTTCCTGAGCTTTGCTTTTCCTCTTTTTTGGAGGAGTCACTTCAATTTGGTTGTAACAGCTCTCCACCTCCTCTGTCGCTTTCATTATATCATACACCTCCACTTTCTCCATTATTTCCCAGGATCTATGGGCCAAGTTGAAAATAGTATGAGATCAGTTAGTAATACATTAACCGTTGTGATGGTAGGATTCATTTCAGGGGTGTATTAGAATAAATTGGAACTTTAATTGGGTAATCAATATGCATTAATAAGTACCATTGCACAATGGTGCAACGATAAAGCATGATTGTGCAGCGGCACTCTGTGTTGTGACCAAAGTTTGATAGTTCAGTGTGTTTATCTCAGTTGATAAGAGGCAAATACAGAGATTGCTTAATGTTTATCTAATAAAAGCAAGAACAGACTGTAACAGGGTCGGGTTCTCTATGCAGGTACAAAGCACGAACGTGTGTTTGTTATAACGTCATTACACAGAAACTAGGCAAGAGAAGGGCTCATTGGAGAAGTAGCAAAGAGCTAGCATGTTAAAAACACTGGTTAAAAGCGGATTTAATGGCGTGTGTTTATACTGCCTGCAGTTATCCAATGAAATGCCTTCTTATTGAAGCCTTACCTACGACGGCCAGAGGCGCTACGAACGGCTCCGATAGACCGTTAGAAGATGACACGAAAGTCGGACATTGTACAGACAACAAATAACGCTGAAATGTGCATATATCTCCTATCAAATCTGTAATTCTCAACACACAAATGTCTGTAAAGTAGCTTCGTTTGTCGTCGAGTTGTAAAAAAAAGAAAAAAAAAAGAAATACATGGCGGTTTGTTGCTATGGCTCTCAACCAATCAAATTCCAGAATAAAAAAACGGGGGCCAATCACGGAAGACGTTTTTAACACGTGAAGGTAACGCTTGCGGTGCAGTTCAAGCACTCCGTAAAAGTAAATATCACTGCTTCAGTGGGCTCAGTGGTTCTGTGATACAAAGCACAGGCGATAAAATACTCACTGCTTAATCTTTTGCTTGACTTTATTTGACTCTTGGCGACCAAAAAAGCGTTCTATTAAATTGGAAAGGTGATATCATACTTGTATATTAAAGCAAATCTATCAAATTCTAAAGAAGTCTGCTTAAAGTTATCACTTTCATCAAAGGGCAGAGACAAAATACATTTCTAAAAGCACAAAGGAGGTAGCAGTGACAAAACAAGTTGTCCGAAGCATTTGTTACTCTCTTTGTGTCCTTCGTGACCTGTCTCCGGGGTTAAAACTGTACTTTACAACTATCCGTGGCGCAGTGAACACACCCCCACCCAAACAGACCAAACTAATCGCTGCCATTTGAATAAGCCGCCCAGGCGTACGAGCCGAACACTGATAACCCCACTGAGCAAAAATGGCAGAAGACAAGGTGAGTGTGTTACTGGGCTCTGACTTTAATTGCGTTAATTTCACGTGTTTCGTCAGATGACAGCGGCTGCGAGAGGAGGCCGGAAAAAAAACTCACTGAGCGGCAGTTGGCTCTTTGCTAAAATGAATGTTTTTAGTGTAACATAGTTTTGATTTGGCTAAGTTACGGTGCTACCGGCTAGCAGAGAACTTAACTCAACTTACTTATTTAACTGGTTTGTTAGAAAAGCTCTTGATGGGAAGTTTTGTCGGTAAGTTAACGTGTTTACGGCTATGTGGCATAGCACTCTCAGCTACTCTAGTTGACTTTAATGGTGGGATTATCACTTTATTGATACAAATGTGAAACACGGTTTCTATTTCAGGATCCACTGAAACAGTTGAAAGACCTGACGCAGCTCAAAAACCAGCTGGAGGAGATCCAGAGGCGAGTGGAGAGCGAGATCTCTGTAGGAATCCCTCAGGTATTTTTATTTATTTATTTATTTTATTTAGCCCCTGATTGATGGAGGAAATACTCGAATCCTTTGCTTGAGTAAAAGTAGAAAAAACCCTCGTCAAAAACAAGTAAAGGTCCGGAATTCAAAATGTTACTTAAGTAAAAGTATTTTCAGCAAAATGCTCTGTAGGTAACAAAGGTACATTTGAGATACATTGGGTACTGCAACATAGTTTTCGCCACTTTTCAGATGACTTTTCAAATTCATCTGAGAAGCAACTGAAGCTGTCAGATAAATGTAGTGGAATAAAAAGTATATTATTTCCCTCTGAAGTGCAGAATAAGTAAATGCATGTAAAATAGTAGCATATGGAAATACTGAAGTAAAGCACAAGTACCTCAAAAATGTACATAAGTACAGTCTAGAGTAAGTGTCTTAGTGTCATTCCACCATTGATATCTGACTACATGAGGACAATAAGTTAGAAAAAATGCAAGTTAGAAAACATTTTTTTATGAATGAACTCAAAACTCCTGACTGAAGGTGATGAACTATGAAAACAAAGAGGATGTTTAAGGATTTTCTCATATATCCTGTTTTAAGTTTTAGTTGTTATATTGCAATGTGATGTTTTGTTGTTAATGAGGGGGCACGTTTATCCATCTTATCCTTTTATTTATCCATGTAATGGTCATTTTCATGATAGGCATGGAGAACGGCATAAATATGGTCACAACAATAAAAACAAACAGACAAATGCATCCGTCACACACCACAAACAAGTGAACACCATTAATCCGGTTATGATATGTAAATGGATACAATATCAGCAAATATTTAGAACAATCTGCAGAGGAGGATTAGGGTCTTTGAAGGTTTAAAAACAAATGGGGGTCAGGTGATATTCTGAGGGTCAACACTGATATACTCTCAGAACCTCCAAATATATATTTTTGCAAGGTTGGATCAAAATCATCACACCACAGACGCCGTCGTTTTCCATGTATTATCCTTTCAGTGGACGACCTGATAAAATGCTGATAGCATCATTGCTAATATTAGCAATGCATTTGCACTGGATATTTTTTGCTTAGGACAGGAAGAGTTGCTGCAGCTCACTGATCAATCAATTAGCGTTTTCAGAACCACGGACAGCGTCAGATTAGCAGATGTATTGCTGTGGACCAACAGAAGTCTGGGGTCAAGTGTTATGTATTTTTTGTACATGTGACATGTTTAATACTAATAACCTTTGAACAAACAAGTAATCAGGGAGCTGCTCGGCTGTGTCTGAGGTGGAATATGCTGTCCAGGCGTAAAGAAAGAGCGGGACGCGGGAAATGTTGGAACTGAACGTGGATCAGTGTGAGTGGATGTTCTTAGCTCGGGAGAAAAATTGATTATTTGGAAAATTGCACAGGGACTAACTGGAAATGACCAAAAGATTTGCATAATGGTTAAGGAATGGAAAAAAAACTACTGCAAATATTGATTGTGAGTGTTCATTATGCATTCAACTGCTTTTCTAAATACTCAAAGATGCAGAGTAAAAAACAAAACTAAAACAAATTATTCCATTAAAGAATGATTGAGAGGTTATAAGAAGATATGGAGGGAAAGGGAGAATGGGGGTAACAGGTGAACAGTGTGTTTGAAAAGGTGGGATTTGTCCCTCAAGTCCCATCTTATGTTTCAGTTTTTTTTTATTATTATTATTATTATTATGAAAATAACAAAACCATAAACATGAGCACAGGTGCCGATCGAAGCTCTACAGTAAGTCAGTAAAACTTTTCCACTCCGATCATTTGAACTGAAGCTACAGAAACTAGACAATCAGCCCTCGTTATACTTGGAATAAGAATAGATTCACTATTACAGCACTTAACATCCGTATAAAGTAAAATGTTAGTTTCTTTCGTGCTGTGGGTAAATATGTTCATTCGTACCTCAACTTAATCGTCTTCATTTCTCTCTGCATTGAAGCAGCCACTGGCCCGTCTTGAACAAGCACATTTTGTCGGAAGAGCTTGTAGTAATCAGCGGCTCGCTGGTTATTGTTTGTGGTGGACTATTGTGTGGGTGTTGCTGAAAGTTGTTGTGCTTTTCCTGCGGTGTAGAGGCTGTGATTACCTTCCCCCGCTTCTTTTGAAGCCTGATAAGAGGTTTAGCCTACTACACGAATAAACGTGTATTGGTCATCAGTAGCTGGAAATCCAAATAAAACCAGTCCGCTGTCTTCTTTCACATCAACGTCTTCAAAACCTCCTTTTCTATTCTCGGCTAAAAAATCACGAGCGTTTTCTAATTGCTAAATCTGATTGCAAAGTATAATTTGATTAGGCCATCCAGTACAAGCTTCATACACAGAAAGCAGCGGCAGCTGTGGTGTGAGGATTTTAGTCCAACCTTGCAAAATGAAGCAATGTGGTTCTGTGACCAAAAAACTTTATTTGTACATGTTTCGTTATTTGTAACTTCAATCTCACAAATTCTGAGTTTTATTCTATGACTATTATCCCCCTCCACCAGCTATGTAATTAAATTTTTGACCCACTATGTCCTTAATCCTGTTCCACAGCAATCACATTGACCAAGAGTACTATTTTCTTGATCCTTTAAAATTGCCTACTTGCACTGTAAATGATATATCCTCAGGATAGGGCTACAGTTAATACTGATTTTTTATTTGCTATTAATCTGTGGATTATTCATCTAAAGCCAAAGATGACATCGTTAAACGCCTTCTTTTGTCCCAACCAACCTATTACAACCCGAAGAAATCCAGTTTAATAGTAAAGATCCCAAAACATATTCACATTTGAGAAAATGTTTCTTAAAAGATTACTGAAAATGTTTGCAAAGGGGTCGAACATTTCCAGAAACTTTCCAAGGGAAGTTGAACTGTGGAATTTGGGAAATAATTAATTCAATAGTCTTGTGCTTTGGGCTGAAAATGTGGCCTCCAAGGACCTAGAAATGAAGGGGTGTGGCCTCAATAGCCCTGCAGTAAGCAGTGTGTTCAACGTTTTTGAAAATTCGCTCACAATTGCTCAACTACAACAAGGTGGCTAATGGTATTTTTTGGTTTCGCTCATCAAACTCAGCAAATACAAAATCCAGCAACTCCCAAACGCTGCGGTGGACGAGTTGTGACCTGTGCATCCACCACGTTGAGTTGGGAGTTGCTGGATTGTGTATTTTCTGAGTTTCCTGAGGGAAACCAAAAAATACCATTAGGGCTCATTGTAGCAGCTGCTCCGCTGGTCTGGAAATAACTTGTATCCACAAAAAACTAAACATGATGATAACATGACGAATTTTCCAAAAATGTTGAACTATCCCTTTAAATCTGGGTGTTCTAGCCAAGATTATTCTACAGGATATGTTCCCCCAATTATATTTAAGTTCCCTGTTTCGGGCCAGTTTTCAGTTTTGTAAATTTATTGGGATTAATTCCCATATATTCCCAGTAATTCTCATGGAAGGTTTTCAACGATGGATTGCTAATTGTTGGCGGCTCTGAGTCGCCGTTGTTTCACCCGTGTCTATGTCCTTTCCCGTGACGTGACGGCGCAGTGAATCCTTGTGGTCTTTCTGCCGTAGGGAGGCTCGGTGCTGGGATCTCCGTTTCTGAAGGGCTTCCTGGCCGGCTATGTGGTGGCTAAGCTACGCTCCTCCGCCGTCCTGGGAGTGCTGCTGGGAACAATCACCGGCGTCTACGCAGCACAGAACTATCAGGTGCCCAACATAGAAAGGACTGTCAAAGACTACATGAACAGCTTGAAAAAAGGAGCAAAGTAACCGGGGGGGGCTCGCCTCGAAGGAAAACGCTGCCGCAGCTGCTGACTCGTCAGCGGCCCGTGACGGAACAACCTTCAAGATTTCTGTGTAGACCGGACTATGGATATAATATAACCGGGAACTGCGACTGAAAGAATTTCTTTTCATTTTTTTTTTTTTTTGTTTCAGATTCACCGAAAACCACTTCTTTAATTACCACTTTCAGCGTTAATACTAAGACAGCAGAGTTTTTAAGGTTGTTATATTTTAAACTGGTCATGTGTGAAACGGGTAACCGTAATTCCTGCGAATGTGTCCTCCACATTTATTGTTATACAGAGAATTTATGCAGAGAACAATGTATCTTGAGTGTTTTATAATTGATATTTAAATGATTGAGCTTTGTAGCTGTTGATTTTTTTCAGTTAGGTGAGGACTTCTTTTTTTTTTTCCCCCGCCGACTGTAGCTCTTCTTCAGAAACGGTGTTTATTTTTTGCGTCATCGAGGATGATTGTGATCGACAACGTGGGGCCCTCTTCCCCGGTGAAGTACAGGAGACAGTGGGTGAGGAGGCTCCAGTGGGGCGTCCTCTTGGCCCTGATGGTCCTCATCTACGGCTCCCACGCGCCGCTCATCACTCTGACCAAAGTGGACGGCCAAGTCCCTTTCGACCCCTCCTCGTGCGTCGTCATGATCGAGCTGGCCAAGCTGCTGTTCTCCCTGGCGACTCTCGTTCTGACCGGGGACGTGTCGGCGCTGCACGCCCTCCCCGCTCTGGTCATCGTGGCTCCCTACGCCGTCCCCGCCGTGCTCTACGCCCTCAACAACAACCTGGTGGTGGTCATGCAGGCCTACATGGACCCGAGCTCGTACCAGGTCCTCAGCAACCTGAAGATCGCCTCCACGGCCCTGCTGTACTCGCTCTGCCTGGGGAAGAGGCTGCGGCGGGGTCAGTGGTTGGCCCTGGGGCTCCTCATGGGGGCCGGCGTGTGCCACAGCTACAGCAGCCTGGAGCTAGAGGACGCCGACGGGGAGGAGTTGCCGCGAGGCCCCAGGCTTCACATCACGGCCTGGGGGATCTTCCTGGTGCTGGTGTACTGCTGCGTCTCCGGCCTGGCGGCGGTCTACACCGAGAGGGTCCTGAAGAGCCAGAAGCTGCCGCTCAGCCTGCAGAACCTCTACCTCTACGTGTTCGGCGTGGCCATCAACGGGCTGTCGTCCTTCACGGCCGTGACCAGCGAAAAGAGCTTCCTGGAGGGCTACTCGGGGGAGGTGTGGGCGATCATCGCGGGGCAGGCGGTGAACGGACTCCTGATGTCTGTGGTGCTGAAGCACGGCAGCGGGATCACCAGACTGTTCGTCATCTCCTGCTCCATGCTGGTCAACGCTCTGCTGTCCTGGGCCCTGCTGGGGCTGCAGCTCACCGCTTTTTTCCTCCTGCCGGTTTCTCTGATCGGCCTGGCAGCTTACCTCTATTACAGATAGTCTTAACTAAACAGACCCCAAAGAAACTCCCCATCAGTCTACTAACTGTTTTCTTCATTCTTAAAGATTAAGTTTCAGATGTGATGTGTTTTTCTGCCTTCTATCTATCTGCCTTTGTCTTCCCCCCCCCCTCCACCACCCCATCTTAAAACTGGTCTTTTTCCATCCAGAATCCAGCACCTGTATTTGATTTGTAACCACATTACCATATCATGTCTACCGGAGCGTAATTTGACCATTTGCGTCACATTTTTCAGCTTCAGTTTACAGTTTCGTTACACTGTTGCAGGTAAACTCCAAAAAAATAATGCAAAGTAAAGATAATCTCTTTTCTGAAGAGCGCTGCTATTGTCATCTTGGTGTTTTGTACCACGTTCTCCGCCAAGAATGAAATCAGAAATAAAATAAGTGTTTGTTTTTTTTTCCGTGTGTAAGTGATAACTAATAAATTATCAGTTTTAAAATCTCCTGCTTTGCGACATGCACGTTGATTCATAAGCCGTGTGTAGTCACTGCTCCTGGGATAAGAGTTCAGCCTTAGGATCCCCTCGCACAGCTAGAGCGTCCTTTAACTCTCCCAGCGCTGTAAAGAGAAGCGAAAGACATTAACGCGCAGGTGGGAGGTGCTGTCAGCTCTCGGCGTTCCTCAGAGGTTAAGCTATATCTGCGATATTAGTGGCAGCCTGGTAGAGGTTAGAAAGCACACACCGACCTTTCCGGAGTTGTTTGTTGTCAGCCTGCAGCTGCTGGTTCTGGGCCGATAGGTAGACGGCGTCCTGCACGGCCTCCAGCAGCACGCTCCTGTATCTGCCCTCTGACATCTTCCTCTGCTCCTCGCTTACCTGGCGAAACGCTCTGAATACCTGGAGAGCAGAAAAAGGGGATTACTGTATCCGTTGCTGTTCCGCTTTCAGATATGTGGTAAAACATGGCCAATCAGCCAATACTGGGCGGCTAGAGGAGATCCATCACGTCAATGACCAAGTTTCATGCAGACCTCATCAGGAATTAAGGCTCCAATATCGTCACCCTATTAAAACAATGGTCATTTTTCAAGGAAAGCCTAAATCATCTCTTGATGATGGTGCTAAGTGAAGAGGGCGTTTTATTTTTTTTGCCTAAGTCAAAGTTTTTTATTTTCTTTGCTCAAAATTCCTTGACTTCCTTGTCTTTATGGTGCAGAAGAAGCTCTCTAAACTTAATTCTTGAATCAGTTTAAGGTTTATTATCATCCAGTGATGAGGTTTATTATCATAAAGGCTATAGGCTGTAATGTTTTATAGTAATTTCGTCTAAATTTCATAGGTTATAGTTGAACTACAAAACTATCTACTTATCCCTGGCTGGCCCACATCGTTCTATTGCTTTCAATTTCAATATAATATGTCCTATTAGAACCATAGGCTAGTATCCATCTGTTGGCCATTGGCCTGGTTTAAAGTTGCCTAAGTCACATTAGTATGTTAAAAAATTGACCTCAATCACGTTATTATTTAATATTACATACAGTAAGTGACCCACAGTGTTCTCTGTATGTCCACAGTCATCCACTGTCGAGGCCTTTTTCATTGAAATAATTAATAATTACAATATTCTCTGTATTTCATAAAGTTATGTTATATAGAACTATGCAAGAATACACCTTATTGGAGATATTGACAATATTACCATGCTATAAAAGAAATGATAGAGAAGACCTAGAGAGAGAGGAGACTGTAGTAAACATTGAGATTATTGGGATTAAATGTATTGCATATTTTACTTATTGATATGATTGTATTTATTGTGACCACAAGGAAGAATTACACTATGAAAATGTTTAATATATAGAAATGCAAGTACTGGGACACCTTGTATATTTTATTAACTTCCCACCATACGCTTCATATCCTCCTGACTAAGGAGACCAGTGGGTCTCTTAAATTACTGGGGGGGGGAGGAGAATTCTCTAAACATAAAGGCCCCATGTCGTATTCTTTTTCCAGGTTTAACATCTGTAACAAGATACATTTGTTTTATTATATCTCTTTTTCTCTGGAAAGAACACATCTCGTCACATTATCATTAACGAGCCTCTCCTCTAATTGGCTGTTGACATGTGTTTAAAACACATGTAGTAATTTTATGATTGCAACAGAAAGCCAACTCAACTGATTGTGTGTCCAAATGTGTTCCCAGTGAAGGGAAAATAGCCCCAGAAATCCCAATAAGAGGTTACTTCCTTTAAATTATTATGATTTTCAACCCTGACATGTATGTAGTATCTATTTAACCATTCAAGTATGTAGAATAACCCACCTAAAAAGAATGTTGTACTTTGAAGGAATATTCTTTTTCTTCCGTTTGAGGTTCATCCCTATTTCGACTTGAAATTACCGGACTTATAGCCTTGTAATCAAAAAGCAATTAAAATCTCACTTTCTATGATATGGGAGATTTCAAGCATGGTTTTCATCTTGAATTCTGTGGATGCAAAATGGCTTCAATCATAGAATTTCAACATACTTTAGAGCGAGATCTTACCCTGAGTGGCCTCATACATACTGACGCAGGTGTTCTTAATAGCAGTACTAACTCTTGCAAGCACATTTACAGTCTGCATGCAAGACTGAGTCACCATCATAAAAGGAGGAGGAGGGGGGGGGCGGTGGTGGGGGGCTCTCACCTGCAGGCTTTCCTCCCTCAGACAGTGCAGCTCTGCCTGGTGTCTGTGGTACTGATCCTGCAGGTCCCTCTCAGCCTGCTGGGCCTCGGCCCGCTGGGCCTCCATCTGCAGCACCAGGACCTGCCTCTCTCTGGCCAGCACCAGCAGCTCTCTTTGGAGGCCCTCCGCCTTCGCAGCGGGAACGGATGAAACCGTAAAGAACGCGAGGAAAATAACGGAATAAAGTTGCGAATGCAGCGGTTTCCCCCCCTCCCCCCCCCCCCCCACGTCCACAATAAATCCAGCCCTGCATTAATGTGAACTGACTCAGCACCCTCCGCTTAAGATGGATTACAAACTGAATAAAGTGAAACAACAGTATATCTCATTATCTCACCGGTGGCTGTTCCTGTGCCAAGTCTCTCTCCATCTTCTCCACCTCGTCCCGAATTAATCTCCCATGGTCCTCCTTAAGTTGTCTCCTCCGCTCCCGTGCTTTGTTGTACTCCAGCTGAGTCTGATCATTAAACTGACAAAATAAATGTCTGTGTGTTGATTGCCTGCTTGCGCACATAAATCTTATCTGTATGTTTAATGGGCTATTCACAAAGCCTTGTAAACACGTTCTCCAATCAGACGTATAGGTGTTCTGTATATAAAAGTTGCATTGAAGAGGCAAGAGTTAGATACTTGTTGACAGAGGTCAGATTCCTGCGCAGCAGCAGCACCGGCCTTGGTGGTTTCCTCTGTGAGTTTCTCCCTCAGCTGCTGGATTCTCGCTATCTTCTCCTGGACTGTCTGTGCATTCCCTTTACCCCCTGAGGACATGGAAAAACACACACACACACACATACATAACACATGTCACGGTTGTCCTTACATGCTCACGCGTGTTTCAATCACGCGTACCTTTGATGTGATCTTCCATTTCCTGTCTCAGCTGAGCCTGTAAATATTTCACGGCGTCTGTGCTCTGCCTGCGATCAGCGGCCTGGTCTCCGGGAAAATGCTGATTGCTATTCAGGGACCGACAATTCTGCCAAGGCAAATGCAAAACATGGTCCTCACTTCATGATGCCGGAGAAAGGAAAACACCGGGGTTTGTTGTCCTCTGCCAAACTTGTGTCAAAAAGTGCTCTGTGTATGTTTAAAACCTTCATTTGGACTTTTATCTTCTCTGACTCGTCCCTCCTCTTTTCCCACGACTGGTCTTTCACAATCTGTCGGAGAGGACGGATGCACATAGATTTCAGCTGTGAGCTACATATAGTCCATACACACAGCAGTGGTTCTCAGACGTTTTAAAATCAAGGAGCCTTAAATTCACAAAAACTAGATCTCAGACGCCATCTGATAAAGTTTTTGCTTTTAGTTGTTTTATAACAGAAAGTGTAGGAAGCCGAGACCATAATTATGGAGGACTAAAACTGTCATCATCAAGAATAAATAAATAATGACTTAATGCACAAATAAATAGTAAATGCCCATATATAATTAATTTTCCATTTAATTTATAAAAGTAATTTGAGTATTATTTTCCCTTTTATTAGATTTTCCATTTTATTTATTCATTTATTTTTAAAACCTTTATTATAAATAAATATAATTTATAAAATTATAAATATAAACTATATATTTATAAATATATAAAATCATAAATATAAATTATAAAATGTATTTATGTATTCATTCCCCCCCAATTCTTTTTCATCTCAGTATAAAATTTAAAATAAAATTTTAAATTGAATAAATATATGTGCAAAGGGAAAATAATATACACATAATAGGAAATAAATACTACTAAATTAATAATAAATAAATAATAAATGATGGCAGTCCTCTATAGAAATTGTTGTACATTCTGTCATTGTGTGGAAATATCGTGAAAATAAATTATTCCCCTTTTTTCTGGGGAACCCCAGGCACCTCCTCAAGGACCCCTAGAGTTCCTGATTCCCACTTTGAGAACCACTGACATACAGAATATGCTGTTTAATGTCATGGTGGTGTTACAGATACATACCTGCAGGCTCTGAGTGAGCTCTGCTAGCCTGTAGGTGTTGTGTGCCGCGTTTTCCCCCTGTGACATCATCGCATTTCTCAGATCCACGATGCGACCTCTGATCTCTTGCTCGGTTGCCCGTGGACACCAGCAACCAACAGTGGCCTTAGTTACCAAGTTTTTCACTTTCTGGGCCAAAGCTAAAGCTGAGGGCGTCTCATCATCGAGGAGACCTGGAGGAGGAGGAGGAGGGTTGGGTTTCCATCAATGAAATGCCTGTTTTTATGTGAAAGGATTGCTGCTACATCGGTGCGAATGGGACCAGAGGAACTCACCTTGGGGGTGAAGGCAGTAGATCAGGACCGTCTTACTGTTCCCTCTCAAGGCATCATTGAGGAGGAGAGGCAGGAGCTGGTCGGGGGTTGTGGCTTCCCATTGGATCTGGTCCAGGACCTTCACCAGTGGGCTGACCCTGAAGCGTATTAACCATTACCAGGGTTCAACACACAAACACAAAGGATTACAAAATGCTGCCGCCATATGGAATTTTAAAAGTGCTATTCCTATATGAGTTTGTTTTTTTTTCCCCCTGAGAACAGACTGCAAAATCATCCGTATGTGTTAGAAACTCAAGCTGTGTGTGATGAACGCCAATCAAACAAAGACATCAGGGTTTTAGTGCCAACTTCACAAATTGTCCAGCAAATCTGCTAGCCCGGTTATATTTCTGCTTCCTGAGGTGTTGCTGGAGCTGTTGCACCACCATCCACACTTAGTTTGAACGTTCCCGAGCTGTGAGGAGCTCCTAATTTCTTTTGAGCATTACTACAGAAATCAATCATTCTTTTTTTTTTAGTATGTATGCTGGCAATCTCCTTAAAATAGAGCTTTTTTCATGGCAGCCATATTGAGATTAAATTGTAGGTGAACACAGGTGTCATCAATGATACTAATTAAGGCTCCATTTAGTGCAGCAGAGCAGATGTCGATCTACATATTAGCGTGAGAAGTAAAGTAGCAGCTAAACCGGCTTACTTTTTAATTATAATTATAATGTTTTGAATATCCATCAAAAAACTGTCGCAATATAGACTATCGCGGCATGTGCGAGCTATGTGTGAAAGCTGAGGTTGATCTGACAAACAGCCACACAGATGCCCCTTGTGTTTATAGATAGATAAAGCCCAGGGCCGTAGCAGCATTGAGGACACAGAGGTCATGACCTCAGTATCTTCAGTTTCATTTCATTATAATTTTTCCACCTTAGGCTAAATTTCAGCAAGTAAAACCTAAGCCGAAAAACCAAAATACATGAAGCCCGCCTAATTATCCTGATGTCATCAAGGTCTCACATGACAGAGATGCTCATACATTGGACTCGTTAAAGGCTGCGATGGAAACACCCGCTGCCGTCTGCAGGTCTATTTTTAGAAAACCTGAATGAATCAGAGGGTGCACGCTGCATCGATCAAATTTAGCATTTCTTCCGGGCAAGAAAGGCAGAGGAGAAGAGAGAGAAAGGTGGAAATTGTAATATTCTAAGAGAATGAGAAAAGTAATGTAGTAGCAATGGCAACAGATAGAGGTGCTAACCTGTAACCTACTGTAAATGTTGGCTAAAATGTGAAAGGACATGCAATTATGCATCAGGATAGGCTATGATTTGGATGTTTGGATGAACATAAGTAATAAGTAATGTGGCTAAACATTGCAGTAACATATATATATATATATTATAGCCTATATTGTAGTATATTAAATATATAGAATGTTGTCCTTGGTATTTAAAAAATCCTGGCCCTTCCCATGATGCCCTTTCAATACCTTTCCTTCCATCCTTATTTTAATGCTTTTATTTTATTTTTTTTAATGCTTTAATTTTAAAGGACTATTTATCATTAAAAACAAAATGTGCAAAAGTTCAAGAGATTAAAAACAGAATTAGAGGAGAAAATCACTTAACACTGGTTAAGTAATATTCTTTTTTTTTGACTCAAACAGAAATCTTACATATTCATGATCAATTTAATAATTGACCATGGATTCAAAGGTAGAAAACTAGTACATAAAACAAGATAATTAATCTCATATTTCCAAATCCAAGAGTTTTATATCCTGGCAAGCTGAGAACAATTTGCACCGTACTAAATGTTAAAATACAACCGGCGGAGTTATCTACTGGAGACATAATGATGGCCGCGGTACCAATCCTTTCTTCTGTTTGGCAATGAAACCGATGGCACCCGCAGACAGAGCAGCTCTTAAACACTTAGCTGAACATTAGGAAATTATTTTTAGCTCCCGTGTCCCATGTAATGGATAGCTCGCTGTCCAACTGACCCTCTGAGGTCAGTCCTGCTGGCTCCTCCTGTCAGGCTGAACAGCTGCAGTCTACTGCGGCAGACCTCAGGCTCCGCCCCCTCCGGACGCACTTTCCGCTCGACGGCGACTGAGAGCAGAGAGCTACATCTGGGGGAAACGCAAGCACAGATTCCTTCATTCACAGATTTCAAGAAAGGACAAACCGACCGGCAACCTGTTCAGAAACACTGCTACGTGACGATCCAAGCACTTAATTCCATTGTGTTTAATCATTCATGTATATTCACACGTATTTATGTGACCTACCTATTGGAACTGGAGCCTGCATTGGCCTTCAGTGTTTCCCTGCTCGTTTCATAAAGAGTATAGGCTTCTTCTGCTGAGTCCACACACACCTCACTTAAACCTCCTATAACACTGAGGCAAAACAAAATAATAATAATAATATGCATTTGTTGTTTTTACTGTATTTGTAATGAAAATCACCTTCCAAGGACAGGATGCGTCACGTGTTGCAGAGTCCGTTTGCTAACGCTCAGGAGATCCACGGTGCTGCCGTCCAGATGAAACTGACACCAAAAAAAAAAAAAAAGCATCTTGAAATTTAGTGTTTTCCATAAAAAGTCGCATTTTATTTACCACCATGAGTTGTAAAATGAATGGGAAATTTTATTACATTAGCCTTCTGATGCAATGGGCAAACACATTGTTCCATTAGAACACTGGACTGATAGTTGCTGGAAATGGGCCTCTATACACCTATGTAGATATTGCACCAAAAAAACAGACATTTGCAGCTAGAATAGTCATTTAACACATTAGCAAAGTATAGAGTGTATTTCTGATTAGTTATCTTCATTAAAGAAAAAAACTAAACAGTGTTTTTCTTTCAAAAATAAGGAAATTTCTAAGTGACCCCAAACTTTTTGTTTTTTTTGTCAGTTTTGACATATTTGCGTCTATTATGATTTACAGATATGCCTTTTATATAGAAGGACAAACCTGGAGGAACGACAAAGACACGAGCAGTTCCTCTTTGGCTTGTGACGACACGTGACTGAATAGATTTGACAGGACCTGCAAACCAGAGTCAAGGTCAAGGTCAATAGGAAAAAACATAGGGAAGCCATAGATGCCGACAGTGGCTCGGTTCGGGGCTCCACCTGTTTGACGACGCCCCGGTCGATCTGAGTGCCGATCTTCTCGGCAGAGGAGCCGCATATCAGCAGCGTTCCGTTATAACCGACGGACGTGGACTCGGCCAGGGGCTGCAGGAGCTCAGCGTCAAGTCCCTGCAGATTAACATTTAAGGCTTTCAGTTCCCAGACATCCATGGTCCAGGGGCAGATTGGAATAAAACACGTACCTGGAGGTTGTCAACGGTCACAACTTGGTCAAAAAAGAAGGACTTTGTCTCCTGTTTGAGAAACACAGAACAGAGCAAAGAGCTAAATGTTGCACTGAAACACTAAAATCTTAATAGGTGAAAATATCCTGGTTTTGGTAGTCCAAGATTTAGTAGAATATTGGTAATAGGTAGGTAATTTAGTATATTTTTACAGATTTGGAGCAATATAAATATAAATAAATTGACTAAAATCAGGAAAGAAAATGATATAAGCTGTATTATGTGCCAGTGGAATAATTCTACTCAATATTGGACTAATTGATTGATTAGGACTAATTGTTTTACTTCATCTTTTCCTGACGTGTAGTCCACACAATGTCCGTCTTCGCCAACAACTGCACCATTTCTATCCTCTGAGGGCACGAGAAGACATTCAACATGAAAGCGCATCTCTCCGGCGACGCTGCAGCAGATTTATAGATTTGACATTTTCCTGCTTTACCTGGACTTGTAGCGAGCACAACACCCACTCTCACCGTCTCACCTCCCTCACACGGCTGCGCAAAACATGAAGATCGCTCAGAACTCGCTGCCATCGCTTTAATTACATTTTCTGTCAGTTTACAATTTAACGATTGTTTAGAAAAAGACACTTACAGGTGCATTCAGGTCCTCGGTGGCCATCCTGTGCTTATAACCCCCAGATCACCTGCATCACGTTACCCCGTGCTAAATTATTGATGAGACAAGAATCCACTTTCACTGGTCTGAGCGGTCAGGGTACGGTTACCGAGACGGGACGGAAAAGAATGGTCAAACGTGAGGGGTGATCATTTCTATTCACAAGGTCATTTTTGAAACGGGGAACGGTGTTTATTCCTCATTCCTCGTGTTTTCGTTGGCGGCGAATATCCACAAAAATAAACCCGCCGTGACATTAACTACCATCAGGCGGAAGGGGAAGAGATGTGGCTTCTTGTCCCACCGGTGGGATTTACACATTTCAAGAGACAAATTCACTGCACGTGACCCATGATGGTTCACTGAAGCAGAACACACCGACTCTTCAGGTCAGTCCTCTGCAAACACGGTGTGTGTGTGTGTGTTTAGGAAGGTGTGGATCTCTCTTAGGACACAACGATAAGGGGAAAGTCAAGCTGCTCAAACTGACACCTGTCTAACTCATATAGATGGCTGTCATATACCTTTAGCGCCGGAGGCAGGTGAGAGGTTGGAGACGACTGAGGCAGATTTTAGAGAAATAGTGTTTTTTTTCAGCAGTTAACTGAATACTTCAATTACAGCTGAGGAGACGGGGTTCTCCAACAGATCCACACGGATCAGGGTCTCTACTCTTCCAGCCCAGCGGCACGCACCCAACCGGTGCCAGGACCAACAAGAGATTTCAGGGAGCACAAACCGGAAGGAGAACCGGAGGAGGGAGGAGTCCACTGTTCGAGTCGCGTTTATTTTTTTTTTATTTACAAGAATCACTGATTCGCTTCAGGCGGATTTCAGAGTCCGCACAGAAAAACAGCACTTGGTGGACGCTTTGAATCCAATGAGAAAAAAACATTTTAATAGGGAAAAGAGAAAAAAAGTTTTCCAGTCGAAGGGCTTTAATTTTCGAGCCATTAGATAACGCCGGCTGCCGCAGAGATTAGACAGCTTCTGCGGCGGAGTTGTAATTATGTCAATTTCACTCGGATGAAACAGTAGCAGGGAAATGGAATCAGTTGCCTGATAAATGAAAATGAAATGGGGTGACGTTAAAAAATGAAGTTTATTGATCTGGATTCATGGAGAGACAAAAGGCGGGAGCGAGGCCGGATCCATCTCAGATGTCTCCAATTTCTTTTGTCGCTCAGTTTCGTGAACAGAACGAAGCCCGTGGGTTGTGAAGAACCAGAATGTTATATTCATGAAGCTTAGGCTGCTGAGAGGAGGATGATTTTTTTTTTGCCTATGAACATAATGTCGGCTGTTATACATCTCTTAGTAATAAGAAAATGCTGCAGCCATTTTGAAAACACCTCTAAACCGGGGGTCAGCCGGGTCAGAAAGCAACATGGCTGTCTGCTGCTGATCAGATTTATCATTTAATTTGATGATAAACACAAGCTTCTTTGAATGTGGACTGAGTCCCAGCTTGTTGGCTTTGCAACCCTTGGGCCTGTTTGGCTTTCCTTTATGAACATTAATGAGAACATGTATGAGAAGGAGAGATAGGTGGTTGTACATGTCCATATAGAGCATATAGGTCAAACTAAAGGCCCAAATCTGGCCCCTCTAGAGCTTGCACAGACTTGTGCGATTTATCAAGAGGGAGGAAAGCGAATAAATGCTCATTTTCCTTTGTTGAATTACATCTGTCATTACTATCTTGTACTTTCTATCCTTTAATATTTAGCATCGCAACACAAAACCATAGATTCCAATCTTTGAAAAATCTATTAAATAAATAAAATGGTTAAAACTGGTTATCAGCATATTCTTGTATGAGTCTCTATATGTGATCATTGTCAATGTTTTGCTGCAGCATTTTTAATAATTAGACACTAACAACAAGCTAACATTTTTAAATTCTGTTTTAAAAACTTAGCAAATTGTCACCACCACTATTATGAGTTGAGATCGATCTATCTATATACAATCTTTACAATTGTCCCTTTGAGGGAAACCATAACGCTGATGTGGCCCAGGATGAAATAGAGTTTGACGCCCCTGATACAGAGGAAAAGCTTCACATAAAACATGTAAAAGAGAAATTAACCAATTCTGTTTTCCTTATTTTTATTTACTGAATAAGAACTCTATCATTTGCTGCTCTTTTCACCTGTGTCCTGCAATGTGGGGAAATGCATATAAAATAAATCCCAGATAATTAAACTGCAGAAAAGAGCTATTAGGATTACAGAGGTATAAGATCTCACATATTACAATTTCTAGACAGACGCTGTATATTCAAAAACATTAGAGAACATGTTTGGAGTAGTAAATAAGATGATTCCAAGTTTGTATTCAAAAAACTGTTTAGGCTAAGGCAGGGGATTCATAACTTTGAAACTCAGTCAGAACTAATCTGAAATACAGATGTGTTTTGGGTGTAAAATTATGGAATGGACTAAATGAGGAAAAAAGATGTGTAATTCAATGTTAGTTTTCAAGAAGATTTAAAAATCTAAAATGTTCACAGGTTCTACTGAGATTTGAATGAATGTGTTTTGTAATGACGTACTAGTACTGATGTTTTATTGTGAATTATAATGGTTCTTTTTCAATTGCTGTCTGATGCATTCTGCTAAATTCTGTTCAACTGAAATAAAGCGTTCATTCAATAATGAGACTCTAGGATTAAAACACTAGATTCAAACAACATTATTCATAATGGATGGGAACTGGTACATGTTAAGGGGTTTGAACGTATAGAGAATGAATCTGTGGCCCGCTTCAATGAAAATTGAAAATGCAGGAAGTGAAGCAGCACCGTTGCATCCAATCACGTTACAGTTTATTAAGGCCTCGTTCAGCATTTCAATTCAATGATCATTTCAACCCACTATATGCAATCATGCAGCGTTGGTCGACAAACTTTATTTCACTCGCCAAAATCCTTACAGAAAAACAACTTCCTTTGGTCGGTTCACACAAACGCGTCAAAGCAGTTTCTCATTTAACTCTCATGGTGTCCAGCCATGGAAATAATTTAGGCTTTATTTGTCCGGTAGTTGTTTTTATTTTCAAGGAAAAGCATCCCATAGCTTAATTGGAACCGTCCTCTTCTCTTTTCATAGGATTCGGACTCTGAACCACTGGTCTCCTGTTTGTCTTTCTGTGCTTTCTGCGTGTTTTTGTATGTTGTTTTACCGCTGCCATATTGGTCAGGCCTTGCTCGAAAAAGCAAGCAACGTGCCTGGTTAAATAATGATGAAAAGTAAAAAAAAAAAACTGTTGTCCATATCAGAAACAAACCCTCTGAAATCCGCCCGTACGTTCTGTGATTATCAGCGGATTGTGCATTTTTTTATTAAGGCTTCCACTCACCTTCTTTGTCAAGTAAAACCAAAACTATCTCCACGGTTTGATACTATCGAGGGTTAAGTGAGAAAAAACATTTGGGTCGCTTTAAGCATTCTTCAGAAGCAAACAGCAGTACTCAAAAAAAGAAACACCATAGATTATACGAACAATGACAAAACCGATAAAATACGTCTGATAATAAAGCAGTTAACTGTAACAGGTGTTACGTGATTTCATTTCATAAACAAAAAGGTTAAAATCAAGGGATTACGTGAAGAAATGATCAGAAATGAGCTCTATTGCCGTATGAGCGGGAATGATTCCTCATGGCTGCGAAGGTCACTTGCGTATCTTGCGCTTTGCTTCACCTGATTCACTAAGCTGGAAAAAACAAACAAAAAAACAAAAATGATGAAAACGGCGTGCGGCAGCCAAACATTCAGTGCTTCCATCTATTAATCCACTAAAACACATCGTTTGCTGCACTCACCTTCCAAGCTGATGGTCTTCTGCATCATCCTGGGAGGAAGCAGCCTGTGGCGGAGATTGGAGCCTGAAATGAACAGAAAAAAAAAACAAAAGAGCTCAAGTTTCTTTCATCAATCAGGACATGACTTTTAAACACGACAGTAAAGCCTGGAGGGGCCCGTACCTGGGCACTGGGGGCGGCCGCGCTGCTCGGTGCCCTGGATGAGCGCGCCGCTCTCGTCCACGCACCAGCAGAAGCCGGTGGAGTGCCAGCACTGGATGGGCATGTAGCGGCCATCGCTGTCACACTGAGGCTTGTAGGAGCCGAACTTGCCCCCCTCCTTTTTGGCCTCCTCCTGGCATTTGGTCAAAGGGGCTGAGGGATGGAAGCAGCAGGGAGGATGTTAATTTTAAAAGCACAAAATGTAATAAGGCATTATAAGATCACTAATTTCCCTTCGGTGTGAAAAATCAAATTTATTGGTTAATTCACTTTAAAACTGTTTAAAAACAGTGTAAATCTGGCTGAACTTTTCACCAGTGAGGAAAAGGACAGTGACCATAATTAATTCGAATTATTGTAATTACCTCGCCGCCTTCGTTTCGCCTTTCCTCAGCACCGATTGGCTGATTTCACTCACTTTGTTCACTCATTTACCTGATTGAATTCACCTATTCACTCCGTATTTAATGCCTGCCGACCTCTTCACTCGCTCTTTTCCCCGATCACCTCCCTTTAGTTTACTTGATGCACCATTAATTTAATTGAGAACCCCGTTCGCTCTATTTGCTTGATTTGACCTAAGTTCTAATTGATCGCATTTGTTTTCCAGATCCGCCACCCATGTGTGTTTGGCCCTTCTCTTTTTGTTGTTTTAGTTGATTTATTGGATCTGGAACAATAAACATTCTTGAAGTTGAAACACTGACAGTGCTTTTTTGTTCTTCTTCTTTTTTTTTTTTTTACCTATTTCAACATGTAACATCCTCTCCTATAATAACTTCTAAATACTCCATGACAGTACCTATATATTATCCGGTAGCAGTTGTTAACCTTTTTGACACTGAAATTATATAAAATGATGATAATCTTAAACAAGCCGTCCCTGAGCCCCATACTCCATTCGCGCTCAGGATTTCTCTCTTGCATTAATATCGTCACAGTAATATATAACAGGCACGACCCCTAAACCTCTCGCTGCCAACTACTGGAATTAATCCAGCGTCTACCGCCGCAGCACCGGCAGGGGGATCAGGAGATCAACTGAATGCTAACATGAAAAGGGAGAGCTGGAGAGAAGGCAGTAACCTGGCTGAGTTGGTGGGGGCGCAGGCTTCTGCTGGGCCATCTGGAAGATCAGCCAGTGGCGCATCCAGGTCTCAAAGCTCTGCAGGAGAGATTTATCGATCATTTATACAATATGTATTCATTTTTATTTGAGTTCTATTAGTTTCCGTTGGACGGAAGAGGCTTCACCTTCCAGTCGCTCTGGTTCATCTGCTTCTCCATGCTCTGCAGGTTGGCCAGGAAGGTCTGGTTGAACTGGGGGAGCTGGGAGCTCTGCGCAAAAAAACAGCACCCGACTTTAGTGACGACGACGACATCAGCAACGTGAAGTCAAATCGTGAAGGCAGCGTACCTGCAAGAGATCCTTCAGCTGCTTCTCCACGCTGACGATCGCTGTGTCCTCCACTTTCTGGCAGGAGAGGAAGGAGGAGATTTATAAGGGACTGGTGCAGGGCCCGCAGGAAGTATGTTACTATAGAAAAGTAGTAACTAGTTTTTTTAATGGTTGGCCAAATGAGGGTGTGTTGGACTGTTACATGGTCTTAATAGACAAATTGTAGACTGGGTAAGACATGGAGATAAGGACAGACATGCAAATATAGCTATTGTAAGAAAAAAGGCTGTAATTTATATTAAAAGTCTGGATATTAATCTACATATCAGGTTTATTTAAATTGTATTGATAGGTCAAGTAAAACCAGACTTATGATAAATCTATAATTCATAGTTTTTCTTGTATAAGTGTGCGTTTCACCGTTATATGTGTTTATAAGTAAATGAGTTTAGGCCCAGATTCTGTTCTGTTAGGTGATAGTGCTGGGATTTCCTGAGGGTCATGAACGCGTCTTGTATTAAGATGGCTACAGCCCACAGTAGTAGTAGCTGAGATTTTATAGATAGATATACAATATACAATACTATTTCTCTACTACATGTAGGCTACTTCCACATTCACGATTCAGGGGAATGTTGAGTCCTGTCATCGCCACTCAGACACGTTTGAGTTTTTCCTGGAGGAAGTTGTAAACTCACCGTCAGGGGCGTCTTGGAGTCCTCGCCGGTCGTGTAGTCCATCAGCAGAGGGAAGTTGCTCATGGGCATGCTCATCCTCGCTGGAGCCACGGCTGAGAAAAAAAAGAGGGGCTGAGAATTAGCCTGGATTTTAAAATGTAACTAATTAGAAATATGACAAAAAAAACCCTTAAAAATAAATTTTAATTATTTTTTGCTGGGGTTTTTACTGAAAACTATTAAAACATATAAATAAGTATTTTATATTAGTATATTTGTATCACACACACACACACATATATATATATATATATATATATATATATATATATATATATATATATATGAAGTTTATGATAAGATCAAATGGAAAATCGCACACATCATATTTTTTTCCCCAGATGAATCACCACCACCAATTTTCAATTCCCTGTTGTCTTTCTCTGTTCCTGAAAGCAACATCTCACTTCCCTCCCTGTCTCTTCAGTCCTACATCCTCATTCTGTTTCATATCACGTCATTTCTTGGACCACCCCGTCTCATCATAACCCCTCTAAGCCGCTTCTTTTTACCCTGGTGGGAGCGGGTCAGCTGTTTGCTCATCTTGTCCGAGTTCTTCTGCAGCGTGTGGATCTGCTGCTTCTGGTCAAACACCATGAAGGCGGTGAAGACCTGGCTGGCCAGCAGCAGACATGCCAGGGTGGTCAGGGCTGCCACTTTGAAGGCACGCTTGTTGGAGCCTCTGAGAGAGAGAGGAAACAAGGGGGGGGGGGGGTCAATTGAAGTGGATAAAGCAGCGTTGGGGTTTGAGGGGTACAAGTTTGGGAGAGCAGAGACAAAATTAGAGGAACTAAAAGTGGGATTTTACAGAAAGGGGGAATTATTTGACTGACTTTGATGGGGTTTTCAGAAGCTCTGTTTGTGTCAAAGCTTGCATGATATGATTTGATATTTAATTTAGAAACCCCCCCAATATGCGTAGACCTAAAACTGAGGTATTATCCACTTTCTAAAGAAAAGAAAGTTGCCATAATATTCCCTTAACTATTAAAGGTTTGGGACATACATTTATTATTATCAATAGAATATTTGTCTCTGCTGTTCAGTATCAGCCAATAGAATGTGAGCATCACTAGTTACTAGGCAGATCATTTCGCCTAATGCAAGGAAGTATGCAAGTAGTAATTATTTACAGCCTCTTTAAGTTGTATAAACATGTATTAAATGTTTTTTTTTCCCCCATAAAAAGGCACTTACAATACATTCTTGCTACGATGAAAGTGAAACTTCAACCTGGAACCTTACTGGTATTTTTCATGTATATAAATAATGTCTCATTAGGAGTGTTTTTATTGTGAAATTAATAGATTATATGCATTTCTATCTTAAAATGAATCTTATTTCATACTATATGTATGTATTTTTCACTTTGGTTAATTATGAACCAATAGCAATGACTGCATCAGCAGTTACTAGGCAGAAGGCCACCAGGCTTGTCTTGGGGGGGAAAGGATGTAGGTTACTGAAAATAGTATAAAAACTCTATCAAAGATGAGAAAAAGAAGTAATTTTTTATGTCAAACACAGTTGTAATGCAATGCCTTCATAAACTTATTTTATCAACTGAACAGATCCGATCTGAACAATTATAACTTTAAATCCAGAGCGGATATATTCATATTTAAGTATAAATAAATAGATATAAACAAAGTTGGAAATTGACATTGCTGTCTACTTGAATTTTAAGTTTTAAATGTGATTTTTTTTACTATTTAACTTCTACATAAAAGAATGCACTTTATTCCCAAATATTACATTTTGTATCTGTTACTATGCAAACTGCTTATTATTATTATGAGTGAAAAGTTAATTTATGCTAAAAGACTCACCCTGCGGGTCCCACGGGTCCTGCAGGGAGCACAAGGGCCTCTTCGCTGCCTGCCAGGCTTCCCCTGGCCAGGGGAGCGTCTTCTGGGGACTGGGCCATCTCTGTCTCTCTTAGACGGTTATCTCTTCTTCGAAGCAATGAACTGGACTGAAATCTTGGTGTTCCAGCAAATAAATTGGGATTCGAAAATGAGGAAGGAACAGCAGACAGGTTCCAAAGAAGGTGAAGGGCTGATGTGGAAAGTCCCTCTCTATAAGGCTGCAGGAAGCTCAGTGCAGCTGTGAGAGAGCTCTGATTGGTCAGATTAAAACACCATCACTTGTTGGTAGAGGCAAACTTCACTGAAAGGACTCTGATGTTGTCGCTTTGTATTATATGGCATTGTATTGTTTGTAATCATTTACTTAATTTGAACAGGGTTTATACTGTAAAAAAAAACATGCATGCTCAGCTAATGTATGAATAAAGGTGAAATTAATACATACATTCTAAGATAACTAGTTAATGAAGTTAAAAACTCTGTTTTTTCTGAAATACTGAAACTGTAGTTTTACTTGGATCCCTATTAGTAGTTATATTTTCAAAAATTACTCTTCCTGGGGTCCTATATGTAATATTTAATTAAACTTGTAAGTACTAATTATTACATATTTATTACAATGACCTCCTCTAACAGCAACTGTAATATATATCTTTTAAAATATATTTGGTTACCAACTACAAGGATATTATAGCAATGTAACTTATATGTATCTGTTCATTTATTATAATTATTTTATTGTTATTAACTATCATTTAATTTATTATTTAGTAAACAGTTTAGTTCCTGGAACAGAAGATGACTTTTTCTTTAGTAGACTTTTTGTAGTTTTAACATGTTAAAACTAAATCGGAGTAAATAAAAAGAAAGAAAGAAACAAATCCTCTTTTAAAAAAAGAACCCATAAGTCCTCAAGATAATATTTTAATGTAAATTCTTGTTGCGCACCATTTAGTTCCTGAAACAAAAAAAGAGGCAGATTTCTTCTTTGGTAGTTTCCCCAACTAAGAATTCAAACATGAGCAATGTTTTAAATCTGCATGTGGTTTAGGTTAAATGTCAGCAGGATAACTAAAGAAGGAATCTGCAGTATGTTTTGTTGTTAAATAGACTTATGCTTCATGCGATTTTAAGAGATCCAGATTGTTTGCTTTTGCAAGCACCTTATCACAAAGGTGAAACCAAAAGACAAGCCCATCTCGCACTCAAGTTTCAACCAGGTGACAGACATTGATTTAGATTTCTGGAAATCTCCTTTCTGTCTGAGGGAAACAAACTGTCCTTTTGAATCTAGAACAGTGGTTACAGAAGTATTTAGAACCTTTACATAAGTAAAAGTAGAAATATAGTAAAGAAAAAATGTATTACCAGCATTTTACTCAAAGTGCATTATGATGAACAGTTGGAATATTTATAATTTGATGTAACATTTAAATATGCGAAGTAATTAAAGCTGGTAAAAGTAGATTAGAAACTACGATATTTCCCTTTGAAATGTAGTGGAGTGGAATCAGGTGGAAATTCTGTGCCTGAGAAAAACAAGCGATAAGATCCCGACTACTGAAAAATACAGTGGTGTTTTATTTGCAAATTAAAAAGCACCGACAATATTAGTTACACTGTAAAAATTATTGACAACAATTACAAATCTTTATCATACAGTCCAGGAGATTAGTACCATCGTCGCTGTTATGTGTTATCACTTTAATACTTTATATGGAGAGTCTCAGTACCTCTGTACATTAGTTGGCAGTGAGAGGACATGAGAGGAAACAATCTTATCTACACGCCTCCGTACAATGCGTTCATCCAAACTCCCTACAGCACTGACATTTCACACCATGGGAATGGGCCGATGGAGTGTAAACCCAAACACATTCAATAATTTAGGTCTACCGAGGGTTGCGTATTATGTACATTACAAAGTCAGGAAATAAAAGAACCACCATGTGCATTGTTATTACATCAGAACATTGTACAAAACTATTGCAGTAAGAGCAGCTTTTTGTTATCTATGCTTGACATCTAGTTGCAGTGGTAACACCTTGACCGACAACCAAATGTCTGTATGGTCTCAATGGGCATACTGTAGGTTTTCGCCTGGCAACTTTACACGCTTCTCCCAGAGACAGCTTTTTTTTTTTAACCCCCCCCTCCCTCAAACTCTGTTTACTAAATGAAATGAAAATATAAGACAAAATATACAGTTTTGACAAAAAAAAAAAAGTCCAATCTGAAAACTGACTTGAAATGTTCTGTACACTATATCTGAATCTCTCGGACTGTAGTGTCTTAGTTTACATATAGTATCTAGCTTATGATCTTCTTCACAGATTGTAGTAGGATACATTTTTTGTTAGTGTGCTTTCCAGTAACCTGTATGTCCAGAATCTATGTCACTTGAGTGCCTTTAAATATTGTGCTTTCAACATCTATCTCTCTGCTCCTGCTTTAGCCAGTTCGCTACGTCGACCGAAGTGGCTAAAAGAGGAAGCGGAGCCGAAACACTTTGACAAACCGGTCTACTGTACTGTACATCTGACCTGTAGGAGGAAACGGCGCTAACATGTTTAGTTATGGTACATTCTACAATAATGCTGACAGCATTATAGAAACGTTAAAACAAAATCTGAGTAAAGAAAAACAAAAAAAAACAAACAAACAAAAAAAAAAATCTTTAAAAAATAAAAAGAACCCTCAAAAGAAGTCCATGTGGTAATATTTTAAAGAAGATTCTGTCCTGGCACTTGTAAATGTGATAACTAGATTCTACCAAGGCCTATCAAATAAGGCTACAACATGCAGCCTGAGTCAAGACTCCAGATGTCCCGTTCTCCTCACAGACAAACACTTATCACAGGCATTTGCAAAAAAAATGTCTTTCTGTCAGTCAGTCTGTTAATGACACTGTCCCGCTGCCCGTTTTAATGTGCTCCGAAACACAACTCATAGCCGTGTTCACTTCTTCCACCTTTTTTCCGAGAGCTGAAACTGCGACGGCCTTCAGACCTTTTTTTTTTCTCTCCTCCCTTCCTTTGATTTTCGAGATGAAGTTCATGCACAGAAGAGAAGGTTTGCTTATAGAAGAGCAGGGCTGTGATTATCGAACACTGAAAGGTCCCTCCTGCACGTCACTGAGCCTTCCCTTCTTCTTCTTCAGGACACAGCGGGGGCCGTCTCTACGGCTCCCGTGTTCCCGGTTTGTCCTGCAGGAGGACGCCTCGAGGCTCGGGGAGAGAGGGGAGCGCTATTAGCTGCTGATGGCAACCGTGCTCACTAGTTAGCAGCGGTGCTCTCCTCTCTCTCTTGCTTATTTGGAAGATCACGGTACGTTTTTTTCTTTTTTTTTTTGAGTTCTAGATGGGGCATCCCGTCCTCAAAATCCAAATATATTTTTGTCTCTTTCAAAAAAATCATTTGGGATCTTCGACATTGCACTCTCGGTCAGCGCCCCCCTCCCCCCTCTTCTCCTGCAGGGTGGAGCAGTGGTTCAGTGTGTGGAGCTGCGGTCTCTCCCTGCGGTGCTGCTACCTGGTGTGGACCAGCTCTTCTCGGAGCCAGCTGGGCAGCGGCTGCCCCATTCTGTAGAGCAGCTTGGACAGCTCAATGTTGTGATCCCTATAGTACTCCCTGAGGAACCCCTGAGACTGAGGAAGAGAGAGAACAAGGCGAGATGAGACCAAGATCAAACACGACAAAATAAAATGGAAAATTTCCTATAGCGCCCTGGAGGCTACTGCTGGAGTATGTACATTATGATATCAATATATCAATAAGCATCAATATATCAATATATCAATATTATCAATATGATAATATTAAATGTATGACATTATATACAAGGAGGCCTTCAACAGGTTTAACAAATTTGACATTTTAAAATTCCAAACTTTTTTACAGTCCTCATTAAAAAAAAAAAAATATGCATAGTAAGATGTGTATCGTGTAAATTCATGGTTTTGCTTGTTTCGCATGTTTAAATATGTTAATAAGCACCAGGTGTTTGCTTAAAAATCTTAACGAGCTGTGGCCTGAGCCTTTAAGGTTACCACGGTAACGTGAGCTGGTTGCCAATGAGAATGGCTGCAATGCAGGTAGAGGCTGACAGAAATGTGGAGGAAAAACTGCATTTTTCTCCCGCTGCGCTGGTCTCCCATTTTGGCTTCAATTGACAAAATGGTAGCTCCTCCCAGAAAATAACATGGACCGTCATCGCTGGTGCATCGCTTCACAAACGTTTTGGTGTGATTTAGTGTTTTTACTGTAAATATTTTGGAGACGCTGGCAAGTTTTGAGCACATTATGAGAATCAGAACAAGTTTTTCTACAAAGTTGGAAAAAATTATAACCCACCCACTGAAGCACCAACTTCCCGTACCTTATTTTGAGGTTATAATGGGAGGCCCATTATAAACTCTATAAAAAATTTCTGCAAAAATGATCATGGTCACTCATCAGTGATCGATCAAAAACTACATTAACCATCAAAATGTGGAATAATACATTAATATACAAGTCATTTGTCTACAGTTTAAAGTTTAAACAGAGTCTGCCCAAGCAGTTGGCAATGCAAAAACTGTTTGTTTTTTAACCTTATCCCATTCATTCCCAATGAGAAATCTTGCACAGTTTTTGTATTTTATAGATAAAAGTAATATCCTAGTAATAGTCCTCCCAAAGCTGTGAGGAGCCTAAGAACACATAAGTGAAATATTGGAATGTACATCAACGTACCTCAGGGTCCATGTCGGGGTACCTGCGTCCTTTGCTCTTTCCCAAACACTTTGTCTTTCCGCCTTCCAGCAGCTGACACCAGAAGCCTTTCTTAGGGTCAAACCTGTGTGTAACACACATATACTGTAAGATGATATATTACAAACTACAAAATACTGCATTTAGAATTCACATCTGCCAATTACAACATCCCTATGGTTGCTTCATATTTTAGAGGATATTATGATTCATTTAAAAAAGCAGGAGTTGGAACTGATCTCAGCAAGTGAGAATGAAGCAACACGATCAAGAAAGTCTTTAACCAAGCAAATACTCTGGCAGCGTCAGAGGGTTTTCAGCCTTGTAAGCCTACCGATTACATTTTTGAAAGACTTCTTCTCCTATGTTATAGTTACAGCACGGAGCAGGACCGCAAGACCTTGCACAGACTGGTTCGTTCTGCTGAATACACAATAGGAGGTGCTCTACCCTGCGTTAAAGACATTCACATCAGCTGCAGGACTAAGGCAAAGAGAATCATTAGGGATCCCATCCAAACGGCTAACGACCTTCTTTCAGGAAGAAGCTTCCAGATACGCTAGTGCTGAGACGCTCAGGATGAGACCTGAATGAGGTCACTTTTTTAATTACTTATTAGTTCTTTAATTATTACTTTTTCATTGCACAAATAAATGACACTTGATTGATTCTTTGGAGAAAAAGAACAGCAGCAAAATATCAATATTGTGACATGAGGCCAGATATGTTAGATTTTGGATATCATAATATCCATTTTTTAAGGCATCAATATTCATCCCTAAAATATTGTAGCAATATCAATATTGAGGTATCTGGTAAAGCGTATTGTGATATTTGATTTTTTTTCCCCCCACTTTGAAAGGCACGTTTAATGTTTCAGAAAAAATACTGCGCTTGTTTGTGTGAAAAGTTTTCAAACCACGGTTTGTGCACAGCAGCAAATGAATAAGTAAAAGCACTACTGGCAGGCTCCCTTCCAAACCCATCAGGCTGCAGCACTGTTTTGGCAGCACAAGCCAAATTAAATCTTTATCTTGGGGGCAGCGTTTCTAAATATGTTATGAGAAGCGGCAACTTCACTTGCAACAAATTTGGGTTCATTTTTATTTTCGTTTATGCATTTTCACACCAAACTGGTCAAAGCTGGCATAGATCTCAGTCTCTTCCAAATGTGTTAAACCCGTTTTTTTTTTTGCTCTCCTTACATTTGACGTAGCATTTTATCGTTCCACCTTGTCAGCAGTTATGGGATATGTTCATAAATTAAAACCCTTTTCAGACCTTCATTTAATGAGAGGTGAACTGTGAGGTGTCTATAAATAAATGTCGCCTCATATTGGTCAGTAGAGAATAAAACATTGATTTGATTTTGGTTTGCATTTCATGTCGCGGTTTTCCAAGATGGCTGATATTTTTTTGTGATGCAGAAACCTGAGCGTGCTGAGTTTTTTTAGGCGAACTATTGGAAGATTGAGAACCCTGTGCACTTTTATTCATCTTGATATTATGTTTAATTGTAATGACACATATTTGTATTGTGTCTGTCATTCCTGTTATTTGCCTGCAGAGATACAGATTACGAATAGTGAAATTAAGTATAGAGAATACTTGCACTCAGTACTTCATTGTGCAATCATAAGCATCAATCCTTACATTCATTTCAAACAAAGTAGAGATTAGGCTGTGATTGACTTCATGCAGATACTCACGCTAGAATCTTGTGGTAGTTAATGATGTTGGCCAGGCTTAAAAACTTCTGGATTTTATCCATGACTGAGGCAGGCTCGGTTTTTAGCATCTGTCCATCCAAGACTAACAACTGGATCAGAAAGAGAACCGGATGTTAGAAAAGTAACAGGACATTCCTCACATCAAAAAAAAAAAAAAAAAAAATCAGGATAATTTTTTATAACAGTTTGTTTTTAATCCTTGGGAAAAAAAGAAGACTTTTGTACTACTATCAGCTTAAACCTTGTCATTTTATATCTGTGTAGCTGCCAGATTGGCTGGTCTGGGGGGACGGCAGCTTGTTATTCACCAGTGTGTGGCCCTCACAGGCAGCTATAATTTGCTGTGGTCAAATGGATTCAAAGCACTGCCAGCGAAGGCACACAAAGGAGTAAAATGAGCATCCGTATCCTACAGCTTCTTAGGAAAAATGAGAACATTAACGACACGCTCCCACTAGAAAGTGTATTAATACACTGGTACCTGGCTGGAGTGGTAGTAGTTGAGCCAACGCTCCAGGTGGATGGCGTACCATCCTGGCACCAGGCAGCGATTCTGGAGGACCCGTAGTTTAACTGGCGCGTCGTGGCCTGCAGTGATGACGTCATGGAAGGAGTATTTCAGCGCCACAGGGTCATCGTGGGCTCTTTGGTGCTGTGGGAAGACGGAGAGGTGAAGGGAGAGAGTCATTTAAAGGGGATTTACGATCACATAAGCATCCCCTCTGCAAAAATCTTAACCTGTGAAAATATCTTGTTTTTTTAATTACAATTATTACAATTTCCCACAATGGGTATAATTATCTTAAGATTATTAATTAATTATCAGATAATTTGGTTTATTTCAAGTTTTTTCTTGATTTTAGTCAAATAATTTTTTTTTTTTTTGTGGATTTTTGTTTATTACAAATAAATTATTAGTGAATTATTACAATTTCAGAGTATAATTATCTTAACATTATTAATTGTTAGGGTTAGGGTAACCCTAATAATTAATTATTATTACATTTTTCCTCTTGATTTCAGTGAATTTTCTTTTCCAAAAATTTTAGTCTTTATTCCTTAAAACAAAACCAAACTGTCATGAAAAAAAACTTGAAATAAGCGAATTATCTATCAGTGGAATAAGATATTTCTATTCAATATCAGAGTAATTGTAGCAAAACCAATATATTTTCATGTGATAAGATCTCCGTTTTGCAGTGCAGCATCTGCCTTTGCTCAAGTGAAGGCTAAAATGAAATGTGTTTAATCTTACTCTTCATAGTACGAGTTACTGATGTAGTTTAGTTTGTCTGTGACAGACCTGGTACCAAGAGTAAGCTCTGTCCGCTGGGTTGATGAGGATGGTGATGATCTTCGCTTTGGGCAGGAGAGCCGCAGCCCTCTGAGCAGCCACCTCCGAGTCGAAGTAGTTGGCACTCTTCTCAAAGTAGTAGTCTGAACTGGTGTTGGAGGGGAGAGGGAAGTACTCCATATACCTGGCACACGACAAACAAACAACACACAAAGGCATTAGAGGCAGCCGTAGTTGATCCGGTCCAATTTGCTCTCCGCAGATAAGGATCATTTCTGTGCATTGTGTGAATGATCGCCCGTGTGCAACAGCTTGGCAACGCCTAACGCGAAAATAAAATAAAACATCTAGCACCGGCATTCGATGTTAATATTTGGGCAGCCCACTCGCATACATATCCAGCTTGCCAAGTAAATTTTGTGTTGGATTATTTTCAGGTGCTGTGATGTGTGAAGCGGTTGCGTCTCTTTGATGTGGTTTTCAAATCAATTAAACTCTACACGAAACCCAAAATCTTGCGAATGTGCGCTGAGATGTTAATTGGGTTTGTAGTCTTGGTACTCCCCTTGCTCCTAGAAATGTCATCAGTGGCTGGATTTGTTGTGGTCTGCGGCCCCCCGATGTAATTAGCATTTTTAATGTGGCCTTCATTCTTTCATTTGCATAGAACAGAATCACCCCTAACCTCCTGGTGTCTGCATTTTCCTGAAAGAGTGTCTTTTAGCGGTTATTTGACAGTAAACAGTGCGGTACAAAACAGATTCTGAAAATGCGGTACAAACATTATTGGAGATCATGTTTCCTGCACATTTAAGTGACAAATGGCTGAAAGAATGCTTGTAAGGACTAAGGATGGGACAAAACATTGATACAGCAATTACTCACAATAATACATTAAGATGCTAATGGAAATGATGCTTTTTAATCATTTTTTTTTGAGATGGAGAAAAACAGAGGGGTATGACAGGCACCTGGCCGAAAGTCAAACCTTAAGATTCCGTGAAACAGACACCACAGAGCAGTGAATACAAACATTGGAGTCATATATTGGAGTCGTCCTCCAATATATCAATTAATCGATCACAATGGCTTAACAGAATTGTCTCGCATACGTTAAAATGTGTCAAACTAGATTATATGTTTGAAACATTCCCCATAACCAGCTACAACGTCAACATCTTATATATCAGCCTGAAATATAATGAACAATAAAGTTGGTCAAAGGGAAACACTGTACATACAAAAAGTTAATAATTACATAATGAGGACATTTCTGAATAAATGCTGTATTTGGTTGCTCGCTGCTGCCATGTGAGGGTTCTTACCAGTCGATGCCTCTGTGGTAGTTGTGCCCGTTGAAGAACTGGATCTCCTCGAACGTCTCCTTGCTGGGGTAGTTACTGGTCAGATCAGGGTGCATGCCAAGGAACAGGTAGAGTGCTGTCGTGCCTGGGGGGGGCGAAGAAGGACAGAGAGGAGTAAACACAAAGGAAAAAAGAAGATTAGCGTATAATGGGATGTATAATGTAAAAGCAACATTCTACCGACTTATGAGAACCTGATCGGGAACGCAGAGAAAACATCTCCTATGATTGACGTGGACGCATCACATTTAATTTACAGCTACATCCTGTAGGGGGTGTTGAAGCACCACGTCTCACCTGTCTTCTGAGGGCCAATGACGAGCAGTTTGGGGAAGCGGTCACATGTTTTCTCTTTGGACCAGATGTCCTTGTGCCTTTTGTCCTCACAAGGATCCTGAAGCCACAAAAAAAAAAAAAAAAAAAAGATAAACATTCCTTTATTCATGTCTGATTTGAAAAAAAAAATATGTAACGCTATAACAAATAGTTTGATGCAAAACTGGATTCATGAATTTATAAAACAACAAAGTCTATATATACGCAGTGCTACGAATTTAAGCTAAAGTACCTTTTAAATACTACATAAAACAACAGTATTATGTGATTTGCGGCTACATTTTAATATGCGTCCGGTATGCAAGTGCAAAAATGAAAAACGTGTTAAACATGCAAATAAAATCATCAGCAGCATCTCGTTCTCGCCTGCCAGAGGGGATCTCTCTCCGATGGGAACAGGCTGAAGTATTTCTGCGCCAGCTGCACAGGCGGCAGAGTCTGCATCTTCAGGTTGGTCCATGTCTGGACGAACGTCAACAGGCTTTTAAAGGTGTACAGGCCGAGGCGGTCGTTCCCGTAGTTGGACAAGTGGGTCATGAAAATACTAATCTGTGAAAAAAACAACAACAAAAAAGAACATGTTGATGGATAAGGCTACGTTCAGGCTGCAGGGCCGAGGTCGTTATTTATAAGTTCATTATTTAGGGTTTTGGAGCTATTTTTGTGGTAGACTTTTACTCCCATATTTTTAAAATCGCTTGACCGGAAGTGATGGAGGCAGAGGGAGTCCGGCCAACAGGAATACAATACAATTCTGACCCAGAAGAAACTGTACGTGTGTACAGTTACATATATGATGCGCCGCATACCTAGGTATGCCATAGGTATGCGGCGCAGAGCAGAGAGAGACACCAAGAGGAAGAATTAATGGCCGGAGGAGAGGGGTGAGAGACCGGTGTTCCGCACATTAGCTACGGATATGAAACACTGTGCTCACATCACAGGATCCTACAGATTACTATCATGTATCAGGCAATAAAAACTGGGATTGTTCATCAAATTATTAGACCTGAGCCTCGCTACTTCCCAGTAACTGATACTTAAGAGCTTGTTGACATCCTGTCTTATACTCTTTAATGTTCGTCCGCAATACGTGGAAACGTTAGCGCTTCGCCGTCACCATCCGTCAGAGAGAAAGGCGAGATAAATGCTGTCCTGAGACACCTAGTAAATATTAACCGCTGGCTGCAGGTTGAAGAGATGAATGCAGCAGAAGAATGGTTGCACGTAGTCATGGCAGCCATTGGTAAAATTAACAAAAAAAGTCCAGAATACTACTGAAGAAAAGAACAGAATATACTGTGACGAACATTCAATTCCAAGTAAGTTAAAATAATTTAAGGCATGGAAGAGTTTGGCTCCAGTTAAAACAGTTACTTGACACCGAAACACTGGCAGGGAAGACAGAAGCGTTTATTTTTCTATTAGGATGAGGACCACAGATGCAATAATTTACCACGTTTATTATCAATTAACGCAATACAAAATGACTATAAAGACACTGATGCAGTGGTCTGGGTCGCATATGGGGGGAAAAAACGGATCTGTGTTGTTCAGACATTCAACGGTCAATAAAAGATCAGATACAGGTCACATAGAATCGGATTTGGGTCACTTCAGGCTGCAGTCTGAATGTAGCCTATGAGAACTGTTAATACATGTTTTCTGGTTGCTATAAAAGCCAGAAGTGAACAAAAAGAAGCTGTGATGCAGACATCAGTGGATGAGTCATCCGTTGCCCTGCCCCCTCCTTTAGATTTCAATTTACACCACCAGTTGAACGAGTTTCCAAATGTGCAAACCAAATGCTGTGTGCCGTGTTTGACTCACGGGGTTCAGTAGAACAGTGAGGAAGAGTTCTCCTCCATTAATCAGCTTGTCCAGTTCATTAGGACTGCCCGGGTAGTCTTTGTAGAAGATGGTGTGTGTGAAGAGGCCGCACGTCTGCCTGGGCAGCACCTGTGATAGAAAGAAACGAAATGTCACCCAGGTGAAATAAAAGCCCACACTCGAGCGGAATTACAAACAAATATAGGCTAATAACGCATAATAATAACGCGTGGCGTCGGCCCTCCGCTGAGAGCAGGGGCTGTCAGTACTCCAGGCGGTTTTACCCCACACATTGTTTGCTTTCAATAACATTCATATTATGCAGCTCATCTAGCCAAAGCAAACCTCTTATTCACTCCGAGTCTATATGGAAATTCATGGAAATGTGTTTGTTTGCAGCGTCTGGGGAACTAAATATCAATCATCAGTAAGCAGTGGAGACTGTCCATTCAGACCGCTCTATCTTAAGGACTGAGAGCTGAGACCACACAGGCCGACTGAATGCCAACACTACAAAGGAACCAGTCTGTGGCTGCGCTGGCTCCCGTCACAACTGAAGGTCAACCTGAAAAAAGAAACAGATTGTTGTGTTCCTTTCGTGTGAACCTCTTGAATGTAATCTCTTTAACTTTAATTTTCCCTCTCGTGACTGCATTATTCAGCGTTGGCTTGTGTCGGTGAAGCAGGGTAAAGCGCGGGTTTTCCTTTCTTTGTTTGGGGTTTTTTTTTTTTTAGGTGTTGACATTTCAGTGATTGGTTGCGTGCAGACATTTGCGATGCTGCTGCCAGAGATGTCAGTCTTGGTTATGCTGCCGAGGCCTGCGAGGCAGCGCTACTCCGGGCAGGTGTCTCATGCAAGACCGCTCCTCGGCTACATTATAATCTCCGGCACCGTAGAAGCACACAAAAGCCCGGTAGGACTAATGCGATGATTGCCTTCCTTAGGACTTGTGTTGCCTTGGTGATATACAGTAATTGAAAATACAGCGGGAGTCTCATTGGGGTCTTTGGGGACAAAACTTAAGGAAAGCAGAGGCGGTGAGGAAAAGAGGAGAATAACCACTGGCCATGAGAGGAAAGGATAAACAGAAAAAGATCTGGAGGAGGCAGAGATAATGAATGAAGGATGGTGTATGTAAATGGCAGAGGAGAACCCTGCAAGGGATTATTGGCTGAAGAGGCGATGTGGAGAAGACGAGTGGAGGGAAAGCAGCGGGCCAGAGGTAAAACGATAATGAGGCTGTTTGGATGCCTGGGGGGTGGGGTGGTTGGGGGGTACGAGTGCTCTTACGCTAATGCCGCTGTGGATGAAACCCCGCCGGAAACGGGCGGGCTTCAGATGCGGGTACTCCTCCGTGCTGGTCACCTTGATGCCCCACACCTTCTTCCAGGCATCGTACAGCTGAATGTGGACGGGGTAGACGCCCGAGTGGTGGGGCGCCACCGCGTAGCCCATGTTAGTGGGGATCCCATGCTCCTGGAGGGAGGGGGGGGAAAAAAACCAAACAGAAAATATGTGGTTTAAAACCTCAGAAAGTGCAACAGAGTAGGGTTTAATCCCGGGTCCCACCTGATCCAAACTGTTTCTCGATTCACGGGAAAATGGCCTTTTAAAAAATAAATAAATAAATATCAATGCTGCATGTGTAATACAGTAACGTTGATAGAGGCAATGGTTCTGCTATTGTAGCTATGGTAAACACAGGTTTACTATATTCAGCAGCAGGCTATGACCTATTCCAACAGGCGGCTATGTAGACATTAATATCTAATTGTCGGAGTAGCAGCATTAACATTATTTTTCAAGCATCCCACTACAATACCCCCCACCATTGTCGGAGTAGCGGCACTGTACTCTTTCCCAACATGAATAGGCCTAACATTATTGTGATAGCCTATTAAACTTTGCATTCCCATTATCTTAAGATCGCATTAATGTGTGATTTATACTGTAAAGCCGTTTGTACTGCTCAAACATCAGCGTAAGAACCGGTGTTGTTAAATGTGGTGAAACGGGCGCAATTTAAAAGTCACAAATATATTCCCAGTTTACCTACTTATCTACCTATCAACCTAACGCAGGGAATAATGATGTAATGCGCCATGCATAAAAAATTAAATGCAAATCGGAAAATGAAGTAGCCTGTTTATGTGGCAATCAAGCACACACATGGAATATTTAAAAACTAATGACATTAGCACTAATAATAACCACAAATATAGGGATAAATGAAATTGAGGATCTATCCATGTATCGGTTTTGTGTATTAAAAAAAAAGGGTGATGTGTCGGAATAGTGATACTAAAAAGTGTGGGAAAACTGGCATGTGTAAATAGAGATGTGCCATATAAAGGAGATTTGGAATAGCCGACGGACCCCCAGTTTTGCATGGGTTCATTTTCAAATACTGAACGTGTAAGTTGTGTGACCTGGTTACCAAGTGATCTAGGGGATCAACAAGTGGATTTAGAATCTCAGCATGAGAAATATCCAGAAGAAAGCACGTTGAAACGCACAGATTATTATAGTTGTGTTGATGGACATAAGTTAAATTGTATTCTTTTGCCCCAATAGTGATACAAATAAGGATCATATATTTGAATAATACATATACATAAGGCCTATAGGCCTGTAGCTATTTCCCAGGATTCCCAGGAAATGGGTTGTCTTATCCCAGGATTTGACTCATGTCATTTTCTACAAAAATATGAATCCCTACAATAGAGGAGGGATCCCTCTTCTAGGACAGACCACACCGCCACCGTGACTCACCATGGCAAATTTCTTGTTGAGCAACATCTGCTCAGCCAGCACGGACTGGTTGTGAAAGAGATGGGGCTGCATGTGGCTCCACATGTGAGGGAACCACCAGAACTCCTTCACGTAGGAAAGCAGCAGGTCGTCTCCCAGATCCTCTTCATCAGATCCTGGACATGAGGCGGAGGACAAAAAGAGTCAGGGAATGAAGGAAAGAGGCGGGGGGGGGGATACAGCATGTGGAGGAGATAAAAAAAATGAGAACAGTGATGAGAAAAAAGGTGAAAACAAGGTCAGCGAGACGTAGGGGAAAATAGAAGGAGAGGATTAGAGAGATTAGAGAAAGTTTACAATCTTTAGTTTAGTGTGTGTGTGTTTGGGTCTCTGCTTGAGTTAACAGAGGCTTCTCTTCTCATGCTGCTTCTTACCTGCGTGAAAGAATTTCCCTGAGTAGCCCAGATTGAAGGTGAAGTTGGGCACGTCTGTGCGCAGCTCTTTCTGCGTCTCCAGCAGGGCCTGAAAACCGGAGGAGAGGAGAACGAGTCAATACGCGCCGTGCTCCTACCGGTGTGTCTTTGAGGGAGCGCCGACACCCAGGCAGGCGTTAAAGCGAGCCCGCGTACATACACCATTTCAATCCCGCAAGTTTCTGTCGGGTAAACATCCAACAACCAATCCCAGCTGCTCGCTCCTCTCCTTCATTCTGTTTGATATTTTTCCTCGCTCTCCTCTGATGCGGTCGTTTGTTTCATCTGATCTCCGCGCTGGATGAGACTCCCGGCGCCCGCTCAGCTCAGATTTCTCCCGTCTCGTCGGGGTGCGATTCGTACCTAAAAGCCCCCGCCGTTGGGCTGCCGGTGAGGACGGGCCTTGATGCTTCTTCCCCCACAACTTTTTTTTCTATATACGCTTCTGCCTCCACTTGTGATGTGTGTGTGTGTGTGTGTGTGTGTGTGTGGGGGGGGGGGGGGGGGGGGGGGGTTCTGTTCTACTCTGAGGGGGATGCGCGTGTTTCAACATTCTTTGTACGGCTCTGGGCCCCTGAAATATTCATCGCAGTGGTTCTTCAGTGACAGTGTGAGCGCTGGGGCCTGTCAGCTTTGAGCGGCCTACTGGGACAGAGGCATTCAGCAGGAGGAGAGGAGCGAGGAGAAGGGCTTTCTTTGTAACTGGAAGGGGGATAGAACACACTACTACATCAGAGTTATTGGTTGATGTTTACATAAAGAGGGGGGACCTCACACATGCAAACACACACATGCAAACACTCACCTTTACATCCGGCACCTTCATGCGGGTGCCCTCTTTACCCACGAAGATGTCGTCTATATCCACCAGGATGTAGCGCTCCAGGGACAACGAGAGCCTCTTCCCTGTCAGGAAGGCCACGGCGTCCACGAACACCAGCTTGTGCAGCCAGAAGACCAGATTGTTCCCGAACAGGACCCTCTGGATGCCGTCGTGGAGCCCCAGGTCCTGCACCACCGACGGGAGCAGCGCGGCGTTCTGCCCCATCGACGCCACGCTCTCGGCCGACTGGGTCTTGGCCAGCAGCACCGGCTCGTACGTGGAGTGGTTGGACTGGAACACGGTCCAGTCGTCCCCGGGGAGAGGGCCCGGCAGCGGCTGCCCGGACCGGGTGATGAAGAGCAGCGGGACTTGGGGTTGACAGTGCAGTCCTTCAGGCCCAAGTTGGAGTGCAGGAAAAGCGGGAAGCCTTTGAGCTGCGCGCTGAGCAGACTGTTTTCATTGGCCTAATCAACGCGGAGACAGACAGAGAAATCGCACAGATTCATCATACACCCGCCGTGATGAAGACAGAAACATATTGGATATAATTCCCCAATTTGTCCAATCAGGTGTGAAATAAGGAATGTCAGGCCTGCTCAAACGTGAAGGCATGAGGCTGCTTCTACCTGCGATGTTCAGCCTGTCAATGCTCGGGAGATTGCAGTCACAATGAATCACCTCCTGCTGCGTCCTCTAAGATTTAAAGGCTCAGGGTCCAGTGATTATTCATTGAAATGTCCCCCTATCCAAATTTGTCATTCTCCGATTCGCTCACACCTCTGCTGCCACGGTCACTCCTACTTTCACCGGAACCTTTACTTAAGTCTTACTTAAAATGTCACCACAGTGTGTGTGTGTGTATGTGTGTGTGTGCACGCGGGTCTTGGCCAGCAGCACTGGCTCGTATGTGGAGTAGTGTGTGTGTGTGTGTGTGTGTGTGTGTGTGTGTGTGTGTGTGTGTGTGTGTGTGTGTGTGTGTGCGCGCGTGTGCGCACGCACAAGCTATCTACGACTTGCACTGTGAGCTGTCCACATGATGGCTACTGATTTTTATTTTGTTTGGTTCATTGTTACTCAACAATTATTTCAGGGTTGCAACTAACCAACTAACATTACCAATTGACCTGTCCACTGTTTTCTTGATTGTTTGATCTCAAAAATGTTAAAAAAATCTGTAACTGTTCCCAAGACGTGTCATCAATTCGCCCATTTTGAGCAGCAGCTTTCTCATTCAAAGGCATGAAATGTTTTCATTTCATTCATTTTCAACTTTCCCTTTTCCTCTATACAGATCATGTTTGAATGAGGAAGCAAAGATCACGAACCACCTCTTGATGCGCAGATAATTTGGTAAAAATAACTCTTGGTGTTAATAATATTACTGTCCAGCATGCCAATGGGAAAAAGTTACTGTAATAAAAGTTATCATAGCGTAACTTCCTCTAAAAGGGACAACAGGACACACAAGGGTTACACATAACCGGGAGCGTTTCTTTTTGTAAAGCTCATCCAACCTAGCAACAGTAACTAAGTGCCTAGAAAAGGTAAATTGTGTGATATTTTGTAGTTGAAACACATTAGAGACTAATTGACTTCAAAATATATGATAAATATATATTCAGATCAAGTTCTGATGCGCGTCTGGATGATTGGAATGCACACCCCCGCTCTTCTTCCTCCTCTCCCAATAGACAGTAAATCCCCCAGGTTTTTCCCTTACCTGCCTACACATCTACACCACCGTCAATGCCTTCACATCTCTATCTATATTCTTTCCATGGCTCAGAGATGGTGATTAAAACCATAAGACCTGAAAACTGGCCTTGGGCAAACAGGCTCAGATAGGGATTACTGAGAAAGGAAGAGAGGGAGAGCGAGGGAGAAAGGGGTAGAGAGAGTCTGAAACAAAATGAGGAAAAGAGAGACAAGAGGCAAGAGAGAAGTGAAGGAGGCCAGATTGCAGAATAAAGAAAAGCAAGAGATAGATGGAACATAATAGGAACTGTGTAGCGGGACTGGGTGTTATTGAACCAGGCGGGTCTTTCCAGCCCTGTGAATCCCGTCTCCTTAGAGACGTTGGAGCCAGATGGACAGGGCAGAAGGTGTGAGGTAGAGGAGGGGAGAGGAGAGGAGTGGAAAGGAGGAAAGGGTGTGGTGTTGTCCTAACCTTGAAGAAGCCAATGATGCCCACTCCATATTCCACACAGTATTTGTCCAGCAGCTCTCGGTTCCAAGCGTCCAAGTTAACATACTTGAGAATGTTCTCATAAATCACCAGTGTGAAACGCCCTCGTTCTTTGTCCGTCAACGTGGGCATGTCCCCTTTACCGGGAGAGATCTCTGTCCGGTACCGGAAGCGGCCCGACTCCAGTATGGCCACGATCTCCTGACCCAGTTGAGAATACTGGCTTTCCACAAACACCAGAACCACAGGATCTGTCCTGGCCCCTCCGGGATCGGCTCCGCCGGGGCCCCCGAAACGCCCCGTAGTGGCAGCAGGCGGGACGGCGTGACCCTCGGGTCGTCCGAGTCGGCGGATGCTCCCTCGGCGCCGGACACGCCTCCTCCCGACGGCTCCAGCTCCCGCTTGACGCCATACAGGAAGTAGGCGGAGACAAAGACGCTGACGGCGCAGAAGAGGAAGAGGAGGAGCAGCGACGTCTGCAGGGGGAGGAGACGGACCAGCCGACGGAGGCGGGTCACGCATCCCAGCATCGTCTCGCGCCGCGCCACTCCGCCCCACAGGCCCCGCAACACGCCTCAGGGACAGTCTCTCTCTCTCGGTCTGTGTGTCTGGGTGGCGGGTGGTAGAACGGCGAGCGGGGATTCCTCACAACAAAGTCGGTCTCGCTATGATGCTAAATACAAACGGCGTTAAGGTAGCAGCTGCAGCAGCTACTGGAGAAAGAAATGAGACGGTCTCACGTTGGCTCTCCCTCATATTGCAGCGCTGCTTATGTCACCATGGCAGAGAAATGGGGGGGGGAGGGCCTCGGACCGCTGGGACACACTTGTGCCTCAAGGGGGGTGAGGGGAGAAGGCTGGAAGGCTGAGTCACTGGTGGAGAAAGATGATGGAAGAATCCATCACCTGTCCATCATGTGAAACGGGCCGACCGTGTTCCGGCGAGACTCCGCGCCGTCCTTTTGATTGGAGAACGATCTCTTGGGGGAAGCAAGGTTGCGCAGGTCATCTCAGCGGCACCATTCCTTCAGGATACAATCTCCTGACCTAGAAAAAACAGAGAGAGAAAAAAGAAAATAACGTTAAAAACCTGAAAGCGCAGCGTCGGCTCCTATAGAACAAAGAACATATTGCGTGGCTTTGTTGTGTGGGTTTGACGGCGTGTGGGAGATGTGTGTGCTGCTGGTGCCAGCACTTCAAAGTTCATTCCCAAGTAGTTCTTGCATTCACCTACACAAAGTGAGAGCTGCCAATTCCCCCCCCCCACACACACACTTACACACACCCCAACACACATGCGCAGCCTCCAAACAATCAATCGTTAGAATGTGAGTGACAACAGAGCCTTGAGGCGAGCCAACTCCCAATTCAGTCTAGTAGGGCTCTGTGACTGTATGTATATGTATGTATGTGAAGCCATCACCCGCAGGGACACTCATCTTCTATTTCCCTCAAAGCCCCAGGACCAAAAATGGAGTGCAGGAGAAAGGAGGGGGGGAGAAAAAAAAAACAAGCTGCTGGAAGGGAAGCGATCCAAGAGCAGAGGAGTGGATGACAGTGACAGACAGAGCTGGCAACAATAGGATCTTTTACACGGCGAGAAAAGCCCGTATCACACTCGATATATACCCCCATACCCTCTGCAGACCTATGGTGCGAGCCCCTTTAAGTCAATCTCCATCAAGCCAAGTGTGAAAAGTACAAGACGCGGCATGGGAACTGGTGTCAGCTAGTCCTTTACGAAAACAGAACTTCTCCATTTAGAGGCATGGTGGAGAAATGAGACAGAAATGTTACCGTTGCATGGGAATGCTCCATCCATTAAGCTGTAGAGCTTCGGAGCTACACGTACGCGCACATGCACACACACCTTTATAAAAGCCTAGATATCACTTTTTCCCCCCCCCCCCCCCCCCCCTCCCAAAGGATGTCCTACAAGAAAAAAAAATCAGTTTATTTTTTGGTTTGTTTTTTTTAAAGAGTCTTCGCACAATAATGAGAGCAAAAGTAATGGCAGTGTTTTTTTGTTTTGTTTTTTATACTTGAGCTACTGATTTATTCCCATAGGACTACAATACTTATTGTAGTTTGCTTAGAGAACAACAGAAAAATAAATCAAGGTTTAAACTGAAAATTATATGTAAGCTTGGAAAAAGAAAAAATTCCATTTTTAGGCCAAATTGCCCACCCCTCAGAGTCCATACAGTGCTCATGACAGTGGATCATAGGAGCAACAATCATTCAGACAATAGTGTAATCAATAAATGATTGATTTTCCACAGCCTGATAAAAGCAAATGTTCAATATATCTTTATAGACCGAATTCCACAGAGAGATAACCACCCTTTTATCATTTATCATCCTTCATACAGCGTTGGAAGGGGAAAAACCAGGCCTAAATATTGTCCTCTTTACGGTGATCAAGGTCAACTTGGTGGAAAGCAGCTCTAGCCCCCTCTCGCCTTCCAGCTAAGCTTAACAGGATGCCTAAATCTCCCTGCGAGTGCAGCGGAAGGAAATCACACTTTTCTTTTTCTCTGAGTCGTGTCCAAGTTTCCTCTTCACACGGAGGCTGATTCTAATGTAAAGAGAGGCTGTGAAAAAAAACAGTGGGCGGTAGAGAAGGTATCGCAGCCGAGCAGACAAAAACAGCCTCGGTCGCTTAAAGACCCCCCCCACCAATCCCCCCCAGCACCATCCTCCCTGTACCGTGTTTGTTCGTTTCTGAAGGAGCCACGGTTTGTGCCATGACATATCAAAATATGATTAGCCACAGGAAGTGAGCGCAGCTGAAAACAACGAAGCAGCAGAGAAGACAGAGGAGTCGACTTTTATACGGCAGCCAACTTTTAACAACAACTTTTTGATTCCGGGGGCCTAGCAGGGTTTTTTTTTTTTTCTTTCCAGGCATCTTTGGTGGAGGGCTTTTTATGCCATTTCAACAGGCTGCAATCCTGCAGTTTCTCATCAACAGGTTCTGGTAATGACGGCTGGACGGCGAGTCGGTTATTATCGGTAACTGGATTTTAGCAGGATCTGGGGCTGGAGCCACAGTAGAGCTGCGATTGTATAGATTTCTTCTTTGTTGCAGCGAGGCGTGTCTGCCGCTATTCTCTCCACAGCACCTCCTCATACGGGCCAGCTCACACTGTTAAAACCTCAGATTGAGAGATATGCGTCTACGAATGATAATCCCTCATCTGTAGTGAGGAACAAACACACATACACACACACAAACAGGAGAGGGGTATGTCTGCTTCCTCATTCATCTCCTGTTGGGAAGCAAGTGGGGACGAACACAGACAACGTCAGCGGCTGTTAATGTCCCCCACAGCCAGCGACCGCGGTGCGTTCACGGCCCTCGCCTTCCTACAGTAACTTCCACCAGCAACAGACGTTAAATACAGCAAGCACAACCCCCGCAGTTAGCGCCGCATGACCGCGGTAATGCTGTAATGATCACATCCCTGGCTGCAACTGATGATTATTTCCGTCATGGATAAATCTGTTGGTAACTTTTGCGATTTAAACGATTAGTCGTTTCCGTGAGCTCGGGATCGCTTCAAACCGCCGGCTTTGTTTAACAAAACAGAAAGATATTACGCAAACAATATGGAAGATGTGCAGCAAATCCTCGTGTTTGAGAAAACCTGGAGACGGTATGTTTTGTCATTTTTCCTGGATAAGTGACTCAATCATCAGAACTAATTGTTTTTGTCCATCTACTAAACTGTGAACACAATATGATTTCTAATTCATTTAAGATTTTCCATTTAAGTATATGTAATGTTCGGTGTTAATTTTATCTTAAAAATCACGACATCTATTTTTCAGCATCATTTTACTTCATTGAGAAATTGCAACTACGACTTAAACAAAAAGACAAAAATGTGATCGAAGTTAAAACTGAGTTCCACTGACTGAATCTTGAATAAGCGAAAGAAAATTTCTAAATTAGAGCCGGTGATAGCGCAATAATGATATCACTCTGCTCTAATGGTTAAGAAAGAGGCCACCACATCATTATCATTCTCTGTTAATGTTTAACATGATATCGCGGGCCAACGTTTTCCGGGAAACAAGAAGTTCCACCTTGACTCTAATGACACTGTTGACATTGCGTTGGTCGCAGATTAAATGCAAACAGAGCAGGGGCACGGAAAATCCTCTGTTCTTGTCTAATTCTCAGCGGCGATGAGTGCCTCCCAACGTTGACCTTCAGACTGATAACGGAGAGATACGACTGAAGGAAGGACGGCAGAGGGAGGGAGGGGGAGAGAGAGCGCGGGCAACGCGAACTCGATGGTGCCGACGCGAACGGAGGAAAAAAGAAGGAAAGCTCAAGGCTTCCGGCGTGAAGCTACAGCGGTGAAATCAGGCCGGCTAAACAGAGCGATACAATGCATTAGACTATAATGAGGGTGAGGATATAGCACTGGCTGAACAGAATAATGGCTAATGGGTTTCAAATGCCTGCACGCCCATCTCACCTAATGTGCCTTCTACTTTATCTGCCATGTATGCTGTTGGGAGAAGCCAAGATCCGCCCGCAAAATGTCTCCGTCCTCCAAAATAACAGATGCAAAAATGCAGAGGAGGGAGAAAAAGAGAATATGAATATTTCATGTTCAGAGGCTGATGAGAGGTATAGCCGGCAGATATATCCATAAGGTACAGAGCAGCCAAAAGGTGCGTAGAGACCGGAGTGTTTGAGTCTGCCAAAAAGAGTCAGTGTCTTAACTCATGCATAAAGGGGAGGCAGATGGAGGCTAATGCGTATCTGATAGCCGCCTTTTTCCTTCTCGGTGATGGAGAGAGCTCAGGATGAGCAGGAGCCCTGTACTTACACATGTGGACCAAAAAAAAAAAAAAAAAAAAAAATAGAGGTGGCAGTCAGACCAATAAAGAAGAAAAAAAACAAAAGGGTATAAAAAAAAAAGAGAAAAGAACAAGATGACCAACTACTGAACCAGATCATTGAGAGAAATCCACCCGAGGGTGACGATCCATCTTGAAGCCGCTGAAAACCATTAATTAAAACATCCCCCTCGTTATTTTAAAACAGCTGAATGATGCTGACAGGACGGCGCGGAGGCATAAACAATAGCAGGTGAGGGCAGAGAGGACACACGCTAATGCTTTTCCTCTGGGTGGGTGGTCAGTCAAACCTGCCCCCCTCCCTCCGCGTCACGGGAAGCGGGCCAGAACCATACTGCTAGATTAATGAGAGGCGATGAGGAACAGAGGGACGGAGCCTGGTCCTCAGCTGTAACAACTCTCTGGATAAACAACACTAAGGCCGGCCATATGTAGCCTCCTAACACGTCCTGTTCCCGCTTCCCCCCCCTTCCCTCCCTCCCTCTCCGCCCGCTGGTGTTGTGCTTCTCTTAAAGTGTGAATAAGGGTAAGTGCCCCGGGGCTTGCGAGGAGAGCCAGTGCATCAACGCCGCCTGCCCGATTCGGACTAGCCGTAGGTGATCCCTTCGACAAATAAACTTTTAAAAAAGGAGCCCTCTCTTGATCCGTCCGCTCACCGCTGACTGCCAGAAATAAACGATGACCCTCTGCGTGCGATCGCCGCGGGCCTTGCCCACTGCGCGTTTGCCACGGAAACGCCGGAGCCGCATCCTTTTCGGAGGCGAGAGCATGCAAAAATAGAGGAAGTAGAGGGAGGGCGGCAATCCATAAAACAAGGCTGCGGTTGTTGTCAGTTTCCCTTTTTTTTATTTTTAAATTTTATGTATGTGCCAAAGTGCAGAGAAACACCTGAGAGACTTTATTAGGAGATCAACAATCCAAAGCATCTCGCAACAAAGCACACAACATTGTGTTTGCATGTGTCCCTGAACAAATATGACTGAGCGTTTGCGCAAACAGCACAGCAACAGAAAACAAGAGTTTGGCCTCGACGTCTGAACTGTGCAGTGGGGCATGGGTCAAGGTTAAATGGGTAAGAATGTAGCCAATGTAATCCCTTATCTGTAATCCTGTTAATCTCGACACCGCAAACAGTACTAAATGTGCTTATGTCAGCTCTGTCACTGCGCGAGATGCCTTGAAGGGATAAAGGAGCAAGACACAATAGAGTGATGGAGGATGCGGCGGTATACTGGGAGAAAAGACCAAAACGTTGCGTGTCATCCCTCCGAGTCCCTCAACCCCGGGCCACGGGTTTACACGTTTAGAGGAAAACCAGAGGGGATCCATTCTTGAATGGATTTTGAGAGATGTTTTTAATCACCGTCACCAACTACTGTACAAGACCGCCGCGATGTGATTGAAAGGAGCAGTGAGAAGCAAGGCTAGAGTCAATTTCTTCATTTCAGCCACCTCGGAAAAAGCGAGGATCCTCATATTTCTTTTGAAGCGCGTCTTCGGCAACAAGCGTGCGAGAGGAGCAAGGACATTTAAAACCCACGGATGGCGGTTTTCTTCCCTTAAGCTAGCCTTGGCATCCGTCGGAATAGAATCAATCAATCTGAAATGCGAATTCCGTTTTATGCATCTATTGTAGCTGCCGCGATTAAAGGCTTAGGCCGTGAAACGCCGCGGAAAGCGGCGCTGCATCCTCGCGCCGGCTTCAGCCGATCTGAATGTACAAGCAGACAGCTTCATTTCAGATGCAAACATTTACAGCGACACTTCCTCTCCTTCTGTCTCATCAATTAATTATATGCCACTGCGTGAAGGACAGTGGACCCGGGAGGAAAGGGGGGGGGGGGGCGGCTTCTAATTCTCCAGAAAGTGACTTTCAGACCATTTCCTCTATCAAACCATACGGCTGAATTATCACATCATTTTTTTAGCACCTCAATTTACTGTCCCAAAGACCGAGGCAATTTCGCAGGAGGGGAAAAAAAATGCCTTTCCTCGATTCGCCCGTGCCCCTCCAATTACATCCCGAGACCTCGGCCCCTGGCTCTGTCGTAATTGAAATGATTGCGATGCTATTTGGCGACGCCGTAATGGGACAAAGAGGCGGACGCACATCCTCAAATCCAGATGACGGAGTGCGGGCTTTTCCTCAGAGCAATTACGAGCAGAACTGGAGGACAGTCAAAGTGCGTTCGGAAAATAATTAGAGAGAATTGAGGCATTTCAGCACCACTACAGTATGTTCAGCACCAGACAGAGCGAGATGCCACCCTTAAACTTCCATTAGACTGAGTCTAATGTCAAGTCCCATCAACGCTGATGTTGACTTCTGTGAAGATAACCCGAACAGGCGCTGGCATAATGGCGTGATTACACATTCATAATATGTGGGGACGATCAGGCCCGAGATGAATGAAAACATGGAGGCCAGAGAACAAAATATACATAGCACTCACGTTCGAGTCTTATTCATCTCGGACAGGCTCCCAAACCTCTCGTCTTCTTCAGATCAGGGATCTCGAGCTAGAGGTACGCTGGCAGGGGGGTCTGAGAACAGCAGGAAGTGGAAAATGGATTACCTCGCAGTGGGGGGAAAGCAGTGTGCGGATGAGTCGTGTGAGTCGGGAGAACTGTGGCAAGCTGGAGATGAAGTGGGGAGGGTCATTAGGGAACCGTGGAGCAGAGATGTGAAATGGGAGACTTTCCTCAATGGTATTACTCCCCTGGGCGCTGGTTAGAGCGGCAAAGAGGGAAAAAAAAAAAAAAAAAACGGAACCCGCTATTTCATCAATAGCCTTGATCACCTCCACGCAGCACACAAAAAGCACCGCACACTAACATACCCCCCCAACCACCACCACCCGCCCCCCCCCTACCACACTACCACAGTACATCTATTTATAGCCGCTCTGTGCCCCATTTACAGGCATGGGGACACTGGATCTGTAAAATAAAGCAGTTGCGAACAGGGAAGCCATTATTTGTGTATGGCGGCCCTTTATTAGCAGCTAGAAATTGCTACAATTAGGGATGCACGATTTGAATTTTTTTTTTTCCCCCCCTGGCTGATAGCTAACGCTCATCAACCCATCATTACCCGTTAACCGATGTACTACTTAGTGGCTATGGGGAGTGCTTTGAGGGGTTGTGGAGGGCGAGGAGGGAGCTGGGGGGGGGTATGAACAAATACTGATATCACGGTATTTTTCAGAATGATAATCGGTGTCCTGGTATTTGATAAGCATGATTGGGGGTTAACTCGATTTTTTAAAAGTCCTTCCACACGATAGGCACGGCTATGCTCTCACATGCAGCTCGTTTGGTACAACTGCAAAACAGTCCCGCCCTCAAACAAGACGTTCCGCCGCTCTGGGTTCCTAACGTTTTGTACGCTGCACACTCACCGGTATTGAGGTATATGAAAAATTCATATCATAAATGAAAAAACAAAACAAAACAGTGGTATTCAGCTCTATGCCAACACTGGCTCTCCCTCTTTCTCTTCACCTTTGCCTCTACCAGATCACCACTACCATCTTCCCTGAGGTAACCTTCCCTTTGCTCAAACTTTAATATGGCTGGCAAGATGAGAAAATCTATTACTTTTTTAAATTACAGTTTGTTTTATGTTCATCTTGGTGTCTGTCATTTGAAAGTCTATTTGTACCATTTTTGTTTTAGAAAAAAAAAATCACTGTGATTGTGTGATTGGAATGTGTGATTTCTTTTTTTGACAAGAAATGTCAAATGGTGTAACTGAAAAAATTATACAGTTTAAATATTTAATTCACCTAGAATATAAAACTAGTTGATAGTTCCTTTAAAAAAAAAAGAGAAAACTATCTGGCACCAAGAGTTTTTAGAGTTACACCATACGCCATTTCTGACATTGTCCCAGGCACATTAACAGTTTAACAGAGGGAATTATTAGTCAACATTCTTATTACCAGTAAACGGTCACCGTCCTGAGCCTCATCCCTAATTCTCATGAACATAATAGATAATACCGCAGTTCATCTGTTGTTAAAACTCCATTAAGATGGATAGCCAAAGCCATTAGCATTTGCCGAAGACAACAGAACCAAACAGCCAAAGGTGTGATGTCTGAATTAACTGCAAACTAATTCGAGTGATTACATGCTAGGCTGATTAATCAGATACAGAACAAGAGAACGGGCTGATTAAACCAATGGGAAAGAGAAATAATTGACCCCACTTTCGGAGGCTCCACGTATGATTTCATCTTTGAGTGACATCGCAGACTTATTAGCAGCAGCCGCAGGAGAGCGGATCCTATGGCGCGTGCCAATGAAATACATAATAATTGGCTTCATTCTTCTTTTTCTGAGGACTGGACATCATGCATATGGATGTCCCGTAGGCCTGAAATTATGCCATGTTTATGTGAACATTATAGGAAGGGCCTGAAGCAATGAATTACCCTCCTCCTGCAAAAAAAAAAAAAAAACCTAAATAAAATGTACATTTCCCCGAAAAAAAGGGGGGGGGGGCTCAATCTATTGGATTTCTGCGGGGAGAAATAGGCTTGTAGCGCCACGGACAGCCAACGTGAGGCACGGGGAGGTGGTGGCAGAGGGAGGAAGGGGTTGGTCATTTATCATTTTTGTCAGTCCTGGTAGAAGGAGGAGGTGGAGGAGGAGGTGGTGGTGTGAGGGGGGCTTTCATATAAATTGTGTGTAGGTGGAATCAATGTGGCGTTGTTGGTAAGAGAAGGGAGGGGCGAGCGAGCCGGATCAATGCTGGTGGGAGTGACTGTTTGTTCCCATTGTTTATCTACTGTCATCTCAGGACGCCGCTGAAGGACAAGGGTGCACGGCGGCCAGCGCAATGTCTCCATTGGGAATGAGGACTCATAATGGGCCTCTCCCTATACAGACAATAGACATCACTCAGAGGTGAAAGTCATGCCGCTGTCTGTCTGTCTGTCTGTGTGGATCCGTCAGTCTCTGCGAGCGTGGAAGTCAGGGAGTTCTGAGGGAGGGGAAAACACGAGGAGAGATAAGAGCCAGTGTGGTTTCACGCTGCAGGGTCTGCCGATCAAATCAACTGCCTATTCAGCGCGGGCTCTGCAGAATCTCTGACTCAAGCACAACAGTTTTTTTATTAAGACTTTTAGACCTGCAGCGGGGAACAGCAATAACAGATTTGCTGACCCGACGTGAACCGGAGATGCTATCAAACAACAACAGTCCTCGCGATGACCGCGCGGATGAATAAAAGAAAACAATCAAGCTAATAATAAATTCCCCGGGCGCGCTGTAAACATGGGCCGCGGCGCACACATAAACAATATAACGGTCTAATCTGCCCGATCAATCTGGGTGGTTGGGGGGGGGCGAGCGGAGGACGCATCTCTGTCTGTAATAGGGAGAAGTACAATACCTGCTCGCGAAAATGGTGATGAGATGGATTCCAGGGGTCGTCCAGTGAATTTCAGGTATTATCATTCCCAGGGGGGAGCCTTGACTCCCCCCCTCCCCCCCCCCCCACTTCCTCCCTCCCTCCTCCTTTCCATCCTCCCTTCTTTCATGTGCAGATAAGAAAACGGGCCCGCACTGATCTGACTGATTCACGCAGCAGAAATGCGTTCTCGTGGGAATATCGCGGTGTGGAAGAATAGCTGACACAAGAGATGAGATTCTGTTGTGCTGCCCATATTTTTGCCTGCTAGATCAAACGGATAGGATTTTTTTTTCCCCCCCCTCCCGCATGAAAACGCGCTCGTGATCATCGGCCGCACTCCCCTAATCGCAATCAAGAACAACAGATAAATGGATGGAAGAGGACGGCTGCGTACAGCGTGCTTCGCCTTTTTTGCGTAAACAGTGTGCACTTGACACGTGCCCCCGCCGCGGTAATTGTAGGCACTAAATGTGTGAAAATTCTAACTGTGGAGAAACACCCGGCCTCATGATTGGCTTATCACAGTAATGATAATTACACTCCCAATTGTATCCCCAGTCATGAATCCTATTACAAAGTGTGTGTGTGAGCGGTTTTGTTTTTTTTGTTTTTTTAAAACAGAGGCTCAAATCCAGCTTTTCTGTTCTTTCCCTCTCATACTTTCGGTCTCAGTCGCGGTTTTAAAACACAACCACAGCCCCGCCGTCGGCCCTCCATACCCTCCCGCTTTTCCGACGTGGCAGTGTTCACCCCCTCCGTCGAATGCTTCTTTGAATGGAAACTCCACGGAACCTCATTTCTACAAACCGAGCTAAATAAAGCGCAGATAGGACGGCTCAATTTGGATGCAAATTGATGTATCCGGAGGATCCGACCTCCGATTAACAAAAAAACTCTGTCACAACTACGCGCACTTATTCCCTTGTTGTATAGGGAGGCGAGTCGGAGTCTCTGAAAATGACTTAATTTAACACACCTGTGTATCCGCAGAGAGGAAGCGGTTCTTAATAAACCGAGCATCTCTGCAGAGGACAGCGCTGGTGTGAATGCCACCGTGAAGTCTGTGGCAGCTCCGAGGAAGCTGCGGGGTTTTCATGGTTGAGAGATGGCAGACGCCGTGTACTCCACAACTGTTGCCTAGGTGATTCACCAGTCGCAGTTTTATGGCTAAGAGAAAGCCACCCTTAAAAAAAAAAAAGAGACATCTCATCTAATGTTTGCCAGAAGGCATGTGGGAGAATCTGAAACAAATGTGAAGGAGGCTGTATAGACTGATGAGATGCTGCTGGTGTGAGCCTGTAAACACTTTGTGTTTCCAGAAAGCCATCATCCACACCGTGAAGCCTGCTGCAGTCTGACACAAAACTGGGACTTATGAGAAGATGTACTGCCGCTAAGACAGCTCTCCAAAACATTAGGCCAAACGCTACAGGCGATCGCCTTCAGACCAGCACTGATAATGTCCTGGAGTGGTCAAGTAAGGGTCCAGACCTCCATACAATCCAGAAATAGTTTCAGCATTAAAAAAATAAAACGCCCCCCCATTACGCTCATTTCCAGGATTTCTGTGATCCACCTCCTGATGAGCCTACTCTGTTTTAATTGGCCAGCTTCCCGAAGCTGAGTCATGTGAAGCGCATATCAGTGACACAAGTTACCGCTAATGAAAACCCTGCAATTACACTTCACATTAAAAGTGTATAAAAAAACTAAAAAAGGAGGCTTTTATCATAAGAATCGGCAGGAAATTAAATGTGTTCAATGAATAATTGTTGCAGACGAGAAGATCTGGAGATATTCGGAGGTCTCTGTTCAGTGAATCAGCAATAAACTCATCTTTCTCTTCCGTGCTGTGAACCTTGTAAACTCTGAAACCTTTGCCCGATTAATGCAAAGGTTGTTTAAAATCGGGATGTTTCTATAGAATTCCTGTTTTGCTTTGTTGTGATACATACATCTGTTATTACTTTCCTGTATTTTCACCACAGCACTTTTTAATAATCACATAGCAGAGCAAAACCGCCCAATAATCACCCACTCAGTCCAATAGATTTCAATCTTCCAAAGTCCATGAAATAATCAAATCAAATTGCTAGCAGTGGTTGTTATCAGCAAACCCCAACGCATTCTTGTACAATTCTCAAGTCATTTCTGTGATGATTTTCCATGTTTTACTGGAGCGATTTAAATAAGTAGATGTTGTAATCATTAAAAATAAAATAAAATCCCATTCATTTCTCAGTTTTTATCAAAAATCCTCATCACACTGATGTCAGCAAACTCAACCATATTCTTGTAAAACAGGTCAGCAGGTTCTTCCAGTCATTTTACTGCAGGGTCTCTTAATAATTTGCAAAAGATGCAAAAGTCAGTGGATCACCATATATACCATATAATTTAATTATTAATTTAAGGAAGCGTGGGTGTTCCTGCTTCCACACTCCCTCTACTATCACAAATGGAACCTTATTCTGTATTATTCTGACACTGAACTCACATTTATTCAATTAATAGATTAGTCATTTGGTCAATATGTCAAAAAATTGTCTGGGGATCCAGAGAGAACTGTGATACTACATTGATTTAAATCTGTGTACTTTAAATAGCAAATATATAACTGGAGCTTTACTTAGAAAAAAAATACAATCACGTCAAATTGTGATATAAGCATTAAATGTATTGGACCTGACAGGTATTCTCCGCTTTTCACAGTTTTAATCGTAACTCTGCTACTACTCCAGACTCCGTCTGTCAGCCACTCGCTGGAGCGCTCTACCTGTCCGCAGCCGAGCTGCTTCCTCATCCTTTTCTTCTCCTGGACCAGAGAGTGAGGCATGTGTGGGTGTCACGGAGCTGACAGGTCTATCTGGGCTCTGTCTACTGTGCTGGCTCTTCCCATTTCCCCTCTTCACTGCCATCTCTACAGCTGTTGCGTATCCTACCGTGACACCAGAAAAACACACACACACACGCGCACGGATATCAGTTTACAGAAAGGGGGCGGGGTAGCTGGTGCACCAGGGGTCAAGCCTCCGCACGGTGTCCTGCATGGTATATGTACTAGAAAACCAAACAATATATAATGTTTTTTTTTCCACAGAGAAAAATAGGCCAGGAGAGCAGAAGAGGTGTCTGTGTATTTATGCGAGAAGAGACCTATGCTTTTCGCCAGTCATTTCCAAGGAAAGCCTGTCAGAGTTATGGATTAAATGCCACTGCGCGGCATCGCTCACACGCGCGCACGCAGCCCGGGTTTAATAGTGTGTGTGTATGCGTAAGCGTGTGGCTCGATGGTGGGTTACGGCTCTAAAAGCTCAATTCAAAAAGCAGACTGTCACGTAGGGTGTTAGCCATGTAAAATCCAAAAATCCGTCTCCTGCCACCCGGCCATAAAAAGCCGGCAGCTGCCGAAGTCAAAGCGGTCCAGGCACACGCCGTCACCATAAACCCTATGTAACACATTTTCTCATTTGACACGCCTCTCGGCCATTTGCTCTCCTGAGCCATTTCCACTCTCACACGTGCACGCACAAACAATCAATTTGTGCACGCACACACACACACAGATTGGTGGCCTGTTTATGCTCCCCCCGGCTGTAACAGGTGTGCAGACGGAAGTGGGGGGTAGGAAGTAGTAAGCTGATCCAGCCATGAAGACCCACTCCTTCTCCGTGCTTGCCAACCCCCCCCCCACTCCCTACTCCCACTGCTATCCTTCACCTCCTGAAGGGAAACTTCCAATCACTCTAGCAGATCAATACACCCTAGCCTCAGGATATGAGGCTCTAAAGCTAACTAGAAGCACTTAAAGAGAGGGGAATCTGTATTGGATTACAAGGGGTTAAGGAGACCTGGGGTGCAGGCTTTTTTTTTTCATTTTTTAAAGTGGAAAAACGCGACTCAACCAGCTAATTGATACAAATTGGTAAAACATGTACAACTCCACTGCTGTAGAGAATTTAATGCAATTATTCTATGGCCTGCGCCTTTGTGTATTGACACACAACAGAATACAACAGATGTGAAATAAGGCTGAAATGAAATAATAATGCTAGCTTTTGTGTTGGGAGGAGAGCGCCGTGCCACAATGAATCAGTGCAGACTCAAATAAATGCCCAGAAAGGAAGCAAACTGGTAAATCTTTTATTTTCACGTCAAGTAAAAAAAATACTGGGGAGGAGTATGATAAGGTTCAGGATGCCATGACATATTTGCTTTAATATCAATTATTCATCGTCGCCTTTTCTAACCCTTTAATTATACATCAATGTTAGAATAACAAAGGCCTGGGACGTTCACTGGGTTCCTGCTTGCAAAGGCCATGACAAAGGAACCGGATGGGGGAACTTTAGCCTTTAGGTACAGGTTGGAGGAAGACGGAAGGAAAAGGGCCTTCGGGCTGCTTCGCCCTGCTGTCGAGCTGTCATTTATGATGTGTCCGCCTCACCCACCGTGTGATCAGAGATCAAAGGGTTAACTGAAACTCTGGCCTATAGCCCTGTGCTTACATTATTCAACAGCTTGTTACAACAGCCTGCTCCCTGATCTCGCACACAGGGAGACGGGGCTGGAAACTCCAGGGAGGGGAACACAAGGAGCGAATAGCCGGATTAAGAAAAAAGGGATGACAGAGGGAGCAAGAGGCCGGAGAGAAAAAAAAAAGATAGGAGAGAATGAGGGTTGGACCTCAGGGTGGTGGAAAAAAAAAAAAGCTGAGCTGTGGAGGAAAAAAAAAAAAAGAAAAAGCAGGAGTCAATGGGATGAAAAGAGGTATTGAGGAAAGGGAAGGATGAGAAAGTGGTGAGAGACACAAAGAGGGAGCACAGGTGGATGAAATGGACAGAAGAGGAGGGCTGTCCGTTCAAATTCGCTTGTTGCCAGGGGAGACCGATCAGAATCACTCAATATGGATTTTTAAACTTTGACCACATACCTAATTTGCAAGCGTTCGTTAACACTTTGTCTAAGGGAAGCATGGGTTTTTAAAGGGTAGGCACTAGGGGTGGGTATTGTTAAAAAAATATTTCAACACTAGTACGAGGGCTTCCAAACTACTGTTGGCATTATACGAATTTATTCCAACGGCGGAGGGGGACAGTTGCAGCATCGGCGGCCACAGTCTGACAGGAGCGGGCGGAGAGCGAGCCGCGCTGCAGGTGCTGCTGCGGCTTAAGCACGAGTAGGTTGATAAAATGAGAGACACTGAGGAGCCCGAGGCTCTGAGAGAAGGAGACACCTGCGTTTGCACTGGGACCAGAACGCATCTCCCCCTTCGTCTCTTCCTCTTTTCACTTCTCACTCCTATCGACCACAACCAAAAAAATCTATGTATGTATATGCAGTATTTCCTCACACAAACCAATCTGTGTCACAGCCCCACAGAATGAAAACCAAGTGTCACAAATTGGTTCCACCTCTTTTTTTTTCCCCCCAACTTGATTAAGTCGTTCTCGCTTACATGTACTTGCGCTGGGGCTACACTTGTAAAACAGAGATCACTGCATTTAACACAAGGTGTTACGATGTTGATTCATAAATGCAGTTGTTAGGACTTCATGCAAAAGTTAATATTTGCATTTACAATTACTTAATTACTCACTAGCCTAGATACAATGCATGAACAGTTACTCACCGGTATGCCTCAATGATAGTTTACTTGTATGAGCAAACTGTAGTGGTGCGTCTTACAGTCCACACAATGCTACTTGGTCTGTGGGAAATACTCTTATATGTATTTTTATTGGATACCAGTTTGTTGTTCAGTTACCACGGACAGAAGAACAAAGCTTTGAAAAATTAGCATTATATCAGCTAAAAGCATAAATATCAGACCACTGGCTAACTAGCCACTCACACAGCAACACTACCAGTGTTGGCTAGTCTAATAAAGAACTGCAGAAATGCTTGTGCTACTCAACTGAAAGAACTGTCATGAAAATAATCTGAAGATTTATTCCTTTTCTGTGGTATAACCACAACATATGGGCCGCTGATAACTGACTGTGCTATATTTAGAGCTTAAAAAGATAATCAGGCCTGATGACGCCAACATTAACCATGACAGACAGCAGAGCTGTAGCTATGCGACTGTCATAGTAGAGCTCCGCTATGAATTAGGGACCGCACAGGACATTTTACGTAGGGCCATGACCGTGCTTCTAGTGACTGTTAAAGCTTGACTGGACTCTCTAAAGTCATTGCCCTCCAGTTCTCTCGCATAGCAAATATGATGGGATAACACAGAGAGAGAGAGAGCAAAATTAGAGTATATACACTAGCCCTGTAAGCCTTAAAATTTATTCCCAACATTTTCAATATGGCAAACAACAGAAGTTAGATTATGATGAAACATGATGTTGATAGAAGCTTTCCTGAAAACAATGTTTAAATCTGCTGCTTTCTATCACTTCCCGTTCTCGTTCTCAAACGAAAGCTGAATATCAGCTCCTGGTGTTACCAAACAGGTAAAAAAATAGTGGTTTCCGTCAGCTTCGGACGTTGCAGCGCGTGCACACACACACATACACACATACACACACACACACACACACACACACACACACACAAAGCAAAACAACATCTATCAGATGAGCACTGAACTGACAGCAACCATGTTTTGGGAGCGCCCTGTTTATAGTCCCAGACTCGCGCCGCTGCTCAGCGAGCGGGCTCCTTTGTTCATTAATTGATTGGCCTCCCCTGCTGGGCCTCAGTAACTAGGTTACACAGATCCATGAAAAGAAGAGGATCGGCCCCCCCGGTGAAAGGAGCAGGATGGATAGAAGACTCCAGGGCAGGAATCTGAGTGTTAATATAACTAATGGAGTGAGGACGACAGTAACTTTATTGAAATCACCCTCATCTAATTAGAGCGAGCAGCTGATGAGAGCAAAGAGGGACGGGAAGAGAAGTTGGATTCCATTATGCAAGGGTGATGTCACCGCTGGATCAACTGAATGGGCGAGGCTGCGGAAAGGTGAAGTGACGGCGGCGAGAGAGAGAGACGGCTGCGAGCGTGATGCTCATTACCCAGCTGTCACAGACGGAGCTTTCTCATAATCATACTGGCAGGGACTAGTACTGTGTCACCGCTTCGTCTTCCTACAAAGGAAGAGGGGCTTTTGCTGAACAATGGGAGCGATTCAGGGAAAGAGCCGAGGTGGTGCCGTGAACATTGCCCCCTGAGGACTCGAAGGCGAGACTTTCAGCGCCGCGCTACCTGAAGGGCTTTTTCGTACCCGCGATTTTATTCTAGTTGATCGGACTCCGGTTTCTTTTCCCTCTTGATACAGTTAGTTTGGATGGATCTGAACACAGACCAGAGCTCATTCACAGATTTAGACCAAAGCAAACAAGGTTTGAAAAGTGAACAAAACAAGAGGATGTACTTAATATTCCCAAATTTTAAAGCAGCAATGGAATTGCCTTACTCATAACCACAAGTTTAGCCTTTTGGTTCTTTATAGCAAGGTCCATAACATGGCCTTAAAAAGTCCATAAAATATAAGTTTAAATAACAAATTGCAAAAAATTGGAAAATAATTGGAAGATTCCAAGTCTTCATTTCATCCAGTTAATTTTATAATTGGAATGTCATGCAGTATGTTCATGTCCAGCAGGAATTTGATTACGGTTCCTAATAGGAAACTGTTGGTGATTCCCGAGAGCTCATCATCGGCTCATTATGTCCAATGTCGAAGAACTATTTTGGGAATTAGGTTTTGGTTAGAAAACAGACAAAGAGTTGGAAGCAATAAAAAAAAAAAGAAAGAAAAGAAAAGGGCCAGCAGCACAAGTGGGCTGACCTCAGACAAACCACCACGTCAGAGAAACCATAATCACATATGAAAAACTCACACAAGAGGTTAAAGATGGGATGTTTAGAGGAAGCCTTCTTTTCTGCGGTCGAAAGAAGACAGAAAAATCCTACCAGTAAAAAATAGTTTATTTGTTTTGAACATATAAAACCAAAACAAAAAAAGATGGGAGAAAAAAAAAAACAAAAAGAGAAAGGAAAACACTACTGCCATTTACCATTCCTACCCCTGTGTCACGCATATCAATATGCAAATAACGAATCTAATTTTCATTCATATCGATAATATTAATGCCAATAATGATAATGTAAGGTATTATTAAGTTAATTATTAAGTATAAGGCCACAGTAATTTCCACAAAAAATAGTGAAAAACAGTGTCATCAAGAATAAAACAATTAATACGGATAGATTTTTACAGGTCATTTTAACCTGGAAAACTGGTTAGTGTTGTGGTTTGCAATAAAAACATTTGCACAAAGCAAGACTATCCATTTTTTATGTTAAGAGTATTAAAATTATAAAATCAAGGGACAAAAGATAAATGTCAAGGGACATTTGTGAAATTATTCAATTAATTAGATATTTTAAAATCGATTGACAGCAATAGTTTATATCGGTTTTTAAAGTGAATCATGTTTGAACATTGTTTTAGCTCCATGTGAAGACTATTTCAAAGCTTAACCCCTACAACTGATAAAGTTTAAAGTACTCTTTCCTGAAAATATTTTTTGTGTGTTGTGAATTGGATGTTTATATATCAATGCAATAATGCAAATGAATTAAAACGGCCCCGACAAAAGGATCGCCATTACTCTAAATTTAGATTGATAGACATGAAAAACTCCTTGCATACGTTAAATTTCTCACTCGGCTCTAGAACCTGCTGGGGCCTCCGTGTCTGTGTAAGGCACAACAGCTGAACGAGCGGAGGATTTGCATCTGCGCTGCATACTTCAGAGGATACAAGTTTCCACTGCACACTTTATCCCTCAGGTGACAGGACTGAGCTCCCGCCACTAACGGAGATGGACAACGACGCCGTCGGCCAGACTAACGTAGGCGGCGTTTGTTCCAACGGTGGTCAATATGGGGAAATAATGGTTGGAGGACGTCTTTTTTTTTTTTTTTTTGCAATTGGTCAGAGCGCAAAATAAAAATCAAAGGCCTCAGGCAGCTTTTGGAAAAACAACCTTCGCAGAGCATGACTCTGCAAATTTGTTTTTTTTTTGCTGGCATAGTGATTTTCAACCCAAATGTGGCGGCCCGCAACATAATCTTAATATATTATTTGATCCTCCCACCCCCGAGCAATGCAGTCGCACCGCATTAGGAGCTCCGGCGAGGGGCTCGAGACCCTGAGCGGCGTAATCGTTGACCGCTCCTCACATGGGACGGCGTTGGGGTCGCGCGAGGACAGCGCGGCGGAGATGAGGTTAACGTTACCGTCACCTCTAGCCGCAGGCAGAGAGAAGCGGAAAGAAAGAGAAATCCAAAAGAGTTTCACTCGTATTCTTAGACTCCAAATTACCTACTCTGCAAATTGCAGAGAAAAGGCAGTCCACCTCCTCCCGACAGCCGCGCTAATGGTGTTGTCTTTAAAGCCTTTATCACTAATTCATTACTTCTGATTTCCCAGCAGCAAGGGCTGAAGCTTTTTCTTCTGTCATGAGAGCCAGTGGCTCCGGGCCCTAATCAGTCAAACGGCTTCCCCCGGGGGAAGAAGTCAAAAACAGCATTATTGTACCAGTAGGCCATTTGCTATGTGTGCCACCTTAATTCCAGACTCTCCAAGATAGTGATTTGTGGAGTGGGTAAAATGTCAGGCTGTAATGAAGGCTGACGTTTCAGTGAGTTGTCCCCTTCAAAGAAAGTGGGTGCTGTCATTAAGTGGCGTGACATTCAAAGAATCTATTAAAGACGGGTTATTTGAGTAACTTTCAGCACTTCACAAAAAAAAAAAAGAGAAGGGTGGGTGGTGGTCGAGACTCTTTCTTTGCATCACTTCCCGCTGAATCTCCCTTTGGCCCCAAACTCTCCCCTCGCACATGGAAGCACACGCACGTCTAATTGGTTGCGTCGCTTTCCCTTCGCGAGTCTGCCGTTTCCTCTCGCTGGGAAAAATAACCGCCGCAACACTTATGTCAGCCTCTGCTTTAACACAATTAGGTGAAGAGTGAAAAGCGGAGCATGTCGTCACATCTCCGCGGCTTCATTAGGGCAAAAGACAGCTTGACGACAGAGAGGCAGCCGCGTGTGCGGGTCAGGGAGGCACCGAGCAGGTGTACTTAGCAACATAGACTGCCGCCGTGGGACCTGGTTAGAACTTGTCCTAGATAATACAATATGACCGGGTTTATTCCTCCATGTAGAGGTTGTAAAAAGAGCTCAAAGGCCACTCCTGTAGTTTTTTTTTCCCCTACAACTTGGCTTATCTGCTGACTACAGCCAAGCACCAAAACAAATTATTTTAATTTACTCTTGGGTTTTAAAACAGGACACTGCGTCTTTGTGGTGTTAATAACTCATATTGATGCCTGTTTTCAAGCTCCATAATTAGCTGGTATAGCGTTACCAGCAACCGCACCGTGTCTTCTGATAACATTTATAGGGGTATTTAAATCTTACAGGTCAGAGTTAGACTTGCGTAACTAAGCGATTAGATTAGATATTCAGTCAAAATCCAATATTATTAGGTCAATGCTAACCACAGCTGACATGACTGAAGTAAGGATATGATTTTACTGTCAGGGGGGGAGCCCGCCTCAACATTCTCACAATCCATCAAAAGAATGTGAGCGTGTGTGTAGGAGACTGTGATGGGCTTTGAGGTGAATATCAAATCAAAGAATGCCAAGGCGTCTCTGGAGGACCGACCTCAAGGAAAGTCGGAAAAAGAGAAGCATCCATACGGCTCGGAAAAGAGCCTGTTGAAGACAATCCATTGTTCCAAATGGCTTCCAGATGCTCTGTTGTGTTTTCTGGCCACGGCTTGTCATTCTTTCAGTCAGTCGTCTGCAGCCAAGTCGCCACCCAATGCATCCTCGGTGAGCTAGTGAACTTTTTGAGACCTTTGGGTGTGATTGGCTTCCATTCGCGTTACGAGGAAAATTCAAAACGTCTACTTGAACATTATTTTATGCGGTGAACACAACAATGCTCACATACGCAAACTGAGAGAACCCCACAATTCCCCGCGGTAAACATGCTGCGCCAAGGATAAAATTCTACAAGAACACCGGGTATTTGTTATTTCCTGTCGGGGTTTTTTTTTTTTTGGCAGGTTAATCATCAAAATTGCATATGAGGCTTAGAGAGACAATCTGGAAAACAACAAGCACTTCATCTGCATGATATTACCCCAATTACAAACATGATATATTATGAAACAGCAGGTTGACTTAATGATGTCATTAATGAAAAGCACAATTTTGTCAGTCAAAAACAAGTATTAGTCCCATCATTAAAACACAGAACATTGACCTAAACCCTGCTATCGTTAATTCATTATTTTTAATTAAACAAACTGGCACGAAGCAATGGAAAATATGACCTAATGATATTTGCAAATGCTATTTCGTTGATATCAGACATGTATTATGTAAAACTGAACCTATCAGAAAACAAATTGACCAGAGGATAGAAAATAAATTGGCAACAATTCTGATTTATTCGTTGTTATAATATTTTATTCTCCCAGAAACACTGCCAAACACTGGCTGCTTCTGACTTCTTAGATAGACATATATAAATAAAAAACTGGAGGTGGCCTGTGCACAGCAGTGCTTCTCACCTCTGGTGCAAGAAATAAAAACAAACGCTTTTTTAAATACATACAAAAAACAGGAGGGAGTGACAATGCGTTTTTAATATTTATTTAATAAAGTATTTCGTCTATCCAATAACCTTGAATGTTTCCCTTTTTGCTCTATATATTTTAAAATCTTTGGGGCTTGGACCATTTGATTAGATGAAACAATCCATTGGAAGACGCCTCAGGCTCTGGGAACTTGTGATGTAGTTTTTTTTGGTTATTTTCTGCCAGTCTACACCACCAAACAATTCATCAGCAGATCAAGAAACTCGTCAGATTCCAAGTCGTGTGTGCACAGTGTGAATATACCCGTTGTGCAAATTTTCCAGAGTTAAATATGAATATGCGCAGCAAGAATCTTCATAATCTCCAATCTATCGACAGGGGAAACCTGTGCTCTCTGTCATGTTTTATTATAGAGACAGATGGCACCGTGACAGGGGTGGGAATCACCAGAGACCGCACAATATGATATTATAATGATTAAGGATGATCAGATATTATATGCAATAGAACTGCAGGTTGCAACAAGTGCTCAACCAAACTATCTAGACTATTTATGAAACATAAAAAAAAAATGTGAAAAATGTAACACTCGCGTTTGGTATTCGCTTCGCTACATCCCTTATCACCATTTTTAAGTCATGATATGATTGTGATTAACATATTGCAGTCTGTTGAATATAAATAAATTATACGGTGATTTATTACCCTTTTTCCAACTGCAAATGACAACATAAAGCACTGCTGTTGACTAAATAGCCAAATCAGCCTTCAGAAGTTGCTGGATGTTTACGTGATGCTTTCATTTAGGCCCTCAGAGCACTTAACAAGGTTTGCTGACAGAGAAAACAGCTTTTTCGCGCCATGAAGATTAGACCGGGATATCCTTATGATCAGTTAAGCTGTCAACTGACTACTGACATTAGAACACACGGCAGACATTTACAGCTTTCAAGCAGGCAGGTTAACAACATGCTTACTACCGTCTCACACCCCCGTGCTAACCAGGCCTGTCAATCACATGAATCGAGTTAGTGCCTGGGATCCGGATGCGGATGAAAGGATGGCACGACAGCACCGTAACGCCATGAGGCTGCGCCGCATGAGTGGAAAATCTGGCAATTTGTTGCATGTAGAGGTTTTAAGACTCTAGGAAAAACAAAAACATAATTGCTCAGTCGAGCCGTTTCACGCGAGTAACTGGAGCGGATCGGTCGGTGATAGCTTGGAAGTTTAAAAATCCAAAATAAAAGCCACTGAACGGTAGCATACGGGACAAAGCAGAGAAGAAAACAGGCAGAGGGGCAAACAGAAACAGAGAAAGAAAGAGAGAGGGGGGGCAGCTAGAACAGAAGAACGCTAACAAAAGACAACAGGACATAGTCGGAACACAGAGGAGCCGAGCACAACACACCAGAACAGGCTGTAATTGTGTTGTGCCGGACTGACCCCAGTGCATCCCAGCAGGCATTGCATGATGAATGGGCCTGGTGATGACTACATCCCACAGCCCTCCTCCTCCTCCTCCTCCATCTCACATGCTCTTTTCTCTCTCTCTCTCTCTCTCTTCTCTGTTGCCACTATTAGCCCTCCTTCTCTCCCTCCCTTTGCTCCCCTCCTCGCCCCAAAACCACACTCTATTCAGCCGCTGCCATCCCACAAGATTAATTTGCATTCAGTGCACTTAGTCTTCGTATTGTGCTGTGACACAATGACATATTACAGTGCACAGCGCACCTATTAAACATATAGTCCAGCTTGAGGAACGATGTTTTTACTTGCGAGATGGTTATGATGGAGCGCAAACGTGAACGAGGAGCGCGCGGGTGCGGCTTGATCGGCTTCGAACGCGGAGAGGCGGCTCTGACACGCGAGTCACGGCGGAATCATTACAGGAACAGTTAGATAACCTCGATTAATGATTCACCAGACCCAAACTAATAAACTGGGTCAGATTGTGTTAACAGCGGCAGCAAGAGCAGACAGACCTTCAGGTTAGGCCGCGTGAAAAGAAATAGCTGCAGCGAGAGCGAGAAAAAGAAAATTAAAGAGCCAAAAAAAAAAAAAAGAAAAAAGAAAAAGCGGCGAGAGAGGTGTTGGATGTTGCTCCACTATACACCCTGAGAAAAGAGACAGTAATGCATGGAAAATGGGCTTTCTCCTCAAGCTTTCTTTGCTCCTGTTCTCCCTTTACTGTTCCATCATGACGACGTCTGGTGGGGGGGTGAAAAAAGGGGAGACCAAATTTAATTTGCTGCACTGTCTCCAGCCATCACCCAAAGACGCCGGGGGGCGAAAAGAAATGGATTCTGGAGTTTAAAAAGATGAGTGAAAAATAAAGAAATAAAACAGGGCACTCAGGAAAGGGTGTCAGAGACAATAGCACAGAGGGTGGCGAAGAGAAATGAGAACAGTGTGTGAGCGGAGTTTAAGGAGGAGGGGGTGGGGGGGGGGGTGCAGGAAGCTGGGAGAGCATTATGTGGGCCAGATATTAACTGTATGGTTATCATAACCCAGCTCACAGGCCTGGCCATCTGGGGAGGCCACAGGGTTACTCAAACAATCAGATGAGGGTGGTGATAGCAGCCACTGCTGACGGCGTGGCCTCCAAACATACGTGGTAGCTGAGGGGTTACCGCCGCTGTGCTCCTGTTGGGGTGGGGTGGGGGGGGGGACGCAGCGTGAGGTTGAGGCGGCGGTGTGCAAGTCTTTCTCAGAGCCCAAAGCGCACCTTTAGGCTGTTACTCAACAAAAGGGGAGCTCAGCGGTGTGACATCACCACAGCGCAGGCGGCGAGTGGGAAGGCTGAGGGCGTGGAGGACAGGAGCGACTGGGAAGGCTGTGGACTATGTGGGAGTCGCGTTACTAACCCCCCTCCGGCTCTTCTCTATCTGTCACATAAGCACTTTGAGGACTCAACAGTAAAGCTAGCGCCTTGACAACTTCAAACGCCTGCTTTGCCGGGGTAGATCAGAGGCAACAGAGGGATAAAGGGAAGAATAAAAGGGAGAAGGAGCAATCTAAAAAAACACTGGGCCTCGACGTCGTGTTTTGCCCGGGATGTCTTGAATTTCGTTATCAAGATTCTTGACTCAAGTTCAGTCCCACTGTAGGAACGGAAAAAAAAAAAAAGAGGGGAGGGGTGGTTATGAAGGTTTTGTTGGTGAGGGGGCTCCACCCCGGCCCATTGAAAGCCAATGAGCTCTGGTCAAGCTGCAGCAGAGAGTTTGGGGGGGCCATTACGGAGAGAAAACAAACACAGACCTCTGGCCAGGCGCACACAGCCCGGCCCCGGACACCTGTGCGCCATTCACCCAAACAGATCCGGCCACTTAACACTTCACAGAGGGGGCAGGGCGTTGTTTGTGTTTGCAGGCCCGCACACCCCACCACGGTTCCTTTACCTCCGCTTCTTTACCCAAACAGAGTGCGAGCCCCCCGTCTGTAAGGAAGCGAACGCTGCAGCGCGGCCTGCTGAGAGCAGCCAGCCGTTACGCCACCTGACCGTCACGACTGACCCCGCTGAATGCTGCTCCTGAATAAAAAAAAAAAAAGTCCAAAAACACAGCTAAACAAAGCTCATTCATTCTGCTGTCATTCGCAGTCCCCGGGCCGTCCTCCTGTCTAGGTGCCCCAGCTGCGTCTGTGCTGACCTCCGGGTTGCCAACACCTGTCCTGCACAGACAGAGACAGGCACACACCCCTCCCCCTCCAACCTCCCACCCACCAGCCACACACACACACACACACACACACACACACACACACACACATACACAAAACCCCCTCGCTACCACCCAGGATGGAAAGACAGCAGGATGGGCAAGCACGGCACTGCCTCGGATCAGTGGAGTGGTGCACCCGGGGAGCTGCTACCAGCCAAAACCATGGGCCGGCATCAATGCGATTCAAAACGGAGAGGAGGTAATGCCGTCAGCTGTGGTCAGTTTGTCACGGCGGATTCTAAATGCCTCGATACAATTTAATGAATTGAAATGGAGATGACCCATAACCCGAGCAATGCGCTCATACTTTCCAAAGATTAAGCCCGATAGCGAGGCGGAGTTGTTTAGAAGTAGCTCACATGCCACAGGGGCTTTGTTTGCGGTGAGGCCAAATGCACTCACAGATGGGAGCCGACTGGACACCAGATGACTTGCAGTGGGGTGGTGGCGTGGTCAGCTTTGGGGCTAAGAGACCAGGAGAGGGAGAGAGGGAAAGAGAAGAGAACGCGGGCACTGGGCGCCAGATGCCCTCCTAAACTTTACTCAGTCCTGGTGGGACGCCATGACGCTCTGGCCTGCTCTACTCTCAAGTGTCAGGGCAGTGAAAAGAAAGCCACAGACACACCTATTTTTATATCGCGCTGTTGTTCCAGCTAACAACAGCCTCTTTTATCATAGTCGAAATGAAGGGAAACTGAAACCTGAATGACCTTGTGTAGGTGTTTGCTCTTCACTTCCCTTATAACTCATCGTGACTCAGTAAACAGCAAACGGGGTTTTAACACCACACGTTTCAAAGGGAACTCAACAAGTGCAAGCAAAGCGAGCTTTAGCTGTTAGCGATATATGGACTATAGATTATACACATCAAGCAAAAGCTAATGTAGCCTCATCCAGCCTGAGAGGTGTTTAATATATTGTCCAACTTAAAATGAGATACTACAAACACCCTAGCAATCCAATTCATTAAAGCTTCCACACAATAAGACTATAACCTTTGCAAAGATGGACTGCATTTGTTTGAACTATGTGTACATACTATAAATGGAACAAAGCATACATTTCAATCCATGGCAATAAAAAAGGCTAAATCTACATAATGTGATATTTAGTTAAATATCTTTTTCCGATGTTTCCAAATGTCAACTTTAATGTTAGACAAAGGGAAAAAAACTAAATATCCTTTGCTCCCCTTTTCCAACCACACATCTGTTGTAACACAGTATATTTCCTAACATGCAAACATCTCACACTTTGCATTTACTTATGTTGTATACTTCAGTGCCAAGATGGCTTTTTCCAATGACCGAGGCAGATATTTAGAGAGCAGGGTCGGCAGACCTATAATGCTGCTGATATCATGTTTTTTTTTTTTTTTTGCATCCGATAAAATACAGAAATTAAGTAATAATGATATTCATAATATTAACAAATGAGACGAAATGTTTGATTGTAGATGATTAATTTAACATTATTAAATTAAATAACTAATTAATGCAATTATCTGCATTGGCTCCGTTTTCCTAATTTAAAACCCTAACTCATTAAAAGATCTTATGAACGACAAATAAAGCGTACCTAACCATTTACCAGCAAATAGCAGCATTTCCTTTAGCCTTTTTCCATTCTCACTTTTGATCACATCGACTCCAACTATTCCGCGCTGATGTGCATTTCCATTATCCGTTTAAACATGCTGAGTCATGCCCAAAATGGACCATCTCACAGCCCGAAGTACCCCCCCCCCCCCACACACACACACACACACACCCAACCCCCACCTCCATGCCTTGGATGCTGGCTCACTTGCCAGTGAGCTAGGCTAAAAGCTAACCCCAGTCAACCTGGCTCTCCCATCAATCTTCCTCGCCAACGTCCGCTCTGCAATAAACTAGACTCCCCAAGACTGCTTCTGACCTCCCGAAGAGAAATGACAAACTGCTGTGCCCTCGTCTTACGAGAGTTTTTCCCCCCGACTCCTCTATCCAGATAAAAGGGCTCCGGTCCTATAGGATTGCTTCATTCCTTCTATGTGGCCTGTGTGTTCATATCAACGTGGTTTACAAATGTTGCAGTCGTCGCCCAGTATTAGTGGAGGTTCTAGCAATCAAATGAAGACCTTTTAATCTACCACGAGAACTTCCAACCAAGGCACAAATTGGCCTCGTGAATGCAGGACTTCAGCCCAGTTTATCCCAAAATGCCATTAATCAATGGGACCACTAATATACTCCTATATAAAACACTGGTTTACAAGTTGTGGCACGCACCATTGTGGGAGTACACACGTCATTACTTCAGTAGGTGAGAGAATGATTGTGTGTGTGGTATCTGCGGCGTGGCCAGACCCAGCTGAGGCCACCAGACAACTGAGTAAACATACAGACCCCCCTCCTCCCTCCTCTCCTCCACCTGTCTGCCCTCCGTGTTCACATCAGTGAGCTTTAAGCACCAACCGATTGGTCTTATGATATAACAAGTTACATCTTTCATAACATTTACACGGACCGAGAGTACCATTTAAACAGCGGCATGACAGTCTTTACAACAGATCGCCGTTTTCCTGACCCCTGCTCAAAGTTCCTTAATAGAAATGCAATGTATGCAACACACACACACATGCGCGCATCCCTGACCCGACAAGAAAAAAAAGCCTTCCAGATGGCTAAATGGACAAAAGAGGGGAAAAAAAAATCTAATCATATCTGATGACTGATAGCACTTATGATGAGGACGAGGTTAGAATATCATGCAGTGAAGTGGTGTGTTCCCATTACTGCATCTCTCCATCTCTGAAAATGGCTTCATTAGCAGGCTAGTACTGAGAGCTCCCTTACTGAGTGTATGAACGCGCTGTACCCTGAGGGTCCGCCGGAATGGCTGAGGTGAAGTCCATTAACATCCGACAGCTTGTTTTTTGACCACTAAATAAAACAGGGTATTTTTCTACGTCTACAATATAAATAGCTTTGAGCTTAGGAGCAAGGGAACACAAGCGCCACGGCCTTGAAAAGCTCCACACAGAGAAGAATAACTGAGCTCATGGGTTTGGTTGCTGATACGGTTACCGTCACAGGTGTTGATCCGGACCCCGGCGAGCTCCTTAAATACACCAGGAAAAAGAGCTTTGTCACATAGCTCTCGTAACTCGTAAACCTAGAAAGCAGCCACCACCTACAACCTGCGTGCCATAACTTGTTTAGGGAGTAGCTATTCAAGATGAAAATGACTTGTTGGTTATTTGTCGGATGTCATTCGCTGGTAAACTGGTTCGCTGGTTCTGTGTAACCGCTGCTATGGCCCTAATCAGAGTACAAATGGAGTATAATGTACCAAAGATATTTAGGAGCTTGCCCGACTGCGTCATTCTTGATAGTGACACTTAAATGGCCAAAGTGATCTTAATGTCTGCAGGTTTATATTAAGCACAAGAGATATAAAAAACCAGGCTGCCTTCTGAAGGGGATAAATCCATATCTCACACAACCTGTGCAGCTTTTCCGGCATACCTCACAATCTCTCGGGCAACCAGAGCCCGTTACCTCCGAGCCCATGACATAGCTCTTACTTTCCCAGCACTTACTCTCCAATCATGTGTCATCTGATGAAACGCTACACCCCAGTCACCATTATTCGTCTGGATACAGGAGCCTCTGGAATGTATTGGATTCCTGCCTCAGGGGGTAGGCACCTTGGAAACATGGTCCTACCTCCACCGGCTAGCCTCTCCCCCTTTATTCCCCCCCCACCCCCACCTTCTCTCTCTCTCGGTCTATCTTTCCATTCAGCAAAATTCCACGAGAGGCCTACTAGATTTACATCGCCTCATCGCCCATCTGACATGTGCTCACAGTTTTGACGTACGTCTCACAATAGAAGGACATGCGAGCGACAGTGTCGAGTTTCGGGACTGTTGTCCGATCGTCTGATATGTCAAAGGGTAAACTCGGCAGCGAACGTCGCCCTTTGCCCCGACCGCCGCAGGTCGCTATCGCAACACGCTTGGAAGCAAACATTGGAGCCAGCAAATCAAATTGGATGTGATTTCGATCTCTGGCGCATCAATGGCCCAGCCACTCTCGACCGATCATGCCTCTCCAGTGAGCAACAGTCATGTTGTGCAGTACTCAGGCCTGTAGTATTGAGTATCTCTTGAGTCACTGGCCTGCGTAATTCAGTCGAGGGAATTATGACAGTGGAAAATCATTTCCCTGGGCCGGGATAGGAGGCCATGGCTAATCGTTCAGTAATCTGATCTGCCTGCATACTGTAGCATTCAGCCGCGCCGCTAGCCCAGAGAGCCAGTCACACATGTGGACATCCCTGGCGCTTGCCAACTATCTGATGGAGGCTCGCACTATTCAAAAACAACTCTCCAGGTTTCCCCCCCCACCCCCCGAGGATTACAGATGCTATCGGATCATTTGCTAATACTCGGTTGTGCTGCGCTGTTTGAAACGTATTTACTCTGCACATGCTCCGCAATACCACTCGTGATAGCACAGCTTAAGCCAAAAAATGCCACAGCTACATTCCAGTCAGGAAGAAAAAAAAAAGAAAAAAAAAAAGACACTTCAGTACAAACTACTTTGCAGGCTACAAATGGTGCAATCTGCCTCTTGCATTCTGGTATATTAATCCAAAAGCTTGACTTAATGAGGAAACATCTGAGTTTGTCGGTCAAACAGTGGGCTATTTTGGGTACGCTTCCAATTGTAGATTCCAGTATCGAGCCGAGCCAGTAGTGTTTGTTGTAGTATGTGAATAAGAGCCATAGGGAGCAGTGCCGTGACACAAAGCAGCGCTTATAAACCCAGCAGAGATGGTTGGGGGGCTCGGGTTTTGGAAAGATGCCTGGCTTCAGCCCCACTCTAAAGAGAGGTCAGTCCCCCACACACCGAGTGCGGCTACGAGGGGCACTGACATGGAAAAATACAAGCGCCGGCATGTCGTCGGGCACTGCAGTTCCCAATAGCGTTACCTTGTGTAGCGTAATGAGCGGTGGGATAGTTGCTGCAGTACAATTAATTCTTCCAGGTGTATTTAAGGAACACTAACACCATCTGTAGGAAGACTGACAACAAACAAACATTCTTATCCCCCCAAAAATCTGAAAAGAATGATGAATTGTCCGATCGTGTCTCATTCTGATAAACACCCAAACGCTGTTTTGGTGACATGACCTGTCAAATGCCGTCATGCCTATAGTATTTTATCAACCTCCGCTTGTAGAGCGTTGCAGCCGCGTTGCAGCCGCGTTGCAGCCACGCCGCAGCATTTTAGAGGCATATCTAAGTGAAGCAATGCTGATATACGATCAAATGGCTGTGGCAGCAGTGGCAGCCTTCATCAACTGAAAGCACTAGATCACAGCATGTTTGGCAGCCAGTGGGAGCAGTCAGATGGAGGGTTAGAACAACCAGGCAAACAGTTGGCATGGATAAATAGAGTGCAACTTAATGATTCAGCTCTCCACAAATTTGACAAACAAATGAAATGACAGAAACCAGTCTCTTTTAATCTAATCTGCAAATGGAATAAGCCCTACTTTCCTTTTTTTATTTATTTTTTTTTTTAACAACTGCTGGGTGAAATATGTGATAAACAACACATGGCTCGGGAATAGCAAAAAAATGTGAAGCGCTGGTCAAATAAATCTCATGATACATATAAAACCAGAAGGCCAGCACTTCTCAGCAGGAAGAATGTCTTCTGCAGCTGAAGCAAAAAACACAGGGAAAGTCCTTATGACTTTGGCAAAATATGTTCCTAGCGTGAGTCATTCCCCTTTAGTAATCTCTCACTCATATAGGTGCACGCGCACACCCTAAGGCACCAGATTTCAGGCAGGTCTGAACTGTCCCCTTCTGCTACAGAGCAGAGGCAACTGTTTATAGTACTTAATAGATGCAGCTATCTTGGTGGAGACATACTTTTGCTCCACCTTACACCACAACGAGTAACATACAGGCTGATGCAATTAAGACGACGATCATATTTCCCAAAAAAAAAAAAAAAAAAAGGTGACAATGGTGCATTGCAAAACATCAACAGATGCACGCGCATTAGCATAAGTGGTGCGTGTTTTAGTGCACCCTAGTTTCTCGAAACTTAATTTGGAAAAATCATTTTGCGAAGTCAGCAGTATCTTTTGTTTGTTTCCTCCACCACACACACGCACTCACACACACACACACACACACACACAAACAGACTTTATGGTTAATGCAACCCTGTTAAAAGAAAAGCAGGGATTAATAACAATCAGATTCCTACAGGTAGCTACAAGACAGATCTGGTGCATCATCTGTCATAACGCAGTAATCCTGTCATCGCTGCTGATAATTGACCCAGCGAGCTCCTCGTAACACTAATATTAATATTAGGGACAAACCGGAGTGCGGCGATCACTGCATTCCCCTGTTGATCTTTTGTCCACCTCTGTCATGTGCAGCGCTATTAGATTAGGTGGCAGACAGACGTATCGTTAACGACCTTTAATTGTAGCTTTTTTTTTTGCACATGAAAAAACCCGTTTACCCCTTTTCCCCAAGTCCTTCGTTGCAAGAGGCGCGTTATTAGACTGTAACATTAGGGGCTAATTTATGTTTGTTGCGTGGTTTAAAGCTAACAGAGGAGACTCCAGACGTCGCGGCTAGTATAAAGTTACAAAAACAAGTTGTGGCTGCATTACGGATGGGGGGTGGGGGGGCAGCCGGATGAAATAATACCGATATTAAATCACAGCCCGGAGCAGCCGGTCCGCGGCTCTTGTCTATCCCGAGCACAAACTTCGACCCCCGAACCGCGTCAACAATACCGCCGCTTGCAGCCTTCTCTCTCCACCGCTGCCAACACGCGCAAAAAAAAGCTAAAAAAGCTGCACCGAGACTCCGCTAGCATATCACCGCGGCTCCTCCGGTTTTCTTTCCAGTCCGTGAGGGGGGGTAAGGAAGGAAGAGTCGGGCCGGGGAAAAAAAAAAACGGCCTCAATTCTCCCTCTGCGCCAGACGGCGTTCACTAGCCTGGCCTGGGAAGGCGAGCGGAGCGTCTGCCCCTACAACATGTGCCGAAAAAACACGGCGGACGAGACCCGCGTTGTGTCGACGGCACTCACCTTGTCTTTAGAGTCTCCGGTGAATTCGGGGGGGGACGCGGGACGGCTGCGGGGAACGCGGGGTCGAAGCACGCCGGGCGCATGTCGTCGTGTCGTCGTCGTCTCGGTTCGCCGTCGGCCGTGATGTGGAAGCGGCACAGCGGACTCGGCCGGGAGAAGTCGGGAAATCGGAGAATGCCCCCTCTCTTTCTGCAGCTCCGTGCACCGGCAGTGGCTCATTACTGCCGACAGGAGGCGCCAGCGCAGCGGGTTTTTTGTCTCTGATATGCGCATACATGCATACACAACTCAAAGAAATCTCTGCGATCTTATTCTTGAAGGGTTTATCTGTATGTAGGCTATCTGTGCTTTCCAGGAGTTAGATTATTGATGTTAACTGTGTGGAAATCCACTCACCCTGCCTGGGTGAATTAATTATATAGAGACATCGGGATTCTATATCCTAAAAGTTATTATTATTATTATCTATGATCCATGTGATAGGAACAGGAGCTCAGAGGTAGGTGTGATGATATCGATTAGTCACCATTGTGCAGATTACACAACAAGGGCCCATGCATGAATTAAATCTCAATCTCAATGCATTTATAATACTCCTTACTGTGGGGTTTTAGGGGCTACCCCCAACAAAATGGGAAATAATCTATGTTCACTATAATAGCATCAATAAGTAACACAATGTCAGATTATATACACTATATACATAAGTGGGGAATTGTATTTACAGATTATTGCTAAAATGAATGGAAGCATCAACCAAGAACCGCCATCCTTTAACTGTGTAAAGCTACTAGTCTAAAAATAAGCAGGAGATATTATTGGAAATTAAACAGAATACAAAGAAGTATAATTAGTGACAACTAATTTCACGGTGCAACACATATGAACATCAAACACCAGCATAAGTGTTAACATCAATCTAAGAATAGCCTATAATTTCTTGAATGGAGGTAGTACACCACATCCTCTGACCTTGTGACTCATGAGGTTGGTGATTTTGATTACGGAGTAGCTAAATCCAGGACAAAGCCGTCCTTCAAAAACAGCTTTGGCTGTCTCTATCTACATCACATGACAGGGGAGAGACAGGGTCACACGGCTCATTAAGACAAAAAAAAAAAGGCGATGGATGCCCAGACAGTTTACTTTGGTGTCCCATTAAACACGAGGCAAGAGATGGACTACTTACTGTTGTATGAGGGAAACAGGAGGAGGAAGAGATCGACTTAACCCTTTCTCATGGAAATATGACCATGGGAGTAAATGATCCGTTAAACAAATCACATCTAATGAGCAACTAATTAATGAAAAGGATGAAAAAGAGAGGTGTTGTTCACTTCTATATATGCAGCCTACAACAGACCTGACTGTCTAACCTCCTGGATGGCAGCTGCACTAAGAAAGAGTTGCCAGCTCTTCAAGCCTAATCCTTCATCCTTTGACTCTGCACCCTCACCCCGACCTTAAATAAACATTAGGGGCTTAATTCCATCCGTTTTCTCAAACATCCTTTGACCCACTAATTGGAGTTTCACACAGCAAAGGCACCTGACCCAAATTAGAACAGGTGTAAGTGGACTACACAAGCTTATACAAGCTCTATCACACACAGCCGGTCTGTTTGTCTCCTCTCTCTCTCTCTCTCTCTCTCTCTCTCTCTCTCTCTCTTTTCATGGTTCATTCTTCTCTCTGTTGAGATCTAGACCAAATTAAATTCGTTGATTGAATAAATCTGATCCCGATTCTGTGCACAAGTGAAAGTGTTTTTTTTTCCACAATGCAGAGAGACACTTAGTTATAACAAACATATCGCATCGAAAAAGTTCAGAAGAAAGTAACCATTTCATATGCATATTTTCATGTTATTGAATATATTATTTATGGACTCCTGGTGCATTTACTTAGTTGTATTTCAGCTGGAGTAGAATTATGAAGCTGGATTAATAACTGGGAGAGGGATCCCTCCTCCTGTGCTGCTCCTTCTGAGGCTTCTTTCATTTTTCCCTAATGCCAATTTGTAATACTGAGCCATAGCCTACATATAAAAATTAGTTTATTTAAATTATGCTTGTTATAAAGTAGAGTACAAGTATCTCAGTGCAAACATACACACACTCAATTTCTTCTAACTCTTCTTTTGTAAAGGAGTTAGATGCTAGAAGATGCTACAATCTAGATTGATACTCCCCCTATATTTGTATCATATTCAATCTCTTAATTAGATGATTACGGTTATATTGATGGTTATTATATTATCTTGAAATAGGGCGACACCCTAAGGTGAAACGTGGCCCTCTGTCGCGGTGCATTGTGGTCCCACTATTCTTGTTTGGCCAGTTTGGCTCTCGCTCTGCAAAATGGCGACGTCCCTCGGCTCCAACACCTACAACAGGCAGAACTGGGAAGACGCGGTACGTTTTAATACGATTCATTTCTGACAGCGCGGATAGTTTCGACGTAGCGCAGTTATTCCCCGTTACAATCCAGCAGTGTACATGATCATGAATCAGCCTTGTTTGACATCAACCCGGACAGTTTGCTAGACGGCTAGTTAGCTTTCCGCTAAAGCGTGGCGGCTTCCGTTAATAGTTAGCCTAGCTTCTTTAGCTTGTATATTAATTACACTGTAGTTAATGCGTTAAACATCACGGGTTCTCTTTGTAATATAAACGAGGGTCGATAAATATGCCACATTTGACACAAGTTGGTGTTTGTGTTTGACAAATGTCGTTTTTGCTTAGTCTAAGATAATGAGGCTAACGTTAGCCACGGAATGCTATCAACAGTGATGTGAGCTGTTTCCTCTACTAACCAATTAACGCTAGCCGCAGCATAACTATAGTTATATAGCACGAAGTAGCATTTATAGACTAAGCTGTGACTATGCGCGTCCCTGAAGTAACTGCACAGGGATTAATAACACACATTCAAATACAAAACACAAGCATACATTTAAGCTCTAAACATAACAATGTGTACATACATGGGGGCAGAAAACATAACGTTAAGACACAATCATATATAGATTATGCATATATTAAGGACAGTGCATAAGACAATACACAAAGCCTATATTTAAGCACAAAATACATAGAAAATAGCATGAAACACAACTTACAATATTCCCATAAATTTAAAAAAGGAGGATTTACAAAATAGCACCTTACAATTCCCAGCAGGCACTTTGTGTTAATGATTGTTTCTTGAGCTGTGCTGGTTATCATTATAGTTTCAGTGAAATGAAAGTTGGTTGCATGTCAACCAAATCCTAGTCTTTGGTTTAATATTTGCACACTAAGCGATTGTATTTTTGTGGCCCTGCTATAAAAGGCATCAAATCTGTTTTCTCTGTTGAGACATGATACACGTGGGCCTATGGTCAATGTTGGTTTTATCAAGACATCAGAATATAAACTTGGCAACCCTAGACTATGTAGTTGACGTTTGTGCCACACGAGACACTTATATTTAGATATGGCTTGGCTGATGCTGTGGTCAGGATGAATTAAGGCAAGGTCATTTCTAAGCAGCGAGCACTAGGACTGAAACAGCATCCTACAACAGATGGCAAAGTAGGCCCCAGAGCATTCAGTGTATTCACACGTGTAACTTCATCAAGGTGCCCAGAGCAAACAGTAAAACACAGATTGTTGGTCAGGTTCTAGCATCAGTCACGTATATCTAAGTTGGATGATGAATAGATATATGCTGAATTGTTAAAACTAAATGAGAATCTTTTTTCTTTGTCTTACAGGATTTCCCAATTCTTTGTCAGACATGTTTAGGAGAAAATCCATATATCCGCATGGTGAGTGAGCATTAGTGTCTCGTTGTAGTGAAACGGCGATTGACATAATTTGGTGTGTGTGTTCTAATTTATCTATGCTTTATTTTACAGACCAAGGAGAAATATGGGAAAGAATGCAAGGTATATTTCACATTAACACTAGAAATCAGGATCACATCATAGTCACACAACACACAACATAGTCTAAACACACATAACACAGTTGTCGAAAGAATGATATATATATTTTTTTATTCTTTGCCCATTAGATCTGTGCTCGACCTTTCACCGTGTTCCGTTGGTGTCCAGGAACACGGATGCGTTTCAAGAAGACGGAGGTCTGTCAGACATGCAGTAAAATGAAGAATGTTTGTCAGACATGTTTGCTAGACCTGGAATACGGTGAGTCTGTGATCATTCACTTCTGACTTGGCCTGTGTCTGTTTTATGTCTCACTTTAGCATACATTACACATCTGAATTCTAACCCCCTGCCACATATTGTGTTGTACAGGTTTGCCCATCCAGGTCCGGGACACTGGCCTTTCTGTAAAGGATGAAGTTCCTAAGTCGGATGTGAACAAAGAGTACTACACACAGAACATGGAGAGAGAGGTATGTCTGCTTTTATTGATGTATACACCAGTTGTTGGATGTTTCTTCATCCCTGATCTGAATTTTTGGAATATTTGTTGATGTACCTTTACTCCAGCTTTCCTTTTAAGAGTTTCATTATCCTTATGTAGAGTGTGTATTTCTGCACTTTCTGATCCTTACATGAACATTATATTTGGTAAAGTCCCATTTTAATCCTTTTGTTTTAGTCTAGATTTATAGTTTTTTTTAAGATAGGCTGAGAATGTGTAAGTAACCTACCACAAGGTATTTAGGTTAGACTTGGAGAATCCTGGGATCCGCTGTCCTGTCTTTGGTCTCTCATGTTTTTTGGGACCTCTGTGTTTTCAGATAGCCAATACTGATGGCACACGGGCAGTGGGCCAGCTAGGTAAAGCCACCAGCTCTAGTGATATGTTGCTGAAACTGGCCCGGACCACGCCATACTACAAGAGGAACCGGCCGCACATCTGCTCCTTCTGGGTGAAGGGAGAGTGTAAGAGAGGGGAGGAATGTCCTTACAGGTGAGTTGCACTTTACAGCCAACCACTGCTGTGTCTTAGCACTCAAACCTGCTGCTGCAGTATCAGCAGTGGGTTGAATTTTACATTTATTTCTTGACTACTACTAAAGGCAATATACTTGTTGTTTGATGTGTTTGTAAATTGCACGTTATAGCTCTGTGTAAATGTTTTTTTTTGTTGTTGTTGTTTCACAGACACGAGAAGCCCACAGATCCTGATGACCCACTTGCTGACCAGAACATAAAGGATCGTTATTATGGTATCAATGATCCCGTAGCCGACAAGCTGCTGAAACGGGCCTCAACCATGCCCCGGCTGGACCCGCCAGAGGACAAGACCATCACCACCCTCTACATAGGAGGTCTGGGAGATACTGTCACAGATGGAGATCTTAAGTAAGCATTCCTGTTTCATCACAAGCTTTCATCTGACTTCCGCTGCCTCTGTGTTTTATGTTGAGAATTTTGAGTCTTCGAGTGTTTTAACATCATTTCAACTCATAATTTGCATTATTGCAGGAGTCACTTCTACCAGTTTGGTGAGATTCGTACGATTACCATAGTCCAGAGGCAGCAGTGTGCCTTCATCCAGTTTGCCACGCGGCAGTCGGCTGAAATGGCTGCTGAAAAGTCCTTCAACAAGCTGATCATCAATGGACGGAGGCTCACTGTCAAGTGGGGAAGGTAAGAAGCTGGTCAAGACGATACAAGTTCAGCATTAGGGTATCTGTTACCACGGTGACCCGATAACACCGCATCCATTAACAGTAGCTCACAAAGTCATTCAGTGTGGATACAACCCAAATAATTACTCATTTATGCAGCAATTTATTTATGAGCCAAGTGGTGTTTATACCACTATACTTATACTATAATATAATTTTTACCAACACAGGGTTTTACCTTGCATAATTTAAGGCCAGGACTCTTAAAATTCTTGATCCCGGGCATAATATTGATGTTGTGTACCATCATCCAGTGGTATTTGACAAAGAAAATGATGTGATTTAATATATATAACTAATATTGTTTGTGTTTTTAGGTCTCAGGCAGCAAGAGGAAAGGATGGCATCAAAGATGGTGTCAGTGAGATGGGAACCAGACTTGATCCTGTACCTGGGCTGCCTGGAGGTGAGCGTGCAAACACACCAAGAGTTCAAACATGTATATATGTGTGTGTGTGCGCAGAGTCAGTCTAAAATGAATATATACTGTCTAAATCCCATAGGGAGCACTAATAAGATCATGGAAATAATATGCCAAAGCTTTTTTTTGCTGATTGTTATTCAGATGTAATAACAGGTTATTTTAGCGAGACCAAGACAGCTGAGAGACCAAATGGGAGAAGCAGAAGCCTCTCGTTACTGATTATTATTAACGACCAATGCAAGCAGCACTCCCGACTGTTTCCTGAATTTGTTTTGCATGTCTGGGTATTTCGGTGCCGAGCACAACACACGGTGCACAGGTGGGAGAAGAGGAACAAACAGGTGGGGAGGTTTATTCAGATGCAGTAGTGCAAAGCAAGTTGTCGGTGTTGCTGTGCTGAGAATAGAGGTCCCAGAACCACGTCTGTTCACCGGCTCTTGAGTGATTTCATCAACAAGCACTAATGTACAGAAATAACGGAATATTGCTTAAAATATGAGTAAAGTGTTTTTTAATCAAGTACTCCCAAGCCAATAGATGGGATTTAAATTGCTATAAAATGCGGTGATAATGTGGTTAAGGCAGTAATGTATTCTGCATTGATTTATACATTAATATGATTGATTCTGACCGTAGGCTCTCTGTTGTCCACGGCTGTGTTATACCGTATGAAAAGCTTTTCCTCCAGGCCATTAAACCCGTGCAGCCATCTGAAGGCAGCAGGACACGTGTTAATTCATCTGTAGCTCCTATATACTTCAACTTCAATGACAAGGCGGTTAGAAATTCTGCCTGTTTGGCAGAAAACATCGGTTTACTGGTGCTCTCTAATGCCTTGACTTATGAAGCTTCTTTTCAGCTTTGGTTTTCAGCGGTTCATGTCTTATTGTTGAAATGCCTTACAATGTTTCTACCTATCGCATAAATACTGCACAATTTACAACACGAGAGAGTAGCATTTAAATTTAAAGAGCATTAGATCAAAGCGAACGCATCACTGGCTTCAAAATGTATTTTTTTTTATTTCTTTAATTCTCTAAACAACATGTTGTTTACCCCATTTGCTGACTTTTAGCCCCTCAAAGCATAATGTCCTGGCATCTCTTACGCTATTGTCTTATTATTTTTATTCTTTCTCTTGTGATGTCATTTACAAGAAATTCGCTACAGGGATTGGTTGTGGAAGCCAATATTAGATTTATTGCCGGCGTGGGTTTAATCTTTATTTCTGTTTGTGCTACAGCTCTCCCGCCACCACCAGCACTCGATGAAGAAGCTCCTGCTAACTACTTCAACCTGGACCCTGGCACCTCTCCTGCTGTAATGAACATCACTCTGCCTCCACCTCCAGGCATCAACCCACCTCCTCCAGGTAAGATCATGACTTCATTCAAATAGATGCAACTTAAATGTGTATTAGACATAAATATCCCATACTGTGCATAGTGTTTTATATTACATCTAAAATAAATTCATTCTTTGTTGTGTTCTCGGGTTAAATTTGTAAATTAAAACCACATTCAGTTATTTATCCACACAATTATTTGAGAGTAGCTGAGAATAAAGTATTCTGTAAAAGAATTATGTGTGAGGATTAATATTAAATACATTCTGCATTGTGTTTGCCCCCTCAGGTTTTGGCCCACCCATGTTCCACCCCATGGGCCCCATGGCTCCACCTATGCCCCCTCCCATGAGCATGAGGCCTCCGGGTCAAATCCACTACCCCTCCCAGGATCCTCAGCGCATGGGTGCCCACGCCGCACATGGTGCACGCCACGGCGATTAAGCCGCCTGCCAGACGAAAACCCCTACTGTGATTAGCTGTCCTTATTTTCCTTATGTCAGACCCGGTCAGGTGCTTTCACTTGAGATGCTGAAACCCGCAGACGACGTCTGGTAGTAACACAGGGCACCCTGTAGTGTAGCGAATGAACTGAGCACCATCTGTGTCTGGATAGAAGACTACCAGGATGTTACAAGATGACTTTGTCACTACTTGCAGTTAAAAGTACTAGAACAGCATCTAAACAGTGGACATTAACATAGTAAATGACTTCAAACATTGGCCAACGTGATCAGAGCCATATGGTTATAAAGGGCTCCTGTGGTTGGAGCCATTGTACATATGAAAGTGTATACTTCAGGCAAAACTTGTATTTGTCACTAATTCGTGGTATCAGGTCCTGATACTTTCTAAGGGATTTTTAAACCTGTTCATTTTTCAGTTAAAGTTGATTTTTTTTTTTTTTATTTGACACGATCTAAATATTCCACGGTATTATAACTAGTTTATTGTCAAGGCTTTCTTTGAATGTCGTTTCCACTTGTCATTAAAAAAAATGACTCCATTTTTGTCATTCAACATCTATATTATTCATCAATATTCATGCACTTTTTTTTCTTTTTTTTACAATTAATGAGGAGATAAAGATGTAGAGCAATTTGAGCAGAACCAGATGGAGGCTGGGGTCTGGCCATCGATGGGATAAAATACTGCAAAGAGGAAGGAAGGAGAGGTTGGCCTTTAGCGACATTGTCCTGCCTGGACTCGACTGGTAATGAACTGTTGATTCCATTATCCTGGGTTTGTCTCAGCTGGTCAAACCACTTGGCAGTAGCAGTAACTGCTCGCTTTATCACGCAGGACCGTTTTCACCGTCTCCCCTGCAGCATCCACTGACGAACCGGAATCTTTCTGCGTAGGAGAAGAGGAGCAAGCGTACGTCAGCGTGTCAGTCTTTGGCTCATCGTTCCTTTTTTTTCATAGTTCATTAGATTCTGGGTTGTAATCATTTCCCCATCCCCGGGGTGCTCTATTGAAATTGGGCCGTGGGCACATGCGGCTCAGAGCAACGTCGGGCAGGTTTTGGGATTCCACTGCTTCAAAGCCAATCACTGGGATCACCCTCTTGCTGGCCATAGCACCCCCAAATGGTCTGGCAGATCTGAGAGACAAAGAAGAGCCCTTACTAAGCAGGCTGAAAACATTGGTTCATGTTCTACAAGTATCACATGGCTCACTTTTTCCAATGAAGAAGAAAAAAACAAAACAAACCTCAGACGATATCTGATCAGCTCTGATTTAATGTTAGGTGCCCTAGGGATTCAGGATGACTATGTAGTGAACTCAGCCTCCTCCACTCGTGTCGCTGCAGATTTAATTAAGGCTTGATAATCTTTCGGGTGTAAACGGATCCCTTCACAGGGTTTACGGTTTCCAGGCTGGCTGTCAATAAGCAAATGACCGACGTGTATATTCTCCATTTATCCATCTGCACAAGCTTAATCTTTGTTTTGCATCATCTGTGATACAGCTCCTTGTGTGCCATGAGAAAGGTGATTCCATTTCGTGCGCAATCTGTCGTGTGTGCATGTGTGTGTGTGGAGGGGGGGTCAGGAAGTGGGGGGGGGGCATTCAGATCTTGCAGTCCCCGAATGGATCATCTTTCAAGAACTAAGGTTCAAAATAGCCATCACGTAGCTAACAGGCCAAGGAGGCGCAAGCCAGAGACCGGATTATCTTTCAAACTGTGGAAACATGGAGTGGAGCCGAGGGAAGAGATGATAGTGATGGATAACATGGTTAGGTCATCTGCAGGTCTATTTGAAGATTGGTGGGTCGCACAGAACAGAACTTCTTTTCAGTCTGGGGGGGGGGGGGGTGTATCTCGTTCTCTAACCACATCTGATTAGTTTTGTGAAACTGAACTGTAAATGCAGACATGGAGGCGCGGGATATTACCTGTTGAAGCACCTGTAGTTGGCAGGCTGCTGCTGTGGAGGTGGGGGCAGCTGGCTACTTAAGGGCAACGGCTCTTCCCTGTGTCCCAAAGCTTCGCTCCAAGGGGAGCAGTATAATTTAGGGATTACCGTCGTGTTGAACTTCTCGTGGGGAATTTCCTTCAGAGGACCAGAATATCCTAACAAGGGAACAAGCTCAACGTTAGGACATACCTCTCGGCAAGGAGAAAGCTCCGTAACTTTAATTTAATGCTTAAGATTCCAACTAAAAAATACTTTTGTCCCCTGTGTTAAGAAAAAAAGCATAATCTGTGTGCTTTTGAAAGTAATTACAAGCCCATTAACTCTAAAAGAGCAAGCACAAACAGATCTGATATACATATAAATCTCTATGATATCACTCCTGTCAACAATAGGAACCAACATGATTAGAACTCCGAGTGAATCCCAGATAATGAACAGCTTGGCTCGCCGTCAGTCGCGCTGTAAGCGGCGCCTTCTGTCGCGGCCGAACACACACAGAGGCACTCGGCAAAGACGCTCACAAAGAGTAAGGATAATTGCTTCCTGCGTACTGCCAACTCTCCTGGCACCGGTTGCGATTTAACAAACGCACGTTTTGCTGACAAATTTCCATATGAAAGGTGAATACTAGCAAATCAGCGTCCATGCATTGCTCAAGACCTCGGCCTCGTTCGGGCAAAGGTCATTCATAGCATTCTGCCATTGCAGCGAACTAGTCCTATGGCTCGTGGCTTTGACATTTACCTGGAGCGAGGACGTCGGGACTGCCCTTCTTTGCTACAGTCTTCTGAAGGTTCATGATCAGGCTATGCTTACCAGGGATGGAGAATGCCTGGTTCTCTTTTCCTCCCTGTGGCTCTTGGATGATCTGCGGGGGAGGAACAACCTCTGGACGGGCCTGGGAAAGAGTCACAGCTTAGCGTTTACTCCCCAAATGTGTTCAGTTGAGTACAGCCTCATCTTTGGAAACAAAAACAAAAAAAAAGACAGCAGCTGCATAATGTCTCCTGTGGTACCGGGGGGGAGCTTTCCAAAGTTTGACAGGGTTATCTCAGCTTGGCCTTGAGACTTTTTTTTTCTTTTTTTTTAGCAGAAAGCCTGCATTGCAAATTGGTTAGAAATAGGTGGGAGGGGTCTAATAAAAAAAAGATGCTTTTGACTCGCATTCCAGGAAGAATACAATCCAGTAGGCCTGAAGCTCGAGTCATGCCGGAATCTTAATGTGAAGATATCCCTGCTCCTTTCTGCTGAAAAATCTCCCCCGGTTTATCTCTTTATGTGTTAGCATTCATATTGAAAACTACTGGCATATATTCAGGGTGTAAAACATTTTTCTGGTTGCTATGATAGGCCATTTTTTTTCCTTTTTCTTTGAGTGGTGAAAGAACATCTTCAAAGAGTTTTTAAATGCCTCACATGATGACACTCAGCTGTAATAAAAATATACAACGGGCTGTTGGAAGATAATCTTATTAATTACAAGCCAACACTAACACTTTATAAATTTCTAATTTCACACGTTCGTAGTTTATGAGTTGCTAATAGATTTGAGACCCACGTTTGAGTGATGCAACCTGTTGGTTGGAGTGAGTGACGTGAACACCCCAGGGGATCTGCACAAAGGGGTTATAAGGACTAGTGCTGGGCCCATAGGATATTTCTATAGAAAAATGGAAGCTTAAGTAGATTTTTTGTTTGGCCAAATGAGGGTATGTTGGACCTTTACATAGTCATAGACAAATTGTACATTGGCTAAGACATGAGCATTTAGTGAGATAAGAAAAGACATGGAAATACAGTTATTGTAAGAAAAAGGCTGCAATTTATGTTGAAAGTTCGGATGTCAAACTACATATTAGTTTTGAAACCGTGATAATAGGCCAAGTAAAACTGGACTCATGATAAATCTTTTCGTACTTTTTTCTGTGTGGTTTGACCAGCTGTGTTTTTTGGGTGTGACTGATATGTGTTTATAGATAAGTTTAGGCCCAGATTCTGTTCTGTTAAGTGATAGTGCTGGGATTTCCTGAGGGTCTGGAGTAAGACTGCTACCGACCGCAGTAGCCTATGAGGTATAAAGTATGAGGAAGTAGCAGCTAAACCGGCTAATGTCTTAGCGTGTGTTTTTAAGAGACGTTACGATACTTTCATTACGTCGGCTGCACGATTGGTGCAGGAGGAAGAGCTTTGAATTGTAACTAAAGCGGGAAGCGGCACGAGGAAGAGCACCGTCATCCGCAGCTTTACACTGTAACAAAAGTGCTGCTGCAGGGACAGCGCTATGGTACGCAAGTCTGTGGGATTTTAACTTTCGGTAATAATGACGTGTTTTGAATATCTATCAAAAAAAACAAAAAAAGGACCTTTGTGCCATGCGCAAGCTATATCCAAAAGCTGAGGTTGATCTGATCACCAGTCAGATAGATACTGGATGGATACTGGAGTAACCCTGTAATGTTCGTTTGCACAAGGGTCATCTAGTTTTTCTTAATTTGTTCCTCATTCATTAAGGTGGAAGAAACTTTGCAACTTGTTGGGATCAGCTGTTTTAGAAACGACACCAGCGCTGCGTGGGGTTAATGAATAATTCTTTGCTGCATCCACTACACTGACAAGCTGTTAATAAGTGTTGCGGTTAGGTGCGGTGGGTAGGCGTCGCCATGTGCCATGTGCCGTCCCTGTCGGTACCTTACATTGACGGTGTTGTAGGCGCCATTGGCAGCGTTCTCCACCGTGTACCTCTCCACCCGCTTCTGTCTCTCCTGGAACATGCGAGAGCCTCGATTGGACGGCAGATTGAGCTCCTCCATCATCACGTCTCTTGGCACGCTGATCTTCTTCCCCAGGTTCAGGTGTTCTGGCACAAACACGACACATAATGAATGATTCGACTGATTATCCGTCGTGCACGCCGAACAGTGCAGTCACGTTAGGACTAGGAGACGTCTATTTGCCCTGACCTGCATTAATACGTCGTGACATCTCAGCTGAGAGAGGAAACGCAGTGATAGCAGCCGCTTCCCGACATTTGGAAAGAGAAGAAAGTGGCACAGACTAATAAGGACCTTTGGCAAAACATAATGTCTCCTCTGATCTCCTTGTTTCTGTTGACTCAAACAGCTGAGGGGCACTGATATAAAAAAGGCAAACCCTGCGTAGCATCACTGAGTTGGAATCCACACAGCGTTTGCTCAGGGTCTCTGCTCATGTTATATCATGGCACAGTGGAGGGCCTAAAATAGCCCAGAGAAGATGACAAGAGGGGTGTGTAATGTTTGTTGTGGTCCAGGGTTGCATGGGTAACTGGGCATATAAATAGGATATTTGGATGAAAGACTTGTGTAAGAGTCTCATTTCATCATTTAAAAGCCCCATATTGTTCCATTTTCCTGTTAATTAATTTATTTAAAATTTTGATAGCCCTAAGAAGATCTATTTGTGGCTTTAAGTACTAAAACTCACCTCAGTATATTTATTTTTTTAAGAGAACAGGTTGTTTTCTGCCTGTCTCATTAATATGAATGAGCCTGTGCTCTGATTGGCTGATTTGAATACAGGCTGTGGGCATTTCTCTGTGGATTGAGCTTTTCCAAACGTTAAAAAAGCAATTAAAATCACATATTTGACAATATGGGACCTTTAAATCCTTGCAAATCACATTAAGAGCCCCATTTACATAAGGAGCCTCATTTACAGACACAACTAAAACCACCAAAGAACCTGGGGGTAGCAATAATAGATAGAACAAGTTCAAATGAATATTATTAATAGGAATTGAGACAAATAAATAAATGAAACAATAAGAAAAATTAAAAGCTATGAAAATTACATTCAATAAAACCAGCGAGCAATTAAAGCAATTAAACCATGTCTCTGCAGGATTCATGTAAACTTGGCTTTTATTTATTTTTTTTATGCAGGTTCCAAGTATTCGGGGCACAGTAACAGAAAACAGATCACCCTAAATCTGCATGAATTTTTAGCCATATCTTAGAGCGGATACAATGGCTACCAACAACAAAGCAGTGCTGGGAGATAAGAGGAGCGGGGAGGAAAAACCTTTATAAATAAATAAGAACAAATGCTGATCCCTCCATATTGGCACAGCAGGCAAGGTAAAACAGACAATGGAGTGTCCTATAAATAGCTCAAGTAATGACTCTTAATGCAGAGTGGTGCAGCATTTAAAAGTTTGAGAGTGGAACTGGCTGCCCGCCCGTAAATAACATCATCTTAATCCAATACAGAGTGGAGGAAAACTGCTTTTACAGTTCTTTTTCTTTGTAAGTAAAGGCAAACAAGATACCGAAAGGCCAATTTCAACCTCAGCTCTGATAACGGCCTCTAGATATTTATAGAGTTGCGTAAACTCTAATGCGGTGCATCAGAACAAAATTTCAAAGGTGTAACACATCAAAAACAACATTTTGTCTTCGGAAAGCTTAGGACCGGTTTCAGGTCACGATGGTGTTTGTGAAGGGGGTTAAAATGACAGCTGTGGAGTCGAGAGTGGCGGCATGAATAGAATCTGCACAGGAATACATTTTCTTTACCGCACATGGGTGAGTGTTTGGAGGAGCCCGGGCATGTGCTCCCCTTGAGGAGCTGCCTTTGATCGGCGTGTGTTAAATTCACTGGTGGGAGTCACAATTTGAGTTTTTTTTTTTTGGGGGGGGTGGGGGGGAGAATCAGTTTCAAAGCCTAGCCGGTGGGCAGTTGCTGGAAGACAAACGGTGCAGCTGGGACGTTCTCCTCCCCCCCTACGATCCAATGTTTGGAGGATCTCAACAACTCACAGGCACTCCTGGGATTTGGGTGCGCCGCGCTTCCACGAGGAGTGACACACTTTGATGTTTGTCTCAGTTACATCTGACAGACGCGGCTGCGATTACTCAATGCAGCTCTTTTTGAGCATGGGTGTGAAGACGGTGGAGTTTGTCGAGGCAGAATGTAAACCGATACCTGTGTAATTTTACTTCCAAGTAACGTGCGCACGTCAGACGAATGCATCCATACATCCAGACTCACCCCCTCTGGCCTCCTTAGACAGAGCTTTCGCCTGCATCATCCTCAGCTTAGCCGTCTCATCCGGGCCTGAGTGCATCATCATCATGGTCGTCCTCTGATAGACACGGATGAGTTACTTCATAAGCATTTACCTCAAATCTAGCCTGTTTTCTGATGTTACTACTGATTTAACCCATTTAATCCTATGAGCCTTTACTGTCATTTTATACTTTAGATCTGAATGTTACTTATAAAGCTTTTTTTCCCCCCTTTCTAATGATATGATGGTAGAAAGACTTAGTCATAACATGTATATATTTATTTAATCCTTTAAGTTTATAACCCCCCCCCCCCAAAAAAAAAAAAAATAAATAAATAATTTTGTGCATGGGATAAATAGGTTTTTGTTCATGAGCACACTTGTGCAAGCAGCAACTATGATAGTGATTAAAATGCTATTTTCTGCAAAACAAAGAGTATGAAATGGGAAAAAAGGACACGTAACATTATATAATTATATGCATGAAAACTTAAAACATTGCTTTTAATATGGCCTTTGGAAAAAAAAAAAAAACTTCAAGCAAGCTCTATTTATATTTTGATAAAATGCTTTGTCATGTCACATGCTTTTCATGTTGTTGACCCTCTTATTGTCAAACAATTCACACATTAGGAGATTTGACCCATTGTGCACAATGATTTTTTTTTTCTTAAAGCATCATAGAATATCATACAATTTCCTTCTTTACTATTTGTTACATGTTATTACTACTTAGATCATAATTTCTCCCCCTGCTGATGACGCGTTGCTACCGGTAACCCGGTGTGTCACCTCCGCCCCTTACCTGGGTGCTGCCCGTTTGTATCCGGGGTCGGTCGGAGCCTTTCTGGGTGGCCTCGCGCTCTATCCAGAACCGGAGCTGCTGGAGATGCTTCCACACTCTGCTCTGTCACTCCTCGGGCAGAGAAGGAGCGGTCTGTATAAAACTCATCCCGGGATGCCTTGAGCACTTACCTCACCGGGTTATTTTAGCAGGGGGGTAAAGAGAGCGGAGGATGGATGGAGGGAGTGTTTATCGGAAGGGTGATTAGGGGGAAGGGGCAAGTATAAAGATTTACATCCTGACCTCGAGCCTCTGTGATGATAAAAATTTGATCCCGTGTGGGCATGTGTGTGCGCGTGCACGTGTGTGTGTGCTCATATTAACAGCTGCTGACCAGGCAGTGACACTGAACTCCCTGAGAGGCCCAAATCTCTTCTGCAATAATACACACAAACACCATTTCTACGTCTATGTTCCGCTCATTTTCTATACTCTCTTCGATCATTAAAACACTATTATTAAGTCGAGCGATAAACACACTTTATTTACTTTGCTAACACCACAACCACCTGTGGTTGCTACATGCAGACAGTTTTAGGGGAGCAGCTGTGAACCCACGGGGTCATTGCGATCAACAGGTCGAGGTTCTGTTTTGCGGATTGGGGTCAAAGGTTAAAAACCTCTGGCAGTTTTTCACTTCCTTTACACAAACCAGATAAATCCAGGTTTTTTTAATTATATTTTTTAATCGCTACATGACAGTTTGTTAAAAAGCAGTGTCTGCCGTTGACTTTACAAACTCAAAACCGCCTATAATTTTTTGCACCTCTTTAGTTTTCCCCTCTCCAATCAACTTTTTAATCAAAGCACGATGTGCTTCTGAACAATGTGATGAACGAGCCATTTTCCTCAGGCTTTCAAAGAGAAATGCAGGTTCAACAATCCTTAAACAGGGGCCAACTGATTCACACCTGTTTTTTTTTTTTCACAAAATAGATGACCTCACTGATTGAATGCCACACTGCTATTTTGTTCAACCCGCTCCTTTCAACTAATTTCCCAATTGCACAGCTTTAAGAGCGTGCATATCATGACTGCTGGATTTCTGAGAATCTACTGCACCTGCCGGTAAATTGTTGGTCATGTACCAATAAAAATATAATTAAAAAACTGGATTTATCTTGTTAGTCACATTGGGCCGCTGTTATTTTGTACACCACTGTATCTTTTTTCTTTCATGCTGCTGTGAGTCAGGCAGCATTCTACATGTGTCACTTGTCTGACGGATCGTCAGGGATAACAATGCAAACTGCCATTGCCAGAGTCGTCCTCTGGCTTACCGACCGCTGAGAATCTCCAGTTGTGAGTCCCGCATAAAAATCCACATTTCTGTGTCACGCTAGACGTGATGCCCTTTAACTTCGTAGTCGGGTTGCCCTTTTTCGGACTTTAGGTTAGTCATTATCGAGTAGCTTTTCTCTCCCCCCCACACACACAAACTGATTCATTGAGCTCAGCAAAAACCCAGAGGAAAAAAACATTTTCTTTATCCCTGCTGAGATTGGATATCGATTTTGCACCTGCCATGCTCCACAATACCGCTATCCCCTCGTGGGGAGCCTCGTGGGCTCAGAAAGAGAACGTGGAGCCGTTCTGAGTCACAGGAAACCGTCCGCAGACACACAATGGAAGCTGAACAGTTCTGTAAAAAAAGCCGTATTGAGAGAAACCAGAGTAGATTAGACCGTATCTTCTCTTCTGTGGCAAACAGAGTCTTAGTGATTAGGCGCAATCTATATGAACTTTTAACTATTCATGGATCCGCCATCCATGGACTTTTTTCGGTGTCTATTAATAATTCAGTGAAGCCTTCTTCCGTAAAGGCCAATAACAAGGATCCAGGACAAATTCCCGTGACAGTGTCATCTGTGTTTGAGAGGTGGTTTCTGTGGTGTGTTCGTGTCACATAGAGAGAGGTGCCCGGCCACCAGGAGCTGACAGCTGACACAAAAACAACAGAGGCCCATTCAGGCTCAAGGGCTTGTGTAATTAGACCTTTAAAACCGTTTGCCCCGGTAGACCTCAGGTGGAACTTTATTTAGCTGCCTTGTGTGCGGGAAAATCAGAACTCCACAGGTACATTTAGTGCTGCGGGCAAAGCGAAAGTTTAGTGTGTGGCTTTTTTTTTTTATAGCTTCGCGCCGGGCGCCGGATGCTATTAAATTCAGCTGGCAGCGCTGAGAAAGCCATCATTCTGAGCTTTTCTTCTCTTTCAGGTGCCTTTGGGAGGACCGTAGGAAGGCAGTTGGGGAGCCGCCTGCGCTCGGCTTGAGCTTCAATCAACAGAGAGACATAATGTACGGGCTGCTGTGTGAGAGCCTCCACGACTTCATCAAGGAGTCGTACGGGGACGATGTGTGGAAGCTGGTCAGAGAGAGAGCGGATGTCAGGTTGCACTCCTTTGTCACCCACCAGGTATTTCTGAAGCCACTGATGCTACATGATTCTGCACATATGTGTAGATGTGTGTGTGTGTGTGTGTGTGTGTGTGTGTGTGTGCGTGCTGTCTTTGATCAGGCAACCCGAAACTACATTCTTTATCGGTGACAATAGTGTCTGTATGTGTGACCCCGCAGGTGTATAGTGAGAGCGTGATTCCCCGTATCGCAAAGGCAGCGAGCGGAGTGACAGGCACGCCTTACAATGAGCTGATGAACTCCTGGGGAGTCTACTTCCTGGGCTTTGTAGGGAAATACGGCTATGATAGGATCCTCAAGGTGAGAAAAAAGACATCAGAATCTGTCAAAACCGCGCCGCCTGGTAGAAGACGTGTGAGAAAATGATTAAAGCCTGACAGAACTATGTATCCTAAATGCTACCACTGTGCTATGGTGATGTTTTTTATATATTGGATACTGTTCAAAACTAAATCTGCCAAGTCTGAAATGATTAACGTGATAATAGGTCTTAAATAACCCTAAGAATAGCCCAAATCAGTTGTATTCTATTAGAATAGCCTCATCACACATTACAAATCACAATCATTAGGATTTTCCAAAATCAGGAGGTGGGTTATCAATCAATGGATTGTGGCATGTAATAATCTAACATAATAATCTGTGCATAATTGAAAGGTGGCCACCGTTGCACTCATTTGTGCCAATTATGATCCCTTAAATAATAATAGTGGGTGAACTAATACATGTATTTCCTAACATAGTAGACACTGTGATATTATTGGCTATTGAATAAGAGATTTATTTTTGGGTTGAAGAAAAAAAAGAAGATTGACACCACCCAGCTTCCTTGTCTTTTTGAACTTGTTTTAGTTAGAAGGAATTATTTCCAATAGACAGAGGAGAATAAAAGACAAAAAATCATAAAGCCATATTGTTATCTTTTATTTATTTGTCCTTTTATGTCTTATGCGTTGTTGTTGTATTGTTTTCTTTTTTATTAATAATGAAAAAATAAATTTGTACCATAAAACACTCAGTACTTAAATAACCATTTTTTGGCAAAATTGGCGAAACAAAAGGGAGGAAAAAAAAAAAATCTTTTAAAGGGGCATTCCGGTGATTTAGCGTTGGAAGGAATGGTACAGGATTAGGAATGACAGACATTCCCATTTTTATTCTTCTGTCAAGCTTCATGAACTGTGGATCATAGACTTGTTAAATTTGAAGGCTCCAGTCATAAGTTGACCTTGTTCGTCACATAATACATTTTATAACTGACAATTTACATCCCATGATGAGTAAATTGACCCTTTCGAGTCCAATTAAAGAATGTTATATTAGGATTTCTTGCAGCTATTAGACCTGCCGTCTTCTCTCTTAATGAATCCAGGTGCTGGGCCGTCATGTACGTGACTTTGTCAACGGCCTGGACAACCTTCACGAATACCTGCGCTTCAGCTACCCCAAGGTGCAGCCCCCGACCTTCTTCTGCCAGGAGGAGTCAGCCACTGGTGTCACCCTCCATTACAGGTCTGTTGAGGATGTGTTTTAGGATGTTGATGGACTATCAGGCACGAGGCATAAAAGTAGTGGGAGACCCATGAGTGAAAAGACCGGAAGCTGTGCCATTAATCTCTTCTGAAATATATTGGATTCTTTTTTTTTCCTTCTTTTTTTCCCCTTCTTTTATGACCCACAGGAGTAAACGCAAGGGCTACCTGCACTACGCCATGGGTCAGCTGAGACAGATGGGGAAGCAGTTCTACGACACAGACATCCATGTGGAGGTGCTGTCTGAGCAGATGGTGGGAGACTACTCCCATGTCACCATGAGGTACCCACACACACACACACACACATGCACACACGTGCACTATAACTTTTAATCTTGCATTTTTTTTGTCCTTTTTGTATTCTTTCTTCTTATCTTGATTCTCCCTCCTTCTCCCTTTTATTCTTTAATGACAGTTTTTGATTGTGTTCCTGTCTTTTTATACCCTACTTCGTGTAAAGTTTTCCACTAGGCCTTTTCAATGATGCTTTTAATGGCTTACATAAAGTGCCCTGTGCTGAAACATGCTATATTACAGGCTGAACTTTGACAACTCAGCTTACCGCTATATTATGAAGGAGGATGAGGAAGAGCAGGAGATTCTGCCAATTACCTCAGACTTCTTCTTCGAGGTCTTCCCCTTTAACATCGTCTTCAGACAGGTAGAACTTTCGATTTGTCATCAGGCCTGGTTCACACATGAGGTGAAAGTGCTTAAAAGATGAGCGATCCTGTTAATTCTCTGATTTTTTTGTTTTAGGACATGGTGGTGCACAATGTAGGCTCAGGCCTGGCCACAGTCTTCCCTGATCTGGATGGGAAGAAGATCAATGATGCCTTTTTACTGGCTCGCCCCCTAGTGGAGTTCACGTGGAACATGGTGAGACTTCATTTCACATGTACTCAGTTCACAGTGTCACCTGCCTTCAGTGAAACTACAGCTTCAGTCTATATATATATTGCAATAAACAAATGGGAATCTAATGTAAAAGATCACCTTTCTGAGATTTGTGGAACAACATTTACAAAATTCACAGATCATCTCCCACCCCAACAACCTGTTTGAGATCGTGTCCATGGAGCCTGTGAAAAGAGAGAGGAACCTCTACAACCGAGTCCAGAGTAAGGCCGGGCGAACGCAAGGACGTCGCGTGTGGTCAGATCAATTTCACTGCAGTCACTTGCAAAAGACGTGCTCAGTTTCAGTTGCATTAGATAAGGAAAGGAGCAGGTGTGCAGCAAAATGGATGCCTGTTGTTGTTTGAGAGCTTGAACATGAACATTTAAACTGAAGGTTGTGCTAAATAAAGTTAGAGAGTTTAGAGTTACTGAAACCGAATTGTTTTTAATGTGTTTGATTCAACTTAAGGCAAGACACTAGGCGAATTGGTTAAACACATGAACTAACCGTCAAACTTCACCAGTTGATTTCCTGCATTAAGGCATTTTTAATTTTTTTTAAAAATTTTTCTTTAATTTAATGTTCATATATGTAAATGAGGTATAATCTAAGTAAATATGTACGCGTTTGCATACATTTACTGAATTTTGGATATTGTCACCCTGTTAAAATTATGATTAATAAACATAATATTCTCTGCATTTGATAAAGTTTTTTTTGTGTTTTCCCAAAAACTATTATAGGGGGATATGTTTTAATTTCTCCCTGAAAAACCTGAAAATACTCTCAACTCTCTGTGTTTTTGGGCACAAGATGTTCTATAAATCAGGTGCTGAACAAAACCTTGTGTAGAAACCTACAGAATATATTTAGGAATACAAGTGGAACATTCGGTGTATATGCAAATGCTACTGATGTGGAGATTTGTGACTCAGCGTGAGAGAAAAAAATCATTCCGCGTGAGCCGCATTTAAATATTTGCATCGCAGGACAACGTGAAGTCAAATAAACACCTAAATGTGCATTTTTTATTACTTTTTTCCACTTGTCCGAAAGACATACATGGGAAAAAAATCTTCAAATTGATCAATGCATGACAAAAAAATCTTCTTTGCCTACTGTGTCTTGCCTCAAGTTGATTGCATTGAGTAGAGCCGTTCCCAGCCCTGGCTGTGGTGGGTGGCGGGTGTGATGTGTGTTGAAGGCTCTCATAGTTTACCCTGTTTCCCAAAGCTTCGGACCATGAGAATGCCAATCGCTCCGCTGATGTAGACGTGGAGCTCATGGCTTTCCAGTCCATCATTGGAGATGATTACAAAGGTCATGACTCCTCAGTTATCCGAGTTGGAGTGATTCTCAAAAGCTGGCGTTTCACCTGAAACTTAACCCACTGTGCTCCTCTTTCAGACGGCAACAGCGCCAACGCGATGGAGAGCTGGGGCGACGGGAGCCGCTGCCTGAAGCTAAAGGGACAAATGAGATATATGCCAGAATGGGAGTCCATCATCTTCCTGGGAACCCCTGTGTAAGAAAGGCCTACATGAACCTGCACGACACGCACGAACGCTTAGAAAAGATCTTCATTAAAAAGCTGCAGTTGAAAAAGTAAAACATTGAAAAAAAAAAAAAAAAGCAGCAAGAGCTAATCTGAATTACGAGGCTGGAAATAAAAGCCTGGGCAGTGAATCAAATCAGGGGCCCATTCTAACAGCACTTACCATGCATGAAATGAGCTGCTAATTAGCTTGTAATCAGACAGTGCAGCTCTTGTGAGCCTAATGGGAACCCATTTGCAACTGAGAGTGTTTTCCATGAGGTACATTATAAAAACATCCCCCACCTCTTCTAAAACATTTTGTTTTGCAAACAAAAGCCCTTATGTCTGTATCGACAAAACCGCTGACAAGTAAATGCATCACCGCATTATTTGTAATGGCACACTAAAGATAGATTTGTGTTCCCCAGTTTCGTAGACACTGCTCTTACTACTAGAAAGAATTATTTTAGTGCTATTTATATGATCCTAATTTCTCTGTCCTACCATTTGCTGTTGTTTCAACTCTGTGTGTGTGTGTGTGTGTGTGTGTGTGTGTGTGTGTGTGTGTGTAGGATGGAGAGTCTGAGTGCCATGTTTAAGACCGGCCTGTACATCAATGACATGAGCATGCACGACTCCAGCAGAGACCTGGTGCTGGCGGGCACGCAGCAGTCGGAGGAGCTGAAGAGAGCTCTCATACAGGTTCACTGCATCAGTTTATATATGTGACCAGCTTACTCGTCGTTATGCAAAATCACTCTGGATCCCCGGAACACCTACTGCCTGCAGCAGACCTGAGGTAACACATTCAAACTCAGTGTCTTTTTTTTTTTCCCTGGTCCCTGTTCCAAACGATTGCAGGAGCAAAAGAAGTCCAGTAAGCTGGAGGAGAGCATGAAGATGTTGGACTATGAGATGAAGAAGACCGATGACCTTTTGTACAGGATGATTCCCAAGCCGGTGGCAAAAAGGCTCCGCAAAGGGGAGCCGGCTGTAAACACTTGTGAGGTGAGGATACTGGCGAGTAAAGTAATATATTGACAGTATGCCTAGATACAAGAATCACCACCACCAACATGGTTCATGTTAAAAAAAACAATAGAAAAATCTGCTCTAATAGTTCCTGGTCAACTCACCTACACCCAAACACTGTTTATTTTTATTTTTTCACTGCTTACAAATGGCTTGAGGCTTTTTTTGCCCAAAGTAAACACACATATTCATATAAATCCCCGGATTTCTCACTCCTCGCTCGAGCAGACTACAGCGTATGGGGGCACACTGGCGACTTGTAGCTTTAGTGAGATTCAGCCTGAGTGGGAGCAGACACTAAAACACCCCGCTACCATTTCTCCCCCAGGTGTTCCCAGATGTGACCATTCTTTTCAGCGATGTGGTGGGCTTTACCCGCATTTGCAGCCACATTACTCCGATGCAGGTGGTCTCCATGCTCAACACCATGTACACTCTGTTTGACACGCTCAGCGAGAAGCACAGAGTCTTTAAGGTTTGTGCCTATGTTTCTGTGTGATCTACTTTTCTGTATTCAACATTCTCTATTTCTCTATATAATATACTGGCATACTATATATATATATATATATATATATATAACCTAATATGGTAATGATATATTTAGTCACATTATTTATTACCTTTATCCATTCAAACATCCAAATTATAGCCTATTATTGATGGATAATTCAAACTGTGACTGAACTTGACCTTAAAATATTTGTATTCATTGCACGTCCTTTCACATTGTAGCCTAGGCCACATATTTAATAGGTTACAGGCTAGCATCTCTATCGGCTATCTTTAGCATGCATCTATAGGCGACTTCACTATTTTTCTCATTCTCTTAAAATACAACATAATTATATTTACTTTGCTCCTCTTTGCCTGATGATCCACTACCTTTCTCGCTGGCAGAAATGCTAACTTTGATTAATGCAGCCTCTTATGTCGCATCCTGAATGATTCATTCAAATGTGTCGTTCTAAAAATAGAGCTGCAGCCGGCATTAACATCACAATGGTGTTTACTTTGCTTTTAATGAGTCAAATATATGAGCATCTCTGTCGCGTGAGACCGCGTTGATGTCATGATAATTAGGTGGGCTTTATGGATTTGTTTTTTCGGCTGTGTTAACAAAACAGAATGTAACGAGGGAACATGAGGGAAAAAAAATAGAGGTCATGACCTCGGTGTCCTCGATGGCTACGGCCCGGTGCATAAGATCTGCTGCCGCTCTCCTTTCCAGGTTGAGACGATTGGAGACGCTTACATGGTGGTAGCTGGGGCTCCGGAGAAGACCAAATATCATGCCCATAACATCTGTGACATGGCCCTGGACATGGTGCGCTCCATTGATCACCTGAAAGACCCCTCGAATGGCAACAACATACAGATCCGTGTCGGTGGGTTGAATGTCAACGCGTCGGGAGCGTTAATGTCAGCGTTTGACTGAGTGAACTGACCTTTTCGTTCCGCTCTCAGGCATCCACTCTGGAATGGTCGTCGCAGGTGTTGTAGGACACAAGATGCCGCGTTACGGTCTGCATGGCGACACCGTCCACTCCGCGTCCGCCATGGAGAGCAACGGGAAGGTACGGAAGAGCCGTAGAGGAAATAACACTTAGATTAAGATGTCGGGAAACGTGCTTTCGTAACTTGATCAGTTTTCTGTGATTCGCTCTCTGCCCCTGACAGGAAATGCACATCCAGCTCAGCAGCGCTACCTACGAGCACCTGAAAGGAAGTCACTTCATTTTCGAAAGGAGGGGTATCATTACTATCAAGGTCAGGGGTCAAAACCGCCGCCACAGCGACTATCACCCATCACGTTGATTGCATTTCCTCAGCTACTATTAAAGAAAGGCTCATTACTCGGCGGAGGACGTACGTGAGCCGCAGACGGTGATGATGTGTTCAATCAAAACGACATTCATGATAACAGGAACGACGTAACACCACAGCCTTCCTGAGACCCAACACCGAGGCTCTAATTGTGTACAACGGAAGATTTGTGTCTCAGCAATGCGGCAAATATTTCTGGTTTCACAATATGCGATAATAACTCACAATGTTTTGGCTTTGGGGAGTTGGCACACTTAGTATTCAGCGCCGGTAATTGCGGCTTGCTTGTTGATTTTCCAGTCTATTTTATCAGCAGGCCTGACTTTGATTCTGTTCATCAGTGATAATGCCAGCAGAGTGACTCCCGAAGCTTTTTTCATCAGGGACTTTTGATTGAAAATCTGCCACCTGCCTTTTTTCCCCCCCCTCCCCCGCATCAATGGAATAACACCTATGAGCACATGTCTTTGGATATTTGTGCATATGTTAGTCTTACCTCTTGTTTTTCTCCACCCATCTTTTAGGGGAATGTTGAAATTGAGACCTACTGGCTGAAGGGGAAGAGGGACAAGGACGGGAATGCTCAAGCAGCGTGTCCTCAGTTTGAGAACCAGACCATCAGTACAGCCATCAGCAAGGCCATCATCTCAGTGCCTGAGGCCATCGGGGATAAGGAGGGACTGGTACGGCTGTGGCCAAGACAGCCAGGCTCTCGTTTGCCTCGTTGCCATCATCGTCATCTCTGATTCTGTGACTTCTCCTTCTGTCTTTGCCCCCAAGGTTTTCCCACTGGTTGCAGGGGAGGACAAGGATGACGTCAAGTCCATTTGCTCCCACCGTATAAAGATGGATATTTCGGGCCATTCTCTGCATGAGTCGATGGAGGAGTGCCGAGTGGACGAGATGTCTGTTCATAAGGTGAGCGGCAATATCTGGTGCCAGAGCCTGAATATGATTAAAAGCCTGTTCGGTTTTGATGTTTTCATACTGGCATCAGCTGCTAATGTGTGTGTTTTTTTTAAAAATGCCTGCTTCTTTTGTTTTTGGGGGATAAAACCACCCGTCTCTTCCCCAGTCCCACTATAAGGATGCTTTGCAGGACGGCCTCCTGGATCCTCACCTGGAACTGGACTCGCCCGAGTCCGACGGCAGGGACTCCATCATGGAGTCCCGTGGGAGCTCCTGCGACTCCCGCAGCTCCAAGAGCGCCATGTGCACCATGTCGTGAGCTGCGGCGTGCTAACGCCGCCCCCCCCAAACGGACGCCAGCTGATGTTATAGCCAATAATTCATATGAATTCCTGATTCCAAAGCGCCTTTTTTGTACGACTCACTCAAAGTGGTGACTGTTAGGCCAGATAGGAAGGCTGTTCTTTGTTATTTTGGGCTTTTTCTTTTTGCCAAATCTCTGTTGTGTTATTTGTACTAGTTTTGTAATGCTTGAAGTTCCCTTTGGCCTTTGCATGGTGTTACATTACACAGCAACAAAGCTATGAAGCCATGTAGAAATCAACCAAAGCTGTGAATATTAATATACACACTTATGATCATTTTGAATAGGTGCATAAGCAGAGCGAGCAGATCCATTATCATTAAAATTCCGCACCCCAGTGGCTTTGAGTAACCTCAAAGCCACTAAAGTCACCACTGGGAAATTTGCTGTGTGCTCGTTTTGTCATTAGTTTTAGTAGCCAGAACTGTTCACTGCCCTGTGGTTCAGCTGGACACGAGCTCAGTTATTTCCTGCACTGGTTTGCTGTGCTGCACCTTGTAGATTTGACATCTTGTATTGCCCTTTGAAGAAATGACTGAATGCCCCCCCCCCTCCATCCCTCTCCGCTTCATCCAGCATGCCGGAATTCATTGTCCTACATCAGTCTCGTCGGATACACAGCCGCGGCACAATGTAAACGCTTGTCAGCATCGGTGAAAATAAAGCAAGACGAGTGCTGAGCGGCGTGCAGATCTGTTTGTTAGTGTTTGTCTTGTCACTCAAAGGCATTGGCATTCAGGATCACGTTCACATTTGCATGTGTTTGACACTTCTCTTTGTCGAGCACAATTTTGTCTGTGTGACATGCACGTGCACGTGCGTCTACCCTCAACTCCAAAGAATCCTTATTTAAGCTTTTCAATGTATTTTTGGTGCCTGACTTGTGTTCACAAATCCCGCTCTAGTGAAAACCAATATCAAATCAAATCCAATGTGAATCAATTATATTCTTAAATGTCATGCTTGGGTTTAAGTGAGATGTAATTATCACTGCTAACAGGTACTACATCCACACATGCTACTAAACCAGGGGTGGGCAACTCTGGTCCTAGACGGCCGCTGTGGGTGCAGGTTTTTGTTCCAATCAAGCAGTTACACACCTGATTCTACTAATGAACCACTAGAGCCTTGCTAAGGACCTTCATTAGTAAATTAAGGTGTGTAATTGCAAAGGATAGTATAGTTATATATATATATATATATAAAACTACTCACTCTATGTTGTATAAATACAGTTCCATGTTTCAAATTGCTCCATTCATGGAGAAATGCACAAAACAATACTGTCCCAAAGCCACTCAATTAAGCTAATCATAGGAGAGGCTCATTAATATTAATGAGACAGAGACAAAATGACCTGTTTTTTCTAGAGCTCCGGAGAGAGGCGATATATATATTATATTAAGATGATTTTTGGTGCTTAAAGCCACACATATATCTTAGTGAGGATACAGAAATGAATAAAACCCAGGAAAGGTGTTAAATATTGGAGTTTTATTACATTAATAAAGAGTCAAATATGGGTATATCCTGGTCCCAGTCAGACAACATTCCCAACAGACTGGTCGTCAGATGAACTGCACTTGAAGGTGGCGTCCTCGCGATCGAGGCTGCATCCGTTCGCCATGTGTGAGTCTTTATGCGACGCCTCGATGGAGCAGTGGAAACAGAAGGCGTAGAAGAAGGCCAGCAGGAGCAGGAAGCAGACCACACAAAAGATGACCACAATCAGGATCGTGTGCACGTGCATGTGCACCTCCTCCCACGGGAGCAGCGTGGTTGCGTCCGGGAGGCTGAAGGTCACGGCGGTGGCGTTGACGCCAGGGGGTGAGGTCGCGGTGGGGAAGCCCGGCTGCATGGAGGCCAGGTGGGCAGCGTCCGGCATGATGGGAGGGATGTGTGCCCTAAGTGAATGTTCTGTTGAAGATTTTTTTTTTTTTTAATAATTGGAACGGTTTGTGCAAGGATGAAGATAAAAATGAACAACACACCAGTAAAATGTCTCTTTGAAGTAAAGCAATTACGATGAGTGATAACAGATGAAAACTTTATAGAATATTCTTTCCGGTGTTAGTCCACGGTAACAAAATTGTACCGACAATTTGACTACATCCCCTTCCACATATTTAAAATGCAACCAATTCATTGGATCACTTGGTCAGACTATCAAAAACAGACGTGTCTTTTGTTCTTACCTTGGAGCGTGTCGGCGCCGTTGTGTCCGGTCCCTCTGCCGCTGGACTCCGGGGTTTGTTTGATGAAGCCGAGCTTGGGAATATGAAAGAAACGGTGGGCAAGAGAGGAGGGATGGACTTGAGGAGAGAGGTGGCTGGTGAATCAAGAATAACAAGGGGTGTTGCCATGGAAACACCTGCTGAGGGGCCACTAGCCCTGGAGTGACATAATATCACGTTTAAGATGAAGAATAGGTTTAAAACCTCTCATTACAGATATTAGGAGCTGTTTAGCAGATGACAGTTAGATTAATTTGGGTTGTAACAGAGCTAAAGCACTCAGCCGCAGCATTTATTAATAATAGTGATAAGATATTGCACTTTAATGATACTCGAGGACACTTTACAACACAGATATAGTTAAGAATCCATAATCTGCTAATTTGAATGCAGGTAATATTTTACACATTGTGTTGGCAAGTAAAAATAAACATGGGCAAGTGTCTGTTATTTACTGGTTGTAACAGGATGTTCTTCTGAAGTTTTTTTTCCCCCCAACCAACACAGTTAGTGAAATAAGTGCATTGTCAAAAACAGACTCCTCACCAGCCCTGACATTAATCAGGCTTTCTAACACTGCCACCTGTTGGTTAAAGAAGCATCACTGAACAGTTAAAAAAAAAAAAAAATGCAAACTCATCTCGCCAGCAGTCCGTCCTCTGCACCGTCTGGCTCCTTTCAAACAGCCATAATAATCCTTTGCATCTTGTAATTGGTCCTACACCACCTGCTGTGCTCCCTCAACAGGAGTTGATGCCCGAAATATGTTTTAGGACTCCGAATTTGAGTTGCCATGGAGATGATTCAATTATACGGAAGATACTCAGTCATTCACTTCGCAAGTAAAACCGTGAAAGCTCCTCTTTCCCTCACCCCCCGACAAAGCACTCAATATCGGATAAAAGAAAAGAGGAAAAAAAAAATATGATAATTTGCATAATTTTTTTGTAGAAGAGGATACAGAAGAAAGCCCCTCCGCTGATGTAATTTTTAGAGTGCTTTCAGATGGTTAATTGCAGCTTCGCACAATAGAAACAAAAGATCCATTAAACCCCATTGCGACTCAGCGCAGTAAAATGGCTGAATGGACGACTTAACCTACACCAAGGTCAGATCTAAAGGACAAATACGTGAAGTAAAGGGCCTCTCAGCCTGGAGGGGCTGCTGGCAGCCGCCGTCCCAGGAGAGACGAGCCGTCTGCAGGCGTGAGCTCGCTTCTAGGAATCCGGGAGTCGTTTTTTTGCAGATTTCGGAGCAGGGGGTGGAAGATGGATATTTCGTGAAAGTAGGCCGCGTTTCTGCCGGGGCTGGGAGAACACATGGAGCTCACAGCTGGACTCACGTCATGTGGCCCACTGCCATTGTAAGAGGACGCCCTGAAAAGCTCCGACAGATGTGCGATTTTGAAGAAAAGTGTCTTCTCCTGCTGCAAATTAGACAAACTCTCTGTGTGCAATCCCCCTGCAATGTTGGTTTCTGAGAGTATATACTTATACTGTAATTGTAAACACTCTTCTTTCTCTTTCTTGCTCTTCAGTCTCTCTCACTAAGTGCTTGTTATCACCTTGTTAGAGGGGGGGGGGGGCGTGATGACAGCCTAGCAGGAGAGGACCAGTTGTTATTGTTCTTCTTGTCACTCTGGCAACCGAATTAAGATGTTTCATGTCATCCACAGACAGCTTTATGAAATTTGTTGGCGCTTTTATATTCCTGTTTGTATCGTTTGTGCACCGCGGTGCGGAGTCGGTAAAGGCTACATAAGTTCCGAAAACAAGAGCAGAGGAAATGGCTAAGTATTTTATTGTCAAAAATCTCAAAACACACATTTTACACTCACACAGAACTGGTGTCTTTGTAAACTGACACCCCCCAACAGTTCTACATGGCTACACACTCATCTTCAGTATCTTCAGAAAGCACAGATTCACCAGACAAAGGATCCTTCGAATAAAGGGAACACAAACATACATTGTTTTGAGGACAGTACGGTGGTTAATAAGTGCCTAACTCACTTATTGTAGCTCCGACATTTCATTAAATTGCAAAATATTCATAAAAACAACACAGATCGTAAAAACAGAATTACCATTCAAATCTGTTAGGGGGACAAGGATCAGCCATAGGTGAGGTGTGTTGACATTAAATGAGGTGAGATGTTTCTTTTTTAATCCCTCGTGTGGACAAAAAAAACAAAAAAATCATGTTTGGGATGTTGGTTTACTCCTTCTTCTTCTTCTTATTCACAATGTTGTTGCAAATCCAGTTCATGCCATCCTGCGGGGAGATATATATAAATAAAATCAGTCTCATAATCCAGTTTGAAGTTAATATTCAAAACCTTTCTAGACCTAATTAAGCCTTACAATTTACTGATGAAAATGAAGTCTCTATTACAACAGTTCAGAATGATTTTCAGTCAACCGCTGTACTGAAAGGGGGGGCACGGAGCACTTTCATGTGGTTAATTAGGTCCCGTTTGCTGTGAAATCAATAAATCAATGTCAGGACTGGGTCTGACCTGAACTCCCTCCCCAGACACAGCGGAGCAGGCCTGAATCTGCCACTCACGGTCCCGGTACGTATGCAGGTTGAGTCCCTCAGCAATCTCACTGGCTGGTGATGCTGTGGCCAGATCCTGCTTATTGGCAAAGATGAGCACTGGAACTTCCTTTAGATTCTCCTCGTCAATCAGCTCGGACAGCTCCTACACACACACAGAACAGACAAATCAACGGGATGGCCATTCACCGCCACAGTAGTTTCTTCTACATGCTCATCCAATTGCAACTCAATAGGTTGCGATCTGCCTCCAGGCCACTAGATGCCACCCTAAACCGTGCGCTGTACCTTTAAGTTTATGTTTTGGGTGCGGAAAACAGAGCTGTGCATCAAACTCACCAGTCCCGTCTCCTCAAACCGCTTCTTGTCTGCACTGTCAATAACATAAATCTGAAAGAACAAACATGCAAATTAAATACTTTTTTTAAATTGTATTTACTATTTGTCTATTTGCATGTAACTCTGGAAGGTGTCAATGTGACTCTAGAGTTTTAAAAAATATCTATATATAAATATATAAATATTTCTGTTATAGGTCCTTATATAAAGCTGTAATCGTAGTGTTATACATGCGATAAAACCAAATAGCTATACATGTGCATCCGAAGAACATGTATATATTTTATCAGGATTTCTACTTTATTTAAATGCTTTTTGTTATATATGTTCATTTAGTTGCTGTTTTGGGCCCCAGGAAGACTTGCAACCACTTTATACAAGCTAATGGGGATCTAAATATATAATAAAGTAGATGTCTCCGAGGAGAAAGTTTCATTTGCAAGGATTCAAAATACGTTTAGTTACTCACCAACAGGTCTGTGTTCTCCAGGTACTTTTTCCAGAAGGGTCTGATCTTCCTCTGTCCTCCAATATCCCAGACGTTGAGTTTCATGCCATGAGAGGCAACACTCTTTATATTGAAGCCCTGAAGTGAAACACACACAGTTAGCTGGAATTACTCTTCTTCATGTCAACGCATTCAATTTAACACAGTTCCAGTACGCAGCATCTGGAAAGACTTGCAAACACTTATGGAGCAATTCATTAAATGCCAGCGTACCAGAACACAAGCGTGCGTATTGAATTAATTAAGCTCCGTATTGTTTCCTCGTTATGTACCAGCAGGAGTGCAACATGCGCTCTAGGTGTTTATAAGGAAATAGTCGAGTGTTGATCTGCAGCCCTTCTTTTTTCCATATTGCCGCTCCTTTCTGTTTCAGTCGGCGAGGTTGTATAACAACTTTATCCCGAGGGCCAGCTGAGGAGCAAATCTGAGGATAAGACTGGAGGGATCAACTGCAGTCCACTGTATGTGTTTATGTGTCAAGTCTTATTTGGATTTGTGGTGACTATTGCCATGTCGCACTGGACTGCATCCTCCCTGCCTGGAGTCTTGATGAGCTGCCAGACTTGTCCATGACGTGGCAACACATCTGCTTTATGTCTCGTGGGGGTAACGCAGGTCTATTAGATAATCATATTACAGGTCGGGTAACCACATCGGTAAAGGGCGATTGAAAAGAAAAAAATAAAATAAAATAGAGACATCACAACATCATCTTCTCCTAAAAATTCCAGGAAGTAGGGCTGTGGTTCAGATGTGGACGGTGTGAACTCCCCGTAGTATTATTTGACTGTATTAGCGGTTAAAGCGTGCACGCTGCAAGACCAATCATTTCATTTCAAAGCAAAGGTCATTTGAATCCCATTACTTTGAGCGCGAGCGTGCACTGATCCAGCTGGTCTCACGAGATTAGATCCAATCCTCCTGCGTTTTATCATGCAGTGTCAGTGTGCTGCAAAAACACACGCGTAAATAAAATAAATACAATTTGTTCTTAACGATTCGACGGCAGACGATTTGTCTGCCGTCGCTGAATTAAAGAACAGTTGGTAACTTGTTAATTAAATGTTTCTGGAAGGTTGCATCCTGTACGCACCTAATGACGAACATCGGGCAATTATCTCGTAAAGTTCCTCAGCTATTTATAATAGGACGCGTTAAATCGAAACGACAAAAGACATACGTGCATGCCGGCCAGTTGGTGTGCGTTTTGTGTGATTATAAAGCAAGGGGCTTTCCGTCAGGTCACAATGTGTAACTTCTCCTGACCTGTGTGGGCGTGATGGTGTTCACGTCCTCGGAGGCGAGGCTCCTCAGGAGTGTGGTCTTGCCGGCGTTGTCCAGTCCCAGAAGCACTATCCTGACCTCCTGCTCCGCGGATCCCTTCAGTTTCTCGATGACAGAGAGTAAGCCCTGCGTGGAGGGAGAGCGCAGGGTGGGATAGGGAAAGACGGCGTTTGAGCAGAATGTATCCTATTTCCTTTTCCTATTTCCTTTTCCGCCCCCTTGATAATATACTCTCATCATCCAAAATTATATCAGGAGGTAAATAAGAAGATAAAAACAGTCCTTGCTGATCTTTTACATCTAAAAACAAGTGAAAATCCCGCTGACCTCTTTCGGATTCAAGGTCAAAGCTCCAACTGCGTATAACACCTTTAAGCACACATTGTGCTACCAGCCTGCGTACTCGTTAGCTACGTTATTCACCCCACACGCATTCTGTAACAATCAGAATCTGGTGCTTCATTTAGCAAAAGCATTGGTGTGGACTGGCGCTCCATTCAAATAATGGTCGGCTGTTTAATGTGATTAGTCTAAAGCGAGGTTGTGCAACCACACAGACTGTTGCTGCTGACCAAAGAGGCTGTGGCTTTAAATATAGGTTTCCAGGTAACAGGTTTCCAGTGTATGTGATTAACCGGTAACATCAAAGTGTGTTAGAGGTTCAACATAAATAATTTCAGCACAGTTATTGTTTTATCTCAAGATTGTCTCGGAAAACCAAGAAATGGATATAATCCAGCCATCGGAGCAGAGTTATATATCCATTCTGAGAAAAGTGGCAAAAACACATGATGGCAGACACTTTTTTTCAGAGTCATAGTGAATTGTGAATAATTCTCTGCATCAAACAAATACCAAAGGTTCACATTTGGTTTTTATACGTCATGTGCTCAAGATCAGGTCATTTACCTTTTGAGCTTCTCCCATGGTGGCGTGTTTCCTGTGGCTTGGCTGGAAGGCTGCAGCTACATTCTCCGGTAAAGGCTCCCACAGGTGTGTCAGCTATCCCAGGTCGCCCAGGTTAGCTATCCAGAAAAGCTACCGGCAGCCTCCGTCTTTACCCCTCTTTCCTCCTCAGTACCACTTGAGTGGGCTAAGCGCCGTATGCGTATGCGATAGCCACGTCTACCTGGGTGTCAATTGCTCCTAACTGCCACCGTGGAGTTAGCGGGGCAGGAAGAGGGGGAGGGTGGAAGGGACCGGGGATTAGGAGGCCAGAATTAGCCCTAGTCATCCATGCAAAGGCCACCCCATCCACCCTCCCCCTTCCTCTGTACATCCCTACATCTCCACTTTGCACTGGCTTTACCTGGATTATCCCATAGCCACCTGCTATAGGAAGAAACTGAATAAACAGGCCTTCCTGACACACTCACACATTGGATATTATTAGGACGGGGGGGAAAAAGGGAAAATGTTCCAGAAATGATGCCATATGGCTGAGGGGCGGTAAAATGAATGCAGAAAAACAAAGGAGCTCAACTGAGTACTTTATTGTCCGAAATTCTTCTTGCAGCAAAGAACAGATAAAAACAAGGATCACACATACATTACAACTATGACACATGGCAGTAGGCTCTCTATTAAAGGACAGGTTACAAAGGATTATTTCATGTCATTGAACCAGGTAACTTATTTCTATGTTCATGAATCAACTCCAAAATCCTGCATCCGCTCCTCCTTTCTTGGAGTCGATAGCATTATCATTCCATATATCCATTACATGCAAGCTTCTAAAGCCGCTCTGTGTGGGTCGTCTGTTAGTGTGTGTGTGTGTGTGTGTGTGTGTTCCTGTGAGCGGAGCATTCAGTGGGATTAGTTTTAGCACGCCTGTCCTGCTCCTGTATGGATTAAAACATTTCTAGGCTCTTTTCCTCTCAACTGAGCAGGCTTTCTCGTTAATGGGCGTGGTCAACAAATGCTGCACAATGGATTCCACCCTGGTCTGGAAGCGGCCGCGCACAGTCACGCCTGATCCGCGCGCTTGGCCTCAAAGATATTTTATGTAAATATTGAATGCTACGGCAGCAAAATCTGAAACAACATCAGTATCCACGAATTTAACGTAGCAGCAGGACTGTCACGGTTTGATGGGAGATGGGCCGCCGTGCTGCCCGACTTGCACCCTCCGGTTCATCCTCTCTCGGTGCTTAACTGCAGAGAGAAAGAGGGCAGGGGTCACGCATGAACATATTCATAGAGAGGTACAATTCTTGAAGTAATGGTATGCAGCAAACTAATAGAATAGTGCTTCTTGGTGAGAAGATCTATCGGTCAGTTAGCTTAAGTTAGCACAAAGACTGAAAACAAGGGGAAACAGCTAGCCTGGCTCTGTCCAAAGGGAATAAAATCCCCCTACCAGCCAATCTGAAGCTACTGATGACACACATTATTATGACATATCTTTACTCTAACATGACTCTCACATGACAGCCAAATGCCCGGCATGTGACCTCAAACACTCAGAGGTTAAATGCATGTGACTCCCCAGAACTGAGAAGGCCTTTTGGACAGGGGATTGAAATATATTCAAAAATTTGAGTCTAAAGTCCAGTTGTATGTGACTCAGATCTTCTGGATTACATTTGTCTGCTTCATCTGTATGAAAAAAAAAATGTATCTTCCCCTCGCATAAAAAGCAATTTCTTAAAATGACCGTTTTCAAGCTTTCGAAGTGTATTATATGTGCACCAGGTACATCTATCAGTATGAATTAATATTCATGAATTATTAATATTTGAGAAGGCTTCACAGGAATTCTCTATTTCTGTTCTCTATTCGACTCTCTGTGTCGTCTCATAGCACATACAACCTAAAATTAGCTCTTACTGTTGTCTCTTTTCAGCTTTAACTTCATAGCCAGCCCCATTATCACCACTAGGGCCAAAGCTGAAACACCACAGATAACCACGATCACCACACTGTTATCTGGAGGAAGACACCCAGACAGTCAGGGAGGCAGAAACAAAGACAGACAATAAGTAAGTGACATTCTTTTTGAATTCAGAAATCCTTAAAATGCAATAACAAGCTAAAATAAACAAGCAATCCGTGTTACCGAAATATTAAAGTAATGCTCTGCTTTGTGAAATAAGCATGGACACGTCTACTTACTATCTACAGTGACACTGTGTGGCGGGGAATCGTAACTGCCACAAGAGCCATTCACTCTGCAGACATACTGGCCTGTGTCTTGTGTGGTCAGGCTTTTGAAAACCACCTTGCTTTCATTCCAGCCTCCCATGACCTTCCCGTCCTTCGTCCACCCAAACGTTACGTTCGAAGGAAGGTCATGGTCACAGGTCAGAGTGAGGGCGGTGCCTTCCTCCATTTTGGATTCACCGCTGCTGTTGATGGACACCTGAAAGTCTGACGGGGAAGCGGTGTTACGTAATGAAGCGTGGCTGTATGCGTTTCAGTGCACACGCGAGAGATAAGGTTATTGTTACCTTTTTTGCATGCCGGGGGAATATCTGAGGGCGCAGCAAATGTGGAGAAGAGTAAAGCCAGTCAGCATTATTTTAACAGAGTATATGAGCGAGTGAGTCATTTCACGCTAAAAGTGATGAATTGTAAATGACAATGAATGGATTAGATGAACAATAGCAATAAAGGTAATAAACACTTAAGATATAAACAAAAAATCAACCAAATTTCAATAAATATGGACTTTTTGAGCTTCAGTAATACATTTGCTAATAATCACTTTTTTTTATCTATATATTCTATTTTTCAAGCTGCCCATGTTTTCAATGTTGGAGTCAGCCTCGTTCTATGGCCACACCCAATCTTCTATATGCTGTTCTGTATGTAAAAAACACAGGATGCATTTTTAACATGATTAAAAAAGAGGCCACTAACCAGTGTTGCATGAAATATGAGTGTCACAGGCCTGACAATAACCTGTAGAGATGGGAGGATAGCATTAAAACCTTGCCTCGCAATCAATGCCACATATTGTTCAGGTGCATGAGTTGCTTCAGCAGCATTTCTTGATGCTAAATAGATGGAGAGGTTTTGCTTTATTTATTTATTTAGTTTTCTTTTTTTTTTTTTTTACCTGTGGTGTTACATTTCAGACACTCGACAGGAAGACACTCCGAGGCGACACGAGCTACAATAACAGAATAAAAAAGGATAAGTTTAGAGTTAAACAAGGACACACATTCAGAGAGAAAGATAAAAATAGACAGGATATACTTGTCAAAATAAAAGAGGCGCCTTACCAATAAAGAGGTGGCCAAGCAAGATGTATACGGATAACTCTCCCGTGGCCATCTCTGTTAGAAAACACCCATCATCAATTTGCTTTTCGGGTTTAAGTTCAAGAGTGGAACGAGACCAAGAAGATCTCAATTAGAAGGTTGCAGCATTTAAATAATCAGGAGCAACATTTCATGTTCCCGTTTTGCACCTTCTCTGTGAGATATTAGAAATAACCGGCAAGCTAAAAATATATATTATAAAAGTCAAATGTTTACCTGTGCTGGCGTGTGCTGATCCTCACACACACAGAGGTGAATGACGACCTGCTCTGCTTTGCCTATCCTATTGGTGTTTCCATCGGAGCGGGAAGTAGACGCTGATACCAATGCAAATAAATTCATGTCATTTTATAAGCACAAACAATGCTGCTGTTTGTACGTTTGCGGGAGGAAGTGGTGAAATTAGACAGGTTTCACTGCAGTGGCTTTTGATGTTATTTAGTGACGTTCGGGCTGAAATGGTGGTATTTTTACTCCTGTTTCACATGGAGATACATAGAAAGAGGAAGGAACGGGGAAAAAAAAGACTATAGACAGAAATAGAAATGTAGAGGTATGCTGAGGCGCAGTCTGTTATGAGCTAGAGAGAGATTTACTTATGCAAATGATCCCACCGACATCACACGCCATATAATGTACAGGAATAACTTTACCCGGAATTTTGCAGTTGGAGGAGATTGAATATTTAAGGGAAACACGGCGAGAGAAGCCGGCTGACAGTGCCGCGCATCATCCATCTTTATTTTCCTATCCTGTTCAGGGTCACGAGGGGTTAGGCCCTGCTCCGGCCTGCGTTGGGAAAGAGGCAGGACGCTCTGTAGATATCTGGACACACTGACCAACGTTCTCACCGCCGTTACACCTTTACAGACGGGAGGCAAATGGGGCGTCAGAAAACACAATGAGAACATGCAAAACCACGGCGACCACGGCATATTCAAATCGCCTCAGAGTCAACAGCCCGGTTCTCCGTCAAGGTGATGAAAATGGTGCAGAATGAGGTGTGAACCTGCCCTCCAGGTTGAATCAAGGGCATCTGGACTTGGTTGTAGATACGTGAAGACTTTTCACTTCTGATCCACCGGGCTTTCTTCAGTTCTGACTGACTGGTGGGGAGTCCCAGGTAGAACTACTGTTTTGTTTCCTCATACGTTGTATGTGTTTCCCACCTTAACCACTATCCACTATGAGTACCAATTAGTGAATTTACATGATTATTATGTAGCTAAAATATGTAGTTGAATTCATATTTTTTGTAATCGCTATGTTTTTTCCAAGTAAAAAAATCTGTTTATATGAAAACGGAGTAATTGTGAAGTGGTTTAATAAATTTGCACTTCTGCCCACTCATTTTCTGATGTATAATCAATAATGTGATGTTGGAAAACTTGTTTTGCACAAAGATTTTTGTTTTTGTAACTATTACTTTATCTGTCTGGTATTTTGTTTCTTTTTACATAAACATTTCAAATTAAATCAGCATCAACCTCACTCTATAAACTACGACCCTATCAGATTTTATTCTAAGAATAGAGGTCAATGGTATACAATTGCACAATTAGAGGCCAGGAAGTTATACAGACTTCCTTTTGTTAACAGGGATAATATTAAAAAGTATTTCACCCTTCATCTATTTTTTTGGGTATCTATTGAAAAGACAATTGCAACTTTTTCAGAAGATATGCTGTAAAATGCGAAAATATCCTCCAAATTGCAGTCAGTCTGGTAATGACAAAACCAAAGCACTAAAACCTTCACAGCAAAATATCTTAGTGTCTTTTATTACTGTATTTAATTGGAATGCTAATCTGTTTTTTGTGATAGTCACTGAGGTAGCACTGTTGTAATTACTGGATAATTTATATAGTGAAAAGAAACTTTCTCATTTGTACCTAGTATTAGTATTACCTGTAAAACTAATAAGCAAATTAAATATATGATTTTACTGGGCACTACTATGAAAAAAAAACTCTTCAGTGATTGTGTGTAAATATTTAGGTCTGGTCTCCTCAGCAGTGTTGCAGAAACCTGGCTGAACACAAGCCATTTATAAGTCTCTTATATTGTGATATAGTTAATAGTAATCACCCTTAGATCCACGTAGCTTCCCCCTTCCTGCTTGTACTTGACATCTGATTCCCGACTACCTGCAGCTCTCTGAGGGGTGGGACAGTCAGACGTCACAATAGAGCGGCTGCTTTGGTAGGGAGAAGAAGGTGAAACAAGTCTACTACAGGTCTCAGTGCATTTGGACCATAAAACCATTACATATACAAATAGGCCGTGAAAATTTCACCTGGGTCTGTAGAATAGTGTAGGCCAAGACAATTCTTTTTTTTTTAAATGGTTCACCTTTAACTAATATTGCACAGAATAGGATTTAAACATTTGTGTTATTGCAAAAACAGTATGCTGGGTGGTGCAGAGGTTAGTGCTGTTGCCTCACAGCAAGAAGGTCACAGGTTCAAGACCTCCTTGAGATGCAGGGGCGCAGATAGGATTTTGGAACTGAAGGGGACCAAATAAGCACACACACGTATATGTGTGTACTGAATCTCCAATATACATTCCAATTATGAGTTTTCCAACTAAATGAGCAGAGGCAGTCAACATTATTATATAACATTATAATTAAAAAATAAAACATTATAGATATTCACCTACAGCCTAGAATGCTGGTATTTTACATTTAGCCTACCCGAAGCAAAATGCCTCTATATTATTTTCGGACTAGCTACTTAAAACAAGTATTGCCACATCTAGGAACGGCAACAGGCATTGGATATTTATATAGTTTGGTTCTTGAAAGAAGAAAAAACGCTGTTTTTTTTATTCCTTCTCTGGCTCAATAGATAAATTACTACTTACTCTATGAATTAATCATTCAGCCATTTGAATCAGTTTTGAATCAGGCACAAGCAAAAGAGCCAGCTCTTCGTAGGACAACACATGGGTTGAGATGATGCATTATTTAACTCGGAGTTCGGACCAACATAACATCAGAACTGAACACTTCCCAGCTTAAAAACTGGGATATCATTAAACATAGCATAAAAGAGAAAGGATATTAATAGACTGAAAGGAAAACCCCAATGTTTGTGCTTGTATAGATGCTAGATTTCAGTGCTTCTCTGACTTCAAACTTCCAATTTACGGGTTCAACTGAACGCACCTCGTTGCAGAAACACTGCAGCGACCAGTTTCTCCTTTATTTAACCTGTTTGTCGCCTTACATAGGGACAGTGTGGGAGAGGGGGACAGATCGGTGTCACTGTAAATATGCGGGGGACATGTCCCCCGCGTCCCCCGTGCTATCTGCGCCCATGTGGAGATGCTAAATTGCCCGTAGGTATGAGTGTGTGAGTGAACGGTGTGTGTCCGACCATCTGGGGTGTATCCCTGCCTCTCGCCTGTAATGTACACACAAGTGTTACCAATGATGCTAAATCAGGTTCCATTCAGTGTAGTAGAGCCTTCCCAATTAGCAGCGGAAATCTAAATACACTGAACAATAATATAAACATATTGTTTTGCTCCCATTTTTTGGTTGAAATTTGACATTTAACACTTTTTTTTTGTTTGAGCAGACTTAAGAGGCTTATTTCTCTAAAGGTTTGTTCTCAAATTTGTGAATTTAGCGTGTGCTAGATATGGGCAGAAATAAACTACAGAAAACAAACACAAGGACATTTTATTGTTAGTTTTAATGCACAGATATACAGTACAGGTCAAAAGTTTGGACACACCTTCTCATTCAATGTGTTTTTTTTTATTTTCATGACTATTTACATTGTAGATTCTTACTGAAGGCATCAAAACTATGAACATGTTTATGGTAAAGGTGAAAAAACATGTTTTATATTCTAGTTTCTTCAAAAATAGCCACCCTTTGCTCTGATTACTGCTTTGCACACTCTTGGCCTTCTCTTGATGAGCTTCAAAAGTAGCCACCTGAAACTAGAAACTAGAATATAAAACATGTTTTCAGTTATTTCACCTTTTTTTGTTGAGTACATAACACCATAAACGTATTAATTCATAGTTTTGATGCCTTCAGTGAGAATCGACAATGTAAATAGTCATGAAAATAAAGACCTGAAAACATCCAACACTCATCAGCCATTTTTTCCCCCAAATAAAACTGCATATTTTAGAATGTCCTTTTCTAACGACAGGCTCAAGACACACCTGTTCAATAATCATGCTGTTTAATCAGTCAGGTGGATGGATCTTATCTTGGACAAATTGCTCACTAACATGGATTTCAACCAATTTCTGAAGAGAATTTGAGATTAAAAAAAAAGGCTTGTATGTGCATAGAAAAAAGTCTTTTATTTTAACTTATGGAAAAAAAAGAGAGGAAAAACAAAAGTGCTACATTTTTGCCTCTTGTATTTTTGCCTTTTGTATATCATCAGATATACAAAAGGCAAAAATCAGACACGTGTGTTGACCTATTATTTCATGCCAGTGTGGCTGATATGATGCAGGTCTCTATAGTTCCTCAAAGACTAAGCCAGTTCAACCAGGCCAAATATGCTCCCTTAAAACCCCGAGAGCAAAAAACAAAGCCTTTTCCAACTCTTTCCACCGAGGCAAAAGCAGACAGGGAAGTTTTTCTCACGTTTACGTGGGAACTACGGTTTCCTCCGAGTGCACCGCAGCACCTGGCTCGTTAGCACCACGTCAGCACTCACTGAAGGCAATCAGCGGCGCTCAAAGCTGTTAATTAGCTCCCTGACCTCCCTCCCCTCTCGTGTCTTGGCCTGCCTGTTCCTCTGAAGATGGTCTCTTTTAGAGGACTTTACCACAAGTTCTCGCACCTGGCCAAAGCTGCCGGGCGGAAGCAGTTCAGAAAACATGAGAAATGGCGTGCCGGAGCCGCCAGCGTGGGCGACGGCAAGGTACGGCGATCGTTTTCACGACATCTATACTTGGAGCGCACGTCTAACGGTGTCTGGCCCGTGCAGAGAGCGCAGTGCAGTAGGTGACAAATAAGCCTGCTCCACCTACTGTATTGACCTTTGAATTGCAAATATCACAACACGATTAACTGACACTTTGGGTATGAGGTCACAAGTTGTCTTTTTTTTTTCTAAGTAGTAGTGTCATTAATTGTCATAAGTGTCATTAATGTGACTCTGTTCTCCTTTTCAATAGCTTGAAAAATATCAAAGAGGAGGAATCGTGTTTCTACTTTTATTCCTGCATCTAAAGGATTTCCAATTAAGGCAATATATTAGGCATGTGTTCAAGTGTTAAAAAAAAAAAAAGCAGAAGTGCGTCTGCAGCGTTATTTAATCTATCTGCAGAATCATAGTGGTCGTAAGTGGCGGCGAATAACTCGCACAGAGACTGCACCTCAAACGCAGACGTGCACGTCGGCCTCGTCTTTGTTTCCCACATCATAGTGTTTCTTAAGACATGGGCTGAGAACAGTTTGATCATTGTAACCATACTTCCTCTTTTGCGGTTCGTTGCTATGGCGAGACTTCCCTTCCAGGCAGGAAATGACAGGAAGTGATGAGTTTTTCAAGTGTGTGTGTGTGTGTGTGTGTGAGAGAGAGAGAGAGAGAGTAGAGCGTGCATCATGTTTGGGTGGAGCACTCTTTTGTGTCCCCTGACAGTGTGCACACATCGCACAAGACTTCAGCTTTTGAGTCTGGTGCGTGGGCCACCATGGCGAAGAACTGTAATACTCTAGGAATTCCTGTTGGCCACATGGTGAGTTAGCAGTCCCATCTCGCTGGGTTTGGTTTTGTTGCTGACATTTATAGACAGTTTTTTTTTTTAAATGCATTTTTAATATGCAAAGGTGCAAATGGTACAGAAACCATTGACGGTGGATATACAGTACAATGTAGTGTGCAGTTTCATTCCCTGATTGAACTATTATCCAAGAGTGTGTGTTGACCTCTTTTTTTTTTTTTTTTAACCTTACTGATACTATTTAGTTGGCGTCCATGTTAAAACATTAGTGTCAACAGTGGAGCGGTTTGTTCCTCTCCCTCCAGCAGTGCCAGAGCCAATCAGGCTGCATGCCTGCAGTGGGTTGCTATTGAAAACAGACCGGACCTGCCTGAGTCAGAGGCGGAAACCAAACAGGGGTGATTTGCCAATCCGTCGTGTAGGCCGGGGGTTTGGCTCCCATCTGCTCTGAGCGAGACCATTTCTTTCTTGAACCGGTGCAGCTCTGCTAAAGGTGTCAGCCCGGCTAAACGTGTGTTTCGCAGAGGCCGAGAGGATGTTGCTGTGGTTTAGGAAAGCGCCTGTCTGCGTTTTGTGTTTTGACTAATTCGGAAACGTTCTCATAACCGACGCTGCGGGACCGGTACGCCTTCGAATTCCTCAAAAATCTCGCAGAGAATCCAGGTCCTTAGATACTACGCTGTAAGACTCTGTTTTTTTATGAGGCGCAGAGGGTTTATTATTTAATAGATCACTTATTGTTCACCGGAATTTGCAGACAGCCGCCGATGATGTGCGTCTGGCTGCTGCTTTTGACTCGTTGCCTTTCTCGACTCGAGCCTGGAGAGTCTCACATGTTCTGTTTTTCATTGTTGGAGCTGCAGGGAAGCGTGCACCTGCAGAAGCAGCCGGTCCAACATTATAAAGTCAAAGTTTCTCGGTTATTATTGCCAAGAGATGTTGTCTCTTGGCAATGCAATAAAATTTTCACTGGCACATTTGTTTAAGGAAAATTGGGCACATTCTGCTTTTTTTTCAAGTTTATTATCTCCACCTAGAAGATGCCTTAGACAGAACCTAGACGACTGTCGAACCGTCATCTGGACTTTTATGTTAACGTTCTAAACCTTGGCTGGTTATACCAAAATATTTCCCATGACTCATTAGTTGGCCCGCTCGCTTTTTGATTTGAATACCCTGCAGCGTATTCGAGAGAGGAGGCTAAATGATCTGGATTCACCGTTGACAGCCTGACATTGATTAACCCAAACAGCTGGCTTGTGTTGGATCCAGAGCGAACATAATGTGGCGAATAGATTCGACATCATCTGCACGGAGGTTAATTCGTGATGGCGAATGTTATAGGACGGAAAATAAAAACCGAGACACAAATAAATTGGAGAGAAAAGGGAAAAAAAACCTCAATCGAAACCAATATGAGTCAGCGTACTTTGCCAGTTTTTGCCCAGAATGGATTAAAAGCAGATTTTGGATTCTATAGAACTGCAGTGATGGGCAGAAAATCCACTTTCAAACGCTATGCTACGCTATTCCCTAACAGTTTGTTAGGGAACATATTTGTCGTTTTGTATTTGTTCATGTGTGAGTGACTGTTAGTGCAGATGTTACTTTCAGATACTTGCAGGGCCGACAAACACGTTCACCTTTACGCCTCTGGGTAACCTTAAAGTAAAAACCTGCATGTCTGTGGACTGTGTGAGGAAAGCAGAGCACCCAGAGGAAACCCAAATGAACAGAAGATCATGTAAACTCCACATAGAAACACTCAAAGCTCTCTGTGAGCTACTGAGCCGCCCCTTAAAACTATGTCAGTGTTACTATGGTCTTAAGCAAGAGCTTTTTATGTGTCATTTCTTGAACCTTAAGTAACCTTCAGATTCCCCCCCCCCCTTTTTTTTGGAAATGTCTCTGTCTTGGCTTTTGAATCAATATCAAGGTTCCTCGTTATGTTTTTCGCAAACTGCGAAAGTCTTCCGAACTTGCATTTTGCCTTTCACCAGCGACGAGAACAGATAACTACGAAGATCGTTGACAAGCCGTAGGTTTTTTCGCAGCTCCGAAAGCTGAATGAGAGCCCATTGTCATCAGTGTCACAACCACTTCCTGCCTTTGGCTGGTTGCAATACACTGTTACATACAGGAAAAAACACAAAAGGCTGAAAAAAAAAAAGCGCAGCTGGTGTTCTTCGCATTTCACTTCCTAAATGTAGGCTTGTGCAGACATATCTAGCTTCTGTCACTTGGGACCCGTAGTAATTCAAATTCAAGATGGTTGTAAAACATTTAGTGTAATATTTCTCCATTTTCTTTTTTTTTTTTTTAGTTTAGTGGCTTACGTTGAAACTTACTGGTTATTGATTGTACCATTTTTATATTGTCAGAATAATAATAATAACAATTTTCAATTGGGCGACACGGTGGTGCAGGGGTTAGCACTGTTGCCTCACAGCGAAAAGGTCGCAGGTTCAAGACCTCCTTGGTCCTGGCTCTGGGACCTTTCTGTGTGGAGTTTGCATGTTCTCCCCGTGTCTGCGTGGGTTTTCACCAGGTACTCCGGCTTCCTCCCACAGTCCAAAAACATGCTGAGGTTAATTGGCGACTTTAAGTTGCCCGTAGGTGTGAGTGTGTGAGTGAATGGTGTGTGTGCCCCACGATTGGCTGCCGACCATCTGGGGTGTATCCCTGCCTCTCGCCGTAATGCGTTGGGATAGGCTCCAGCAGACCCCTGCGACCCTAATGAGGAATAAGCAGGTATAGAAAATGACTGACTGACAATTTTCAATTAGATATTGAATTTCTCAGCTACCACCAGAGGAATGTCCTCATTAATACTTGCACTAATCCATGACAACCTCACAGAGGTGTATTATCAGACGTTCCCCATGTTTGTTTTAGTGCTGCTTCCAATCTTATGTCCTCTCTCTCTCTCTCTCTCTCTCTCTGTCTTCCAGAGCCAGGCAGTGTCAGACGGAGGTAAGCATGAACTGTCGACAGATCTGCAGATCTCATATTTCTTTGAATGAAAACATGTCCACGCATGACACGAGCAATATCTGATTCAGTAAGTTCTTGGTCACGCTTTGCTATGCTCATAAATGGGTGTGTTTGTGCCTGGATGTGACTAGAGTTGAACATGTCTGCACGGGGCTGCGGAGGCAGCAGCTCCAGCCTTCCCGGGACTCCAGGCGGAGAGGGCGGCCCAGCCAACAGCGTGCTGAGCTGGGCCGTCTCATTCGAAAAGCTGTTGGAGGACCCCTCCGGAGTCAGCTACTTCACGGTGAGACACGCACGTGCACACAAGAGTTAGTGTTAATGTTGACTAACTTCCTCTCACATGTGTTCATACTCATATTTTTTTTTTTTTTGTCCACAGGCCTTTTTGAGATCTGAGGTGAGTGCGGAGAACATTTTATTCTGGGAGGCTTGTGAGAAGTTCAGGAAGATTCCAGCCACCTCCTTGGACGAGGTACGATGACACTTTTTTTTTTTTTTTTTTTTTTTTTTTAAATCTTCCCATTTGTGATTCACCATGCTGTTTTACTCCATTTAGACTCAATGAATAGTTCCTGAAACATATATTTTTTTTGAATATGACTATAATTAGCATGTTTACAGTTTTTCTTTAGAATAGTATAGAATAATTTCTTTAGATTAATTTGCTGTTTCACTCCGACATTGCTTCAATTACATCACATGTTTTTAACCAATCTTCAATTAGCATTAATCAACAACTTATAAACTTTTTTACAACTACTATTTTTGAGATGTTGACTTAATTTTAAACTGCTCTCTCAAATAAAAGTAGTCAGTTGGGAAGCTATGAGCTTGCGATCCACCTTTAGTCTGTTCTGTGCATATGTTCATCCTAAAACTGACTGTTCCCTGTGAGGTTTGCTTGGAAGAGTGTTTCGAATCAGATTGAACACACTCCCTTAACTGCCTGAACATGTCGTAAATCTCACGTTCCAGCCTGATGAATCCCACCTGTTCGTGGGGAGTTGCACGTAGCCTACGTAAGATGTGATCATAAGCATAACCCACGCCCTTAAAATTGCCAGGAGGCTCATGTCTGAGCCATTTTTGGGACGGGTTTCATTCACAAAAAGAGGCCAAAGAGCAAAAACACATTATAGCTTCAACTCCTTGGAAGATAAACTTATTTTTTTTGTTCTGGACCACTCGTCAATTCCATTTGGACCAAAGAGAAGATTGTACATAAATGAAACTGATGAATGCCACAAGGTGTTTGTACATGCCTTTAAGCATGAATATATTTGTAAGAGCTTTCTGCAGGAGGCTAATTGTTCAGTTAAAGGCCCCATGAAATCTTAATATACATTTTACCAGTTTATTCTCTTGTCCTTTTGCTATTTGTGTCTCTTGGTATGTGCCAAATATATGTAAACAATTTCAGATTTTAGTATTTTTACATCAAAATCCATTAAAAACAATGGCTAAATGCTATGCTCAGTAGAATCTTGCAGTAGAATCGTATGTGAGAATTTGATTTAAATCCGTCTTATAACTGGAAATGTATCATAAATCATACTTTAACTTCCATTTTCATGGGGTCTTTTTAATGCCTCTCTGTATGTAGTTGATGAGCTCTGCGAGGAATTAGCTGCCTTTCATCAACTTATTGATTACATTGCTTGCAGTGTGGATAGTCTCCACGCTCTCAAAGGGTTGCATTGATTCCTGGCACAGGAAAAGGGCCAACACTGTACAGAGAGTGTACAGTGTCCTATTAGGGTTTGTGTCTGTTCTTAGATTCTGATTTAGTGATGATTTATTAAGACGGACGGGTCCAATAATCGGGAGCTTTCATTCTAAAGGAGCTGTTCTGTTTGCAGCTAAAGTCGGCCGCACGCTTCATCTACAACACCTACCTGTCTGAGAGCGCCCCCTACTCGGTCAACATCGATGACTCGGCCAAGACGGAGGAGAAGGACCTTGAACAGCCCACGCCCGAGATGTTCAACAAGGCTCAAACACAGGTCTGTTTGGAGTCCACACTCCCGGTTCAGTACCAGTGCATGCGTTGCTGCTGCCTCGGTTGATTGTGTGTGTGTGTGTGTTGCTGCTTGATTGTCAGATATTTAAGCTGATGAAGATGGACAGCTACAGGCGCTTTGTGCGCTCTCCTCTCTACCAGAACTGCACCCTGGCAAGTGTGGAAGGCAAGCTTCTACCGCAGCTCTCTATAGAGCCGGTCCGCCTAGGGTCTTTGGAGGACATGGTCACCAGAAGCCAATCCTTAAGTGGCAAGAAGGTATGTGACGGGAAGGAAATGGAGTGAAAAAAAAAAACAGGGTGCAGGTTTACAATATTTTTTTTTGTTGTTGTTGTTTTTTCAAATATAAGTGGAAAATAGCTTTATTTTGCTGTAATGACGCATCATCAATGTCTCAAACAGACCAAGAAGTCCGATTCGAACAGCTTGCCAAGTGGCAGAGGATCCTGGGGAGGTATAGTGCCTGTCACACAGCAGATCTTGTGCCTCTAAATTGGGCCTCGATGTAAACCCTTTAACTTATCTATCACAATCTCTCCTTGTGGTCTTTTTGTTTTTCTCCCCGCTGATATCAATAGACAATGTTTCTCAGAAAGACTCCCACATGCTGCTCAAGTCGACCAGCAGCGTGGAGCTCGGCACCCTCTGCAGGCATTTAGCGGTCAGTGCATTTATACATGGATTCTCTGCTGCAGGGGTGGGCAGCCCTGGTCCTGGAGAGAGAGAGAGAGAGAGTTTTTCGGGGATTCCAAGCAGGAACACACCTGATTCTACTAATCAACCATTAGGGCCCTTGTTATGGAGCTTCGGTAGTAGAATCAGGTGTGTTCCTGCTTGATTGGAACAAAAGACTTCACCCACAGTGGCTCTCTATGACCAGGGTTACCCATCCCTGCTTTACTGGCTGATGGGAAGAAATGTTCAAAAATTCATAAGGATGCACACAGGAAGGATAACGCTTTGTTACAAAGCAGCGGAGAACAAAATCCGCCAGAAAGTGACTCAAGTCTATAATTGTTTCCCACTATGAAGTTATTTCTCCCTCCCCGATGTAGAACGGCCGCTCCAGTCCCCTCTCCCCAGAGCTGGGTAGCCGGTTAGGGATGGAGGGGGGCTACTGCTGTGTGTACCTGCCCGATGGCAGCGCCTCCCTGGCCCCCACGCGCAACGGCCTGCACATCAGAGACATGCTGGCCAGCCTGTGTGAGAAGAGAGGCTTCCCGCTGAAAGACGTCAGCATCTACCTTCACGGCAAGGACAAGGTGAGCACGTGGCCGCTCTTGTCTGCACATGCTGGTGGAGTGTGTGTGTGTGTGTGTGTGTGTGTGTGTGTGTGTGTGTGTGTGTGTGTGTGTGTGTGTGTGGAGGAGGGGTGAATTCAGAGAGAGCATGTGAATCAAGAAGCTGACAGGCATACAGTCGAGTAAGATGACTACGGCTCTTCCTGTTCCAACACATCCTCTTAACCTCTCGCTCCCTGCTTTCAATTTGGAAACGCCTGCCTGACTCGTCTATTTAAAGCAGACGCTCTTAATGGTGACATCCGTGAGCGTTTCATTTCTCCACCCGTCTGATACGCTGTTGTTCTCTTCGCAGCCCTTATCGCTGGACCAAGACTGCTCCGTGCTGAGAGATCAGCAGGTTTCTCTAGAGCTCAGGGTGACGTTTGCGTGAGTCAACTGTGCCACTTCCTTCCTTTCCTCTTTTTTTTTTTTTTTTTTTTTCACCCCAGCAGGTTTTCACACCCACGTCCCCTCTGCAGCATGACACGTCTCGCTGTATTAATAGAGGGAAGTCCTCATTTTTAACGCCAGACATAGACTAGACTCTAGATTTTAATTATGTTCCCGCTGCATGTGATTCGGATGAACTGTTTCTTGTTACTGTGTGATGAAGTGTTGGCGTGTTTCAGGCTGGAGATTGCCTTCACCGGTAAGACCACGGGCATCATGGTGAAGTCCAGTAAGACTCTGCAGGACGCGCTCTCTACGGTGCTGCAGAAACACCATTTGAAGCCTCAAGAGGCTCTGGTCACCATGGTGAGCGCATGCATGCATGAATAACCCTGATTTGTAGCCGGCGTTGAATAAGTTTGACTGATGAGATGTCAAATCACTTTCCTCCAGTCCACTTTTCCTGTGTTTTTATATTTGAAATCGTGTCATTTCTGAACCCAGACACATACAGTACAGTGGTGTGAAAAACTGTTTGCCCCCTTTCTGATTTCTTATTAGTTACTTGCACCTTTCAAAATAAAGTAATTTGAGGATCTTCAAGATGTTTTTTTGGCAAAATCGAGCCTTAATGTTCTTTTTGCTCAGCAGTTTTTTGTCTTGAAACAGTGCTATACAGCCGTTTTTGCCCAGTCTCTTTCTTAGGGAGTCATGAACACTGACCTTAACTGAGACAAGTGAGGCCTTGGACGTTGTTGTGGGGTCTTTTATGATCTCTTGGATGAATTGTTGCTCCTGCGTCAATGGTCCCTGGAGTCCCAAAGCTTGAGAAATGGCTTTATGACCTTTTCTAGATTGATAGATCCTTATTTTCTCATTTGTTCTTGAATTTCTTTAGATCTCGGCATGAAGTCTAGCTTTTTTTGGCAGCAATTAGGCTTGGGTGTAGGTAGAGAAATGTAATTCGAGTGTGATAAACTACAGTTATGTTTTAACAGGGCGCAATCACTTTTTCACACAGGGCCATGTAGTTCTGGATTTGTTTCTTCCTTAACGATAAAAAAAATAATTTAAAAACTGCATGTGTTCACTTATGCTGTCTTTAACTAATATTGAAATGTGCTGGATTTGAAATATCTAAGTGTGACAAACATGCAAAAAAACAAAAACAGAAATGAGGAAACACTTTTTTTCCACACCACTGTACTTGTTAACATCTTAATGTAATATTGTTGGATTTCAGCTCATATAAACTCCACACAGCTTTATGGCCACCTTATAAACCAGCAGTCCCCTCTGCTATTTTTATTTAATGTAATGTAACTGGCTTTATTTGAATAGATTTGATTAAAGCTTGTTGTTCACATCTAAACAAACAAAAAAAAATCATAAATAAGCAAGATAAAAATAAATAAAATAAAACCGGTAACAATGAACAAGGGACATGCAGGACGACAGAGGGAAGATAAGAGTAATATAAGATATAAACGTAGTAGAAATTATAAATAACATGAATTATTAGCTCAGAGAGCGAAATATCCTGCATTCAAAAAAAAATCTGTTAATCTGTCTTGCCAGCACTTCTCTCCAGCAGCTGTTGCTAGGCAACAGTTTATGCATCATGTGAAATTTAATATTTATATAAAATCATCTGTGACTCCTGAAAATTGAATGTTTCACATGATTTTGTCAAGGGAATCCATAATGTGATTGCACTGATGCAATAATGTTTGTTTTCTTTGTGGTGTTCATTACTGTTTTCTTTCGGGTCTTTATTTGTGGCAGTAATTTGTCAACTCTGTTTTTTTTTGTTTTTTTTTAGGTGGGAAGCGACGAGCCCGTGAACATGAACAGCACGGTGTTCAGACTGGCCAATAAGACGTTACGACTTGACAAATCCAAAGGTTAATGCCGCTGACCTTTTTTTAAAGCTGTTTACGCTAATGTGAACAAAGGAGGGAGATGCATTGTTTCTACAACTGCTGCCGCTTCCCCAATAGCACGAACAGGATGAAAAGATCACTGGCCAAAAAGTAAATGAAATGAAGGCAGCATTATTTATATAGCACATTTCAACTTAAAGGGGAAACAAATCAATGTGACCCTCATGAGGCATTAAAAAAAAAATCCATAAACGGGTACAAATCCAATTTGAAAAAAATTGAATAGAATTAAGGAAGTAAAAGTAAGTTAAAATAGAAAAGGATAAATAAATTTGCAAGATGTAAAAGTCACAGTGCAGTGTAGAGAAAATCTTGTCCACTTTCCTGCCCTGGTTTTTTATTCTTATTATATAAGAATATTTCCCTTTCCCCTGCTTGCGATTTCTGTGTGTGTGTGTGTGTGTGTGTCTTGTCTCTCACCGTTCATTCTTTTTCTGCGGGGCTGCGATGTCGAAGTCCATTTGGCTTGTTGAGCGCCGTGTCACTTTGAGTTCACTCCCCTCGTTTCCCGACTGCTGAGAGACCAGAACCGACTTCACTTTGGATCAGCGCTCCCCGCCTCAGCTGCACTGGCTGTTGCCAAGAGAGAAATAGATTGGATTAGAGTGGCTCTATCCCAAGAGGACCAGTTTGTTGTCAGTGTTTTTACACAATGGGGTAGTTAGGTTCCGCAGCAGCAGCTCACTGACGACTCCTCTGCTGCCTGGGAGTGGATGTTTTTTATTTCTCCGTGGTAAGATCCTGAATTGTCTCTTTGTGTGGTTTCAGCAGGTAGAGACCAAACTAATGCTTCCAGAACCACCGGTACTGCTGCAGCCACACAGGTGAGGCAATAGTCATAAACTGCCAACTGGATGGTAGGGGGGAAAAAAACATTTCTGCGTGGAGTTTGCATGTTCTCCCCGTGTCTGCGTGTCCAAAAACATGCTGAGGCTAATTGGAGACACTAAATTGCCCATAGGTGTGAATGTGTGAGAGAGACACCTCATGACCCTAATGAGGAATAAGCAGGTATAGGAGATGAATGAAAGAATGACTGATGTAATAACAGTTTTAATGAAAGGGATTTCTCAGCCCTTCAGGAAAAATGATAAAATGAGAATGATTATTTATTGCCTAAATAAGAATATAATCAAGTGCTTCTCGACACAATAAAAATTCTTCTTAATGAACATTTACATTTCTCCTTCAAATGACAAGTTAAATCCTCGTGTGAAATCGTTAGCCCCATAGCAATAATTGCCTAAGTCATATTTCAATGTTTTCTGAAAACAACACGTGAACAAACGGGTAATTTTAAGTTTAAATACACACTTCGTCATCCCTTCGATTGACTGAAACTACATTTAGTGTCTAGAAAATGGAATAGTTACAACTGCTCCTTCCTCTCTGCCATTTTGCTCGTATCGAAACTGCCCAAATCAAACGAATGACGTGGGCTGAGAGAGTGAGAGTGCAGGCGACGCATGCAGGAAGACGGGATGATGCAGCAGTGGTAGAAGAGTAAAGTTGCGCAGTATATCAATTTGGCCAAAAAAAAAAATAACATGGGCAATTACGCTACGAGGCTAATGAAATATGACTGGAATTTCAAGGCTGTCGGAACGGCCTTTTGTCATGTTGATGAACTGGATTCATGTCGGTCATCTCTGGTTGGTTCCAGGCAGGAGCAGTGGGTGCCGCACATCTGGAGGCCCGGTCGTCACCAAAGACGGACAGAGCCACGCACGCGCCCAAGCCCAGTAAGAACGACATGGAGGGTAGGGCACCTCAGCAGTATCTAGGAGGGTTGAGCAATATAGACTCTAAGATGGAGGACGGTGGAAAAAAAAATCTTAAAGTGAGGATTTAATAAGGAACAATCTAACAAATTGGCAAAACATTTCCATATTTTGCACTCCTAATCCACCGCCACCTGTTACCTCAACCGTAAACATGCAGTGGAATTAGCGACTTTCTGTCAATGTTGACAAAACCCGAAAAGGTTAATTTTTGATCTCGACAACAGTGGCTTAAATAAAGTCTCAACACAATGTCCAGCAGAAAGATTTTATTTTTATTATTTTTTTTTTATCTCCTCTCTGGATTTAGATGTTCTAGTGCTTTCTATCGTATTGCACCATCTTGCTCAGCAGATTGAATTAATGGGCTTCCAGGAAAAAAAAAGGGAAAAAAGCAGTGGGCGAACTCCATCTGCTGAGGGGAGAAAATGTGTGCTGTGTGTAAAAAGGCTTTGTGCTGAGCTTGTTTTGTCTACTACGGTTTACAACATCAAGAATGGATTTTTTTTATTCTCTGGGCGCCTCAGTTGAATTTCCAGGAAATAGGCTAAACGGTGAATTCCGTCTATATTGCTCAACCCTAGTGTAACAGGTGTATGTTAGTGTTAACTATTACTTTGATTAGACTTTTAGTGCGATGGGTAAAAGCACAGGGACGACTTCCTAAGAGGAACCCACGTACTTTTAATGTCCAACAAGACAACTGACAATAACCCAGTCTAAACTATTAACACTACAGACAAGACGCATAATTATACATCAATTTACATGATGTGTATATATGATCCAAACGACCAATCCCAAAATAGTACAAAACACAATCATTTCTTATATATATATATTTTTTAAAGCTGAGAATAAATATTGCTAACTACCACTTTAAGGTAGATTAAAGAATAGGACTTGTTCATTTGTTTGAAGGAATGCCAGACCGATGTGTTTTTGTGTGTCAGGGTTTCTGGACATGCTGTCGAGGGCTCAGTGCAGCAGGGTCGAAGACCAGCGAGGTCTTCTGACCAAAGAGCAGCTGGAGATCCCCCAGTTCCTGCAGCTGCCCTCAGACCAGGGGCAACAGGCGGAGAAGGACGACACCGGCTCATCCGGACCCGCCGCCGCCGACTCCAAAGAGGAATCCGTAGACGAGCAGAAGACGAGTCCAGCCAAAGGCAAAGACTTGAGGGAAACGACACTCTGAGAGACTTGTTGGCGTGATCAAAAACAAAAAACTACAATCTCGCAACTACGATCGTGTTGCCCGTCACGTCAAAAGACGGAAACTATTTTTTTTTTCTTCAGTGGAAAATGCACTTTTTTTAAAAAAAGAAAAAGAGAATAATTGTTTACAAATAAGCTCAGAATCAGCAGTATGCTCCCCTCTCTGCTAGTAATTGACCTCTTGAGGCAAAATGGAAAGGAGAGTTCATGGCAAGCATTCATAGTGTCATTTTACAACACTACACATCCCTATGGGAAAGGAATGTTTGCTATGAGTTGTTGAACATGTCCAAAAATGTCTGAAAAGAAATTTTTAGCTCAGCGGTTCAGCCTGAAACCAGCCTATGCGTGTGCTTGAGCTTTTCCTGATGTTTTAATGCTGTACAGTTCATGTTGCAGTTAATTCTCATAATCTCACAATTGCACTCTTTTGATTTTCTTTGCACTCAAAAGGTTTCTGCATTGGGCTGTCCAGAAGGGTTTTTGAAGTGTGTTGCACAGGGTGTGTGTGTGTGTGTATGTGTGTGTTTTTCATTTCAATTAAGATTATTGAATATTTTACCAAGATGAGTTTTAAATATTTTAAAGTACTATTTTTCAATCTGTGATTTTTTTTTTTTTTTTTTTCAAATGTGTGTTATGTGGTACTTAAAAATGCTGTTTTGGCACTTGCTGTGATGGCACTTTGAAAAGCCCTGGTCAAGTCCTGTTTTCCTGCCTCCTCATGTATCTCAGGGTCCTGATCAGTAATTAATAATATTGCAGAAAATCAGTTTTTGATACTCAAACATATCTTACAGGGTGTATCAAAAAGAATTAAAGTGTTTTAGTGGTGAAATATGGTCCTTTCTCTCTGTATTTGTTGCAAGGGGGGGGGGGGGGGGGGGGGGCAGTTTCATCTTTTCGCCAACAGTGAGGATTTGGATGAATCACCGAGGTCAGTTGTCATATGCTACGTGATTGGGTTTGCAATGTAAGGCAGCCAGACCCCTGCTGCCACAGTGGAGTGCCTGCATGACTCATGCAGTGTAGAACAAGTGCGATCCTTATGCCTTTGTAGGCGTCGCTTCTAACTACCTTTTTGATTGCATGATCCCTTGTGTTTTGCGTAGCCCCCAAGACTGAAAACTCCCTCTTAAAAAAAAAAAAAAAGTACTGTCATGCAGTGATGTCATTTTTGCACTGTGACGACGTTTGGGGAGGTGCCGGGATTGGCTCTTCGTCACGGTTTCGTAGCCAATGACTCGCTCCATCTGTCCCTGGACTTGTTGCTGGAAGGTGCTTCACAGTTAAGGAGACTGGGAAGGACTATTATGGGGTGTATTTATGGGGCTATTGTATGTCTTACAAAACAAGATGAGTCAGAGATGGATTTATCCACAGGGGTGATGTCAGCAGCGTGCATAACTCAATGTACACGACTGACAGGTTTTAGGAAGCATCTCAACCCGCCTTGCCCCAAATCAATTACCTTGTAGGTGGATTTGTGCCTGCAGGGTTTTTAATTTTATTTATTAGTGTATGAAAATGAACAGAGCTGTATAAAATATACAGTAGGTGATACCTGTTTGTAACAAGCTGGAGACAACCACATGCAGATTTAACGATTGGCACAGCTGGCATATATCTCCTATATATATATATTTGTGTGTGTGCGTGTGTGTGTGGCTAACCATGCATGAGTGGAGCGTCGGCGGAGCTATGAATGGGCTGAGAGGGGTGTGCTCTCACAGACTCCATAGCAGCAGTGAGATGAGAAGTGCCATTTACTCCACTGCACGTCAGTACTGAGAGAAGAAAGAAAGAGAAAAGGAGGTGAGTGGCTGAATTTCCCCAGACATTTTTCATGTCTCATTTTTCCTTTTTGTGATTGCTGCACTTGTTCCATCAGTGGTCGTGTCTGCCTGCCCTTTCTCTTGCATCATTCATTCTCTCCCCCTGTCCGTCAACTCTGTGTTCTCCTGCCCTTGATTAAACGTCTTGTGCTGAAAATCTCACATTTCGAACAGTCAGATGGAGTGCTGACGCTTTCTCCTCTCTCTGTGTTTTGTTGGTGAAGAGACATGGTTACTGCTTTTACCTTAAGCTGCAGTCTATTTTTTTTTGCATTGAGATGGATTAAAAAAACCCCTTTTTGTATAACTTGATCTTGTGCTAATGGGAGCTCTGAAAGGTGCTGTGCATTTGAGAGTACTAAAGAGAAACTCCTAAGTGGTGTAAAACAAAACCCATCTATTATATTAATGTAGGACTGTGCTTAGTTTAGCAAACAGGGAAAACGATAGAGGGTCCATTATCAGGTGAGATGCACATGGTTGAGCTGTGAGTCAGGATGGGAGCAGCTGTTTCAGTCGACTACTGACAACATTCATCCAAATGGGGAGACTTGAGGACTGTGTGTGTGTGTGTGTGTGTGTGTGTGTGTGTGTGTGTGTGTGTGTGTGTGTGTGTGTGTGTGTGTGTGTGTGTGTGTGTGTGTGTGTGTGTGTGTGTGTGTGTGTGTGTTCCACCTGTGTGGCCATCACCATAAATTACAGGACATAATGTCCTTGTATCCTGCTGGTGCAGATTCTGTGATCATACTCACCTTTGGGATCTCAGCATCTCCATGTGCAATGCTATAGTCAATATAATTTAAAACTGTCTATATAATTACAGGTATCCTGAGCATATGAGCTGCTGTAATTACCATATTCAGCAGCACAGATGAAGCCAGGCAGCGATGTGAGACTAGGGCTCCGGTTTCATCCTGGATTGGATGATTAATGACGATTAGACGGTCTAAAGGAGTAGAGTCTTTCCCCTGAATGATCACGCTTCGCCTCATTCGTGTGCGAAAGAACGAATAAACGTTAATGATCCCAGTCGGAGGCTCAATCGGAAAGGATTTGTGTCTCCAGCAGGTAGTCATTTAGCCGATGGACAGACCAGCCTGTGGTGAAATGCAAGCAGACAGATGGGAGCGATGATGTAGATGCAACTTGACTTTATGACACATGCTGAAAATAAGCTCAAGAAGTTCATCTCATGTGGAGTTTCCAATAGTTTAGTAGTAGCAGCTTTTAAAAAAAAAGAGGACTTAAATTGATGAAAAAAAACTTTCCCCAAGTTTTCTTTGAACTGTTAGTGCTGTATCTATATTGCAGTTATTGGTTTGCATCAACATTACATTAGTTCCAATGGTTGTAACATTATATTATCACCAGGTCCCAAAATGAACATCAGCCAACCGCCAAAACACTGTGGGTAAACTGTGGTGGGGTGGGGCTAAAAAGGTGGCCTGATTGATTTCCCCATATTTATAAATCCGTTAATAAAAAAAGCAATAAATCCAAAATCATGAGGCAAATCCCACTGTAGGCCCTTAGACGTGCTCCTAAATGAAAGCTGGTTGTTCCCAATAGAACATGAGGACTGACCAAAAACTGGCCAAAATGTAAAAAAAAAAAAAAAAAAAATACCAGTGTGGTTACAGCTGCTGTCGGCCTACTGGCACATATCTGGAAGGTGCAGGTGTCAGCTGTGGTTCTGTCTCTCTAAAGCGAGCTGGTTAAAGGAACCGAGCTTCTTTCCATTTGCGGCGTAGCCGTGAACGACTAGCCTAATTCGACTTCGCTCGCTTAGCTAACCGGGTCAGCGTACGCCTTAAAATTCGCGACATGCAAAAAAAAGGATCTGCACGTCTATGTGACAGCGTCAGACCGCATTTATATGTGCGCATCGCGTTAGGATGTGCCATTTACTGGCTGCAGAGATTTTAACATGGGTCGGCAGCTTTACTCGCCGGGTTGCTAAGGAGCCCTTCTTGACTGGAGATTATGTGAACCACGGCGGCCCGGCCGTCGAGGAGAAGACAGGCTTCTCGTTTCAAGACTAAGTAGCTAATTAGTGTTGACCCACCACTCAAAGAGATGAGATTTCATTCCTTGTAATGTTACATTACTAACTAATGATCGGGAACCCGGGAGGAAGATTTGACCTCTGCCGGTGTCATTAATTCGAATCTTCGGAACAGATTTGCTTCTTATTCAATACAGCTGTTCGCGTCAGCATTGCATCATGGATTGTAAAGGCTGAGCACTCTTTTATTCAACTTTTTTTTGTGAGTCCTGCTCCTCCTGCTGAGTTTCAGTCAAAGTGGGGATGGAAGGAGGAAAAGGCTTGATTTGCCCAGTCTTGCAGAAAGAGTTCCCGAGTTGCTTTTAAGGCCAAGGTCTCATTGCTTTTTTTCTTTTTTTTTTTTTGTGTGGCATGCCCGTGTCCACGTAATAATGTATGAGTGTTTCATGCATTTGGGCATGTAGACTTTTTTTTTTTTTTTTTCAAAGCCTATCGCTAGAGGCTTAGTGTTTTTTGGATGTGTCACGTTAACTGCTTTTGGTTTGCTCATGTGGATTAATCGATGGAGAAAGTGTTTCTCAGAGCCACTCGGCTACAAAGGAGATGCACTTCCACCCATCTCGGTCTAACCTTTATGCGATCCTCCGTCCTTTTGCCTCACCAAAAATATAGGGATTCCTGACGGACAGGCATTAACAGAGGAAAACAGGGAGAGAGGGCTTTCATTCACTCGTTTGGGTAATTCCCCTCAGCGAGCAGGTCAGAGGGAGTACTCAGGATTCACTGAATGCCTCATGTGCCAAGATTATCCTCAGAAGTCCTTCAAATAATGCACATTTTAGAGGAAGTGCATGGAGCGAAACAGCCTTGTTTACCCCTGGGTGTGCCAGCTGAACCAACATGTATGTGCATAATTAAACCTGATGTATGAAAGAAGCTAGGAAAGCACTCCGCTGGGTCATTTCCCCTGGTACAGTTAGTCACTGCTGCCTTTTTTGAATAGCAAATCTCTTCGAGTCCAACAGGGATGTTCCCCGCGGCACCAGAACAGTGGCGCTGCCCCGACCGCTGACGTCAGCCGCCACAGCGGGTGAGCGAGCTCCTGTCGATCAGCCCGCATTCATTCTTTATGAGCTCCGGGCTGAATCGCTTCCTGTGGAGCAGCAGGCCGAAACGGGAGATCAGGGCGACTGACAGGTTACTGTCAATTCAGTCGGATCAGCGAGCGACGGTCTACATTTCGTCTCATCTCGGCTGCGGGTACATTCTTGCCTTGCCAGGCCGCACCTCGAGGGACTTGTCAGCGTTATGAAAGAAGAAGAAATTCCCAAGCTCAGTGTTGGTGTGTTATTGGTTTGCCAATGCATATTAAAAAACACAAACAAACATAACAACTAAACAATCATGTTTTATTTGCAAAAATAACACAAGTCTCAGGAATCTGATCCATGATTATGAGGTGACATAACAAAACTTTACTTACTGTGTACTTGGTGGCGTCCAGAGCTTTTGCCAAGCAAATAAATCCTGATAAATACTATTTGCTGATTTTTTTTTTTTTGATGAAAAATGTTACTGTGTGTGATATTTGACCTCATGATTATGCATGCACACATTATTGCTATTACTAAAAAGGCCCATAATTAGGATTCCTCTGCCGAATGAGTGACTCCCCTTTCCACTAAAGAGGACCGTGGGATGTGGCTGGAAGCTGCAGAAACACCATATAATTGGACCCTTTAGATATTAATTATTATCATCATTACTACCATTATTATAACAACCGTTTCCGTGTTCAAGAACGTACCCTCCAGCTCAACGTCCTGTGTTTGGAACGCGTAAAACCCATATTACAGCATCATCGAACTACACCTTGTCCTCGTGTGGTTTGACAGATCTACCTTACCATTTATAATTCATCTCTTTGTGTGTCCTACATTTAAAAGGGAACAGGAAACCCTGTAAACTGCAATCTAATCTAACGGGCAGCGGGTATCGTCGGGCGGCTCTGAGATCAGCCTCCCGTAAACTGACCTAGATCCAGCTGTGTTTTGTCCCTGTCCACTAGTGAATCCTGACACCAACTGTGGATCTGGCTGTGACTGCTTTCAGTTTCCGCAGGAAGCAGTATTTGCCCTGCATGCCTCCAACCGCTTCAACTGGTTGTTGAATTCAATCTTTTCTCGATGGGACTTTAATGTAAAGATCAACCTGTAACATAATATAATAACCCTTCCTTTTTTTGAGATTTCCAGAATATGCAAATAATGTCCTCCTTCGCTGTAAAGTTCATTTTCAGCGCGTATGTGCACAGGATGCACCACAGCACACATGTTAAAGTCCTTTCACGTCAAACTCTGCTCATACATCATTGTGCACAGCGAAGCTCAAACATTGAAGTGAAGGAAACAGAGTTGGGGAGGGGGGGGCTTTAATTGCTGGCAGACGATGGAGCATCTCTCACACGCAGGCCCTTTTTTACTTTTGAACATTCAGGTGCAGAAAATTGAATATTTGTTCTGGCGGTTTCTAAAGCACACAGGAAAGGGAAACCTCATCCTCAAGCAAAGCCATTTCCTTCACAGCGAGCGCTTGTGCCTATGATCGTCTCTGCATGGAAAAACAAGTTAAATTGCATTCAGGTGAATCGGCGTACCCTGCTCTCCTGTTTGAACAAAATCCAAATGAGAGGCAATAACGGAAGCATCATGTTCATCTCGGTGTGACAATTAGTGTGGAGCTCAAGGGAATCGGGGAAGCGGGGACGACGATTTGGGTCCCTGGGTGAGAGCTGCCATCTAGTGAACAGAGGCCGTATCTGCAGGGCTGTCAGAGTGATCTCAGTGGGGTGACAAGAAATACAAATAAAACTGGGCCTGTGATCGTCTAAGTAATTCCACTCTGACAAATATAAAAGGTCTTGTCAAAGGTGCTGTATTCAATCGTTGTTTGTGAAAGTTTCTCCCTTTCTCTGCCCCCGTCTTTGCAGTTATACCACCAGAGCTCTCCAAAGGATCTCATCTATCCCGACCTTCCGTCAGCGCAGCGTTTCTCCCGACAAAAACAAAATCTTCAAAGCGAGCCATGGAGCAGAAGCCAAATGAGGTTCGTAAAAGCCTGATAAATACGAGCCGTTCCGGTCCTGTTTAATGCCAAACCTCCCTCTCTCGTTTCTCCCTAGTGTCCCACGACCACCACCTCTCCCCAGAAGCACATGAAGAACAGGTCCAAATCCACAGAGGAAGTGCAACATGCAAAGAAGGTGAGCGTGACACGTGCGCCTCGGCCTTTCTGCTTTTGTCTCTCGCTCTCATTTAATCTAATTGGATGGCACACTTTACTTCACAGGCTGTTTCCACACAAAAATCACTCCCAGGCAGAGCAGAGCTTGACGGAGTGAAGGTGAGCTGTGCATTTTCTATACAGGACGTTCTTAAACAAGAGATGTGTTGTAATGTCTATGTCCTTTATTGTAATTAATATTACTCTATTGTAATAAAAGTGTGAAATAAATAAATCTAAGGTAAATCAAAGTTTTTTTTTTATTTCTCTGTGTTGCAGGAGTGTCCCGATGGCTCTGATACGCCCTCGTCCTCCACCGAGGAACTAAAGTGAACAATGATCTATAAAAGCACCAATAGGGCCATGAAGTTAATATCAAGCTAGAAGACCATCATTAAAACAACATACATAAAAAAACATACATATGTCTACAGGGAAACATGCACAAAGAAGTTAGATTAATGGTAAATTATGTTGCAAAAAATGCAAGTATGGAATTTATAATTCGTCAAAGGAAACCTGACACAACATGGAGGCAGTCACACGAAAGCAAAAGGGCACCCATGACAATGCTGTTCCATTGTACCAAACTGAATGTGAATTGACAATAAATTGACACTGTTGAGTGATTCCATCTTGTCTTTACTGACAGAGAGGAGAGGACACCGCGAGGGGTGGAAAAGATAATTTTGTATAACTGATTTCGAAACTTATTGCCTTTTTTTAAAGAGCAAGCGTTTAGTAAATCCCCAAGACACAGGAGGTGATGGAGGTGATGGAGGTTGGAGGCGCAAAGCAATTTCAGCAGCAGACGGATGAAACACTGGTGAACGGCAGAACCTGTAAATGGATCCCGGTGTAATCGTTTGGAGGGTTATGGCTAAATCATTTGGCAGCGCCAGCGCAATGTTAAAATGACTATAGAACTAAATACAGATTTATTGACCACCAGAGTGAAATGCATCAAGACATAAAAGAAACGACACATAACATAAAAATGATAAAAGAACGACCCCAGAGTATAATAGTCATATGTATAAAGACAGAAGAGAAGTGTTGCGGATTTACATCTGGAGATAATACCTGAAACTGGTTGTAACTGAATCATCTGTTAAAGACATATAGGATATTTAATTTATGCCTTAAGGTTTTCTCAAAGACAGAATTGTAGAGTATTTAAAATATTACACACACATATTACAAACTGCAAAGTGGTTTTATGTACAACATTCAAAAAATTGGTTGCCATATATATATATATATATATATATATATATATATACAGTATATGCAGTGTATACCTTATTTGGTGAAGATTGGATGGAATATGTGTTTAAAAGGTTTGTTAAAATGCTATTGAATACCCAGGTTAGTGTAATAACATGGCCATGATTTTTACTTGCATAAAAAAAATAAATATGGGTTCCTGCTCTTATACATGTCCATACTTAAAGTCTCTGTGCTTACGTGTTTTGTCCTGCCAGTAAATGAAGCCAAAGGTTTGTATCAGCTTTAAAACTCCCTTAACCTTGCCACTAATGTTGACAATAACAAAACAACAAAAGCAACTGATATATTTGAATCTGACACTTGACAGTTCATTCCCAGAGACTAATATGCTTCTATGATCCCCTTTGCTCAAATACCAGGCTGAGAGCTTAGTGAGAGCATCATGTGGCATTCCTCAGTGTGATTAACACAGAATAACAGGGCCTACTGAAGGCCAGGACCTAAGTAACGCTGGCACCTATACAGCACATTGAGTGGCAGGTGTTTTTTGAGTGGCAGGATGGTGATTGATGACCCCACAGCTTCTGTGTACTGTCGGTCCTGGTAAACCTTCTCTGACTTGCACATCTGGAGGAGGGATTAGCGGCATGGAAGGCTTCTTCTTCTTCTTTTTTGTTTTGTTTTTGACAAAGAACCTTGGAAATGGGCCATGCGTGTGTGTAAGTATTCACATGTGTGTATCCATATGGACATGTACGTCTCTTTTCCTCTACTTAATACCGGGACAAATCTCAAGGACTTTCTCCCCCCCCCCCCCCCCCCCCCTCGCTCGCCACCGTTCACAGCAGCAGCCTCGGCTCCAGGCCAAGCCGCCTGCACAACAACAGAGCTGTTATCTCAGTCCGGCTCCCTGCTCTCATCACTGTTTGGAAGGTACAACTCATTCTAGGGGGTTATTAAGTTCTGCTCCTCTGAGTTTTATGGAAGTCTGAGGTCAGCAGGTTTGGCAGTTTTGGTTGAGAGCTCTGCTGATATGACAGAACAACCAACCGGACTAATTATTAACAATTACCGCGTTGCTCAGCCCCGTCACGGCTTTCTCCCATGGTGAGGAGGACATTGCCTGTGGTTAGTGGGGTGTGTAAAGTAAATGCGAGTGTGTGAGCGCTAAGAGGATCTCAGAAAACCTGCCCGACAGGTCGTGTCCAATCACAACATGCTTGATCTCGAGGCCTGGCAAAGCACCTAAGTACCTGAACATTCTGCACAAGTCAAGTAGATTACATTGTACATGTCTGGAATACTCTCACAGCCGTATCTCGTGGAAGAAATCGCCATTTAATACCTTGTCTTTAATCTCCGCTCCTCTGATGGAAACAGCGGGCGGTGGGGAGTTCCTTCGAACACTTGCCACTAGATGTCAGGTTTCTCCTGCTCTCGCACGTGAAGCCGGCAGCTCCACAAACACAGGGATCATTAATCACATCCAAACAGCCCTCCGCATCTCGCTATCTTATCGGGTCCCAAATCAGGTGAATAAGAGCTGGCTGAGACATCATTCATCACATAATACACAACTTGCCCTCCCAACTTATGTATCATTAAGTTAAGGTCTTAAGTTATTGATTAACGATGACGGAGCAGGTTAATCGACATGAGATGTTCCCCCTGACACCTCCAGACCTGCCAGCTTATTTAAAGATGTTTCACACTCGCACGGCACCTGCGACTATTTCAGACAAGGTAAGACTTCACCGCATGTATGTTTCTATATCAAACATGTTTATGATGAATAACATTCTTATACTAATACCACGGAAGTCAACGTCATACAGCTTCCTCTAATTATTTCAAATCAATAGTTCGTTTAAAGTTGAACTCTCAAGCCTTGGGCCCCAGAGCTCCTTTACAGAATGTTGGCAAGTCCGCCTCGCTGTCAGGAACACTAACTAAGCGTTTCATTAATCCGTTTATTATTGCACTTCAAGGAAAGCTTAATTACTACGAATTTGGTGATGCATAAAACAGCATTAGAGACAGACATGAGTCAGAGACGGGAAGGGACCGGCCAACGGACGAGCGTGAGGCAGGTAGATTAGAGGGAAAAAAAACATTCAGCACACACACATACATGTAAAGAAAAGTTTGTTCAGCTGCAATCTATAGAATCTCTCCCTCACACACACACACACACACACACACACACACACACACACACACACACACACACACACACAAACACAGACAGATGTTCATAGAGGAATGCACATGGGGGCCTTTGTGCACATCAGGACCTGCTGGAGGATACAACACAAAATGAGGATGATGCAGCGACCGTAATTACTGTAATTTCGGCTGCTGTAATTATGAAACTCACTTCCACCCCCTTTACTTTTAAGAGACACAAAAGTGCTCCCTCCTCCACTGGAGTCCCTGAAATACAGTGGAGAGGCTGGCATGAAAAGGGGGAAAATGGTCTCTTTAAAACAGACAGAGAGCGTGAAAACCTATGCAAGAAGCCGCTGCCTCATAGACGGCGCAGAGTCCCTTTCAAGAGCTCAACTCGCAGCTGCAGGAAACAGAGGACAAGACAAGTTACAAGGATACCGATGTTTCCTTAATCATTCTGACAAGGAATTCATTTGTTCAGGGGCTATAAGTGATGCCTCGCGGTGCGTGTGTGTGTGGTTAAATCTGATTTGACCTCAAATCAAGGACAACTGCCAATTCCGAATAACGCGGGCCGCCTTTGTTCTCTGCTAATTGCTTGTCTGTTGATGTCAGTAGCCTAGTGAGAGACGGCCATTTGTAAAGACATGTTGGCCTCTTTTAGGTTTTTTTTTTTTTTTTTTTTAACTGCTGCAGGTGGCTGATAATTCTCTCTCGCATTCTTTGCTCTGCTGTGTCATCCTGTGATTTTAATTACCTCCATCTCAGCACACAGCATCCACAGCACCATGCCCCCCCCCCCGATCTATAACTATAGTGTACAGGGCTTGACTGCAATGGTAACTTATTAGTTTCAATTCCCCTCGTTTTATACACTACCGTTGCAAAATTTGGCATCACTTAGAAATACCCTTATTTTTGAAAGAGAAGCACTTTTTTTTCAATGAAGATAACTTTAAACGAATCAGAAATACACTCTATACATGTTTAATGTGGGAAATGACTATTCTAGCTGCAAAGTTTTGGTGCAATATCTACATAGGTGTATAGAGGCCCATTTCCAGTGTTCTAATGGTACAATGTGTTTGCTCATTGCATCAGAGGGCTAATGTAGTCAAATTTTCTATTCATTTTACAACTCATGGTGGTAAATAAAAGTGTGACTTTTTATGGAAACCACTAAATTGTCGACTTTTGAATGATAGCACACGTCTTTGAAATGTTTAAAAAGCAGTTCCTTCGATGCCCAAGTTACGAGTCTACTTATTTCTCGTCAGGGATGAGGATGCATGGTGCTCAGATCTCCTCACAGCACAAATTCCCACTGGAAGACGACAGGGAGTCCGGCATCGGCTCCACCCTCGACCTCACCGGCAGCAGCTTCGAGGGCTTCCACCAGCATAGCAGTCACCATTCCAACAAACCTTCCAGACTCCCTGGAGAGAAAGGTACAAAAGTGGCACGAAGGGGCACATGGCGTTGGATCTGATCTCTGTGAATAACAAAAGCAGAAGCCAAATGCTCATTAGATAAGGACACGCTCAGAAGACAGAGAGCCGGTGGGATCATCCAGTCTGGGCAACAAATGCGATGTCCTGCTGTCACTCAGCAGCATTTGGCTTCATAGGTGTAGCGTATATCAGCCGGCTTTGCTCTCTACACGTGTGATTGTGAGATCTGGAGAATGAGAAAGAAAAAAAGAGCCAGAAATCACAGCATATTTTGTTTGCAGTTGTTAGAAAAATAGGTCAACTTTGTTCTCTATCCCGGAGGCCACACCGTGAGGCTAAACTCCACCCTCTTTGTTGTTCTGAACAGGTGCCTCTCCGCGGTCCAAGCAGTTCATTATCAGTCTGTCCAAGATCCCTCTCCTCTTCATCCTTCTCTTCCTCTTCGTTTGCTCCTTGGACACTCTGAGCTCCGCTTTTCAGTTAGCAGGGGGTAAGTAGTCCTGTAACCCTCAATTTCCCCCACAGCGGGCCGATAGTGACTCAGCCAGTCGATGTTCGACAAATAAATGAGTCACCGCGGAACGGTCCACACTGTCCAACTCGGGGGCAGCGCTGTATAATTTACTGCAAAGCTTCATCTGGTGACCTTTGAATTTGAATTTGCGGAAACAATCGTTTTGGCTCTTGTTTAACATTGCTCTTGGCTACTAACCCTGTATTGTCTGACTTTTATTTTGCACATTTGACCAGGTAAAGTAGCAGGGGACATTTTCCAGGACAATGCAGTGCTGTCTAACCCTGTGGCAGGACTGGTGGTGGGGATCTTGGTTACTGTGCTGGTCCAGAGCTCATCCACTTCCACCTCCATCGTCGTCAGTCTGGTGGCCTCTGGACGTGAGTAGCTGTATAAAATACTGTGCAAGGACCAAATACTGAAGAAGAGCTCTTGGTAAATGGTAAATAAGACTGTTATATGGAAATAGGTCCATCCGAGCCTAATTTAGTCTGAGATACGAGTGTATGTGTATGTGTGTGCATTATATACAGTGTATACCTGTGTCTCTGCAGGCTATCGGGCTATTATTCTGCATGCAAAGACATCACAGTGACAGAATAACAGAAAACAGGAACACAGCAATGAAACCATGTAGCATCTGTGGCAAAAACAAATACATCTAATTAACTTGCGGTTCATGGTTATATTCTTCATTTTCTGAAGGCTAATCACATGCTGTGTTCCCCAAGGAGGATACAGTAAATTATGCTTGGTTTGTACGGAGTAAATTAATGTATAAGTAGATGAGTGTCTGTTAGGACAATGGCTGATTTATCTCCATATACACACACATACATTGATGTGCTGCAGCAGTCAAATGCAAACTAGCATATGATGAGCCAAGAACAGCATCTTGTAGCATAATTAAATGGATTCGGCCGGTGTTATTCAATATATATTTTTTTCCTTTTGTCAACAAATCCAATGAAAAGAGAAAACAAAATGTTGATTTTACAAACCACTTTGCGACTCATTTTTACAAAGGGAAAACAACTTTAAAATTATGTCGAAATATATATTTTTAGATACAAAAAGGCTGAGTATTTTCACATAACATACGGCAACTGAAACATTTGTTGGCAACAATTCCCTGCTGTGGGTTTGATGCTTTAGTGAATATTTTCAGCAACAAGATAGTGAATGTTGGATCGACTTCCAGTGCCTGTGATCATCACGATGAAAGGACGTGTCAACCACTGAAGCCAGTGATGGTCTTAAGGCACATAAGGCTATCAGGCTTTTATAGAGATAATACTCTTAGCTTTGGCCTTTTCGTGACATTTTTTAACGATAAAACATATTTAGTGCAGAATTTCATTAGCGTCGTCGCCAATGAATTTAATAATGTTAATCTCTCGTTATAAACTGCCATGTGCCATTTTGAGGCATTAGAGATTATTTGTCATAAGCACCTGAGCGGGGTGCACTGTGATAAAAGAAATAATCAAATCAAACCATTTCACGCGCTGTAATCTCCCACCATTCAGTCTCTGGATACAGTTTATCATGCTTTGTTAGACCATTATGTGATAAGTCTAACCTGTCTGCTTGAAATGAACACGGGCTCCAAGGTCTTCTTTCTGCCTTTTGTACGTGTGGTTCAAATAAGTGATATCGGTATGCCAGAGCCGCTTCCCTGCTGCCAAAGTCGTTCAGCAAGAGAGCGAAGAGGACGATTATGGGGAATTATCAGAGAGAAAGAAATGCAGAAGCATGGATCTGCGGCTGTATGAGCGTGTACACGCGCGAATGTGTCCGAGAGGTCGTCGTCTTTAAAGGCTCCGTCAACAACAAACCCCGCTGCAGAGAGCAAAGGCTACGCTGCTTTCATTCGCCTGAACATGACAATCACCTCTCGGCACCATAAAAACTCTTGTTGCATTCTGAAATGTCAACGATCATTTGGAGCGATTATGTGCATAATGCATTACCACTCGATACACATTTACAATGCGGTTTTCTGTTTTTTATTTGTTCTTTTGTCTATAGTCAGTCTTTGTGAAAATGCCCCCTTGGTGAACTCCCTCCTTCCAAATATAGATCAAGAGGACAGTCATAAACCCACATCCCTCTAAACTATAGTCAAGAATACTTTACGTCTAAACAAATAAATTCAATTTAAAGAACACAATCAAATTTCCACCACGTGATGATGTCAGATTGTTCTCATGGATTGTGCGCAGCCTTCAACAGCTCCCCTGTTGCCATGGGTTTGTTTGCTATATCCGTTCCCGTATTTTGGATCAGGCTTGAACATGGGTAGATGTAATTGAGAAGTTTATATTATGACTAAAGAATAAGAAACAAAAGTAAAAATCCAGCTACACCCGTTTGTTTATATAGCCCCCCCCGAAATCAGCTGGCCAATCAGAACGCGGTTGGCCCTGTGACCTGTTTCAGACAAAGGCTGAACTAAGGGGCTACATAAAGAGCCAGGAAGATAAATAATATAGTAAATCATGCAGGATCTAGTAGAGCCTAATGTACTGTAAACATAAACAAGGAAATGTGTATGTCCCCTTTAAGTATACAAGTGCAGTGGCCCCCCCAGAAGTGCTGCTTGCAGCGTTGACGAGAACAGTGGTATGGCTGCTTACAACATTCTTGTGTTTTTGTATGGAATATCAAAAATCCTGAAAGGAGCACTTTTCCTTCTTGGTCATCGGGCAATGTGGGTCCGTTATGCACCAGAGACCTCTGGCTGTATTTTAAGCTAGCCCTCTGTTACCTTGAAGGGTTGAAATGATTCAAACATGCAGATCTTCCAGACATTCCAAATGTTAAGGGAGATGCAAATGGGCAGGGCTTATGTAGAGAGTTTTGTCTGGACCCACAGAATCCAGGAAAAAGGAATTTTGGGACATGCATTCGGAAGATGTAGACCAAATTTAAAGTTTCATTGCTATAGGATGACTATCTAGCAAAATTGCACCAATGATGCACTTAATCCTCAGCCATACGCACACCAAGTGTAAAGTCAATCAGATGAACAGTTGCCATATCACATATGCAAGGGACATACAGCGAAATCTGGAATTATACCGAGAAGATATGCAGGTACATGATATTTAATACTGAAGATGTTCTACCTGAGAATTCAAGATGACTCTCAAGTACAATGTTCCTTTCTGTGTGGTCTCACCTCTTAGTGTTAGAAGTGAGGTCGGCTGTTCCAGTCATCATGGGATCCAATATTGGGACTTCAGTCACGAACACCATCGTCGCCATGATGCAAGCTGCAGAGAGGACCGAGTTTCAGCGGTGAGTGAGGTTGGCAAGGCTAAGGATGGATGGAGGGGGGTGGGGGGGCAGAGGATCAGGGAAGGAGGAATCGAAATGGAAAAGTGAAGAGGATAAGTGGGGTAGGAAGGAATAAAAGTGTTAAAAGTGCAGAGGAGAAAGCAGGGGAGGGTGAAGAGAAAGCATTAGCAGCTGCTCACTGCCTCTTCGCTTCAGCCTCCGTTTGAGCTTAATTTCTAGCAACACGGAAAATCCAACACCAGTATCCCTTTGGCACGAAGACATACGACACTGAACAGATGGCCGGTTGTTAACTTAATCTTTGTCTGGTGAAAGAAACATAACGTATTCATGTTTTATAATACGCTCACAGGCCGGGTCAGAACTTAAACGCTCATTACATTCGAACCCGAGAAAAAAAAGTTGAGCCGCGAAAAAAGCGGATTACCGAGCAGTCGCGGCTGCGTTAGTTAAAGCAAGAAATGACTGTGATCCACCGCAGCGCCTTCGCCGGGGCAACGATCCACGACTGTTTCAACTGGCTGTCTGTCCTGGTTCTGCTGCCGCTGGAGGTGGCGAGCGGCCTCATGACCCGGCTGTCGCACCTGCTGGTCACCAGCTTCAGGCTCCAACCTGGGGAGGAGGCACCCGAGCTGCTCAAGGTCATCACTGAGCCCGTCACCAAGCTCATCATACAGGTAAGACTATCAGCCAATTAACATTTTTGTAGCTAGTAGGCCATTATACCCCACCTTCAAACAGCGATTGTCCAAGCTTTACAGGCAAAAGTATGGTTAGCAGGGCACCTGTTGAGATGGGAATGGAAGGATTCCTGTTAAAAATCTGTCTTGTTGAATTCGAAAAGTAAAAAAAAAAATAACTAGATATATTTCTCCCTTCCACCCACAGCTCGACAAGTGTGTGATCACGGGGATCGCCATGGGAAACGAGGACATGAGGAACAGGAGCCTGGTGAAAGAATGGTGCCAGACTGATCTTGTTACGGTAATGGCTGTCTCCACCCAAGGGCGTAGGTTCGGTTCCGACTTGGGGTAGGGACATTCTTTGACAGCCCAAATAAATGTCCCTCTTTCGTGGGCGAACATGCACAAACATAAAGAGCCTTACGGCAAAATGTTTAAGAGTTTTCTGAGACATTTTTGTTTTAATACGTAGAATACTGGCAGCATGAAAACCGCCGCTGTCTCGCCCCGGTTCCCTGGTGTCTTGGTTGTTCTCGCTTCCCTTCTGCGTCTAGTTGTCGTTTTATTTTGAAACCACTTCCTCCCCTGGCTATCTGTGTCTCCTTTCACTTCTCGTTGTCCGATGTGTTTCACCTGTGTCTCATTACTCACCTGTTTCTAGTCGCTTGTTAGGTCTTTCTGTATTTAAGCCCTGTTTTGAGTTCAGTCTTCGTCAGATTGTCTGCAACAGTGGACCTTCCTTTCCTTATTTTATTTTTGCAATAAAAACTCTTTGCATCACCCTGCTTCCCCTCTCTGCACTTGTGTACTCTGACAAAAACTGTTGCTTTTTCCTCACAGTTGCTTCTCTCTGTCTCTTTTTATTCAGTCCAATGATAATGGGAGCACTGCCCTTGACGACTGTAGCCCCAGCCGTTTCCCTTTAAGCAAATGTGAGTTCCAACTCTTTCCAATAATATATTTCTTACCCGACCATTATTACATCCTAACAATAAGCCTGGCATCATTACACGTTTTCCCCTGGGTATTCCAGTCACGTTCCTGTTAAAGTAATGGACCTGGGTGTTTGCGGGATAATATCCTGATCGTTGTCTGTGATGTCACTCCGCAGGCAGACATCTGTTTGTGTCTACGCCGCTGTCAGACCTCAGCGTGGGTCTGATCCTGCTGGCGGGCTCCCTGGTCGTCCTCTGCACCTGTCTGCTTCTCCTGGTCAAGCTGCTCAACTCTCTTCTCAAAGGCCAAGTGGCGAAGGCCATTCAGGCGATCATCAACACAGGTGCCTTTTAGCTGCCGGAGTTCATCAGCAAATACAGGTAAAGAATACAGCGCACGTCGAATTTAATCACCGTCAATAACGCACGTGTGTAATTTCTGTTCCGCACTCAGACCTTCCATATCCGTTCGGGTGGCTGGCAGGATACATGGCCATGTTCGTGGGTGCTGGGGTGACATTTGTGGTCCAGAGTAGCTCTGTCTTTACTTCAGCCATGACTCCGCTGGTGGGTAAGTGTTTTCTGCAGTGAGAACACGCGCGGACGCACAGTATTCGCTTGAAATGAATGCAAACTATTTTAGATTAGAATCCGAAATGTACGGGTACACAACATTTTCTTTCACGATCTGTTCTCTCCTGCTTATCACGGATTTATGATCCGTTTTATATGCAATATGATGACTTTCACTAAAACAACACTATCAGCCAAAGAGTTATTTCAAACCAACACCTGTTATGAGTAAAATGACAGATGCTGCTTTGAGAATCTAAATCACTGTGAACAGGCTTGTGCACACTATCAACATGTCTTATGCTTATTTAATTACTGGAGAATCCTTGTGATTTTATTCTACCAAAGCACCACTAAGAAACATACTTTGACACAGGGATAAAGTTCCACCCGGAATGTGTCACTTTACACTTAACTAATATTAAAGTAAAGATAACATTTGTCAAATATATTCTTTGTTTTGTAGTTGTAATTTTTGAGACTTTTTTTTTTTGACTCACTGCCTTTTGTGAAAAATCGTGACTGTTCTTCTAACTGTTGCTGCTGCAGATCTATGCTGTCAGTTCTTCAGCTGATGAACACGCCATTAAAATACTTTGTAATATCAATTTAACCATGTACACTGGCAAAACCTCTGAGTCTTTGGCATATTTAAACCTCGCAGCAGATTCTTACGGCAGAAAAGATTCAATTATGTTAAACAGTTATTTGATCCATGGCTGTCGTCCCAAGTATATGTATTTCTCTCTATCTTACTGCTGGTAAAACTAGTACTTAATGGTAATTTAATTAGTTCTGCATCAGTATATATCCAGACGTCTTGCTCATGTCAGATTTTACATAAAAGGATGGTAGAGATGTGCAGGTATATAGTGTTTACTGTAGTGGTGCAACAATACTGCAAACCATATCCTTTGTGATTTATCACTGTTTTAAGACAACTGAACATGTCTAATAGCTGATGCTTTTGGTTCTTTCACCTCTGTAACCACCTAAAACAGATGAGAACATGTATAGGATCTAAGAGAAAGAGATAGAAAGATCTTTAAATGACCGCTAACTAATACTAACTAATGTTAATATTCTTTAGTACAGTACACTACACGCTACAGTACAGCAATATTAGTTCTCTGTTCAGTTTGTTCCATTTGATTAAATCAGCTGATCAGGGTGTGATGTTATTTGACATAAATAAACATCATCCTGTAAGTTGAGCCAGGAAAGAATGCGGTTCTCCATTGGGAGGGGGGGGAATACACTTTGTGTTGCCATGGAGATTTTATGAGTTTACAGGAAATGCCGCTATACAAGACTGGCTTTAACATCTGCAAAGTAGAACAGGACATTCAGAAAGAATCCACAGTGAGAATGGATCATTCAGAGATTATTATTATTATTATATAAATGCCAGTGGTTGCAAAACTGATAGCTGCAACAAAGTGTTATAATAAGTCACAAGGAGGCATAAATATAACCAAGAAACATTCACTTAATGCTTCCTTGGCCTCGACTGAATGATGTTAATAAAAGTGTGACCTGAGGCAAAGTCACATGTTCTCATCCAAACTGGACTGTAAATGAAGATGATATTAAAGGTCATTAAGGTCACATTTCTCAAACAATTATCTCAATTCGGCAGCAAAATGACCTTTTCTCAAGCTGAAATTTTTTCACATTCACAAACACACTGGTGTACACTCGCTTCTCGGCGTCCATCTTGATTCTGCAGCTCTGGTTTGGTTTGTTTTACTTGCGTTGGAGGATCTGGTGCTGTTTATAGGCCAGAGGCGATCCCAGCATCTGTCCGGTCTGAAAGTCGGCCTGGTGTGTTGTTTCTGCTCATCCTGACCCTTCAGTTATAAGCCCTTCCTTCAGGGAGAACAGCTCTTGTGATGTCTTATTTATCGAGACCAGAGGTCTCAAACTGGCAGCATACTGGCCACATCCGGCCTGCCAGACCAGATCAATCGGCCCTGCACATCTTTGAAAAATAACATAAAAAGGGATAAAACTGAATGAAACACACCCAAACTTTGTAGTAATTCAATGTTGAAATCCGTGTTGGAAATTGGTCGTTAAACGAGGCACCATAAGGTTTTTTGTTATGACGTTTTTAAGGTCGAGTCAGTAGAATGGGTACTGGACGAAGCTAGGTAAAAAAAATTAATGTTTGTTTAAATGTGACATTATTTTTGGAAAATATAGCTTTTGGTGAAAATCTTGTTTAATTCCAGTTGGTTGGATGAACTTTTGGTCGTGGTATTGATAAAGATTCCATTCTTATTTATATGTTGTTGTTTTACAACATATAAATAGGGATATTTAGAGCAGTGATATTCAACAGGGGGTCCGTGGAGGTACTGCAGGGGGTCCTCCAAATGAAAAAGAAATTATTTTTATTTTTACCAAAATTTTTGCCAAAATAATTTGACATATATATATTTATAATATGATTGAGAAAACCTATTTAACAAGCGATAATAATCTACTTTTGACAAAAACAATTTTAGTCTATTAACATAGACATTATTCCCATCACGTCAGTCTTAACGTCGACTTCAGAGCCGAAAAAACAAGCTAGTTAGCGACCATAGTTGTTGTTGGCTAAAGACACAGAGACCTGATGGATAAATTCCTAATTACTAATCATACAATTACTATTACTTCTACTGCTACAACTAGTACTACTACTAATTATAATAATAAAATGAGAATTTTAAATGGGGGTCCCTGCTCCAAGGGGTCCCTGGGCTAAAAAAGGTTGACGACCCCTGGTTTAGAGTTTCATTCATACTATTTTAGAACAGTTTCTGAGTTGAAAGTTGAGATATTTGTTGGTTTGGCCACTATTACATTAAAAAAAATAAAATAACGCATCTCTAATGGCATCTTTATCCTCTTTCTTTCTATTTATTCCACATTATTTATGCTAAATGGGGGGGGTGTTACTCTTTGATAGTCAATCATGTTTTTCTTTTGGAGTTTGAAAGTCGGGGTCAATCCCAGCAAGTGTTACATGTTCATTGAATTTGATGCTTTATACAGGAAAATAGTCTAATCTGCAGAAAGTGGAAGAAGAGATGTCTCGCCACTGTCATTTATATTGATATTCATATCATATCGAACAATTTAATCTCATAAATGGATTATCTGTGAAGCAGGACCTTCACTATTTGATTTAATTGGGCTGAATTTGAGTTTTCTTTGTTGGAAAGAACATTGGTCTGTGGCACCTGGGTAATTTGAGTTTGAGACCCCTGATCTACTGGACAGTCATATTTCTTGCTGAATTATGTGCATGGCTCAAAATGCTGTGATCTTGTTTCCTGTTTTACATGTGTATCAGTTAATGTGATGTCTTTGATTTTATTATAGGGCGGCGAGAGAGTGAGAGAGAGGCAGTGGACAGAGAAAACAGCCGAAAACTGTAGCATAGACATGTGGAAGAGTTGCACCTGTAATCTAGCAACTCATAAATTATAGGCTGTTGTTTCCAAGGTTGCTGGTTTCTGCACCAAGTCATAAATTCTAATAACACAAATAGAAATTTACTCTTACAGTAATAAATTAACTGCATGTTGAGAAAAGGTTTCATCAATTTCTTTCATCATGTGCTTGAAGGCCAATTCACAGATGAGGCCAAATAATAAAAATAATCAAGCATTTTTACTAATTACAGTTTGGAGTTCTTTTCCCTTCAACCCTAGCTGTTACCATGTTATATAATCACATGTTTAATATATTTTTGTATTTTAAATAAAAGAAAGGGAGCCACATTTTTGACACAATTACCATTGCCCTACTTCAGCTGATGGATTCAATCAAGCAGCGGCTCATTTAACAGTCATTAGTCATTCCACTGTTGCTTTTTCAAATATAGGCTTTTAGCCACCTAAGTATGAATAATTGCTGTGTGTATATATCATTTTTCCACTTATCTGGGATGTATTTCAACTGCTAAATAATTGGGAACATGCTCTTCGCCTGCCTATTTTTCTTTTATTTTCATACATCATTTTATTGAGGACACTTTGTTGTCTTGAGAGTTTATTTGTCCTTGACACTGACTGTAGAAAGTAATGGATTATTTTCAAACAGGCATAAATAAATATCGCCTGCTGACTTGTCTCCAGCCCCTCACAACAAGAAGACAAACAAGAATAAGCGTAAATATCTCGGCAGAGTTGGTGACACGGCATGTCTCTACCCTCTCCCTCAGGTATCGGGGTGATTAGTCTGGAGCGGGCCTACCCTCTCACCCTTGGGTCCAACATCGGCACCACTGCCACGGCTCTGCTCGCAGCTCTAGCTAGTCCCGGGAACAAGCTGGCTGCTGCCATACAAGTAGGCAGATAATGTGTAGTTTTTTTTTTTTTTTTACTGAAAATGAGACACAAAAACACGTAGGCATGGAGATCGTAGGCACAGAGAATTATCTACACTTGGATGTATTTTCTGAACATATTTTTTATTTATAAATGCAGGACCAGACCTCACACACATACTCTAGGGATGCATCCCCTGTCACCTCGTGCCACCATTCCCATCAATGCTGTAGCATTACTATAGGATATGTGCTCCCCTGCATAAATGCATGAGTAAGAGCTTTTGAGGAAAACGAGTGGGCTCTCCAGGGGGAAAGTGTTGCCTTAGGACGCACAATTGTGAAAATTAGAACCGCATCCTGTCACGATTGGGATTACTTGTATGATGTGAATGCTACATGATGATTTCTGAGGAGGTAACGCTGGGAAAATGACTGAGATAAATTATGACCTTCAGCACTCTCACACGCTACCTCTTGATCTTCTCTTTGTACTTAGATTGCACTCTGTCACCTCTTCTTTAACGTGTTTGGCATTCTGCTGTGGTACCCGATTCCCTTCACGCGTCTGCCGATAAGGATGGCTCGAGTCCTGGGTGAGCGCACGGCAAAGTACCGCTGGTTCGCCGTCCTCTATCTCCTGGTTTGCTTCCTGCTCATGCCTTCGCTGGTGCTCGGCCTCTCGCTGGCCGGCCGGAGGGTGATGGCTGGGGTCGGGGCCCCCTTCCTGGGAGTCACCGTCTTTATCGCCATGGTGAACGTGATGCAGGCTCGCACCCCCCACCGCCTTCCCGCCAGGCTCCAGTCTTGGGATTTCCTCCCCCAGTGGATGCGCTCCCTCAAACCGCTTGACCGCCTGATCAGCAAGGCAATGGCCTGCTGCAGCTTCGTGCGCAAGGAAGGGCGGGGAGAAGGAGAAGACGTATCAACACAGACGACCTCCGCTGACCCCAAGACGGAGTCAGCCCAGAGGAAAGCAGAGCTGGCATATGACAACCCGGTCCTGGAGTACCTGGATGAGTGCAGACCAGGTGTTCGAGTACTCAAACTAAAAGGGTTAGAGAGGTGCAACAGCACTCCACTGTAGTGGGAATGCATTTTGAGAACAGCTATTTTTAAAACACTTCAGAAATAAACCCATATCTGATTTTTGACTGACTGATGATTAAGCAAGGCTAAATATCATGATCTCAATACTGTAAATTCCTTAATATAGGCGCAGGCCTTTATTTATTCAAGCACATTGAGGCCCAGGCCTTTTTTGGAACAAGGCCACAAATTGAGACAGGCCTCTATTTGTATTCAAGTAAAATTGTGTAGTAGTAAGAAGAAGAATGAAGGAAAAGATTTTGTGTCTTTTTGAACCTATAAAATACAAAATTCATTTATTGAAAAAGTACAATAACAACATTGGCAAAAGGCAAATACTGGTTTAGGCAGCTTGCCACCTACTTAAAAAAAAAATCCAATTCTGTTTAATCCTCAGTTTCGTCCTACTCTTCATCTTTTTTTATAATCTCATCACTTGTGCTAGCCTCTACAACTAGCTCTGCAGCTGCCATAGAAAACAACATTAGCTAACAATGTTAGCCTACCAGTGGTTTGCTGTTTGTTGCTCCTTTGCACCTGTTGGCCACTGTAGCATGGCCTGATATTATAAATGCTCTAGTAGCTTTCTAATGAGCTAAAGAGTCTTGTCTGTATATTTTTGCATTCGATTAGACATTTAAAAACGTTGGTTATAATAATAGCCCCCTGCCTGTATTAGAGACTGGCCTTTATTTACCCCTGCCAACAGCAAGACTGGCCAATGTTAGAAATCCGCCTGCCAATGGAATACCGGCCTATATTAGAGAATTTACGGTATGTTACTTAAGCCTAAAAAACATCAGCTGAGAACTGACTTAACTTTGCAGAGAGAAGCCAAACCAAACAATCATCCATGTGTAGTGTAACTCAATAAACTACTGATGAACGTAATGTATTAATCTAACCTCAAAGTGCATTTAGTAACTGTTTTGGAGCTTTCTGTGGTAGAATAGCTGCCAGCGACATCTACAACAAAAGAAGGAAGAAAGTCTTGCACATCTGAGGGTACATAAATGTGTACCGGCTTTTTTTTTTCACCCACATCTGAGACAGGACCCCAAACATCTGTTTTCTTCCATTTTCATGCACATAACTGCAGTGAATGTGGTCTGTGCTCTGAGCGCTGCCAAACCGTGGGTGCTTGAACGCATCCTGCGGCTGCTGATGCTCTGCTAACAAACAGCTTTTCAAGATATTATCCAGTTATGGAAATGTAGAAGCTAAAAATTCTATTTTTAGGGAGCACTTCTCCTCCATATCGGACTACCATCAATTCCAGCATGCTAACAAAAATCATCATGACTCATTAAAGCTATTAAATGGACCTTGAGGTTATTGTTTTGTCAGCTGCTGTTTTCGGGGTAATTCATTTACTTTAAAACTGAACACGTAATGACTCACTCTGTAATTGTGTTAAAGGTACACTAGTGGTGCTATTGAGTAATCTTTTCATGAGTGGGTCCACATGTTGTTTGTGTCATGCGCATGCTGCTGGGTCCTGCTTCCTTGGTTACCTTTATTCTAATGATCGACAGTTGGTGGCGGTAATGTGCCTAAGAAATGTAACAATGCAAGAAAGGCGGTGCAGCTCACGAGCATTAATGTCCACAAAATGTTCAAGAAATCGATAAATCTAAAAACTGTCCCCAGATTCTGCTTCCTGGCAGGAAGTTCATCCATTTAGGGCCTCTGTTGGTATCAGTTGAGAAAGGCCCTGGGGTCTAATAATAAAACACCCTTATTACAAAGTTATTAAATGTTAGGTCATTATGTTGAAATATCCTGTACTCATTACATAAGTGTAAGTGGGCGAATATATACAGACACTACAGAGGAAACAAAGAATCATCACATTAGCTACTTATCTACGCTACAAAGGAGTGTATGAAGAGCTTGTGTGTGTGTGTGTGTGTGTGTGTGGTGTATGTGGGTGAATATGCACACTTGGGAGGTGTTGTTAAATGTGTGATTACGCGCTGTCATCATGCATTTTACGAGCGTGGTTTAATGAGACTAAAGTCTGTTTTCAGTTCTGACTTCTAATTAAACGGCAGTTTTCACTTGACCTGCTCAAAGGTTTTCTCTAACCCTCTAACGCTGCAGCAAAAGAAGTTTTGCCTCATCGTATTCTTGTGATCCTCTCTCGTTCTCTAAACTTTTTTGATGTTGCAAATTAAAGTAGATGCAACCATCGCCAGCACCAGACATGGCCAGAGTTTGCATCATACTGCTGAGTCTAATGTGAACCTCGCAGGCATAAAAAAGCAGTGTGAGAATGAAGGGGAGGGGATCAAGAAACAAGAATCTGCCGCATGCACTCACAAAACACACACATACACACACGCACATTTGTGTGAGGCTTAGTTATCTGCATTCTGAGTGACAAACACATGAAATTACCCTCATTCTGCTGTCTAGAACCTGCTAATATTATTTTTTCTGACTGTTTCCATTTTTGTAATCCCATTAAGTGAACTCTGTTACTTCCTCACCTCCCACTTATTCATCACACGCTGTTGCGGTGGGATGGTTTTTACGCGTTGACGGCAAAAGACGAGGAAAATCATGTAGCGGAGACGAAAAAGTATTTCCTTTCTGCGTTTAAGCGCAACCCCGTGCAGTATATGTATAGCTACAGTTACGCCACATTCATCAATAGCTAATTCCATGAACCTTTTAAACCCACAAGCCCGCAGATTTTGCTTTCATTGCACTTCGCTTCACTGCCCAGGTGCTGACGCTGCGATAATACATCGACGGTCTTGCTGTGCTAGATGTTAAGCGTATTTCTTGGCGGGAATCACAATAACTTTATCAAAATGATCCTTCAGAGACATCATTACTGCTGAGACAAGACTATCAAACAGTACTAACCTAATGCCACACACATACAACAGTGTATGCACAGCTTCCATTTGGGTAACATCTGATTATTTGATCGAAAGAAAGCAATTGTTTTTTTCTCACAGCAGATTAAATGTTAAATCTTTAATAAACGTAACCTAATAACACATCAATATTTAAAATACGGGAAAACTCACTTGCTCGCCATCTATACAAAACAAATTAAGGCAAAGTACTTTCTGAACCGACAATTGCACCACATATATTATAAATAGGAATAAGATGATTGAAGAAAATATGTATAATCATCAAAGTCTCTCTTAAAACAACAGTCAGGTGCTCATATTAACACTTTATGAAAGTCAGAAAAAAAATAGGCTTAAAAGTTTAAGAGTCTTCAGCAGTCTGGTCTGAGATATTCATGTTATGGGGATATCTACCATCTATATTATATCAGATTCTCTCGTTATTTCCTCGGCCACAAGAAAAAAAAACATTGCTTATGATCTTTGGCAGACAGACCAAATCTAAAACAAAGAGAATAGATGTAATCCAATTGTTAACTTAGAAACGTCATTATATTAATAGAAATGTTTTATGAAAAACACAGAGCTCGCTCAAACCGTTGAACCATGACTGATTAGCATGGCGGCTCCCTGCTGGAGTACCTGGATGAGCGTGGTGTTGTACCCTGAGCGCTGCCAAAACCGCCGTCCGGTTACTGGGGCTCTGCTAACACGCAGCTTTTCAACTCACCGTCTGGTGTATGATACTATCCAGTTATGGGAATGTAGATGTTACAGTTTCTAGTTTTTACGGAGCACTTTAAGAACATCTCATCCGTGTCAGACTTTCGTGATTGTTGTCTGCGCTAGACTCATTCTTCCTACTCATACCGGCTATAAAAAAAAAGATCCACTTTGTGCTTCTGATGAAAGTGAGCAAAAAATGTGCTTCAAAGTTTATGCGAGGCTTCAGTTGTCGGAGTTATTCATATAAAGTGGATATCTGCCACACATCTGGACTGATTTCGGCCCCCGTCACTTACATTATTCACAAGTGCGTTATGAAATGATCTTCTAATAGTAAAGAGGAATGATTTATTAAGAAAATTATTTAGAAAGAAAAAAACTGTTGAAGATTTGGCAGACATTCATAAAAACTGTGAGCCCTTCCAAATATAAATTACAACACAATAATTGCAATCGAATTGTTTACTCGCAAATATCATTATATCAATAGAAATATTCTGTGAAAAACAGAAGCTGTATGTTACAGGCTATTAGGTGTTCAATATGCCAACATAACCCAACCAGATGTGTAATGACACAGATTAATTGGGAGACACACACACACACACACACACACACACACACATAATACGTATATAGTGTCTAAAATATTAACCACAAACACAATTGAAAATGAATCATTTTTATTCAGCCTCTCGTGTGACTGGTGTCAAATCACCTGACCTCATACCTTTCTAAACAATACAAACTAACACTAACTGTGCTTCTTCACCAATAGTCCACTAACAACACATACTATGCAGTGCATGCTTTTGTTTTATGTGTTTGCATGTATTCTTCTAACGTGATGGTGATGTATGACCGTGCTTAATGGAATCATGAGGACACATTTCAATGAGAAATTCAGGTTTCGGCGTGTTGACCTCTGATATGAGGTAGACCTACATGCCTGCACATGCTAACACAGGATCAGCTCTCGATAGTCATTGTAGATTGAGTCAAAACATATTAAAGTATGGTGAAGTGTAATATGTAAAGCCCCTCTGTGCTTGAAGATGGAGCATTAGGATGGAGGTGTGTCTGCATGTGTGTGTGTGTGTGCGGTACCTTCTTAAATGGTAATAGAGGAGGAAAAGGTGAGGGCTCATCTGCATCTCTCACCTTTCACTGACTCCAACAAGCGGGAATAATGTTAAATGCTTGTTCAGTATTGAAATTAACGCTCGCACTGGGGCCCAATTATCACTGAAGCCTTCCATGGTGTTTTATTTATTGTGCTAAATAATTCCATTATTATGACAATGGTTCCATTTTCTGGTTGTACAACCAGCAAAGTTATCTCGAGGCGATAAAAGAAGAGGTGTCTGTGAAGAAAAGTAGTTGGAAAAGTTCTCCTCACTATTATTTCAAATTAATTTGAAACCATTGATGGTTGGTCTAAAAAAGCCCTTTAACTAAATGGCGATTTTAACAGTTCTCGTTGTCTGTGCTAAAATAGAGAAGTTGTGAAGGTCATTTTTTTATTTTATTTTATTTTTTTTACAGCATTTCAGGTTTGTCTGACTAATAGACAAAGAAATCGTACCTCCATCCCGTTACTTTGAATCCACAGAACTGACCCAAAAGTTGAACAATGTTATTATCCTTATTTAGAGCCATTTGTGACCATTATTTGAAACAATGCAGCTTCATGTTAATGTCCACGATTTCTCAGGCTTAATAATGGTGGTTGTCACTATGATGAAACGCAGAATTACATATACAACAAGGGAAGAATACAATAACGTGTGTGTGTGTGTGTGTGTGTGTGTGTGTGTGTGTGTGTGAACATGGGTGAATGTGGGGTGCAGGGGGAATTGTATAAACATCTGGGCTGTATGCAATTTACTGGGAAATAATGGCAAATAATTCCAACAATGGGTTCACAATAAATCTTGCATAATGTGCTGATACATTCCATTAATTCCAGCATTTGTTTGGTCCGGGTCTCCATGAGCAGCGTTTACACATGCCAACATTGTGCAAATATGATGTTATAATGCAGCACAAAGACTATTTGTGTGTGTGTGTGTGTGTGTGAGGGGGGGGTCTCTGAGCAGAGGACATATTTTTCTATTTGTATAAAATAGGACAAAAAAACGCAGACTTTAGACAATTCTGAATAAAACTTTTATTTCAAAGTTGAACAAATACAATAAACAGTACTGTACCCTCAATCTGAAGTCACCATATTATTATATGATTATCTTTGGCGCTAAAAACTCTGTTTCTTGGTGTTCTGGACATAAACAGTGCTGAACATAAACAGCTGAGCTGGCGGGAAAAAAAAAAAAAACAGAAGGCAAGCAACCTGATTTCCAGACAACAAGACAGACGGCAATAACACACAGTAGCACAAACGAGCAATTGTCTCTGATGCCCAGCAGTCTACTCTCACATGTATTTCTCTGTCTGGACACTTTCCCTGATCGTTTAAGTTCCTGTAGACTTGATCACGAGACAAATAATTCACAACATTTCATGTTTTTGTGCTCGTATAGTATTTGAAATTAAACTCATTGCATTTAATTCAAGCTTGTATCTCATGTCTAGCAAACTTAACATTAACAATGTATAGAATAAGAACTATTTGACTTTGTTTCTGTGTCTGAGTGGTTACTCTGCACACACCCTCCGGTTTTATGGTGATTCATTGTGTAATATCCCCCACTTTGCCTAAGTTCAACAGTGACATCTTAATGTCATCTAATCTAATAATGTCTATCCATGATTTTGAATGATGCGCTCAAATCCAAACCCATAAAGAAAAAGCACACAGGATAACGAGACAAACAATTTTCAGAGCTGAGATAAAGTGTCGGTTTCCGAATGCTGAGATGAACCCGTCGACCCGGTGCTCATGGTTGAGGAGCAGCTCACCAACTGGAAATCATTAACCCTCTAATTAAAAGTGGAGAGAACTCAGGCCTCTGCCAGACAATATTCAATCTGTCCCTCCTGACCCAAACACTTTTCAGTCTGATTAGTGTTGGAGGTTACTGATCAAGAAACAGTGTATCATACATAATCCATCTTTTTTCCTTGTGATAATTTTCCTTTGGATTTGATTGAAACCACTCAGAATCAGAGCAGTGGAGCTGTTTCAGGCTGAACTGATGGCCTGTATAAGGTTTTTTGAGCTGTGATTAATGCAAAGATACTCCAGCGTCCCAGGATATAACACACGAATATAAGGAAATGAGATAAGAAAATGTATATCATACAGGTATATGCCCTTAAATTCCAAACACCACAAGAAACCTTAAACCCATAAAGGGAGAGAGGAGGCATTCATGCAAATGTAGGGATATATTATGGATTTGTGTCACTGAGCAGCTGTAACTGTATTCAAAACACCACCGTGGACAGTACAGTACTACAGATCTATTTCCTTGAGTAATCCTACCCCTGGTGGCTGTGCATGTGTCTTCTCCTCTGTGAGCATATAAAAAAAGCTGTCTACAAACAAATGCATCCTTTTAAGTATGTTTTAAGACTAAGGACAAATCCCCGGAGAGAGAAATTCTAAAGAAGGATCTTTCACATGAGGATCCGCTTTCCTCCTGCACCCCGCTTTCCCAGTCAAAGCTTTAAATCAAGATATGTGTAATTTACGTTCTGATTCTGCGGAACAAAAGTTACAGATATCTCCTATTTCAGATATGTCTAATCAAAACTCTGTTCAGTATCTAAATGTTGGGTATTGAATGCATAATCAGGTATGTTTGATACGATTGGCTGTAAGCTACGTAGATTTTAAAGACATTCATAGCACCCAATAAACTAGTCATGACTAGTCATAACTCCAGATATCTCCACATATAGATGCATCATTTTGCCTGGTCGATACTTAATTTAAGATATGTGAAATTGTGGCACATCAAAGATATCTCAAACTGGAATTATGAATAGTTGGAATCAAATTGTAGATAATAACATTGTTCATAATTCAGTTACAGATATCCATAATTTACATTTCATATATCTCAAAGTGAATTGTAGATTATCTGTAATGACAAACCCTGTACACATGAAAGAGAAAAGTGATGTCATTTGCCCCAGAAAGACAAGTAGTTGCAGATATGTAAAATGACAGTTGTGGGTAGGAAGAATATAGTTGTGGATATCTCAAATGGTCTTTTTGACTAGGAAAAACTGAATTGCAGATATCTGCAACACATATCCAGACTGACTTTTCAATGTGAAATGGCTTGCCATAAAACACATCCAGTTATTATATCGCTAACAAAATGAAGAAGACACACTGGTTGGCACTTGCGGTGACATTACATCTTCCCCAAAAAACATACAGCAGTTGATTTTGGAGCGGTAACATTTTGTACCGATCAAGGATAACGTAACCTGAGAAGAAACACAAGCCAGCAAGTCAATTATCCACAACTGGCAGCGAGGACATGGACTCTGGTTTACAGTTTTGTCTCTGGACCACCAGCAGTGTCTTCCTTCACCAACATGATGACGACCCCGACGCATAACATGACTTTCACTGTGTGGGCTGTTTATTTCTGTCCTCCTTTATTTACTGCAGGCTCACAACTGACTTTAAATATAAACAGAAAGAACGAAGAAATGCCAACAGGCTCTTGGATATGTGTAATATGAGGCAACGCGCAGAATTACAAAACAACCAAATCGTTCATGCCCCCAAATTATATGTTTATCAGCTGCTAATTGTGCAACACACTTATCTTGCTTGACCGACTGGAATGTTGAACTTTCTGGATGTTTCGTGGAGCAACGTTTACTTGCTGGTATCGGAACATAAAGAGGGAACAGAGGCACAGATTTGCTGGAGTATTGCTCCACAGCAGACGCCGTTATAGTCGTGACCTTTTCAACTAGTTCAATGTTCTGTGAATGATGCAGCGCCGGTGAAAGATCCTCACACTTCTTGTCTTCTCTAGATATGTATTTATACTTTTTTGTCTCAATGTGCATGTATTAAACTCTCTAAAAGAAAAGTTTCTTTGAAGTCATCTGATATACTAATGGGTTATGTCTGTGTAAATCCGGGTGAAAGCATCATTTTCACAGTTGAGCCTGCCAAAATGTGATAATTAAAATGTTGATGAGTGCTAGGTCAGAATGCCTTTCGCGGCTTCTTTGTTGTTAATGTAGTCGCAGTTTTGAGTCAAAGAGGATTCTATTTTTTTGTGCACAGGCGGTCCTGAGCAGTCCTCGACTGTGTGAACGCAGACGACTTCTCCTGTACCTTCATTTGGTGTCGTGACCAGGAGTCATGGATGAGTTTGCCTGAGCTCATTCCCTTTTGTGGATAGCTCTCTAATCACATGCACATGCACACAATCAGGCATATCAAAACACACACACACGCATAAACACAGACCAAATGGTGCATCAAATTACTAAAAGGGAAGCAGGGGAACGTGTTTGTTTATCCTCAAGATATGGAACAGAAATAAATGGCCACTTTATCACAATCGTCCCTATAACACACACAACCCATTTTGCTAGGCAATTCAGAAGTGTTCCTCTCTGTAGTGCAATAAATCATTAATAGTTCATGTTTTAATTTCACCAGAGTATAAAGAGAGAGATTTTCGGATAAAGATTTTGGAGGAAAATTACCTTCTCCCTATGGGCAAAGTCAGCAGCTGACATGATTGATGCTATGCATGTGTCAGTGCTCTCTGTAATTGTAAAGCAATAACAACAAGCTTTGATTGAAAGTCACTGGCTAAAAGAAATTGGTAAATTGGTCAAATTACACCTGCTGGTGTAATTTTACCAATAGTACATAAATCCTGTTTGTGTAATTTGGAAAGTACTAAAATGAGTTCGGATTATTAAAATTGTTAAGAACATTTCATATGTCTTCAAGAGACAGATTAAAATAGTTGAAACAGTTTAAAGAAGTTAGGGTTGAAAAACACAGGATCAAAGCCACAGCTAGCTCAAGCATTGAGAAATCTGATTGCCCTTGAACAAGGCCTGCTTGGTTGTCAATAGGAGTTAGAGGTGGGATACCCGATCGAAACCTGACCGGTCCTGTCGGGACCGGACAGATCAGGCCTGGTTCGGGCAGTATTTTAGAAGTGGTTTGGGTTCAGCGGCCTATTTTCTAGGCTGTATTGTTTTTTTTTTCCCCGAGTTTATATTAAGAGCCAGGATTTACATTTTTACAATTCTCTTGAAGGCACCTGAATGCACCACAGCCTTTTGGAGTCACCTGATTGGCTGGCTCAATTACCAGAAACTGTTCTCCTTTTTAGTGAAAGTCAAGTTTTGAGAGGCGGCAAAACCAATCCTGTCTAACTGTAGCTCCTTTAGTTTAGTGTGTTTAACATTTTTTAACATTTTTTTTTGAGCTCGGTTGGGTCTATAATCATTTTGGTAATGAATGTCGGTTCAGGTTTCTAATAGTCTGAGAATCTCAGCGCAATCCCACCTCTAACAGGAAAGACCTGTGTCTCCGGCCTGAGGGAAGATGACTGTATTAGCTGTGTAATGTGTCTGAAGGGTCTGAGGCTATTTGTAGCCTTTCTTTTAGTCTGACTAATGGAATTACTGGATGTGGTTAAGAGATTCGAGGTCCAGTCTAACGAATTTGCTCCTCATTCTAATGAATTTGTTTAGAGTGTTGACGTGGGTGTTACTCAGAGCACCTAACCCGGCTGTTATGTTGAATGTGGTGATGGATTTTATGAAACATCTGTAGGATGCTAATAGAACTGATCGTTGAAAGTGGAGTACAGGGAGTTTCCTTAGAAAGAAGAGGCGCTGCCGACGTTTGAAGAAAATGGTGTTACTGTTAGGTTCGAAGGTGACTTCGTGGTTGATTGTGGTGCTGAGGTATTTGAAAATCCTCACCCTCTTGTTCGGAGCAAAAATCAATAATCAGTGTCTTGATCTTTGCGACATTTAGGCCCAGGTAATTCCTCTTCTACCTCCTGTAGAATGAGCCCATCTCAGCCTGGAGCTGCCTGTCACAGTTTGTTGTGTCCACTAAGACTGTGTCATCCATATCATTAGTGTACAGGGTGAAGAGCACAGGTGCAATAACAGCGCCCTGCGGTGCTCCAGTAGAACCATAACCATAAATTCTGACCATTTGGTGTCTGCTTGTCAGAAATGTGAGGACCCAGGGGATGTGATGTGGATTTATCAATTTCAACTGCTTTTCTCCCAAATACATAACACCATTGTGACATGTTCTTCTCACAGTGTTTTCAACCCCCTGCCTGCGTTGTTTGCATGTAAACTGCAGATAATCAGTATTTCCTACTGCAGCTGGGAAAGGACATGCCTCTCAAAGCTTTTCATTTCAAGGGCTATGGGCTATTTGCGAACATGGGTGGGGTTACTTTTTTTCGGGTATTATACAAATAATAGAGGATTTCCATATCGGAGGGATTGTGTGTCCTGCCAGTGAGTAGTTGAAGAGCTCAGTGAGAACACTGAACAGTCGCTGGTTGGTATCAGAATATATATTTGTACAATGTATGCTTTTGATTTGTTGCATGGTGTCTTTTAGTTAATATGTAACACCATGCCAAAATTGTTCTCCTTACCACCAAAAAGTAGTGGAATGCAGCATTAGATTGCATGAGTATGCCCCATTTTACTACATTTGGAGAATTACAGTCATTCTCATTCTTGAATGACCACGTGCTGAAAAGTAATGGAATTATTATTGACAGTTTAAGTGCTTTTTAGTCTTTGGCATCAACTCTGGAGGCTTTCTGCAGGCTTAAGTGTTGTTTTTTCCCAGCAGCATGTGAAGTACCGTTATATCATCCAGTGCCTTTCAGTGGCTCTACAAGGAGAGTGCTCTTCAGTCAAATGGTTAAGAGGTTAGACCACATGTTTTTTGATCTTTAAAAGTCAAGTGGTTCTGTCTGTCTGCTCATCTCATTCACTTCATCAATTCACTTCACTTCATCAATTGGGGGTGCAAAAGCAGAAAGTATGCGGAGACACCGTCAGCTTGATCGACGACGCTATAAACTCAAAACAAATCTGATTATTTAAGAATTTTAAAGTGTGATATATCTTGTGTAAAAAATGTTCACTAAATAATGTCACAAATTACTGGGAATGGCCATGTCCACTCCAGGGGCCCAACCTGTAAACCATGCATTTGCATAAAAATGTAGCCTCCTTATGCAACTTACCACACAGGGAATGTAAGAAAATCCAGGGGCAGTAAGAATGCTGGTACTGGTATACATCTTTCACACCATGCATAGTTTATACACATTCTGTTGAGTCCAATTAGTGTGATGTTGTGAGTTGGCAAAAAGAGGAGAATAAATGAATAAGTGAATTTGGGTTATATTTTATTTAGAGCCTTTTTTTTCCACAACATTGCGTGAGGATCTAATCAAGTTTAAAGAAACCTTCAATATTATAATTGAAGGTTGTTTTCTTTCTTTGACAATAAGCCATTTGGAAATATGATAAATATACAATATTTAGTAGGCATGAGACAGACTGCTATCTTCACGTGCCATTTCTCTTTTTCCCTATTTCTGTCTCTCACATGTGAAACCCGCTTGTGACAGTTGGCAATTAATTCTTATTTATGCATTTAATTTGTTACTATCTTCCGTGTTTGTAATTAGAGAGTGTAATGGAAATTTTAATTCTAGGTTATATTGTCTCTTGTCTTGTGGCTGAGCACATATTGTAATTAATGTTCAACTGTCTGTCAAAGCTGTATATTTAGACTTTAAGGCAGCAGGACACACCTCCCTGGGATGGAAGATAGACAGAATGGACAGAAGGAACACTGTATATTCGGTGAACAGGGGATGTTGTGTAACTGCATGAAACTGTATGAACTTCAACAAAATGAATTTCATACATCTCTCAGCCTAGCGAGCTAGGGATCCATTTGCAAATGTTACTCTGATTATTGCAATAGCACTCAGGAAGATGGCTTGCTGTCAGTGAATTCATCATTATTACAGAAATAATTTCCATGACAGAGAGGGAGGGGGATTGTTCTGACCCTGTAGAAACCTCCAATCTGTCCCTTCTGCTCTCTGTCCAGTGATGCGCTTTAACATGTTTCCTTCATGAAGAAGTTTGCGGTGCTGCATGGTCATGGTCGGCATTAAAAAACCCACTTCATCAAACTGATTATATTTCCAGGACACCAGAGGTGGTGATAAATATTATTGGGAGACACTGATGCTCATGTTGTGAAAAATAATCTGAAAATGTGTGTGTGTGTGTGTGTGTGTGTATGCACTGGTTTCAACTTCCATTGAAATGAATTGGATGACCTTTTGATTGCTCACAATATGTCTACAGTGGAAAAGGCAGGTGGTGACTATATGTCCAAGGACGGACACTAAAAGCGGCATCACTGTGCACATGCAGTAAGTGTGATCGTTGTCATACCCACTCATGACGACATTCTCTGCTTCCCGCTCTTCTTCCCCTCCTCACCTAACCCCTTCGTCTCCTTTCTGGCTTGAAGTAGGTGCACAATGAGCCGAATGAATCCATTTTAATTGACAGGTTCCTGTTGCACTGTGGCCTGGATATGTGCAATGGGTAATGCATGAGGAACCTACCTGGTTTGGTTTCCAATGAGAAATGACATTGTCAGGTGCTAATGGCGTGTGTGTCTATATGTGTTTGTGTGTGTGTGTGTGCATGTGTGTTTGTGTGCACATGCATTTGCTCACCTAACCTGGCTTCAAATGAGCACTGGCAGAGCCAAATGCCCATCAGATGACTGCTCGTGTGTCAGAGTCTGTTTAGGGACTCATTTGGCTTTGATTGCGCACTGTGAACAGCGTCACACACGGCTATCTCTTCGTTTCTGGAAATGGTCAGTCTCCAATTGTGTGCGATCTTAATCAAGTCGGGGGGGAAAAAAAAACAGATAAGCAGATAGCTGATGTCAAACTAGGAATTAATTACTGAATAAAATCATTATTGCCTGCTTAAATTGCTTCACAAAATGGAATGGAGGGAATGAATAGGAAGGATTTTGAGATTTTAAAAAAAGGAGAATTAGAATGGACACAATGTCACAATGTAAGTGGTTCAAATTGATGTAGGTAAAAAGAAATTGGGAGACGCGAGTTCCATTTTCTCTTGGAATGAGGAGAGAGGTGATAAATGAAGGATTAAACCTGGACAATGCATCGCACTACTATGTTTTGCCTTGGAGTAAAGGCAGAGATAAAGGGGCAGATTGTTTTAACCACTGGCACATAAAAGATTCATGTGGTAAAGACAGAGCAGTAGAAAACAGCCCAACAAAGATAATTTTAATGCACCGATTTGTAATTTGCTGCGATCGATTTTGCACATAGCGAAAAGCAGGTTTCACGAGTCCCGGCTGAAACGAGCAATGACGCGGCTCTTTACGTGTATCCCCAATGATGACGCTGCATTTCAGAGATATTGCTGCAGCACCTCAGATATTGCTCCAGCCCTCATCCGGTCCACAGAGCTAAAATGGAGGTTTAAACATGATAAATGTTGGTTGCACGTACGCATGGATGGTTTGCACAACCGGGACAGCTGCTGCTAATAGCTAGAATGCTAGTACCTGCATGGAAATGGTGTTTCCTGCGCATACAAATGTGCCATGAAAACTATCCAGGAATCCATTTTCCCCAAACACAAAACACCAAGAATCCATTCTGTGCATCTATGTCCTGATGGAGCGATCATACTAATCCAGGGGCCTCCAACCCTGGTCCTGGAGATCTACTGTGGGTACATGTTTTTGTTCCAAACAAGCAGGAACACACCTGATTCTACCAATGAAGCTCCATAGCAAGGGCCCTAATGGTTGATTAGTAGAATCAGGTGTGTTCCTACTTGGTTGGAACAAAAACCTGCACCCACAGTAGATCTCCAGGACCAAGGTTGGAGACCCCTGCCAAATGAACCAGTCTTCGGGGGGCTAATGTGCATTCACACACATGTGCATGGGTCGCCCAGTGTGAGTGCTCCAACCTAAGCCACCAACGCTCCACAGGCTGACATGACAGCAACAGAGACGCCGGTTCTCAAACATCAAAAACAGCATCTTGTTTGGAAAATAAGGTTGAGGTTTACTGGGTCATGCGCTCTGAGCTCACAGCGGGCCGCTTGATAGAGAAATGAGATAATGCCAGATTGCAGCATAATAGGATTCAAAGGGGGAGAGTAGACGTGCACTGCTGGGAGAGGGCAGCGCTCTAGGGAAGCCAGAAAGGGTTGATAGCTGGGAAACTTTAATGGCACACACAATACACTCATCATTTCACCCAAAATGAGTTTTTTTGAGAACATCAATGGATTTTTATGTGTGTGTTTTCAATTCTTACATCCATTGATGCTTTCATATGGGAGCCCTTTTCTTTTATTTGCCTTTTTTTTTAAATCCTCTTATATTGCAGGAAGTGACTTATTTTAATCTCCCAGAATGTTTGCTTTTAACAACAAGAATTTGGGGTTTGTTTTATTTAATAATATTGGTGTAATCCATCCATTTGTTGGACACTGTGAAAGACACAATGTGTGGCATCTAAGCTGATGTAAATAAGCTTATTTTATGTTCCTAGCAATTCTGCTGTAGCTGTAGGAAGAAATGAAAGTGACTCTGAATGTGACTCTACTCTTTTAGTAGATTTGTATACTATTTGACATTGTGTGCTGGTGAATTATTTTGACATAAGCTAGAATTATCCTACAGTTTTAATATATGGCAGAATTATTGTGTCGAAAATCCTGTATGGGGTTAAATTTGGAGACAGACGGAGGTGCAGGTGACAGATGAGTCGGGCTGAATGAAAGTAACAATCATCATTATCATTGTTTGTTCATCATTAAAATAATTTAAGCCGTTGCTAGTGGTGCGACTCGAGGGATTGCAATGTTGTTCCACCACTTTAATACAGACCAAAATATCTCAACAACTCAATTGATTGCCATGAAACGTTGTACAAACGCTAATGGTCCCTTGATGATAAAGCCAACTGACTTTTGGTGATAACCTGACCTTTGATCTCCTGCATCCCCTGGTTGACATCTTTATGTTTTAGAGAAACAGCTCGACAGCTATTGGATAGATTGCCATGGCATTTTGTAAAGATATTCATGGTGCCTAGAACATGAATCGTAATGATCATGAAGATCTCCAGATTTTTTATCCAGCACCACCAGCAGGTCAAACTTTGTCAGTATAGTCAGGCTTAGGACAGATATTTAAGTTTCCCATAACCTTGAGTGAACAACCTAGCTGCAGATTTTTGTGCTAATTAGAAAGTGTCAGCAGGCTACCATGCTAAACATAGAAGAGCAGTTTGTGTATGGTGGCAGGTATTCATCCATTTTCACAGTGACTAAGCACAGTCACCCTTACTGTTGTATTATGTTTATTTAAGAACTGACTTCCATCATGAGTTATTTATGCAGCGCTTCAGTATTGAGTCTTCTTCATGACTTTCATGGCACACCAGTTCAAGAAATTAGGATTGTAATAAAATGACAAGAAAACGCTAAACATATTACCTAGAAAATTAAATTATTCAGCTTTTATTTTTTATATTTTCAAATGGGACTTAAAATGGTATTCCATTAGCAAAAAAAACAGCAGAGGCTCAACACCTGACACCTGACTTCAGTAATATCAATGACTATCAGTCATTGAATATGACACAGGTACACACACACATACACACACACACACACACATCCTGCTGGCTCTGCCAGGAGAAGCCGTTATCAGGGTTTCAGCACGTCTGCCTCTGTACGACGTGCACCATGTCACAGTGACTGTAGCATCAACTTCATTGTGATCTGATCATTTTGACCTTTTGAGAGTTGTGTACTAAAGTTTGCATGTTATTCCCAGTTTTATTATTATTTTTTTTAATATATATAAAAGCTATGACTTTAAAATATATGTATGATAGCTAGGATGAATCATCGTTTCATTGCTTTTCACTAAAACACTGGTTTTAACAAAATATTTTTTTTATTTATGACTACTTAGCCCCAAGTTTGCCAAGTGGTGCTTTAATTAAACATACAAGTACAAAGGTGTTACAATACAACACACACAACGACCATCTGTAAAAGTCTTCAAGATGCGCAGCAGATAGATTTACTTTAATATTTGTTTATTTAGTCATTTAATGTGGCTTGCACCATAATAAAATGGTATGGATCACAAACGGAACATACAATTACAAATAACTACCCGTTGAACAGTATGAACCGCTCACACCAGTCACTGGACAGTAGCCCAGAGGCTGCAGCGGCATTAGCATATCCATGTGGGAGTGTCAGGATGAGGAGGAAGCCTGTGTCCTGATCTAAGACCCTCTCTGCTCCGCCAGCTGCTATGTGTCTGTGCTCAGTTCCACTTCTGTCACCAACAAGCAGAGCTAGAGCTGATATACATAATCCGTATGCAGTGCAGTGCTGTGCAGCCAATGAGTTTATACACAGCAGCTTACATAGTTGATTGTGTCTGTGTATGCTCTGTATTGACATGTTCCCACAGTATATGCTTTTGGCGTATTCATGGGTATACATGGTGTATACTATACAGCTCCATCCTTAACATGTGGGTTTGTTCTATGCAGCTGTGCAACATCTGCAACATCTTAGTACAACTTACCTCTAAAGAATCAGTCCCGAACTATCAGGTCAAGTCAATGCGATTGGGCTATGACTCAACTTAAGACAGGTATAATTCCATAATTGGGTCTTTAAAAGTAGAAAGTTGAATTTGAAACATCAAAAACAGATCCCTGAGTTTGAAGGCTTACGAGATGCCAAAATACGAATCAGTGTATTGCAATACTCGGAGAACTGATTTTAAAACTCTGGAAGGTCATCACAGTGGCAACACTTTTGTCTTTTTCCACAATGACTGTGAGATAAACAGTCACATTATAATAATCCATGCGTGTATGGTTGAGTCTGGTTCAACTTTTTTTTTTTTTTTCTTGTTGGACGACCCTGCATTGATGCCTCACTGCGTCCGTCTGGCTTCGTTAAAGTGAACGAAAGGGCTGCGTTGGTATGAAACCAGCATTGTACTGTTTTGAAGTCCATACATGGAGAACTGGTGGATAGAAAAGAGGCAGACATGACTGTGGACTTATTTTAATAACAATTGAGTCTTGATGAAGAAATATCAGGTGTCGTGTGGGTACGAACGCGCTAACTCTTGAACAGGCACAATGGTGAGTGATAGAAGAGAAACAAGACTAGTTAAAAAAAATAGAAAAAAGTTAAATTTGGCTAAAGTTTGAATCAGGCAGCAGGTGCAGGCTTACTTGGAGTGCTAAGGAAAAACAGCCAGTCTGGCCAACATCACCAATGACTAAACGCTGAAAAGCTCTCACAGCGCTACACTTAGGCCCATATATAGTATTAGGCAGGATACTTAACATACAGGGACATCTGGTGATGCTTTAGATCTGATGAGAATTCCTGTTCGAGGGCCAGCAGACCTTCCCATTCATTGAGGTGACGAGAGGCCTAAGGCCATGACTCCCCATACACGTGGTGCTAAATCTCGCTCTTGCTACAGAAATACACGCGGAGCAACATGTCGTATTAGGTTTCATTCAATTTAACACTCGCCTTAACTGTGGCTGCACGTAGACTGCATTAACCCTGACAGAGACAGAGCAGGTTGTGTCTCTTTGATTAACGGGGCCCTCTAACAGCCGAGACATGCTTCAAGACAGATGTGCTGCAAACATCCAGCTGTTGCTCAACGTTGGAGTCTCTTGTACATGCAGTGGAAAGCTTCCTGCTAAATGAACACAGATGTCTCAACGGAGCCATGGCTGTGTGTTTGCATGTGGGAGAGGTGCGCGATAAAGAAAAATTACAAAGGTGCACAATAAAACTGTGTGTGGTCATAAAATTAAAACAGGCTGACGGTTGCTGTAATGCTCCATAGGGCCGGGAAGTGCAGTCAGATAATAATTGTCTGCAGGTTCATCAGTTCATGCGAACCCTTTCACATCACATATTTCCTCGGCTGTCGACATAAAAAAAATGTTTTTATCTGATGCCACTTCCAGCTCTCTCCTGTGCTGCAGTCGCACAGGTACCATCACACTCAGGCTTACCCTTGGGCTTTTGAGAAGCTTTGAATTAATTAAGTGCCGAGTGCTTCACTCTAACAGAACAATTTCTAGCTGAAAGGAATAGTGTGCTGATCAGTGACATCATGGTGTTTTAGTGTTTGGTTGAAATGAAAGCCGCAGTCACTTATGACTACTGTAAAGTATTCATTCACTTCCAGTTTTATTGTTTATTAATGCCATTATTTAATCAAAATCTCTGTGCCTGATGCTTGAGATTGATTGCAAAATTAGTTTCTGATGAGTTTTGGATTGAAACAGTCTCATTAGTATCTGAGACTCTTATTTATTACTTGTATATCTTGTTTTTTTATGTCAATTTAGCATTTTTAAAATGGAAATATAATTCAGCATCTCCATCTAATTGTGCGGATCCTTTTGAGACTGTTATACCGTGCGTCTCATCTCTGCCTGCAGCTGTAGTGTTTGAAATTGTCACATTCTGTGTGTTTTCAGTCAGTGTATTTCTACAGAATCAGGCATTTCATACTAGATTAAGAATGAATAAAAGGCGTCTTCAAGATAGAACATCGACATTACCAGAAAAATAATGAGAGAACCTAGTCCTCCATGGTAGCAGTCACTTAGAAAGGGCCTCTCTGATTTGTCTATTAAGGGCTACTGTAGAAACATGGCAGGTTCCTAAAAGCAAAACCAAAAACAACAGCTAAAAACAACTAGGTAATAAAAGGTAATAAAACACATCGATTGTTATTTTTGATTGAATTATATACTCATTACAACATACTTATGAATAATATTCCATTATTATCAAGTCTGTCGCACAAGATGTGACCTTCAAAAATGTCAAGTTGATAAATGCTGATAAATGATAAATTAATTTAATTTATTAAGTTAATATAATATTGTATTCATACAAAGGTTTGTGTACCTTTAGGCTACAAATGATGTTGCAAATTACAGGCATTTATTTACAAATGTTGCAGCTTATTTTCAAGTTACTTTACATTCATTCAAATGATGTGTTACAGATACATATGTCTCTGCATTTATATGTGCATTGTGCTTTATAAGTAACATTTTTGAGATTGCCCAAGTATCAGTGTCCCCCGCTCAGTTTTACAATAGTTTCCTTTACATCTGCAGGAAAATTGAATTCAATCTGGTGTACTTCTCAAGCAGGATTTTGAATTGAATACGGATTGAATACGGGTACCGGGGATAAAATGCTATACGAATTTTTACCTACACTGCTGTTGTTGTTAGGCATTGTAATCTTAGCCACCAGAGTATTGCATAATTCATAGCTAGAGCACATCACTGTATGAGCCACTGTGACACGAAACCTTACCTGCTGGCAAAGAACAGGATGCAGAAGAAAATCAACTCAACTGTGTGGTACAGTGTGCTGTAGCTAATCGGGAAAGGGTAAACACTGAAGCAGATTCTTTATATATATATCACCTGTCATGTCTCAACCTTAGATACAGACAACATTGGGGGAAAAAAACTAGATTAGAGGACAAATTAAAAATATATATATTTGGGGGTACGTTTTATTTGGGGGTACTTTAATTAAATACCAATGGTAAATGGATCAGTCTGTTAAGGGCAACTTAACTAAAGGTCACATTGAAAACACATTGTGGAGCAAGATGTATCCGTTTTCCCTTATAACTAGTCACTCTCATTTGGTTTTTCTGACTGTTGCTGCAAAGTTTGCTAAAATAATACATTTATTTAAAGGCACAGTGCGTAGTTTCTGGTGGCATCTTGTGGCGAGGTTGCATATTGCAACCGAATGAGTACCCTAAGGGTGTAGGTGAGGGTAGGCCAGAAAAACCCAACAACACAAATGATTTGTGAAATAAACTAACAGGTGAACAGGCCTCTGATCAAGGAAGGGTAAGGATGGAGGAGCAGGAACCGGTCCTGATCAATTAGGGGTGCTTGCACTATTGAATTGTAGAAGAAATGTGAATGTGATCCGGTTGGACTGCTTCATTCAAGTTTCCTATTGTATTATTACAATAAATAGAATGAGTGTGTAATGTATTTGCCTATGTCAAGGCTGGATGATACAAAGTAGGAGACGCTCTTCTTGTATCTTTTACTTAACAATGTATTATTTGTATTATGATTTCCATTTGCTTTGTGTTGCCAGTCCACTGTGGCAGACTAACATCCTAATTATCACTCAATAGAAATTACAGTTGATACCGTGTTTTGTAGGTCATGAACAAATTGTACTGAACAGAATACAAATTTGATCTGATAGGAGCAGAAGAGGAAAGATCAGGGGATCAACAAAGTCAGTAGCCACTGGCCTCTGGGGACCATGAGTGTGTGTACAATTGCATGGCAAATTTATTCGGTAGATGTTGAGATAATTCAGCCTGAACCATAGTGGTGGACAGCATCGCCATCCACAGTCATACTTTTATTGTTGCTAAAAGGTACGGCTCATGTTTAAATAGGATGGGATAATCAGCGTCTGCCATGTGATAACTGTCCCCAGGCAAGTGATTCCACGACAAATCGAACGGTACAAATTATAGCCATCATATGGTCGCATAATCTTAATTAGCAGGCATCCATTCATTTACCACTTAAATCCCCTCCAGACATCCACACTCCTCCTCTAAATGTTTACCTGGCTGGGCGTCTGAGTGTGTTGGCAGCTCCACACCCCTCTTTGCGTTTCTGCCTCTACACTCTTTTACCATCCTCTCCCTGCTACTATTCCACCATCTGCCTGCTAATCAGAGTGTGCAGGCTGTCTCCTCCCTGCACCTGTTCCCCCTTCACAGAGCTTGGTTTCCAATGTAACCATGAAAACCCGTATGGAGCCCGGGCTGTGCTGTATGACAAGGACCGAGACTCTTCAATTTCCACGCACATTTTTACAGCAATAGGCATTGCAGTCTCGACAGAGAAAGTAGCACATGTATGCTAAGATGCGTAGCTGCTGAAGCTTTAATATAATGATATGCTTAAATTACCATGGGCATAATCCCCAGGTGCTGGCATCACAACTATGATTTATATACCTTGACCAATAAGCATCCACAATACAAATCTAATGACAATGACTTGCAATTCTGAGTATATTTCATTCTGAATCTAGATTTTAAATCAGGAATCTCATAGTTAAGTCACAAACAATGACATTAGATGGCATTTCCAATTGTTAAAACCAGTTAAAAACCCAAATGTTATGCTGTGATTCAATGTGCAAGCAAGCGTCCTGACATAAGGTCACTTGCATTCTGCATTTCATTATATAAAAAATATATATTTGCGAGTGTATGGATTTACATATCTGAATGGCCACTGCCTTCCCTACCACAGCCCTCACTGCATGCCTCTGCCTAATGATTACTGGATATTATCCTGGCAAGTGGAAACAACAAGATAACTCTGTTACAGCAGCAGCAGCAGCAGCACTAGACTGCCTACTCATTTAGCCGTCAGCCAAAATAGCACCTACATCCACTTTAAAACAACATAACAAGGTTAATGTCACCCACGCCTGTACCGATGTGTAGGAATTCAGCTTCTCAAAGGTTTTCGCCTCATGTGATTGGATGACAATAGCTCTTCAACACCAATTTTACCTAATGATTGTCTTTCAAAGCCACAAGCTCATTCAAAGCTTTGCTGTCACCTGTAAAAGTCGATATTTTGGCGTCCTACTCATGAGAGCGGCTCTCCCTGGTTTTCTCCACAGTGAGGAAAAACACAAAAGAAGATTAGGGAGATTTCCTCAGTGGGAACTTGCCTTCATACTGTGATCTGACCTAACCAAATTCCCTTTGTGCTTTTGTAAGTGTTATCTATAGAGTCACAAGAGCCATATATGGTGCTGTTAAAGTCCCCAGGCTATGTTTAGGCCTCATGGTTTGTCTTAATTAGTTGAGAAGGACTGTTTATGTTCCCTTAGGAAATAAGAAGAACACCAACCCACAATTGGAAGAATAGTCAGAAAGTCTCATGTGTACCCACATGCATCTATGAACAAATGTACATCTCATGACTCCTACACATGAGTCATAGGGTTGGGCTCAAAGATGTATCACCTTTAACAGAAAGAAATAAGGTATCACTCTCTGCGTTTATATCCTGTCACCTCACACACACACAAGGAGGGGAATCTTTATCAGAAAAATTGGGAAGTTTAAAAAGATCATGAGCGAGCATATGTGACACATATGAACACAGACAAGTCACATCTTCCTCCAGATTTTTCTCTCGTTTCAAGCGGTGGTGGATGCTATGTTGTAGAGGGATGTGTAATAGTTGTGTAGGGATTTAAGGGCTTGCAGGGTAAAAGATGCCCACTCACTTTATTCACAAAAAATTATTCAAACCCCAGTAGCCTATTTGCCCTCAGTCGCAAGCCAATCAATCAATGAATCACTTCGTTCATCCCCAAGGGGCGAATTAAAAGGCACGAGAGAGCAGAAACAACACTCAACAATCAGCCCACGCATGACAAGTAAAGTGCATTTGCTATTGCAAGTATACATATTAACATAAAAAAACTGCCTGTGATTGATGGGGAGCGACAAGAAGAAGCTGAATGGGGAGGGGTCAGAGGGGTTGAGAGTTCAGGAGCTGGATGACCCTGGGGATAAAGGTCGTCTTCCTCCTCTGTGTTCTACAACCTAGGCAATGAAGTCTCCATCCTGAGGGGAGCTACTTGACCTCAGGAAACAGAACATGAGAAGGGTCAACTAGGTTCCTGTGGGTTGATTTAACTGTTATTGTCTGTTATTCACACAGGTACGAGTGCACAAAAAGGTTGTCCAATGAATTTCGAGCCTCAGCCGCAATTGCTCATTAGCGACGTGCAACGGTTCATCTACAATACCACTCTTCAGACCATTAACAGCCGAACAATCAGCGGCTTAATCTTATTTTGTGGCTTTTGTTGCATATCGGACGTTGCTCTCTGCACATAAATCTTTCCTAAAAGATTGAGAATTGATTTCAGCTTGAAGAGGAAATGGAGAGAGGATACTGCGACCTTAGAGTCAAAACAGTCTGTGCAGAGTGCAGTCCTGTGGTATTATAGTGAGAATTAAAGTTTTGACATCCCAACAGATGATATATAGAGAGGTGAGATATTTGGAGTCCAACAAAGACCGCAAACCCCAGTGGATCATTGACTGTGTTGCAGGTTAGGTCAGGACAAGGCAAGTATGGTTAAATTACTTGTAGCTTAGACATATACACACACAGCTATTCCCTGCAAACCAAGTAGAATAAAGTAGGCAAAACAAGGTGGCTCAAGAAGAAACAATTCTAAATAAAAGAAAGAAATTCGTTTTTGTCTTTCTCTTTTCTTATGTGCTCCACGATTGGCTGGCGACCATCTGGGGTGTATCCCCGCCTCTCGCCTGTAATGCGCTGGGATTGGCTCCAGCAGACCCCTGCGACCCTAATGAGGAATAAGTGTGTATAGAAGATGAACAAATGAATGTTTTCTTTTGCTTGAATTTGCAGGACATATACAGTGTTGGACAGACTATGCTCATAGTCAACACCCAGTGCCAGAAAGAAAAAAAACAAAGCATAGATTTTTAACATTTAACTGCTTTATTAAGCAGTCCGTCTGTTTTGGAATGGAGGAGACCCCTGAGGATAATTTGGCAACAACCTCCTGGACAATGACCACTGAAGGAATTGACTGCAGAGCAATGAATACAACACTCTTGCAGTACCAGACATCTGGAGAGCTTCCCGCCTACCAACCATCTGGGATCTCTAAAAGCAAAATAGTTGCATGGACAAACCTAGAAGAAACCTATGAACCTTGTAATATGTCAAGAACATGCCTATCTAGAAATGTTGGGCTCCTGCACTTTTCTCCTTCGTAGTCACCGCCACAAGGTCCACCCTGACTTCTTTGGATTAGTCCTGCAGTGTTGTTGTTTTTTTAAGTTTCTTTCACACCACTAGTTTGATTATTTGGTCCCTACCAGGCAATACAATTTCTACGAATTAGCTTATAGACTCCAGCGTGGTCCGCTTTTACACTTGCCAACAAACCGAAATTGGTACGATTGACATTTCATCTATGATTATCTTCCAGTAGTAATAAGCGCCAATTCTGACATCATTATTTTCATTGCAATACATTCTCCGTATTGGCCATTTTTGGCAAAATAAGCAATTCCAAAATGAGCTCTGCTGAACAATCTGCAGATGCACTGGAGTCGCTGAAGACGCATAGCATGTCATTCCAGGTAGAGGATATGTTATTTGATGAATGAGGTCATATGGGATGAACAATTCACCCGAATTCACATTCTCAGCAGAGGGACCGTACCAAATTTTGGTCAAGTGGGTTAGGGTTAGACTGAGACCACTTTTTTTTTGGAGAAGCTAGATTTAGTGCACACCCGAGTGCAATTGATGCATTTACGCCAGAAAAAAAACAAAAAAAAAAATAGACCAAAGCTCCTTCGGTTCGAATGGAACGTTTTTTGTGCGCCAACTGCTGTTGTAAATGTTTCCTCCTGATTTTAACAAGGAAACATGGAAGCATTTAGAGACTGACTTTGAGTCTCCCATCCAACAGTCCTTCATGACATCACACCATTGGGTGCAATCTGCAACTTCACCACTAGATGTCGCTAAACCCAACCACCGTAACTTCATCAAAAAGACAGCTCCATTTTTTCTGATATTTTTTGTGGTTGTTCTTGGAGCCGTTTTATCCCAATCCGCAATTAGTTTTACTTATTTTAACAGCCCCTTCATTTTCTGAATGCATAGCATTGTGGGATGATGAATGAGCAGCAAACTCATTAGCACGCCTTACCAATGAGTCAAATGAGCAGCACTCTGACTGTTTGTCCTGAATGGAACTGAACCTTAATTAGTATCACTAGGACCCATGTTTACCTGCTATTTCATGTCAATGTGGTTGCCATGACATATGACACTATCTATTGTGGGCCTGCAATTCCCACTGGGTCTTTTTTTTGTGCATCGCGGAAATATTTATGCAGAAATGCTAAACCATTGAATCCTGATTGAATCCTATCACTATTCACAACATTATTCTCGTGACAGACGGAACTGTCGTTGCTGAAAAGGCTGTGTTTGGATGGGAGACGCTATGATGTGTTGAATGCAAACTGTGTGTATGCTTAAAAAGTATTTTTAGACATGACTCAACAGTAGCAGCATTATTCGAGGATTAATGCGGATGAGTCAATTTTAATTAAAAAATAAAAGTCAAACAGGACATTATTATACCGGGCTCGCCATGTGATGAGAAGAAATAACTTGCGCTTTTCATTTTTCTTCTGTTTTGCATTCATGCGCCTGAAGCAGCGATCGATATGAAGGGCCCACAATAGCAGCCCCACCAACAGCTCTTTTTCTTTACCAGATACCGCCGCATCTCCTTTGGATCGGGAAGACTGATGTGCTGTCAAAGCAACTTTGAAAACAGATAACCATAAAACTATATGATGCTCGGACACTGCGGAGTCTCTTTCAAGCAACACTTCCTCTAAAGCCATCTGGAAATAGCCCATAACTCTAACAAAGCCAGATATCTATCAGCTAATTGTTTACTCATTTATTCTACTTGAACCGGTGCGGCGGTTGTTTCAACTGAAGGTGAATTTCCTCTCGGAGAGCTTGCCAAGTATAAGGTGGAACATCCTACAGTCTACGCCCTGATAAATGTGATGTCTGGGTCAGAGTTTAAATTCTATTAATGGGGTCCTATTCAACAGGAAATATATATTTGTATTCCGTCTTCATATCTTTTTTTGCTTGGGGCTTTTGACTGAAATTCCATGATTGATAATAGAGTTTCTGCTTGATGATGAAAGCCGGCCCTCTTTAAACATTGCTGTTATGTAAAATGTTTTCCTCTAAGCGAAGTTCATTGTGAGGCGGTGAGTGAGGGAATGTTTTCACGAGATCAAATGGAACACAAAGCGAAGAAATTATTAAGCACATTTTCCTCACACCTTTAAACCGAACAAACTCCATGAACGCGGCTGTAAGGAGGCTGACTACACAGAGGGATAAGCAGCGAGAGATGGAGGCAATTAGATGCGGTAGTCAGGGGTGAAAGTTTACGAAAATAAACATTCCACTTGTTTGGACTGGTTTGTGTTCCCTCTGCAGGACGTCCGCCTATTTCCTTAGGGTGTCGTCAGCTAATGTTTCATTACTCCCGTATTTTTGCTTCTTCTTCTTGCTTTCTTTTGATGCCGCAGTGGAATTGTCACAATCTCCATTACGTATGAGGAGAGGCTATCTCTCACAGCTGCTCCCTCCTCAGCGTTCGCCTTCAATCAGCCTCTGCTTTGATTTATCACTTCCTGTTGTCCTCGGGATTGCTGAATTTCAATGCACTTTCTATGTTGCTGCGATTGGACAATGCCAGCTCCTATGCTCCTATGCTCGGGAGCGCTGACCGCAAGGCCTGGCCGTAGGATCCAAAATAGTTTGGAGTCAGGGAATCAGATAAATGGAATGGAAAACTAAATTACTTTTCTTCCTAAGCTTGGCTGCTTCTGACCAGGTTGCAGGCTTGTGAGAACTTTTTCTTTTTTGACCCGAGTGACTTCTGGCCCCCTCAGGGAGCGGTGGGTGGCGGCACCACTTGGGTCATTGTTCCGTTATCTTGCATTTGGATTAGCAGGGTTAAAATATCTCCCTATCAGAATTGCCTGTCCACGAAGATGACAATAAATGAGCTCGCCCAGTCTCTGCTGAGGATTGTCTTGTGGGGCGAGCGTCGGGCCTCAGAAGGGTCGTGTTCAAGCTCGGGGGTCACTGAGACTGCGAGGTCAGGGCCGAGGGAAACCCTCCTCCACCCTTCCCACATCTCCTTCCACTTCCTGTCCCAACAGCTGGCTCTTCCTCATCCTCTAGAAGAGTGATAATACATTATTCCAAAGCCCGCAATGCAGATGGAGGAATTCAATTAAGAAAGTATTAATCGCATTCGTTTCATCAGTCATTGTTGCTGTTAGGGTTTTATTTGTCCATCAGTTATCATCACAGAACTTGTTTACCCTTCTTAGCCTGTGAAAACAGTTGTATAACGTCCTCTGTGCTCTAGGGGAGATTTGTACTTTGAGAAAACAGCCCTGGCGATAGCATGGTGATGTCATTATATCATTATCTCATTATCTCATTTGGGGTTTTACCTCAAAGTGCGTGTTACAAACTGGAGGTGTGGTGTTCGACAGATGTGGATATTCTGACAGCCGCCAAACACAGCATTTGCAGGGACAAATATGATGTGCCGTCGCCATAATGGCAAAGTGATTGCATTTCATAGCGCTTTTCTTGTCTTTCCAGCCACTCAAAACACTTTATATTAAACGCACACCGATGAAACGCCCACTTCATGCCTAGGAACACATCAACATGCATCCCAGAGGAGCCAGCAACCATGAATCAGCCTTTAGGGGACATATTATGTTTTTTTTTTAGTGATTTTCTGTTATCTATACTGTTAGAACAAAGTTCCGCAAATTGAGGTGAACATTATGTAAAAGTGCTTCAGTCCGCTGTGAGCGTTTTATTCACCTGGGCCCGGTGCCCTGCAGCCATTTGAGTCTCCCTGCCACACTCATTCTGCCTCTCCGCTCTTCCCAAACAGGCACTTAGGCTTTGGTTCACTATGCTGTTTTCGCTTGGACCGTCTTGCTTTGCGCTACCCGTCGCGCGCGCACATCAATACACCCTTCGCCTCGCATTTACACTACAGATCCCACTGACATCAACACCTCATCCTTCATTCAAGTGACGCAGCTTTGATTTGGTTAAATTACGTTTGGCTAAAACATTCCTCCTTAAAAGCTTGAGTAATCATCACCATATATGGTAGCCCGCAGAACATCTCTGGAGCAAGAAAAACATTTTTTTTCCTATTTTTTTTTCTCTCTCTTTTTGATATTCCATACAGTTTCGATATGGCTGGCTTTCAAAGTTTGCTGCTGTTGGCAGGGTTTATGTTACAAAAAAATGTTACAGCTCCTGAACGCTTTGTTCTGCTGGAACCTCACCTGGTGGAAGGGGTAGGATTAGGGTTAAAGTGTGTAGATATGATGTCTGAGGGACTATGAATTGATAGCATAGCTAAACCAGACCACATCTCAGTGTAGATTGAGATGGGGTCTGGGAGATCCATCTGTTAATTTGTTCATATTGCTACGAATACCTATCAAATGAATTTGCATACCCGATGATGTACCCAATGCCCGATGACGATGAAACAGTTGATTGATAGAGGTTGCTCAATTTTCAAAATAAACTTGAGGTAACACTTTCTGTGGCTGCATTGAAAGGTAAATTACCGTCTGCTGCCACGTCGGATCCACAGTTATTAACAAAGTTGCTTCTGTGTTTCGTCATCGTCTTGCTGCACCCTCCCTGGTTCTGTGATTGGCTCCTTCGCTGAGGGGAAAATTGTGTTTTGGCATCCAGACTGAATTGCAGAGTAAAGTGAATTTGCATGCGATGAAGGATGGGTGTACCCAGGCTAATGATTCGGTGCCACTTTTCATCAATAAGGCAGCGCTGTAGCAGCAGCATCTAACTGTAAAGTAAGGAAAACCTGTCAGTCTGTATGTATGCATGTATGACTGTATTTTTGCATATCTCAAGGACCATTCATCCAATCCACTTCACGCTTGTGAAGTGTTTTGCTGAGAACCCACGCGGATGCAGTGAATGATGCAATCAGCCTTACCATGATTCCGAACTGGCAGACATTCCAAACGGGCACACCCCCATATAAGTTTCCGTTAAATTCTGTTGCAAGTCCCTGGAATTCTTACATTTTCTTTCTTTAGAGGCGGGTAGCTATAAGTTGATATTTACAGTAGATTGGAAAATTTGTCTAAATTCTCAGAGTATGATCCTACTTATTGGAACAGGCGGAGGAGGGTGTTATCCCCACTCCTTAGCTCAAAAAATGAGAAGAAAAAAAAAACATCATATAAGAGATATGATGTTTCTTTAAAGCTTAGAAAGTCTAGCAAGCTATATTCGTGTATTAATAGTTCCCAGCTGATGAGAACAAGGCAGTGACATACACACGTTTAGGGACAGGATTTATGTTCTGAAAGGAGGACCGTTAAATGAAGGACACACAGACAGATAAAGAAAAAGATTCTTTTTTTTTCTTCTGTTAACAGAGCAGAGGTTTTTCAGCCGTACGGTTTACATTCTTATGTATTCATTCTCCACACAAATGTGGTTTTAGCTTAAATTTCAATCCATAAATATCATCTCGTTTTCAGTGCGCTGTGTTGCAAAACTATGTCAGACTCTTTCAAAGGAGAGCCCTCTGTGTGAATGTAGGCTGACAGTTTTGTTGCCTCTCATATGCAGCACACTGCAGGTTCTCTTCGGCGTTGTTCATTCGACTGAACCGAGAACGCCACGATAAGCACAGCTTCAAATCTTCAAATGTGAGTGCTTAAAATAGCTCGGGTCGTCGCGTGTCACGGTATCTACCTGTGTGTCCCAATCACGAGTGCTGTCAGTAACTTGGAAGCCCAAGGCAAAAAATAAGCAATGGGACCCTTTAATTACTCCCCTCCTCTGCATTTACACCCACCCTCCCTCCTCACTGAAAACAGGTGCAGAGCAGAAAATGTGATGAAGAGTTTGCTGATGGTACACTGCAGCCGATGTCTGAAAAACACACACACACACACATTCAAACACACATGCACACACGTTTTGTGCTTGTATTATTATTATTATTATTGTAAATATACATGACAATTTTGTGTTTTCCATGAAAAGTCCTAAAAAAAAATACTTTTATTTACCAGCATGAGTTGTAAAATGAATAGAAAATATATAGTCAAGATATTGACAAGGTTAGAAATAATGATTATGTATTTAAAATAATATTGTAAATATTATTGTAATAATTATTTGTATAATATTTTAATATTTTAAAATATTTTTTCCCTTCAAACTTCAGTTTTATAGCTTCACTAATCAGCTAAACTGTTTTCAGCTGTGCTAACATGCTAACATGTTTTCTAATCATCCATTAGCCTTCTGATGCAATGAGCAAACACATTGTACCATTAGAACACTGGAGTGATAGTTGCTGGAAATGGGCCTCTATATACCTATGTAGATATTGCACCAAAAAACAGACATTTGCAGTTAGAATAGTCATTTACCACATTAGCAATGTATAGAGTGTATTTCTGATACACTTTAGAATGGTAGTGTATATAACCCCGCCCCCTACCATTGCCCCACTCTTCACTTTATATGTCTTTATATGCCTGTGTCGCAATGCTGTTTACTTTAAGTTTTACTAGCTTTTAATGAATCAATTATATATATATATTATTATAAAATTAAGATTTTTCTTACTGAAATGTAGCCTAGGGGGAAAAATTTAAATGAAACGAAAGGGGGAAAAAATACAGAGGTCATGACCTCAGTGTCAGCATTGACAAGGTGCCATTTTCTGCCCTTTCAGTGAGCCATGTGTCACAAAAACCGAGTAAGGTGTGTTCCATGGTCTGTGGAGAATCTGTCAGACAGGGCAAGAAAACAAAGGACCAAAACTTCTACAGTACTTCATTCAAAAGGCAAAACACAGCAAAATCAAAATGAAATACTACAACTGACACCCACAAGACACACTACACACAACGGGAATGGAACTTTATGAATAAAAGATTACACGAAAGACTTTTTGAATCGGTGGGATATCACACGCTGACAGCCTAAAAGATTAATATTGTATGTCCAATACAAAGTGGAATAAAATACCGATTCCAGAGGCCGTTTTGTCTGGAAGAAGGTCAAAAGTAGACTGCCCTGGGACATTCAGATCTGACAGGAGGTTGATGGTCGTTGAAGGTTAACGATGTGACCCCGGAGGGGGGGGGGGATCATAAATTTTGAGCTATGAATCAATTTGATTGGACCATGGAACACTCATTTTGACCGATGACCCGTATTAGTCTACAGGTTGCAGGTCAGTTTGCCTCCAGCTGTGCATTACCGCAGCTCTCAAGAAATATGGTTTAAAGCCGAACCAGGTGGTCTTGCTTCGAAAAACACTTGGGATTGTCTTGCTATAAGCATTAAGCAATAAGTCTTAGTTTGAAGAAACATAAGCACTAGTAAAACAATAATAATGTCCTACAACATTAAAATGAGACAGTTAAATCACTAAAACATAAACTAAATATATTGTTCTTCGAAGGAGGAAGTCAACCTGGGACTCCATAGTATCATTTGTTATAAATGGCCCCATATGGACAGGCAGGAAACACAACCATTAATTGTGTCTGGGACCAACCTGTCCTCCTGAAATTATTGCTGCTGTTGTTGTTGCCAGCACCAGAGATCTTTTGGCTCAGATAACATTACAAGTAGGAAACAGAACAAGTAGTTAAATCTTTGATGGATTGTTTTTTTTTATTTAAGAAAATCAAGAAACGAGTAGAGCAAGTTAATACCAGTAGGATGAAAGTTTATTTATATATATATATAAAGCAGTGGGCTATTTTGCTTCCATGTGATCCCTATTTTAAAAAAAGCAGTAAAAAATACACATTTAGATATTTACTGTATTTGAACTTTACCATGTCCATATCACATCTCTGTATTGGAAAATTTTAAAGGCTGTCTCGAAAAAAAGAAAATCTCACTCTGAGCCACAAATCTCTACTTTAGCAGCACTTACACACGCCAGACTTTCTTTTCTTACTATATTCTGAAAGTTTCTACAGAGGGGTTTGTTCATATATAATTTATAGCCTGAAAAAACTTTTTTATTCCCCAAAAACATGGCAACAATTGATTTTTATTTGGTGTTTACAGCATTTTCAGGCTTTTGAAGTAATAAAAACACACAATTCCCTCTGTAACAACCTTTGGCTATTATATGTCAAAAAAATTAAAAGAGAATCTGCTTTCATCCTATGTTTATATAAAAAATTCAGAAAACCTGTAATGCTTTAAATGTAAGAAAATCTGATGGGTTTCACAGTGATATACAGTATTAGTTTACACTATTCACCTGATGTGTTTCACTTTATACTGCAAATATTTTCTTGTACCATTAAGTGGTCATAAACTGAAACAAGATTAATATCCGCTTAAAATAATGGCCTAAGTCATAAAATCACTTTAAACCTGAGTTGAAAGGATCATCATTTTTATGCCCTATAGGACAGGGGCCATTTTACTTTGGACATTTTTTTTTTTTACCTTAGTCAAAGTTTTTTGCTCAAGTCAGGATAAAATGCTTTGACTTGGGCAATTTAACAAGCTTCCATGATGGCGGCTGCTTCAAGAAGCACAAATCTATGGTGTGGAAGAAGCTCTATATATGATTCTTGAATCAATTTCTCCTGGTGAGTGATGAAGGATATAAGCTATAACATTTTATAGTACTTTAATATTTACTTAATATAAAGTGATGTGCATATCAATAAATGCAATAAATATGTAGCCAAATATAAAGAAAGACAGGAAGTTCCAGCATCTTCAGCACAATAAATATGCTGATGCTCTTTGAGCGTCATCATTTCATTGAAATTTTGCCACATCTCAGGTTTTAAAAAGTTGGTGTGGTGAAGAAGAAGACCTGAGAAAGTGATGAAAAAGGGAACTCCTTCCTGATCAATTTGATTTCCCTGACATTTGTTTAATTTAACTCCAGGTAATGTAAGTTTAGAGTTTGCAGTATGGAATGAGACGACAGTTTAAGCCATAAAGCTGTATAAGACACATTAGAATGTGTAATGTTATATAATTGACACACAACATTCTATATGTGTCCACATTCATCAACCGTCAAGGCCTTTTTGATTGAAATGATTAATAAATATATGTTCTGCATTTGACAAAGTTTTGTTTTTTGGTGTGTTTTGTTGAAAAAAGGCCATTATTTTAATAGGGTGATGTTATCTTACGTCAGGATTTTGTATTTTTTTGTGCCTGCGTTGTCCAGAAGTGACCTATATTTTTACGAGGGCAGACTGGCCCATTTCCTGTTTCCAATATCGGAGTTCCCATAATGTGTCAGGTCATGGGTGTCTTTTTAATGGAGTGCAAAGGGTGTGTTTGTACAGACGATGTCAGGAAGGGGAAACAAATTGGAGGAGAGATGCGCTGTGGTCCAGCAGGGCGTAGCATCATCCCAGTAATCTTTCTCAACCCAGGAGCGCCGCAAAACACTGGAGAACTCCGAGAATAGCGCCCGGCGGAGGCTGTTGGAAGATATACAGTACACACGTTTCCCCTAGAGAGCAAAATCAGCTGCACGGATGTTTTCTTTGGATTTAAATGTCGCCTGCGAGTGCCTGCTAGAAACAAAAGATGATTTAATCTCGCTTGCCGTTGAGGAAGCATTGTTAACATTCTGAATCAGCGTGTGGGGTTGAACACAATATCTCCCACTGATTTATAAAGCAGCACAATGTTCTGAAATTAAAGACGCCCGATTGTCCGACCTCACAAGTCCATCTGTACTGTTGATTACGTGTCCCGGCTTGACCTTTAGGGAGCGAAAGCGTCACTGTAAGTCATCCATCACAACCCAGAGTTGTACTTTTAGTTACAGGGACAGATGACAGCCAAATACCATAATTCACATTTCTAACCCAGATAACACCTTATCAGACTAATGCAAGCTTTTGGTCTTATTTGTTCTTACAAAACAAATAAAACCAAAAGTGTGTTTTCATTGTTCAATATTTTCAGATTTCTCCATTTGTCTGTGAAAATAGATATAAATCTTAATTTTGTTTTTATGAATGATTATTTAAGAAAGGAAAAAAAATGAATTTGCACGCTGTTGGTGCTCAGACCTTCATCAGTTTCTTTTTTTTTCCAAGTAGGAAATTAATAATTATTTAAAAAAAAAAAAAAAAAAAAGTTGGTTGGCGGTTTTTAGCAATGCAAACAGTAGTAATTCTGTATTTGTTGTGGATTTTTACTGGACTCAGTAAATGACATTACACTCTATATAGTCTGTTCATGGTAATGAAGGGCCATGTCAGCCAGTGTGTTAATAGTTTGGGGAGTTTTTGGAGTTGATGCAGTGCACTAAAAAAAATCTGGCTTTGGTTGTTTGATTTCTCACATTAAACTGCTATTACAACTTTTTGGAAATGTCCTCAAAGCTGCAAAATTGTTTGGCGTCTGTAAAAATGACTGATAGCATTTTTTTAAAATGATCTTGGCATTTCCAATGCCTCCTAACTGGTTGGAGGATGCATCTCTGCATATGTTTGCATGCAGAGCTCCCTCCCCTCACCCGTCAACTTTATTCATACTAGTCTTGGGCAGGAAATATATTAGAATGTCCTGTAGGCAGCCACTTGAGTCCCGTCTGCCTTCAGACGTGGCACCGGCTGATTAACACTAATGACACGCTGCCTCTTCTTCTCCGGATACGCAGCCTCCCGGGATATGACGCGAGTTTTGGCCTCGCCCGCCTAAACCCTTATCTTGTTAGACGCCATTGAAAAAAAGCAATTACCTCTTACCTTACCAGATGCCGCATCGGGTCTGATATATAAGGTAATAGGAGGTAAGGACAACAAGCAGCAGCCCTCTGCAACACTCTCTCCCTCTCTCGTCCTAAGAGGCTCATTTTTATTTCCTACGCTACATGCATCTGAAAACATTTATAAGCATATTGTGACTGCAAAAAGCCGTGCCCACACTGCTGACCCCGAACAGTCCCGACAGCCCTGGCGCTGACCCTCTTCCTCTCCTTTAGAAGGCCCGTTTAAAAAGAAAAAAAAATTAAAATTAAAAAAAGCTTTCCCACCCCAGGAAATGTTTCGGCTCTGTCCAGTTGGTCTGCTGCTCTCATTAGGCTTTCGGAAGAGGATTTGAGAGTTTAAGGGTCGCCGCAGCTCCACATGTTTTCCTGGACCGGTCGCCAGCTTTTGTTTACAGTCTGGGATAAGTAAAAGGCTCGCGAGATGGGAGTGCAGACCGGAGAGGCCTGCAAATCAACAGCGTGCAAACAACATTCATGTTTTGTCTTGAGTAAGAATGCAATTAGCAGATCTTAGTGTAGGGGAGGGATCTGTGGTACGTTTTTCATGATACTTTTGTTTGCGTTTTTGAGATCCACTGCAACGACAAATGTAATAGAGACAAAAATTAATAAAATAAATCTTAACAGGTGAAGATATCTTGTTTTTGGTACAATTAGTCCAATATTGAGTAGAATTATCTCATTCCACTGGCAGATAATTTATCTTATTTCAAGTTTTTTTTTTCCTGATTTGGGTAAATTTGGTCTTGTCAGTCAGTCATTTTCTATAGCTGCTTATTCCTCATTAGGGTCACAGGGGTCTGCTGGAGCCAATCCCAGCACGTTACGGAGAGAGGCAGGGATACACCCCAGATGGTCGCCAGCCAATCGTAGGGCACACACACCATTCACTCACACACTCACACCTACGGGCAATTTAGAGTGGCCAATTAACCTGACCATGTTTTTGGACTGTGGGAGGAAGCCGGAGTACCCGGTGAAAACCCACACAGACACAGGGAGAACATGCAAACTCCACACAGAAAGGTCCCAGACCCAGGACCAAAGAGGTCTTGAACCTGTGACCTTCTTGCTGTGATGCAACAGCGCTAACCCCTGCACCACCATGTCGCCCAAAAGTTGGTCTTGTTTTAAGAAAACAACTAAGACTAAATTGACTAAAATCAAGAAAAATAACTTAAAGTAATCTAAATTATCTGCCAGTGGTATACGTCAAATAATTCTACTCGATACTGGACTAATTGTACCAAAAACAAGACGTTTTCACCTGTTTGCGCAGTGTAAAGCGCGGGAGCCGACATGACCGGAGAGATTCCACATGACCGAAGGTATCAGTAAACACTACAGTCAATTAAAAGAATGTTGCTCTGTCCATGCTTGTTGCAAGGGAGATGTTGATTAGAGGGATAATTGAATTTGCGAGCGGGATTCAACAGGGGACGTGCGTGTCCCGCTCAAATGTAATCAATATGGTGTCAGGACAAAATTACACGCGGGCGTTCATGTAGACGTTTCCCCCCCACAGGTAATGCAGCATGCGTCCAGACTGACGGCCACGTTCCCGAGGGAAATGATGTTCAAATGGGACACAAGCGCATAATTAACATCAATCCCACTCTGCTGATTCTTGAAGATTGAGATCTCATTTTACTGCCACTCATTTTATATGAGTGGCAGTATCAGTGCAGACGTTTCATTTGAGAGTTTGTGAATTCCTTTGAAGAGTTTTCCCCTCTCCTCTAACCCTCACCCAAAAAAACCTTAATGATATTTTATTTTAACATCTCCTTCAAATTATTTTGGAGCATGACACCCCTCAAACAGGGTTATTATCTCTGGCAGCGTGCCAGTGAGCAGTAGGAGAGCTTTGAAGACATTCCTAGGATATAAATAGTGTATTTATCCACAGAACCCCCCGTGCAGACAATAGTCTGATATGGAGCTGGTCACTTCTCCTTTCGCTGGCCAAGCGTTTCCCAGGGAAGCCTTCTCATGCGAGCTTCGTGGCGTATTCCAACATTTCACACACGCTTCATATCCTAGAGGCACCGTGAGGCAACCGCAGTCTAGAGGCTAGGAGGGAAACAGTGCTGTGCAGTTCAAAAAAACCCACTCTAACCCTTTCATCTGCTTAGAAACTATATACCCCCCCCTCCCTTCCTTGTACTAGTGGGTTGAAGGCTCCCACTGTGACTTATTTCTACATAATTCTAAGTAGTGGGAAGTTAGAAGATATTGATGTCACAATTCGCAGGACTTTTCCAACGAGAAGACAGCTTTATAAAGCAGAGGATTACAGTCTGGGGTTTGGCTTGTCCATATTAAGCTATAATGCACCTTTAAGATCCCCTCCACACATGCTTTAAGATGTAGATATTATGCTCCACTTTGAATAAGGGTTTGGGTTTGATATGCTTTCTCGACAAAATTGTTGAATTATCTCATCTACATTTTCTCGCTTCTTCCAGAATCTATAAATAAGAAAATGTGTTCATTTCTCGAGTAGACTAGTATCGGCTTTCAAATTATTTATGATTATTGTTGTCTGCCACAAATCATGCTCTTAGGCCCGTTGCACAAAAAGATCTGATTTTTACTGAGGTCAGAGAAACCTTCCCCTTTCAGCAGATGAATAAAAAAAAAAAGAAGAAAAACAGCCACATGCAGCGTTCTGCAGTGATGTTAAAACATCCGACTGTAGGAACAAGAAGAAACTATAGTTTTGAGTGGAGAGAGACTTTAAGGACGGGCTCTGTACCTGCAATAAATGTCTCCAGGGGTGTTTTTTTCAAGCTAGAATGAAAAGAGTCATTTGTCTTTTAGGTTTTTTTTCACATGCGAGCATCCTTTCTGTACCAGGAATATCACAAGTGAATAAACTGGACTTCTTTTTTTTCTCACCTTGCAGGATCTTTTTTTTTATTTTTAAGAGAAAGAAAGGAATTTTGACAGAACAACGAGAGTAATATGTGCCTACAACATGACCCAGATCTGATCCCAAGTCGTGTGACACTCGAATCAGGTTGTGCATGAGAATCGTGTTGTCATATAAAATAAATATTTCCTCACAAAATATTGTGGTATCATGAGGCATGTTGACATGGGATATGCGTCGATTTAATCTAACGGACTTTGCACACGCAGGCCTCAGCTCAGCCATTGTTCTGGTGTGAGCTGGTGCATTAGTGTAGTGGGTGGGGTGGGGTGGGGGGGTGGGGTGGGGGGGGTAATATTCTTTGCAATATTGCCAAACATTTAACCATGCGAGATTTCTACACTTTGGTGATAATACTTCATTTCATTTTTTTTTTTCTTCCATGACGGGCGCTTACAGGCCTTTACTTGCTTGCCTGCTCATCCCCAAGCTCATATTTTATAGATGGCGGAGATTAATCATCTATTTATCTCATCACAAAACACCCACTGTGAACTCGCCGCCAGCTTTGGAATCTGGCTACATGCGCGGCTTAAATTTCTCTCTGAAGCAGCTCTCTCCTCCTGCCTGCTGCAGCATAAAAAGATGGATTCAATACAGGAATTCCTTGTTTAAAGGTGCATATTAGCGGGACTTATTATATACAGTGATCTATATATTACATCTGCATAGCTGAAAAATATCTACTGATCAGTGGTGGACAAAGTACTGAGAAGCTTAAATTAAGTCAAACTAGAAAAACTATAAATACTCAATTACAGGTAAAAGTGAATTCAATTATTAATTCATTAAAAATGAATTAAAAGTGTTATTTCGGTAAAAGTAAAGAAGTGTTATCAGCAAAATGTACTTAAAGGATCAAAAGTAAAAATGCTCACCATACAGACTGTTTTATATTATTATAGTATATATATATATATATATATATATATATATATATATATATATATATATATATATATATATATTACTAATGATGTAACATTAATTAACATTAATGTTTCATCAATGTGAACCAATTTGACATACTTGGGGTAGAGTACTGTATCTTATTATATTATATATGTGTATCACAAGTTTATTCGCATAGCACCTTTTCCATAAAGTGCTTAAAACGTTTCTAAAAGAAAAGCAAATAACAAATTAAACAGTAACAATATTCAAATATATTGTTTTTATGTTAAATCTTCATCTAAAAAGTGACTAAAGCTGCCAAATAAATGCAGTGGAGGTAAAGTATAAAGTTGTGTCATATGGAAATACTCAAGTAAAGTACCTAAAAACTGTACTTAAGTACTGTAAAAGTACTTAGTAACTTTCCAATACTGCCAGTGATCAGATGCTGTAGGTGTGCAACATTAAGGAACCAAGAAAATGTCTCCTTTGGTTTTGCTCAACTTGACATTTTATTCATAGACATTAAGACACAACACTTTCAATAAGACATTAGTTACATTAAAATAGTCAGCCGAGAAGATGGGACTTGTGTATTTCTCCTGTAATTCCTTTCCTGTCTGTTGAGCAGGAAGCTGGCAAAAGCAGATTCTGTCCCCTGCGTCTGTCCGTGTGTTTACGTGCGTTTAGAAGTTCTGCAAATGATTTTCTTGAAGGCCTTTCTGAAATCCCTGTTGAAAATCGTGTAGATGATGGGATTCACCGAACTGTTGCAGTAGCCAATCCAGAAGAAGAGGTTGAAAAGTGCGCCGGGGATGTAGCAGCTCTCCCTGCAGATCGCGTGCAGGCTGTACGTGAAGAAGAAGGGGAACCAGCAGAGCACGAACACCCCCATCACCACCGCCAGCACGAAGGTGAAGCGTTTCTCCCGCATCTGGGCCACTTTGTTCTTGTTGGCCGCGGCCAGCTGTTGGCGCGCGGCCGGGTTCCTCTGTTCCGCCTGGGACGCGCGAGCCGAAGCCCAGGAGAGGCGGCAGTTCTGCGGGGGGCAGCAGTCCGACCCCTCCACCTTCCTCCGCTTGGTGAAGCGGTGATTGCGCGACTTGGTGTCCGAGGGCCCGCAGCTCTCCTCCAGGTCGATGTCGTCCAGCTCCCCCTGCTTCTGCGGCTGGCTGCCGGAGCTCTGGCTGCTGGGGCTCTCCATCTCGAAACGGTCCTTCCTGACGAAGCACGTCTCCGACTGGGACGGCTGCCTCTCCAGGCCGTTTTTGGCCACGAACACGGTGGAGGAGCGCTGCTTGGCCACCTTGTAGATCTTGCAGTACACCAGGATCATGATGAGACCCGGGACGAAGAAGGACACCAGGCAGGAGGAGAGGATGTACCAGGTCTCGTCGTTCAGCAGGCACTCCCGCTCGTCGTGCTTGGTCATGAGGAGAGGAGGGAAGGAGATGACGGCGGAGATCACCCACACCACGGCGATCATGGACTTGATGCGCCTTGGCGTCCGCTTCAGGTTGTAGCTGACCGCCTTCGTCACCGACCAGTAGCGGTCCAGGCTGATGGCGCACAGGTGCACGATGGACGAGGTGCAGAAGAGCACGTCCAGCGCCAGGTAGAAGGCGCACCAAGTCGTCCCGAAGTACCAGTAGCCCATGACCTCGTTGACGAGGGAGAAGGGGATGACCAGCGTGGCCACCAGGATGTCCGCTGAGGCCAGTGAGACCAGGAAAAGGTTCTGGGGCGCGCGGAGAGCGCGGCTGGTCAGCACCGCCACGATTACCAACACGTTCCCGACGATGGTCACTGAAATGATCGCGGTAACCACCAGGATGATGAGCGCGGCGGCTGCCTCCGTGTGCGGCAGCGCGAGCGGTGCGTCCGTGCTGTTCTCATCGTTGGAGACGTTTTCCGTCAACAGATTTAACCGGGTTAAATCCATTCTGGCTCCAGTTTGTCCCAGCGTACCATGTTTATTTGCGCACCGTCTTCTTCTCCTTACAAACAGCCGAGACAGGGCGCCCCGAGCCGCCCTCCGCTAAGACACGGAGACCCGTCGCGCGTAACGATTCCGGTCGATTCAAAGCGCGCGTAACCCACATAAGATGCGCTGCACGGACGCGCCTCCGCAAATGGTAAAACCTCCACCACAAGTCCTCCAAATGGTGGACTGAGTTGCCAATACATCACAAATGTGAGGAAGAACGGTTCACAATCCAAACCTCGGGGAGAAGACGCTCATCTGCTGTCACGCCGCCGTGCGTAAAGCTGCTGCGTTCGATTTTGTGTTTTGGTGTAGCGCATCGCTTTGGAGACGCTACGGAGACGCACAGTGCTGCTGGATTGAATGCCCATACAGGAGTGAGGTGACATCACTCCGAGGACCAACCCACCTCTAAACTTAAGTAGGAGAGAGAGGGGGGGGGGGGGAGAGAGAGAGGGAGAGAGAGATGTTTGGTTGGTTTGAAGTTGGATTTCTTTGAGTGTTCAGCCCTTACGCTTGTTCTGTTCGATTATATTGTTTTCTTAAACACCAAGTCTTGTATTGCAATGCAAAACAAAATGTACCACTCACTGTAGCATGCCATTACAATTTTGAAAATATTTGTATCAAGATCCACTCCAGACATATTTAAAGACGTTTATATAACACTGTACTTTTGTAATAATTTATGTAATGGGCTATATATAATGGATCACAATCGGCTCTCCAAAAATATTTGTGATGTCACGAATCCTGCTTGTAGACCCATCCCCTTAAAGTTAGATGAGCTCATAGAAACTGTCCACTTTCACCAAGTCAAAATGAAAAAAACAGCCTCTTAGCGTCAAACTCATACAAGCATTCATCGTTCTGCACAGCGGAGGACTGTAATAACAAGATGAAATGTATACTTTTTAGTGAAATGGGACTTTAAAAAGCATTTCCATTCCATTGGTAGCACCATGCCAGACGCATGCAAGGTAAAATAGCTATCAAGCGTCATTATGGAAGTAAAACAGCACAGCGAGAGGTTTCTCTGAACTCCATCATCCCGACAGGGCGGCTGATTAAGACAACACAGTTTTCAAAAAAAAAAAAAAAAAAAAAAAGGCTTTCTTGTGACAGTGATTGACTGATCTGCACGTACATATTTAGATTTGTTTGTATGCACCCTCCTTCATCCATTATTCATACTTCTCCATTATAACTGGAATTGTTCTGAGCAAGGCAGGCACAGGTAGAGGTCAGCGCGATACCTGTTGCTGTGAAGAATTACATCGTCTTCCTCTGGAGGTTTTGGTTATATAACACGCATGCAGTGGTGTTAGGCATCCATTTGTATAGCCATGGGATGTTTACCAGTCAGGAGAGATACAAAAAGACACTCATGCACTTGCACACACACACACACACACACACACGCTCAGGGGTCATTGTGGAAGAAGAATACAATGCACCAGAAGCTCACCAGAAGTTCTTTACTAATTTTGGTTACAGAAAAAACATCTATTATAAAAATAGAGAGCCTGAACATCTACTGGACTGACTATAACATCCACTGGCTCCCCCCAAGGCTGCGTCCTCTCTCCTCTCTTTTATAGTATGTACACCAAGGTCTGCTGTAGTGAGTTTGACAGCCAGCACATTGTGAAATTTGCAGATGATACAGTTATAGTGAGCCTGCTGAACAATGCTGAAATGCCTTATGGTGAGCTTTATATATATATATTTATATATTTAAACTATATATATATATATTACTTGAAGCCTCTTTTAGAATTGGATGTAACAAAAACATTCTGTTCGCCTCAGCATAATTGCCTGAGTCACTTTTTGGCCATAACTGCATAACTTTACTCTTCTACCACTGCTGCATCACATCATACTGTCTTTCTGCCTACGCCAGGCTAATGAGAGCACTTTTTAGAATCCAAAAACACTATCTGCCTAAGTCTTTCATTTGACTTGAGCAATTTTGATATGAGCAAAGTTTAGACGCTAAATGTAATTTCATTCATTTAAAGGGATTATGAACTTTGTATTTAAACTTGTGTTATTACCTTTTTGATTTAAGGTATGATAGATATAGTTCACATTTATGTAAGACAAAAATACTTGAGTCAAGGCACAATTCTGCCTATGTCATTTTTTATTTGTTAGACACACATCTGGTTGAATGTACTGTTAAAATATCGATAAAATACCAATAAATATAAAAAAATACAATGTGATTTGTGTTTTTTCTTGATGATTTACTAGCAATTATGCTATGAGGTTAATGATATGTGCATTGATTCCCCCCCAAAAAAACCTTCTTAATGAGGGTAATGAAATTCTGTAGCAAAATTATTGGCATTCAGTTGGAAAGTCCATCTGAACTGTAGAACAAACATATGGTAAAGAAAACAGAATCCATTTAAAATATTTCAAATTGGTGAATTATCCGTCCAGTCTGGTCGATTCAACGTCCTCTAAAATTTCTAAACTTAACTGAAACCCACCAGGAGTGGAAATATGACCACTTCTAAATTAAACAGACATTTTAAATTTTGAAAACATCCTAAATGAATCCAGAACCCTCAAACCACTCAAATATTCTCCAAATTGGCCAAGCAGTTGCTGAAATTTTGGCTGTATTATTGTAATTAATGCTAATTCATGTAAATTGTACTGATTATGCAAATTAAACAACATATGCAGGTTCGCGTCCAACAGTCTCTAAATGCTGGGGACCCATTCTGTGTATTTCTAAGCTAAAATGTTGGGGTGCACAGCATTTCCAGTTTTTCGTTGCTGGCATGTCGACAGTTTGGAAAGTTAGAGACTGAAAATCCAGTTTTCTGTTATTTGTGGTGTATTGCAGGGTTTCAGTTCATAGAAGTGGATGGAAAAGTCATCTTGGGCTCCAATTAAAGCCTATGAACTAAGGCAGTGTTCTATATACAAGTAAGACAATGATATTCACCACAAAGTGCTTGAGAATAATCAAGGATTTGTCAAGTGGACAGTGCATTTTTGGTCATTTTGGGGATGTTGTGGGTGATATTTTAAAATATAATGGCAGCAAGCCCAAGAATCTTATTTAACTACATTCACTACTGAACAGTGAGTTGGGGGCGCTTGGTAGAAACTAAGTAATGGCCCAACATATAGGCTAACAGGAAATAAGAGTGAAAAAAAATGTAGCAAAAAACATCCTGAGGGCTGGACCTGGCTCCCGGCCTGTTGTGTCTGACAGCACTCACCCCCTGCATTTAGAATTAAAAGTTCTGCCCTCTGGCCCCCACCCCAGGCAACCGTCTGTCAAAAAGAACGGCTAAAAATTCTCTTTCATACCTTCTGACTTTTCACTTCTCAACTCTGTAAAGTACAGCAGAGATGTTTGCAGCCTTGTCTGCCTTTTTTTCATCACTAATAAACTTTTGGTACCTTACCATTACTCTTCTATACGTTTTTAAAATTGATTTGCGCTTATGTGCTTGTTGTTCTGTGTATTGTTGTTTTTATTGCTTCCAACTACTGCTCCGGGACAAATAAAGGTCTTGAAATGTGAAAAAAAAAAAAATAAATCATCTCCTGGAAGGTTATCAGTATGGGATTCCAGCAAACGCCGGTTGATGGATGCCAATGTTAACGTGTGTGTATCTGCGTCCTTGAAAGTGAACCGTCTGGAGGCTCTGTAAGAACATGTTTTAGAGGCTGTGATGAGATGAAACACAGGAATTAGAGTAGGTTTGGAAAAAGAAATGGAGGAGGAATCAGACCCTCCCTCCCCTTCCTCCCTTTCTCTCTCTCTCTCTTTCCTTCGCTGTCTTGCTCTCACTCCCCAGGATGAACACTAAAATACAGTGAAGATCATCTAAAGGGTGACTGTCAACATATATCAGTGGTCCGTTGACATGCCTTTAAGCGTCTACCTGCTGCATTAAAACTAGAAAAAAAAAAAACCTGACCTCAGTAACCAGGCTTTTTACTGAGGTCAGGGTTTTTTCTGTTATTTTTTTTTTTTTCACAAACAAGCAGAGACTCCGAGTTCTGTTGTGTCTGCCTGTGTAACCCAGAGGGCATCAATTGAGCAATGATTAACATTTAATTGTAATGATTACAAATACAGTACATCACATTTATGGATTTGTTCCAAAGCAGAGAAATGAACAGACTAAAAGCAATGATCTCAGCAGAATGAATAATTAAATCCCTTAAATTTATACCTGTAATACAGCAGGTTCGCAGCGAACGAAGGCAGCGGCAAACAAAACGCTGTGTTGTTAGCGGGTCGTTACCTTTATTTTCCAGGTGGAATGATTGCAGACAATTACTCAGAATGAAAGAACGAAATTGTCTCGACAATGTTCTTGTCTTTTCTAATCCCGAATTTGATAAGTACAGTATTTATGGTTACAATAGACATCGTGCTGGATCCGTCTCAAAGTCATTGCACAAACTTTTCAATATATTTTCTCGCTCTCTCTCTGGCACACAAACACATGCACACATGCAAATAACTGCTGTATACATGCAGTGTTTCTGTTATTATTCATATCCTAGCAAGCTGTCAGAACTGCACACAAAATCATTTTTTTTTGTATAATCTCTGGAAAACTTAAATATGACCAATAATCAGGCACGTATCCCTCCAGGCTTTCGTACTCTCTTTTCCAAGTAACACAACAATACCAAGCATCCTGTCCTGTTGGATCCACCTTCCTGTTTTGATGTAGCCATCGCAGCTAATGAAGGGTGGATATACATCACGTGCCCGCCGTCCCCCTCCCGAGGTCCCCACCGCTGTGTTCCTCAAATTAACTAATACCACAAATGAAATCTACCAGATACATTTCAACGATTGCGGTTTCCAAATGACATTAAAAGCAACGGCTGAAAAGGTAAAACTAATACCAGCATGTGAAATGTTTGCCATCGATGTGACACACGTGACCCCCCCCCCCCCCAGATTCAATTAGAGGCCGCATTTTAAAATATTAGCAGATCTCTGGGGACGAAAGAGCAGCACAAACACTGACCAAGTCAGCCAGGCAGCTCATCGATCATCACATGCGCACAGTGATTTACAATCCCCCCCGCCGCCAGCAGGTAATGTTCTGATTGATGCGGTGTTAGTGATAAGAAACGATTCTTTCGCTTAGCGGCGATTAGTAATACTGAGCTTATTACAGATGGTTCCGATTGCTTAACGGGGATTCTTGAAACACTATCTCTGAAACCATTAATGCTTGTAGCCAATGCATCTACTGAGCCTGCCAAAATTTGTGATGTATTAACAGACTTCTAGCAAAATTGTAAACACCGGTCGCTACGCGCTTGCACTATTTTCTCCGTTGCCTTTCCATGATGTAATGTGATCGAGCATTCTTTTGGGGTGGGGGGCGGGGGTTTGTGTCTAATGCTGATACCCCTCCCCCTCCAAAACTGTACACTTGATCAAAGAATACATCTCTACACATTTGGATACCCGTGGTGTGCATGTGTTTTTAATCTGGCAAAATTCTATCGCTGTGTTTTTCATTTAAACTTCCCATGCGTAGATGGTGCTTGTTCAAATGATATGAATGGTGTCTAGGAATTTTCTCGCTCACCGGAGATTAATGAGAAAGGTGGCCATTTTTCCGATACCCGACACTTGTATGTACGCTGACATGCAGTGACGCTGATAGCTGAATTTTGGTCATACAAGACCGGGTAGATAAGAAAGAGAAATATCCCTGAGAAGGCAGCTATACAGGCTGTAAGTGGCTGACGGCTGCGTTTCCCTTTTCTCAATCCTCTTACCTTCCTGTCTTCATCTAAGGAAGCTGTTTAGGCTGCATGTAAGTAGAACCTACTGCTGCATTATGTAACGTTCCAAGAATAAATGGCCTGAGCTGGTGTGTGAAAACCTTAGCTCAGGTTGCAGGTAATTTGTTATTGTTAAACATTTTCTTGAGGGAATTCAGCCAACACATGTGATGGTGTGTGTGTGTGTGTGTGTGTGTGTGTGTCTGTTTTACACGTTCCCTGGCTCTTGTTATTGTGTATACATGTAAGAGATAACATAGAAGGGAGTGGGAGAGGACTCTGACTGAGAGTCACAGCCACACCGTGATTCACATATTCTATTTTTCATAGATCACATCATCTTTCCCCAACTCCCACCTTCTTCTCGTGTTGCTATTGCTATCCGTAGTCTTGGCAGTTTGGAATAAATACATGATTCCTGACCTTTTGTTGTGTCACAAACAGACACAATTTCCCTCACATTTGTCTACATCTTTAGACAAAACCACAGAGGAATTTTAAAGCGTGAGCAGGTTAATGAAGCCTTGAAGGTCACACGTGTCAGCCCGTTGCTTAAAGAAGGCTCACCTCAAATTACATGTAATCAAAGCAGAAGTCTGGGATGTTTTTCTCATTAAGAAAATCATTGAGGCTCAACAGGACAAATAACAATTACATAAATTGGAAATGTGAACAAAAAATGTTAATTCATTACAAATTTGTAAGCAAGCATGAAACAATTAATGTTTCTCATTTAAAGAATGGCTTTAAATAGACTTTACTCAAATTATATAAAAAAATGAATTGATTTGGTTTGATCAGCCAACACAATGCAGTAATTATGTATATGACCGTGTACACATTTAGCAAAGGAAGACGTTTTTAGTTTCACTTCCAACACCCGAGAGAATCAGCTTCCTGTAAAAAAGAAAACACTTCAGTGAATTACATAATCATCTCATATCATCTCCTGCAACTTGTTAAATGTGGCACATGTTCAGCGTGTTTGGTGTGATCTGATTAACTGCCTTGTGAGCTGTTGGCCTGGCTTACAACTGAGCCCAATGAGTGAGGAATAAGTCAACAATTCAGTATATTTGATGTTCAGTTGTTTGATCAATTCACTAGAAACGTCTCTGCTTCTAATATCCTTTACCCAACAAACTTCAAAATCCACTCACTGGCTTCATTTTGAATACACAGACCAAGTAATTCAATTACTCATAATCATAATACAGTATTGTTTTTATCATTGTAATAAACTATTAAACCTGAGATGATGCAGTCATGTGGGAATACATGTCCTGGATGCTCTACGTATATTGGAAGTTGAAGAATGAATTTAATATGAGCTTCAAACGACAGTTGAGGGTCAATTTTTACACCCAGGTTGGCGACTGCTGATGAAGGGAAATGTGGTGACCAGTAAAAGTGACATATGTTACGAAGGATGGAGGAGGGTGAGAGGTGCCGGCTAAAAAAGCTTTGGTTTGCATGCTCTTCATCTATAGGAAGTTGTGTTTCATCCACGCCTTGATCTCCTCCAGACAGGTGGTAAATGTAGGTGATGGTGGCAGCAAAGCTGCAGTTTGGATTTTTAAAGTACGGTCGGGTGTCATCTGCATAACAATGTCATTAAATTCTATGTCTGTTTTTAAAGATGGTTCTCAGGCTATCAGCTTTTAGAGACACAGCCAGCCAGGAGGGAGTGGTTTATGACTCTGGTGATCAGGAGACTTATGGCATCGATGATAGAACTTACCAGGGCTGTGGGAAAGGGGTCAAGGGTCACAGGCGGAACGTTTCATTGTGCTGATAATCTCCTCAACCTCCCACTGTGACATGTCAGAGAAGCAGCAGAGAGAGAGCTTGGGCTGTGGGTCAGTAGTCGGGACAGGTAAAGCAGAGAAGCTGCAGAGTGTAGAGCGGATGTATGGAGTCTTTTGTGGAGGGAGACACATTTTCTTCTTGTCATGTGAAAAATCTACACTTAAATACAGTGCTTCGCATTTAATCAAACAAGGCCTCTTAAAATCCTAATGGGTAAACATTAAATCAATGTATACACTGTATATTTAATAAGTGATCAAATGTGCCTCTGCTCCATCACGACCACATACATTAAATTAAGTAGGTCCCTATAAATAGATCCTACAGGCCCCAAAGGGTAATTGCACTGGTTGAACCAATACAGAAAAAGTCAATACCAAGAACATATTTACTTAGAATCATCCACAAGATTCTAAGTAAAGCTGTTTCTAGCTTTCTCATGCACGTTCGTTACACACTAAGTCTGTCTCCTTGTATTGTACAATATGATGATAGCTGTCAGCGCTATCATTCACACATGCATGTGAACCTGCCAGAGTAAGATGTTTTTTGCTGGTAGATGAAACAAGTGGAAAAGAATTGAATCCTGATTTTCACACTAGACACCGATACCGTTGCCTCGCTGGTCATGACACTGATTGTAGAATGCCGGCATGCTGGCTAAAATCACGATCAGCGGAAGCATTACGCCTGCTTGGTTGGTTCAATGTAAAAAGACAAAGGCAGTGTAATGAGGAGTTTGCACTATAATTGCAGGATCTCTGTGTAAAAGGGACTATTGTCACACCAATGGATTTCAATGTGGATTTTCAAGTGGTGCTGCATTTTAAAACTTTAAAGAGCAGATGGACCAATTAAAGGTACATTTATTCGTTAGCCACACCGGCAGCTAAGCCAGCTTTGAGGAATGTCAATCTGTCTCTACAATTGTATAGATTGACATGACATATGGTATCCAAGTAGCTCAGAGGATGAATCCTACAATATCATATGTTGAAAACATGGTGAAGATTGTACCTAATAGCAAGAATGTGTAACAAATGGAGTTGTTATAAAATCCCAGTGTCCTCACCCATGTGATTCTATGATCCAGAAACTGTCCAATCTTACCACATTCGGACATCAAATTAGCCTTAAGTCTTCCTGTCAGTTGTGGGAAAATAAGTAATTTACTTCCAGTCTACCTTGGAACAATTCTTGTTACCTCTTAATCTCCACAATTGACTGCTACTCTGACTCTTCTAGCACTCAAAAGTGATCCATTAGTATTCAAGGTATCTCTCTGCATCCTGCAACCGGCCAAGTGTTCAGAAGAGAATTCAATTGGAATCTGCCCTGTTCTTTTCGCATCAGGCTGCCATTGCGGCTTTTTGTTATCACAGAAAACATAACCATGAGTACTTTTGTTGGCACACAATCCCAGTCCTTTTCGAATACTTCACATTACTCAAAGCAATAAAAAGAATGGGAGAAAAGAAAACAGGACCGTTTCTGGTATTTTAATCTTCACTTATCATCATGATTGATTCACCCTGTTGTTTATAATGAAAAGTCGCTTTCTATACAGAAAAACAGTTTAAAGTCACAATCAAAACTGTTATTGTATACAGATAGAACACAAACCAGTTCACAATGAGCATAACTGGCTTTTTATTTCATCAAATGCAAACAAAGTTTTCATAACTTTATCTCAAATAGATCCTTTGACCACTTTTCATCTGTGTCATATGATGCTATCAGTAGTGAAATAAACACAGCTTCCACTTGAACTGAAATTGTAACTCACACGCTTCAAACACCCATGAAATGAAATCCTGCACTAGAAAAACAATTTATGCTTTGAGCTTTTTCCCAGTTAGTGTTGCTCGACTGCACTTTATTAGAGCATCTACAAGGGGACACATGGGAGTTTTTTACCTTAGAGAGGCTGCATTGTAGCATAATCTTAAAAAAAAATCATTTTTTTAACAAAACAGCAGACAGCAAAGCTTTCTAAATATCCTCTCAGTTGTCTGACGGTGCATTCAAGAGTTTACAGCTATTGTGTCTGTCCAGTTGAGGATATTGTTGCACCTGTCTGGGGTCACAGATTTCAGACTGAGTCACTGGGTTCTGATCCACCATCGGTTCCATAGCCGCGGACAAAGATAGGTGACTGGCACACCGCTGAATACGATGACACTGTGAAGCAGGATGCATGACAGGTATGGTCCAAACACCTGGAGGGCATCACATGGTTATGGACATCAAACTTTTTTTCAGACAGTGTCCTGGTTTTACTCATCCCTGTCCAACTTCATCAGATCTTCTTTCTTTCCGTCTCTTTCATGTCCTTGTAGCGACGGCCGACACCTGTTGGTTCCGTAAAGTGTTGTTACACTTCACCCCTCCAGCTTCCTCTCTCCTGCCGTCACAACACATTTCCACAAGACGGCACTTCATGGCCTGACCATCTGGTGGGGATTTGGGGATGCTCATGCCTTTCTTTTATATATATATATATATATATATATATATATATATATATATATATAGTATATATAGTTATAGTAGTATATATAGTTCAGTGGAAGTTCACTGAGAAGAAGCCTCCCTTTTGCAGCAAGGTTCTTATCACATTCACACAGTTTCACATATTCATACCCGGAAGTTGCCCAGTACAACCACAGTCTCTTATTCTGGGCATTGAGCAGCTGGAGCAGTTGGGCTTTAGGGCCTTGCTCAAGGGCACTGCAGTGGTGGTAATGAGGGAGGGGCAAGCCTACTTTTACATGCTGTTTGGTGGCAACTTGACTAAAAACTACTGTAATCCTGGCAAATCAGCTCCACTGAGAAGAGGTCTGACCATTATAATTCCATGTAAATGATGATTTTTGCTTTAATGTGCTTGTCATTTTACCTACAGGGAAGAGAGGCTTCATCCTAATCTTTTATTTTAAAGGTGCTTTTCTTACATTTTGTATATTGTGTTTTATTAGTTTGAGTATTCACACGAAAAGTGTTGTCAGTATGTAGTGTTTAAGTTGTATTCTATCACTTTCTGTGTACTTGTAGTTATATGTCAGTATATCCACATTATGCTACTTGATATTATTCTCCACCACACTACACTTTAATGAGATGATTAATGGGATATATGATTATTTCCAATATTCTCTCATATTAATCATCTCTCTCTCTCAATGCCATTTCATTGGGGCCTGACCCATATAATGTGAACTGATGCACCAGTATCAACATTCTATTAATGTAATAATTTTTTTTCGCAGACCAAGCATGATTATATTATAATAAAATAGCTGAAAATGCGTTTTTTTGTTGTTGTATTTGTACTTGGGTGTTAGTAAAATTGGTATTGGTACTATTAGTGTTGTAAAAGATTTATAAAACATCTGTGTACTTCTTTAGCACTGTTGAACAGAGCATACTTTTTGTTTGTTTTGGCACAGGCATGATGATGAATCCTAATATAGAAAATAACTACCATGCCTTTACATGCTTTTTTTCCCCTTCCTTCCTTCCTTCTGTTATTTTTTATTATTGGCGCACCCTTCATGCATCATGACAGGAGCTCTCAGACACGCACTTTGAAACATTATTCCTTTATAATTTCCTATTTCATAAACTATTGTCACTCTGTTCCAAGAGTGTGCAGTTCTTACGATAGTTTGAAATTATTTATAACTCAGAAGATTTATGCAAATATTACGTTTGTCACAGAGTATATCTCAAGATATTGTGATGCTGAGTGCATGCTTAAAATTAGAACAGTGCATTTTTGGACTGTGGATAGTATCCCCTGAAGATATATATATTTTTATTCTTTGTGTACATTTTCATTCTCTGCATATACCTACTGCAGTGGATTGTTGGCCAACTCTTCTATCAGTGTCACAGAATCTGTCTGGCTGAGATAGGAAGGGATAAACCCATGCACAACACGTCAGACCGGGTCCTTCTCTTTGCTTGTTTTAGCTCTGATCTGAGACTAGAATTACAGTATTTTTCCTTATACTGACCGATGATTCTACTCCTGTTATTTACCTTTTATGGCAGTCATGTTATTGAACAATAATTGTGTGCCCTGTGTCCCAAGAAAAACACATTTTGTTTGACTTACCTCTGTGACATGAAATATACTTCTACATACAAAGCAGGTTTTATTGAGGCATCAACCCAATTCATTCCCAGATTTTTCCCCTCTGGAATAATAAGATAAGACTTATTTTCAAAACTCCTGAAAAGAAACTTTGTGGAGACATTCATGATAAATAATTTATACTCCCATCATGCTCCACTGCCTGTCTCAGGTGAGTGTCCTTATGGGTCCCTCTATACCATGACAATATCTTCTCACACGGCCGAAAGCAAAGGAAAATAACGTTTGTTTCCTTTTGTATTATTAAGGGTGTCAAATAAGCAATACAATTATTTTTTAGATTGTGGATTTATATTGAAACATGAGTTGGAATTAATTTCCGTCTTGACCACTAAAGAAGACCTCAACCTTGCCTGCCTGTGAGTGTTGTTGATTGGAAATACAAGTGCAGTGCACTCAATAAACAGACAGCAAGCCGCATTAAAGTGGACTTAACCACACTCAGACATCCCATAGGGCTGTTTTTTTTTCTTTATTTGCCCCTGAGCAAGAAAAAGTAGAGCAAATCAAATGTTGATGAGCAAACTCTATTGACTACTTGAGAAGTTTTTTTTTAATGTTAGATGGTGAATTGACCTCCAGATTTAGCATTTCGGTTTCGACAACCTGCCTTTTCAACAGAAAAGTTATCTATTTTCCGTCGAATACTACACACAGATCTCCTCAAGCATTTCTCTGTGAAGCCAGCTGGCCTCATATGAGACATCGCTGCTAACCTACTAATGAGACACGCTTTTGTTCACCTTTTAAAACAGGAGAGTGAATGCTCCGGTGCTGATAAAGTATTTCATCCTGAATCTGTGTCCATGTACGGGCAGCAGAGTGGAGGTTCATCTGGGATTTTCAAACATCTCCGCAGCACTCCTTCTCTGAGTAATTGGACTTGGATCAACTTTTTTCCTGTTGGATGAGGTTTGCTGACGTGGCAGTATTTGTGTTCTCAGAACTGATGAACTGAGCACAATAATATAGCCTGACTGACAATAATGGTTTGACATCAAACCATCGCTGTGTGCGTGTCATTATTAACCCGCTAAAGCCTATGAACTCTATAATGTTCATTTTATACTTAAAAAAATCTATATATTACTCATACAACTTTTTTTCTAATGACATGATAATAGACAACTTAGACAAAAGGTTTTAAGCAAATAATTTAAGTTTCCCAGTGCTTCCTGTCACATGACGTCATCAACTTCCTGCTCCTTCTTCCTGAGAACATGGAGAAGACATGTCCTCCCAGAAAGAGTCATTTCATTTAGATTATTTAGATTTCCTACCCTGATATGTATATATCTATTTAATCATTCAAGTCTCTAGAATAATCCCCCCCAAAAAAGAATTTTGTACATGGGATAAAACGATTTTTGTTCGTGGGTATATTTGTGCAAACAACAACTATAATAGCCATTAAAATGCTATTTTCTGCAAAGAAAATAGAACAAAATGGAAAAAGATAGATACGTGACATGATTGTTAGTTACTCGACTGATTATATGCATGAAATCTGGACTTAAATCGGTTAAGTATAAAATGACAGTCACAGACTTAGTGTCTCTTAGGCTTAAATGGGTTAATAACATGATGATACTTTTATAAAAAAAAATAATAATAATACAGCATAGTTTGTTTTCAAACAATGTTTTCACAGTTGTGATGACATCCTGAGAACAGAAGGCATTTCTAAAGCCCTAAAGACCTGACATACACACCATTACCACTTCTATACAGATGCATTATTTCTCCCTCCATCACCATCCTAAAAAAAGTCTCATATAGTGCTGAATAGGTGTCAGGAGGTTGTGTATATCCGACTAGGATGACTCATCCTGTCTGATATTCCCAGCATGGAGTAATGGTTACAGGCTTCTGAGGTTAATAATTCTTTTCATCCGATGCAACATTTCACATTTCTTTGAAAAACAAGCACATGTTGATAAATGCTTTTGAAAAAATATGGTAGAATTCAAATGTTTCTTTTATATATATATATATATATATATATATATATATATATATATATATACATCATATGCTTTGACAAAATGCCATGACTGTGCATACAACATCTTCCACAGCTTTTTGTGGATGTTCTTATCATCTGAGCGCACCAATGTGTCACAACTTCCCATCAATAGGAAGCAGCCTTTAGTGACGGCATACACCACAAAACAGCCACAGCATTTGGTATATGTTCCTGACAGGAAGGAAGGCTGTAAAATACCATCTAGCACCGGGTCACATGTCATCTGTAAATGGCTACAAATGCAGAATATATTACATCTGTTTCCTGCTGCCTACGCAGTCCTCGCACATTATAATACAAGGATTTGACATTGATAAAAAAAAAAAAAGATGTGTTGATGTGTTGTTCATATGACTCACAGAATATCTTCAATATAACCAGAAAACAAAGTAAGCACCAGTATGAGCTGTGGGTTTGAATGCATTACGTCGCTATTAGAGATTTACCAGACAGCTCTTTTGTGTAAATCTGGATTAAATAAAACTATATTTGGTATTAAGTCAGGTCTGTGAATTCCTGTGAAGAGTACACATGGACAAATTCGCCAAATTTTTGAATCTTTTGCACAACATCAATGCCCTCCAGTGGTAATATCTGAGATGACAACCAATTGCTGCATTAGGCCTACAGTTTATCACAACTCATCTGGCATTATCATAGATTAAACTGGTCGAGCCTATTTGCTGAAAACACAATTTCATTTTCATCAAGAATTTTGATCCAGTATATCAATTTAACATTTTATACTGCCTCAGCCATTTCTAAATCCTTCAGATATGGTTATTTCAATAGTAGGAAATGCACAGCTCTTATTAATAATATAATGATGGCTATGTGTCCCAGTGTGCCAGTATTTACAGTAACTTGGTTTATAGGAAGTGTGTTTAATTTCAATGATGATCCCCAGTGAGGATTTAATATTTATATAAAATTTGAGTGTTTAGGATTTCAGGGCGACACGGTGGCGCAGGGGTTAGCGCTGTTGCCTCACAGCAAGAAGGTCGCAGGTTCAAGACCTCCTTGGTCCGGGGTCTGGGACCTTTCTGTGTGGAGTTTGCATGTTCTCCCCGTGTCTGCGTGGGTTTTCACCGGGTACTCCGGCTTCCTCCCACAGTCCAAAAACATGCTGAGGTTAATTGGCAACTCTAAATTCCCCATAGGTGTGAATGTGTGAGTGAATGGTGTGTGTGCCCCACGACTGGCTGGCGACCATCTGGGGTGTATCCCTGCCTCTCGCCGTAACACGCTGGGATAGGCTCCAGCAGACCCCTGCGACCCTAATGAGGAATAAGCAGGTATAGAAAATGACTGACTGACTGACTGTTTAGGATTTCATTCAGTTTAGCAGCAACTCTACAAAAACAAGAAAAAAAGTATTTGAAATGAGTTAAAGGGCCAGATCACCATATACAGCTTTCCTAACCAATTTTCTACCAGAAGAACATTTATTACCAAGTTAGTTTTCACTTAAAAGGAATTTGCTTAGGTGTAGTTGATGAAAAATATGCAAAATAGGTCAGAAGTGCAAATTTCGTGTGAGTTGTACTATTGACCATGAGGGGGGCGTCGGAACAGTTGCGGATGGGAAGAAGCTGTTTTTGTGGTGGATGGAGGGATGGAGGGGCCAGCTGTGATCTTAGGAGGAGGCGCCGCTAGTGCATTATGGGGCGGCATTTCCGTTTCCCTAACATGAAAGAGCGTAATGGTCCAGGCTAACTTGTGCTAAAGGAGCTAACTTAGGCAGCATCGGAGTCCCTTTCCTTAGCGTTTTGGATAATTCCAGAGAATCTTCCCATGGCTGCAACTCAGGTACTTCCGGGTTACTTGGCTCAGCTAGGAACATTCCTGTGCAAAAAAAGAAAACCCGAACCGCTAAGTTGAATTGCCGGTTACAAACGAACACGCCGTCGCGTGCTCTTAAAACCGCATGTAGTTTAAACTAGCTGTGAATTATGAAGACGCAGTATTATCCGAACCCGCAGGCGACGTCAGGTGCATCTCAACCAGGAAGTGGCTCTCAGCTCCAGGTCCAGTGACACCCCCCCTTCTGTCTAGTGTGTGTGTTTGACCACATGAGGAGGAACCACGTTAACGTCGGGTCTGCTTTCTGCAGGACTGTCAGGACGATGCCAGGCTATGACGTTGCGTCGTTAGCGGCCCACGTTTCTGCGGACTGGATGAATGAGGAGGAGAAATGGATGAAGTGATCAGCCTCAGCTCCGACGACTCGGACGTGGAGGTAGTCGGCTCGTACAGCAACAGGAATGGCTCCGTTAAGCCGGATCCTCTGTCCCTCGCAGATGTGCGGGTGCGCGTTGATGACCTCAAAGTACCGACGGTAAGTGGCATCTAAAAAGAAGCAGAAACGTCCTCGAGACGGTGAGGTAACGTTCACGTTACGTCAACGGTTACTCACACTCACTAGCGCCGTTAGGTTTTAAATGGTGACCGTGTTAACTGGTGACAGTTACTCTCGTCTTTAGTTGTACTTCTTTAAACTTGTATCATGAATGTTTCTTGTTGGCGACATCATTTAATTTACAATACGTAGTGCAAAAAACGACCATAAGAATATATAAACTGAAATGAACGTTCAATTTTAAATAAATAATTTAAAAGTTCAACAACTGCCGTCACCCCGACAACCGCGGACGCGTTCAAGCTAAAAGCCACCAGTTAACACGGTCCCCGTTTCATCCGAAGCACCGTTCTGTCAAGAAAACCCCGGCTTGTTTATGGGAACGTTATGCTAAGCAATTTCTGTTGTTATCTCGACTTCTTATTATTCGGACGGAATTATAGCCAAGTCTTCGTTGTTAAAGTGCACTATAGCCCCATATCAGACTCCCCAGAGTGCCCGAGTTTACGTTACGTGGTACGGGTGTGTATTTTTCCTCTATATACCGGCAGGCTTAGAGAGAATTTAAAGACGCCCGCGAGGTAAAAACAAAAAAAAAACGCAATATCGAAGAAAGCAAACTCCCCGCCGGGACGGATAACAACCGTGGCTTTAAGGTAACATCTGTTTTTATATGATTGGTATATGTAGGGATAAGTCGGAGCAAAATGAACGAAGCTAGTGTCTCATTTTAGGGGAATAATGTTAAGACTCTTTAACTCTCAAATGAGGCTGGGTAGGCCTACAGAGGACAGGTTCTGGACTACTTCTATAAAAAGCATTCGAACATTCTCTGCTACTTCAGAGATAAAGTATTTTTTAATGTTTGTGTCATTAATTGTATTATTAATATTACACAACGTGAAAACAATAGCTAAATAACTTTTGACTAGCATTTTCTCGCCTAACGTCACTGTAAATTGCGGCCTGAATGCTAATTTTATCTGCATGCACCTGAGCTGTACCCTGCTTAATTTTCCACACATGTATTTAATTAGACATTAATTATTTGAGAGGAACAATCCTCATTCATCAATAAGAACTGTAAATCAGGATGAATATACCACAGTTAGCCTAAAGGTAATTTTTCATCTTTTGTCTGGCCAGACAAACACGACCTAAAATTCGAACACAATGCCATATATCAGAATTATTCATTCTTACCATTAGCTAACATTGCTGCAGAATGGGTATACAGTTTTTTTTTTACCACTTAATGTTATTTTTCGTGATGGAGTAAGTGATATTTTTCCCTGGAAAACACTCGATAAAAGACAGTTTTTGGCTAATTTAGCAACTACTTACCGTGCCCTATTGTGAACTTGTCAGAAAAAAAATGCTGGTTTTCACCTCAACATATATCAGGCCGAACAATAGTAACAAATGTAGCTACTAACAACACAGATATTGGGCACAAACATGGTCATTTAATAAACTTTAACATATTAGCCAAGGTAAAAATGATAAATAGTTTGTTAGTTGTTTTATAGCTACCATGGCATTTATTGACATATTGTTTTGGTTTATTTTTCCCTCCTTCAGCGTTATATTGATCTCACAGATCCGAGTTGGACTGTCCCGGAACTGAAGCTGCGCAAAAGACAAAGTCCTGCTGCCTTGGAAGTGATAGAATTGACTGATGATTTACCAAACGGGACAGAAAAGGAGACTGAGAATTTGCCACCAGATGATTGCGAAATAAAAGCAGAATGTCCCAAAAAAGATTCAACTTCAAACAAACAACATTTAAATTTACAGAAGTCCTTTCCAGGGGACACACCTGTTTCTGAACCAGCACAGGATTATTGCAGCCTAAAGCCAAAGCACAGGCGTTTAGCCAGTGAAACGCATCCTGCTCATTGCACGCCGACTGTAAAATTACAACGATTGCCTTTTCTTGAAACTCATGTCACAGAACTGAATAAGTATTCGGTCTATTTAACCAAAGATTGCATGCAAATGTCATTCTGCTTCAGACAACTGGACAGTAACAGTGTAGCACTAGAATGCATTCCTAATTCAATCAATACCACATCAAATGGTCCTAACTTGGAGCCTTCAACAAACGAGTCTCCTCCTAAGGTGGTTGAACCTCTTATCGAACTGGGACAACAAAGTAACAGTTGTGAATTTATAAACACACAATTACCTGATAAGGTATCTCACCCTTTACAACGGTCAGCTGACTCTCCTTGCACAGATAAAGGAAGCTCCGACACAACCTCGAAGGAGAAAAGTGCCCGGGGTGACAAGGAGGATGACTTTTGTCTATCCACGTTCATCCGTTCACCATCAACCCCTGCCCTATCTCGAGACGAAGCTCAGGATTCAGTAGAACTCCGCTGCTCCAACGTTTCCCCGGCTGCCTGTCAGTCAAGGCCCAACCGGCTCACACCGGAAGGAGCAGAATCCAGAGAAGGCCACGTCTCTGATAACTCGTCCCCTCGCTCCCCTCCCACTGAACCGGTCTCCTCTCAGCCTTTTAATGTCGCATCCCCGTCCCACACAAGTCCCAGATCTCCTAACCCCGAGAGCCAGCCTGAGCCGACGCCCGCCTCGAACAGTCTTGATTTCTTGCGCTGCAGTGACCCGAGTGACCCTCCGCTGTCTAAAACCGAAGACGTCGACGCGGGATCGAGTGCCGGGGCATACAGCGGCGATCTCGGAATTGACATTCCGGTGTCTTTCCTCTGGCAAGAGGGCAGCGACGAAGAGGTGAACGAGGAGAACCGATTTGACATGGACTTCAGAGGGGCTAGTCGAGAGGACAGGGATTTTGTGTGCCCGATTATACCCAAGAAAATAATGGCTGGACCAGCTCATGCCCTGGTTAGAAACCCTCATCCAGAAGTTTATATTTGAATTTCTATGTTGTGCTCTGTAACTCGTTACCCATCACAGTACCTTTTTTGTCTTTTTAGATTTACGAGGAAGAGGAATGTTTTGAAACTCCAGAGGTGCTATGCCGTCAGAGCCTGAGCCTCGTTTACAGCACGATTGATGAGAACTATCCAGAGGGCACTTTGCAGCTTTTGTCTGACCTACTACAGCCTGGTTATTATCCTCCCATGGATATCACCTCCCACCTGCTGCATGGCATCCTGCTGGACCCACAGTGCCCGCAGCATGTCTGCCTGCATGCCTTTAATCTACTAATGAGGACACAGAGGTGAGAGGACCATGCAAATAAACTAAGAGACCCCTTTTTGTCTCTAGCTATTTTAGCTTGTCAAAGAAGGAAAAGTACACATGCATACATGTAGTTTTGACAATAATAACACATGTAATGCATCCACATGTTCTTTTCCTGCTTTGACAAGTCACGTTTGCTGTTTAATTGTATAATGTAACATACAGTGTAGTCCTTCTTTATTAAACCCTTAATCTGTACTTTACATTCTCTTTTGAATTCTGGGATTACACCTGCTTTCTGATTGCAGACACCACATGGCTGATAAAAACACGGTTCCATGGGACTGGGAGTTGCTGACCTCAGTTATGGATAATCAGGTACTACTACTACTATTTGACATTTGTGGTCGTATGTGTTTCATTCCCAGCGTCTCCTCTGGTGCTGTGCACACACAGAAAGGTTGGTAACCATGGAGGATCCAGAAGAGAAAAGGAGTAGGTTGTCTGATGTTGGGACATTTTTTTTCCTCAAAAAGTCTAAAAAACAAAGTTGGGAGCTACTACTGAATGTTTTTTGAGTCATGTTTCCTGCCAAAAATGGGACAAAATGTGTCTTTTTTTGTCAGCTTCAACAATATTATATTACAATATTACTACATAATTCCTAAAAATCATCCAAACACAGATTAGTGATATGTTTTGAATATGCAGGCGTTTTTAAAATGGGAAGAAACAGTGATGAAACAGATATGAACTAGAATTAAAAAGCCATGGACTCAAATCCAGGGGTTTATAAATGAATTAAAATGTATTAATTTGTCATTGACATGAATAGGTGTCACAAGCACATGGTTACTTCCTGTCAAAGACAGAGAAAAGAACAGAAGAGAAAATCTTGCCTAATGTGTGTTGATCTATAGGAGAATAAATATAATAAATATATTTGAAAGTGATACAGAATGCCTGAGGGCCTTACTGCATTATATTACATTAGATTTTGAGTTATCACTTGGTCCCTGAATTTTTACCTTTACATAAATTAAAAAATACCATTTATAAATTGATGCAGAAAGGACACAGATTGGTGCAGTAAACTAGGGCTGCATGATAAATTGTTAAAAAAAATCGCAATGTCGATTCACACATACACGTGATCTCGCGCCCATAAAGGCAGCGCAGCTGTTGACTCCACTCTCGACCTATGGTAAAGCATCTTTACAACATGTGATTCAGGCATATACATGCTGAAGAAAATCCAATTCCATTCACATTAGCCAGGTGTGTTAATTCGACTATGAGAAGTCCAACTTGATCCGATTTCAATGCATTTAAGTTCTATACATGCATTTTAAAAATCTGTCCATAGTCAGAGTAACACAGTTTGATTTGCTTGTGTTGGGTAAATGTACTAGGGAGAGGAGCAGAGTGAAGTCAGCAGTGGGGAGAATTCTATGGCGAAGGTGGTACAGTAGTGGCGAGTTAGCCCCAGACCCAAAACCGAACTTGTGCCCAAAAAAGGATTGTGTTCTGCGGTGTGGAATTATTTTGGATTTAAGTCTGATGATGACAGTCTGCGGCGCATTGCAAAGTGTGGTCTGTCCTCGTTGCAGCACTGCAAGGCAATACTACAAATATCTATAACCACCTCAAACGTTTTGTTAAAAATAAATAAATAAATCATGCCAAAGAATTGTAATCTAAATTCTAAGTAAAAAAAATTGTGATTCACATTTTTCCAGCATTGTGCAGCCTTACAGTAAACCGCCAGAGTGGAAGAAACAAAGAAACAAAGTGTCATATGTTTAAACAAATCCTGCGCCCATGTTTGTGCTTGGCATTATCATATAGCCCTAATAGGCCAAAATGTTTATAAAGTGCACATTTTTCTTGTGATTTCAGTAACTGACATGCCCCCATCCGGGCCCTTCTTGCTTCATTAGGACCAAACAAAGAAACTTCGATGGGAAGTCGTGTGCATGCTCCTGAAGTACATTTTGCAGACGTTGGAGGATGACTTCCAGGCTAAACGTTCTAGCTCCGCTCTTCACCATTCAATCGCCAAGGCAACATTGTCATGTGATCAGCAGTTCCCACGAGTCAGGTGATTTTTGGTAACCAGGGGCTTGTATGGTTTAATGGAACTTGACCCAGGCTTTTCAGTTCCAATGCAAATGACCGTAATAAGATGTATTGCGATCTTTAGAGCTAATCTTTAGAGCAGATTTAGGTCAGAGGATCAGAACAAAACTTCCTGTATTGCATCAGAGCTAAAGCATTCCCATCACCCACAGCTATGCTTGCTAATACGCAAATATTAGAACAGTAATAAACTAGAGTAGGATGGCGATGGTAAATAGTACCACTGCTCAAACATCAACATACTAAAATAGTTAAAATTAGCATGCTGCTGTTAGCATTTAGCATCGCTGTGCTAAAACCTCCCAGAGTTACTAGTGTATGTGTACATAATTAGTATCATATTGTAGACATTTTGATGTGTTTGTTGACACTGCAGTGACATGGTTTCCCCCCGGCTTCCCTAAGGGGTCAGTGAAAATATTGGCACTCTTCCTGATGCTGCCCATTTAGTGCTTGTGTTTGTGCACATATTGAGCAGATTAAGCGTCAGCATTTTAAATAAATTCACACTTTTTTTTGCATTTCACTGCTCCCCCTTTTTTTTCCTCAAGCCTTAATGGTTTCACCTTGTATCAAATACACCGCTCTCTTCTGATAATCTTACACTTACTTGTATGTTGGCTACAAATATTCTGTATATATGAAATTCTCAGATGCATTGAAAAACCAAGCCAGTTTAACAGAGGCAGATTTTGACAGGTTATTTCAGATTACCCATACTAGAGTTCATGAGGTTTGACAATTTGAACAGAGCCCAGATAGGTTGGAAAGCATGATAACACAGTATTACATTCTCAAGGATGAGTACATTATAATACAAGACTAATCATTAGTACATTTTATTCATGATGTATTCACTTGTTAAAGTAATACTTTTAATGGCTTTTTTTCTTTGCTTTTCAGGGCCATCATTAAGTGGCTGTTTGCTGCCATAACGAAATCAACAGAACATGGCACGAGTAGAGAAGCAACCACGGAGAGAGATGAACAAATCAGGTGAATTACAAAGATAATGCTTTGAAATTACTCATTTTTGCCGGAATGTAACCTTACTCGGACCTTACATACAGGCATTTAAAATTCTCACAGCTGTTTCTGTGTATGTCCTTTCTGCAAAACCTGTTTTTTTTTTTTTTGGCCCTTTTTTCCCCTGCAGAGTTGTGTCCATCCTCCAGAAGATGCTGTCTTTGGCTCTGGAGGTTGACCGCTCTCCAGCTCTCAGCTCTGCCAAGTTGTCCCAGGAGCTCTTCCATATGCTCATCAGCAATGCACCGTTACGAGCGCACAGGTGAGGAGGAAAGATGAAAGTGAATAAAGCTCGTTGAGCAGGTTTTGTATTAATAGCTCCACCCCTTGAAATTAGATCTTCAGTGAACACCGATAAACTTTCCACTTTCAGAAGTTGGATGTGAAAACTGTGCACATACATCATTCTGAACGGTGAAGCTCAAACATCCAACTTTTTTTTTCTTCTTTTTGAGTAGAGACTTCTTATTTATCTCTTGTTCTAACATGTACAGTCTCTACATAATTTAACAGCATGCAGCCAATGAGCCACAGTAAAATGTAAATTGGCTTGAGTTTATAGAATAGTAACAGAAGTGCTCATTAGCCAGCTGAAGAGAAAGCATGTTCTTGCTGTGGTTCAGTGACTTGCCAGTGAGAACTTTTGATTTTAGGTCTTTAAATGTGCTACAGCCTTAAAAGAGTTTCTTTTAGCGTGGAGGAAACAAAAACTAAGCAGTAAAGACAAAAAAATGTGAGATTGTATATTATTTTGAATTGTATTATTATTTTTTTTTGTATTTTATCTATTCTTTTTATTATACTTGATGTATTGTTGATTTATTGCTGTTTTATTCTGTTTTGTATTGCCTAAAACAATACTACTGGTTTTAATATACCTCATGTAAGGTGACCTTGAGGCTGCGAAAGGCGCCCAACAAATAAAATGTATTATTATTATTATTATTATAGCATAAATTAACATGATAAATCATTCTATATAACATTTTAGGATTGTATCCTCCATTCAAGTGGATATGTTTGACAGTTTGTTAATTGAACTGATTAAATGGAAACACAATAATGTAAGACATTGTTTTAAATGTGTTAATCGGGTAATTTTTAATTCACCACAGCAAGAAAAAACAATTATCACAATGATGCGATCCTTCTCTATTTATTTATTTTTTTTTTTTAATCTTTGACTAATCTGTTTCTGACACCCAGGAGGCTGTTGCTAGAGAGCCTGCAGAGCAAGCAGCTGAGATGTAAGCTGTTGGAACATCTGTTGGACTATGCATGCCCACTGAAAATCTCTCTGCCCATGTCGCTCAGTCTGCTGCTTCACTTTCTGAAGAACTGCACCCTGACACCAGACCCAACGGTGAATATTTTATTCGGCATAAGCAACTTCATCTTCTTTTCTATCTTTATCTTTTAAGACAACATTTGTAGCGGTAAAATATCAGATAAATTACTTATTGATAACTATATTTGAAAAATAGTTGGGATTAGATTTTAGTGATTGTGACCACATATTTTTCCTTTTCCAGTTAAGAATTTAGGATGATTTTCTAAGGGGATTCCTATCTGTGATTTATTATTGTGAAATCTAACAGTTAATGGGCCACAGCAAGTGACTGATCAGTGCATCTGATCCATGGCTGTATTCTGCAGGATGGCACTGAAAGGTGGCAGAAGTGGGAAGAACTGGTCCATCTCCTCTGGATGTTGTTACTCAGTTACAACAAAGCGATGAAAGGTGAGACGTTGGTAAATACGACCATACTGATCAACGGTATCTGTTACGGCTGGCTCACAAAACACAACAAATATGGTCAGTGGCTCAGTAAGTCAGCAGTGTTGGTGTGTAAGCAAGAATGATGAAAGAGTGATGGGGTGTTGTATGGTAAAAGGGTGGGGCGGAGAGTTTCCCCTTTCTTTCTTCCCTATGGAATAAGTGGGGTACATTTTTAATAAGTACTGCCAACGAGTACAGACATACTGCAACACAAAACTCCAAGAGAAGCAGCCAGCAAAAACCTCAGCCGAAATCTCTTAGCGCCGGACTGCATAAGGAAGATGAGCGATTAGTACAACAGAGGCACATGACAGTGCATGTTCTACCACATTGTCTGACCCCAAAATGTGGCGTATGTCCAAACAATAAGACTGTACTGCAGACAACCACATTATTCAAACAGACAGCACGGCCTTCCAAATCATCAGCCACCATATTCATCAAACAATGGAATGTAGCTGGTGTGTTCTGCAAGCCAAAAGGCATCACCTTATATGAATACAGGCCCAGTGGGATTCTAAATGCAGTAATCTCTTGCGCCCTTTTTGAACAACAGTACCTGCCAAAGATCAGTTTTGCATCCCCACACCTCTGTCTCAGCCTCCACTAGGTGGGTTTGTGATGGTGTCAAACAAACTTGGAACCACACTCTGACTTACGCAAATGAACTAACAAATTATCCAAGTTATGAAGACCTCCAATTCCTCTCGTGCTGTAGCCAAATTTCTCCCATGCCAATATTGAACGATCGTGATTTTTGGAGGATCACTGCTATTAAAATTGTCCTTCAACACTGCCAGAGGACCATTTAAAGAATGTTCAAATACCAAACACAATTATTGGGACTACACCCAGTGCTCTTCTGGGTTACTTCCCTTGCTGCAAACATCAACCACAGATATTCTTCTTCCCAATCCTTGCAAAACTGTATGCAGCAGTGACTTGTCAGATGTATCAGAAAAGACTCCAATGCCTCCAAACATTGTGTACAATGTGTAAAGTTACTGGAAGAAAAGTTAACACCATGGTCACTTTGAACATACCTGGAGATGCTAAACATGCTAACAAATTCCTTCAAAGTGCTTCCCCACATCTTCCAGAATGTGTGTAAGCAAGGTTTAGGTTTTGCCGAGGGAATTGCCTTAAATTATCTGGTTTAATTTGTTACCTGTGTGTGTGTTTTTGATCAGTACTTTTTGTATGGAATACCTTTGCAAAACAACATCCAATCCATTTTTCACTTTGTAGTGGAGTGGACAGTCACTGGAGTTATTTCTTTTAAGATGAGTATGACACGCATATTAGTGAATCAGACCGCTGATTGTTATTGACCACAGGGGATACGCGGATACCTGGTGGCCTGACACATGACGGTCAAAAGATACTATGCTTCTGACTTAGGTTCTCCAACGGAAGGTACTGTATTGGGAGCAATAAGGCTGGGTTAATGACCCGATTTGGTAATTTGTGTGGAAAGGTCTGACGTATTCTGAAACCTCCTTTTTTAGTTTAGGCCAAAAGAATATGCTGTATGTCTTCCTGACCCTGAGATGCCCTGACTGGGCATGAGGCAGCTGCAAAGCCAAGTTATGAAATTTGTATGGAACAACAAGTTTCCCACACCACCCTCACCACAAGGCTCCTACTTCCTCATTCTTCCACCTGCAATACCTGGTGCCCCGTGATGCCCCTTCCTCCCACGCCAAACTGAAAAGAGATGAGGCCCGTACACCTGAGCAGACAAGAGTAGCAGGCAATCCAACATCCATAACTACTATCATCAGTTTTTAAACAAATAACTGTCTTACCCCTGGGGCCTCACAAAGCAAGATGAAGAATTTAGTCAATGTAACCCTGGATTTCTGGTAATTACACTGAAAGACTAACCTGCTCTGGACCAGGTTAGTTGCAGAGGAGAGGAATGAGAATGTTCAAATGTCCTGAGTTTGCAATTAAGTGACAAATAAAAATACATATCAATAGGCATTTTATAGGTCAGTAGATGCATTTGATTGTTCCAGCTTTCTATTTCTACTCTGGATTTAAAACGAAGCTCCTACCAAACCGATCGTTGCTGGCACAAAAGATAAGATGATTTTTGCTGCGTTGTGCAGTTTATTTATTCCCAGAGTGACAGCTGGCGAGGTGGATGATTTTATACCCTGAGTCACTGCAGCTCAGAATAAAATAAGACAACTGTATATAACTAGAAATAAGTTGCTGTCCAACCTAAATTACACTGAAAGAGGCAAACCAGTATATGCAAATAAATCAGGGAATCCCCTAAGAACTGGCCCGCTGGGTGGCATAGCCTTCCCACCCATTCAACCCCCCCCTCAGGAAAAGACAATGACGTGAAATATAAAAGTGTACATCATTACCATTCAGTCACACGTGAGCCTGAAAATTCCTGAGGGTCTGGTTTGACGCCTTGCATGGTTTACATTTTCCCTGAAACGTTCAGACTAATAAATCATTTTGACTGTTTAAAAAATTGTTGGATCATATTCTGGGTTGTAAAAATAATGAATTCAGATGTCAATATTTAATGAATAACCATCTTCTGCCAGTAGAAATAGTTCCTGTGCCTCTGAGCAAGACACTGTATAAATACAGAATGCAAGTTTTTATTCATACACAGGTGTTTTTTTTAACAGGCTGCATAACTGCTGTTCTGGCAGTAAGAACTGTGCAGCTTTGTGTCAGCAGAGTGCACGTGTGCAGATATAAACTCTTGTCTCTACAGCTGTTTAAGCTGAATGATCGCTACTGCCACCGTCATCAGAAACTCGCGTCGCTTCACATGATGCTTCGGAGGAAACCTCTTAACTCCTTTTCCTATTTTCTCATGTACTTTCCCTGAGTCTCCTAATGGGAGGGACTAAGACACAAGGAAGGGGAACAAGGGAAATGCAGATGCATATGAGACTTGGAAAGCACATTATGAGACTTGAGATGTACCTTTTTAATACAAAGACAAGCATTCAGCTCAACAACTGAATGAGGCAGGGTTGTCACACTACCTTTATAATCTGGAAAATTTAAGAAAACATTTTTTTTGCACTGGTAATGTGATAGTGTCAGAAGAAATATGTGTATGTTGTTTACACAATAATCAGCCGTGTTATTCAGCTAATTAAAACAATATGTTGATTTGGGTGAATATTAGAATCACAACCAACATTTTTACCAATTGGACCAGCTTGTCAGTGTCCTACTGCCAGATAGTCTTGGGATCTCCAGGAAACACCAGGCTCGAGTAAATGTGCAATACAGTATATCTGCTTTTTGAGGAATTCAAATGCATATAAAATGACTTCAACCTCCAGAGCTGACTTTGGTTTACTTCTAACATCTGGCCATCTTTTATCTCCAGGCTATCTGTGCAGCTCAACCACTGAACAGCGAGGAAACATCGGCACCTCAGTCTACAAGCCGGATGATATCGTAACGAAGACCGCCGTTCATGAAGCCGTGGAGGCTTTCTTGTCGAGATCTCAGGCTGACATTGGCCAAGCTGTACCTCTCCACGTTGAAGAATCCCTCACTTATCTACAGGATCACCTGCTAGATGTCTCTCAGTGTTAAATGAAGAAAACCTTCATCATATTCATGTTTTAGAAGAAGCATAATAAAATGTCTATTTATTTTATATTTATATTTTTGAATAATTGATTTTTATTTGTATTTTAAATAAAGTCATTGCCTTTTTTGGTTGCAATTAGTCTGAGTTAATGCCTCTGTTTTTATTATGTCAGCCAAATTGTCATTAAGCAGAATCTTCTTGCAGATGCATCCTATACACTATCATTTTAACTCTACTGTTATAGGTATAGATAAACGGACCATTCTGCTATCTGCATCATTTCTACATAAGCTACGGTAAATTGATCTGTGGTAGCCTACCCGTTTATCTCACGGTCCATCAGTCATCAGTACAGGATTTTATTTACTCTGGTTCAACAGCTGCTTGGGCCGTCTTCACGCTGACCAATAGGATGCAGCGCTGTTATCGGCAGACAAAAAACCTACAGTCGCCATGATACAGCAGCGGAAACGGGTGAGAAGTAGCTAGAAAACAAAAGAGAACACGCAGTCGTCCTCGCGATTTGGTATGGTCTTGCAGGTAAAAAGAAATAATTCCTCTTATTACACTGAACTATTTCAAATACAATCCTAATCAGATGCTAAAACCGCCGCGATGAATCTTTGAAGTCGGGACTTCTTTGAATAGGAAGTCGGTCAGCTTCGAATAATTGTGATCTGTTAGCTTTCAGCTAGCTGGCTAACAGAAGCTAAGCTATATAGCCCACAATTGCTTGCAAATCCAGCATTGTGCAGCTTTGTGAGTTCGCTTGCACGCTGTTTATCTCAGCGATAATGATTCTTGCTGTTAGAGGCTAGCTAGCGGTAGCTAACTAATGCGCTGTTTCGTGGCCTAGTATTAATGCGCAAGTCAGTGCTTTGTTGTTATGTAAACAACATTTGTAACGCTATAGTGTGTTTTAATACAATTTTGCGTCTCTTTTATTAACTCAACGGGGCAGAGTGTTAAAGTCAGCTAACGCTAATTGTTCCATGTCAGTAACTTCGTGTATCCGTTTTCCATGTTGCTAATTAGCAAGTGAGCTAGCGTTAGCTATTTAGCGTTTGTTATGTATAGTTTAATGGCTACCTATTTAGGTTAAGCTAGGCTAATCAGTTAGCGACAACGAGAAGCACACCGCATAACCAGGTAACATTAGCAAATTAACTCAATTTAAAAATGCTATTTAAATGTCAGGTCTTTGGTTAATTTAAGTTTTAACGCAACCTAGTTGTCAACAGCCTGCTGTGCTAAGTTTAGCACACATCTGATATATTTCTGCCAACATGTGTTCATGAGGAAGCATATCATGAACATCAATGAAGATGGGGATGAGTTACTTTATTTACGTTAGTTAGATGCATCACTTCTAATTTTATTCGTTATTGTATTAATAATTATAAAGACTAATCAAACTTCTGAACCAAGATTACAATTGATAGCATATATGGAGAACTTTCGCTTTCTATTGAGAATGATATTCACACTTCTCTTGTTTTCGCTGTAACGTTAGTGTTATAGGAATGCCCAAGGAAAAATATGACCCGCCGGATCCCAGGCGGATGTACACAATTATGTCCAGCGAGGAGGCAGCCAACGGGAAGAAGTCATACTGGGCTGAGCTGGAAATCAGCGGTGAGTATTGTCGGAGATGCAGGAAATATATAACTTATGTCATATATATATTTTCCTACACAACCAGGATCTCTTCGTGTGTAGTGAGAACGTCTCTCTTTGTTTTTACCATGATGATTTCTTCTGTTGAAGGTCCTTCTCAAAACTAGTAGTTGTATAAAAATCTTACCCACAACATATTTACATATCACACAGATCCTTTCATGATGGCATAGGTGAAGTTAATATATCTGCATTTTCACATATGGTATGAAATGTAGACATTACTTGTATATTAACTATATAAATCAGAGCAATCCGGTCGACCTCTATAGCTTTGCTTGCCCATCCCATGTACGGATGAAACAAAATATTTTCATTACCTATCAATTAATCTATCATTAAAAAGAAAATCTCCCATAAGTTAGTCACCAAGACAACAAGCGCCTATTCACATTTAAACCAGCACAGAAAGTGAAAGCAGTGAATTTTGGACATTTTTCCCTCCAAAAAGGACTATGGATTACTTTCTTTATCTAAATTGTAGCCACTTAATTGCCCGTCGATTGACTGTTGTTAATTGTTACAGCTTTAGTCCCAAACAGGATTTTCCTGTTTAAAAACTCACTATATAATTGTTTTACACTCTTTACTAAACATAGCGACTCACTATGAAAATCTTTTATTCACTGTTGCATATTAAATACATGTCAGACCAGAAAGAAACCTAGTTTGTGATCTAGGTTTCAGATCACATCAGTTAAGGCATGTTTGGCCATTCACACCAATGGTAAACAAGTGAAAGGCGTAGTAGTTTGGCACTGGAACATAATTCTTTTGTGTCTGCGTGTGTGTCCTTGTGATGTGTGTCACTGCAGGCCGAGTAAGGAGTCTCAGCACAGCCCTGTTCTCTCTCACCCACCTCACTGCCCTGCACCTCAGTGACAACTCACTGTCACGCATCCCGCCAGACATTGCCAAACTACACAACTTGGTGTACCTGGATCTCTCATCCAATAAGATCAGGAGCCTGCCGGCAGAGCTCGGAAACATGGTGTCTCTCAGGTGAGTGATTTCCGGCTGTACATCTATCCCGTTCTTCAGGCATATTGTTTCAAAGGAAAGCAGTAGCCGTTAGAAGGTTGATCCTGAATTAGATTTTGGCATCTACATTGCAGACATCTAATTGATGCATATAAAATTGGCATGGTCAGCTCTTCAGTTAATCACAGATCTACTGGATACCTGCCAAGTTTCTGTTGTTTATAAAGTCTGTCTATTTGAAGATTTAAATTTTGATTTAAAAGTCCACATAACTAATGAATCTAAAGTTGACTGTTGAAAATTGATATTAGGTAGACATTTTTACGATGGCAGTAAAATGTTTTTGTAAATGTGTTTGAAGGGTAACAAATGGTTATTTCTCAGGAGGGCTGGTGTTTGATGACTAAATTCCCCTATGTTTTCCACAGGGAACTGCTTTTAAATAACAACCAGTTGCGGGTTCTGCCATTTGAATTGGGGAAACTGTTTCAGTTACAAACACTGGGGTTGAAAGGTGAGTGGCTTGTCAATGATTTTATTTTTTTTGTGGCCATTCTACCCTTTAAATCCCATTGTTCTCTGAGACTCTTCAGCCCACTCTGCTTTTCCTTCACCAGGAAACCCACTTGCACAAGAAATTATGGGCCTCTACCAGGAACCTGACGGCACGCGGAGACTGCTCAACTACTTGTTAGACAATCTGGCAGGGGCTATCAAGCGCAGTGAGTGTCCTTTCTCCGGTGGTTTTGAGACTGGAACAGGCATTACGTATTCCCAAAAAGACGGGCTTTTAGAGTATATAGACAGGGCAATTGTGGAGCAAAACACTTTATCTGTCCATTAAAACTGTGCCTCTAACTTGGTGGAATTTATTAGGTGAGGTTGTGTGGCGTGTGCTTTGTAAGCTTTCTTGGATGGAATTTTAAATTACCTTTTCTTTTTTTATAATTATCGTATAACACCAGTAGCCTGGTATCTGTGTTCATGTAGCCACCTATATTGAACTGTTTTCTATCTTTGTTCAGTACCAACAGAGCAGCCCCCAGCCCGGTCATGGATCTCTCTTCAGGAACCAGATCGAACACGGGCCACGGGTAAGAACCACATGTATTTAACATGACTTTAAATAGATATGCATGTCCTCGCTACTCTCCTTTGTTGTACACTACTATTTATCTGTGAAAATGAAGATGTTACATCCAACACTAAACTTGCTCCTTACATTAATGTAAACTCTGTATTTGTAAAGTAGTATTAAAGTGCTATATAACTAAAGTTGCATTGAAAGACCACAGATCTCTTTTTCTCACAGTTGAGCACCATGTGTACATTGTTGTGTTCAAAGCCAAATGCTTCTGTTAGGTTGAAGTCAGCCTTTAATTTTGTGTGAGAAGCACTGCTGGTCTCCTCCCATAGACAACACTTTTGAAGTGGTAGTGTGCTCTTATAGTGTCGTGCATGTGCACAGTTCCTGTGGTTCAACCTGAGCAACCGTAGCCTATGAAACGTTGTAGCAAAAAAACAAAAAGCAGCTTCCTTAACATGTCTGAGAAATGCCTTCTGTTTCCATTTTGTCAGCACTGTTCTCTGTGATGTGCTACAACGTGCTGTGTGACAAGTACGCCACACGACAGCTGTACGGCTACTGCCCCTCTTGGGCTCTAAACTGGGAGTACAGGAAGAAGTCCATCATGCAGGAGATCTTGGGCTGCAATGCAGACATCATCAGTTTGCAGGTGAGGGACGGTCATGAAAGCACATGTTGAAGTTTCCACATAAATTAACTCGGCTATTTGGTTAGTGAGGCCTAAAAGAAAGTGCCTAAAAATGTGTAACTAATAACCTAATATTCCAATTTAAATAGGGAGTGCCTATAATAATAACTTTTTTTCTATGTGTCCATATCCCCTGAAGCATAGCTAAGTCTAGCTTGAAGGGTGATTAAAAAAATCTATAAATGAATGCAGACAAATTCTTCTTTGCTTCATTTTCAGTTGTGGCTATTTTTCTTACTCAATTTTCTCACTTTAATAGAAGAGTATGTAAGAGGCAGTGTGAGATACTAACACTTAAATAATACAATCTAGAATTACATTCAGTTCTTTTTTAAGGGAGATTCATTATGCTTTGATGAATGTCGACCTCTCCTGTTATTTGACAAATGCTTATTTTTGATTCCAGGAAGTGGAGACAGAGCAGTACTACAATTTCTTCTTGCCTGAGCTGAAGGAGCAGGGTTATGACGGATTCTTCAGTCCAAAGTCACGAGCTAGGACCATGTCAGAGTCGGACCGCAAACATGTGGATGGATGTGGAGTTTTCTTCAAGACAGACAAGTATGTAAATGGATTTATGCAGCTGTTGACCGTAACACTGTGTGTTTTGCTGACTGGCATTAATATAGCTTAACTACTAAATATGCTGCAGTAAACATGGAAAACCGTCACAGAAACGCATAGAAGCATGAACTAGAAAAAGCTGGTGTTTGCTGATAATAGTTGTTAGTTGCTGCTTTTTTAGTTTTTGAGTTTTGACAATTGAAATGTATAGTTTTGCTTTGTGTTATTAAAAACATTGTGCAGTAAAAGAACAAGAAAGGAACGATGAATATGTATTTCAACAGCAACAAAAAAAGAAAAATAGAAACTTTTCAAATGCCTTTTGCAGCCATTAAATGATAGAATTCCGAGTTTATGAGGTACACCTGAACGCATCATGAAGTCCCTTCCTTCCTAAGTGGAGATCATGCAGCTGGACTTCTCGAATGCAGAGGGTGTCTGAAAGCTTGGGGCAGAGTGACTAAGAGCAGGTGTGCAGGTGCGCCTGTTGAGTATATGAGGAGTAGTGCGAGAGAGACCTTTCTAGTGTTAATATACCATACAACATTAAAGTATTGTATGAGATAAAGTGACTCGTCCTAGAAATTTTAGAGCTACATACTCTTCATAACCCGTGTCATATTATGTAACATAAAAGACTAAAATAAATACGTTTAATATCAGATCAGGAATTTTTGGTGTGTTTTAGCCTTAGCTTTTTGGGCATTCCTATGACTGTTATAGTCTTTTAGTAAATAAGAAGAAAGCGATGTTTTCAACATCAAAAATAAATTTGTAGCTTTATCTATACAAATTGATTGGCAAAGGACTGTATAAATGGAATTCTAAATCTCTTAAATCTTTCTGCCATTTTACTGTACAGTAATATCATTAATGTTATATTGATGAATGAGACGCCGATGTTTTATTTGTACTCTAAAGTGTAAATATTTAAATCATCATGTTGTACAGTGCCTCATTGGTGCTGATTTTGAGGCGTACCGTTTTTTTAATTCACATTTTAACAAAATGATAACAAGCCTGGGCAGCAAAGTTGGTGCTTTGAGAGAATAATAACCATTTCTAGTACTTCTATTCTTAGCTTTGCCAAGTAGAAAGTATAGGCCAGTTCTGTAGTTCTCAAAAAGTAAAACATAATCTAGATTAAACAATCAAAGTATATCTTGCATAAGCCATTGCGCCCCTCTGCTATAAGCATTTTCAGGCCTGTACCTCTCCAAGTTAAACTCACACACTTACATTTGCCCTGTCAAATGTTCTGGTTTCTAATCTGGAGTGAGACAGTTATGTGCTTCTCTACATATTTAACCACTGCTTCTGTAATGTTTTCCTTCAGGTTCAGTGCAGTGCAGAAGCACACTGTGGAGTTCAACCAGCTGGCTATGGCTAACTCCGAGGGCTCAGAGGCTATGCTGAACAGGGTGATGACCAAGGACAACATCGGGGTCGCTGTACTGCTTGAGGTCCGCAAAGAAATGATGGAGGCCTCCTGTAAGTAGAAACCCCTTTCTCATCTTTGGGACTTTTTACTTGGCATCTCCAGATTTACTGCATGTGTTTCTTTTGTTCTGCTGCTTCTGCTAATCCAGAATTCACTTTTATCTGAAATTTAGCAAAAAGCTGTATGTAAAATACGTCAGATTTTACTTGGCGTTACACATGTTCTTGGTGCCCATTTTATCTGTTTTTTCCCCATTAAGACGGCGTGTTTCATTTGTCTCGATTTCTCTTTTCTTGCTGCATTCTTTCCTTCCTTCTTTCAGCTGGAAAGTCACTGCACGGCATGGAAAAGCAACTGCTCCTGGTAGCCAATGCCCACATGCACTGGGACCCAGAGTACTCTGACGTCAAGCTGGTGCAGACTATGATGTTCCTGTCAGAGGTGAAGAACATAGTGGACAAGGCCACGCGCAGCCTCAAATTGTCCTCTGTCTCCGGTGAGATCAATGCCATTCCACTGGTGATGTGTGCTGACCTCAACTCCTTGCCTGACTCTGGTAAGTAAGAAAGGTTGCTAGATCTGAGCTGTACCTGAGTTTTTATATAAAAAAGGTATACATTCCTCGAAGATTCAACAAGATTAATCGAGGCTTAAAGTTCCTCAGATTTTTCCAGAATTCCGGCGCTTATCTTCATCGAAAATAAGGTGAATGATGGAGTTCTCACAAAGGTCATGAAAATATAATAACAGCTGATTTATGATCGGGTGCTCGACACCTTTCAAGTGTCACTTGAAAGAAATTATGTATTTTTGATAGGAAAAAAAAATAGTCTCTCAACACTTTCCAGCCGCGCAGCGTCTCTCACTCCCGTCACGCTGTGAGCACGCAGCGGGAGCGAGTTACTATGGTTACAAGCATGCTCTCTGTAGTGCTGAAATCGTATCTAGATTCCCAATAACAGGTTTTAACTTTAGTCGTGAGGCCGTTTCATTCAACTATTTTCTACTTTGTTACAATTGTTAGACCTTGAAAATGACCTTTGAGCGCATTGAAAATAGCAACTAAGTTCGAAGGATGTTTCATTCATATATATTGTTTGTCCTTGTTTAACCTTGATGATGGCCTGCAATCATATTAGATTTGAATTCAAATATAAAAAAATCCTTTGTTCTGGTAATTACCTTTCCTGATCCAATTATATCCTGTTTTACCCACTATCTAACTAAGAGACTACAGCAGGTGGCTGTTTCTTGACTCAATCCAAAAGCTTGTGGTGTAGAAACGCAGGAAACTTCTTGAAAAATTTTTTTTTCTCTTATCAGACAAGATGGCGAAAAAGGGAGTAGGTTTCCCCATACTGCTCTCAAAAGGGACTCAATACAATAACCATAAAGCATTGGATCTCTTATAATCAGTGTCAAATACAGTACTGATCATATTTTCATGTTACAGCGGTTTAAAGGAGAAAAAGGGGGTAACAGAGGAAAGAGGAAACGGCGTTATACCTTTTACTGAGGCTTTTTGTCATTTACAATATGATTTTCATATCATGGCTGGATATATTGTACCAGTGTGCATAAAATCTGTCACTGGAGTCAGTTATGGTGTGTGTTAAGTTGTAATAACACACACCAACTTGTGGTATACATATCCACGTTTACCAAAGCAACAGAAAAGTAGTTGCATGTGAGGAGTTTTCCGTTTTGTCTCCGGTTTTATCTGACAATCCTTACTGGGCACCTGTCGGTGTGCCTGCAGGTGCCTCTGTTTTAACGGCAGGTTGGTCTTAGTAGTTTGCAAGTCAAATTTAAATTCAAAATTTAAATATGAAAATAACATTCAAATGTGTAATCTGTGTGGTGAAAGTGGACCTGCCCTGTGTGAGTGTACTGCCTTTTTTTTATTTCTCTCCTTCTCTCTATCATCTTATGCTTTATTTCTTCTTTTTTTTAATTAGTCTGGAAAAAGACTTTACTCTTTACTCATCAAATGCATCGTTTTCTTATCACTATGGATGTAATTCCCCTCTGACCACAACAGGGAAATGCTTTTCCCTGGTATATTGTGGATATATTTGGTCCTTACTGGTGCCATAGTTTTCTGTTGTTGTTTTTTTTTGCTATCTTAGACAATCTGGTGGTTGTTTGCGTCACCATACAGTGTTATGTATGATTCCATGTAGATATTTGACCTCAAAAGTTGTTGTGGTGCCACATCTCTGTTTGAACATGATACTGTAAATCTGTTTTTTTCCCTTGTTTAAGATGCAGCTCTTTGCTTGGGATGAATTGGACAAATTTAGCAACGTAACTTAACTTGCTGCTTTAGCCTCGCTGCCGAGTCCTCTAGAGTCCACACAGATCTTGTTTGATAACACAGCACAATATTTGGCCTAATACAAAACCAGTATTTCCTAGTTTGATATTTTAGTGTCTGCTTTTCCTTATCACCAGTGTCTGATGGTAGGCACAGTGTTTGGGGAGTTTTTTTTCTTCCTGTTAGGAATGTAACACATTAATGTATTGAATGCGTGACTGCTGAGTCTCACCCTGAGGTCATGTCATCCCACAGAGTGACGATCTGTCTATGGACAAATCTCTGCAGTATGCTATTGTTTTTGAAAACGACTGAAGGAGTATTCACAGCGATGAGCCTTTTAAAAAAAAAAAATAATAATATAGGCTGTTTACTTTTTAAACAGGAAAGGAAACAGAGTTGGTATTTTAATTTGATCAACCTGTTTTAATGAAACTGCTCCTGGCGTTTGGTATGTGGCTTTGATTTCCAACTGAATATTTTCCGTTGCTATGTAATGACTGTGCAACAGTTTCGACCATGACGTCACCCGGGTAGAAAAACTATAACAAAGAATTTATTTATTTTTCGGTCGCAATCGCTCTGGTTGTTGTTTTAAGTTTCTTACACACAGAGAGCAAGTGAGCAAGATCAACAGCTGCCCAGGAGCTTTTCTGGGCCAAACAGAGTGCCGACCTCGGTGTAGGTAGTCCGTTGGCCCCCGTAAAAGTTCCGGTTAATAGCCCCGTGGGGGGAGGTTCCTGCAGTGGAGACACACACACACACATTACCAAATAATGTCATCACATGGTGTTTTTCCAGAAATGTAGTGTAGCAAGATGACACCCTTTTTAGTGGTTTGATTCTGCAAACATGACAAATTTCAACCAAAAATGGAATGTTGGTGAAAAATGTTGATTAGGTCACACTTTTGCTCTTAGAACTGCAACCAAAATTGCTGTAATGTACCTTTTTAGAGTTTGAATATACTTGACTGAACGGCCTCTCTGTCTCTCCCTCTCTGTGTTCAGGCGTAGTGGAGTACCTGAGTACTGGCGGAGTGGACTGCACCCACAAGGACTTCAAGGAGCTCCGCTATAGCGACAGCCTGACCAAATTCAACTGCAATGGCAAGAACAGCACGTCCAATGGCAGGATTACCCACGGCTTCAAGCTGAAGAGCGCTTACGAGAACGGCCTGATGCCTTACACCAACTACACCTTCGACTTCAAGGTGAGTGGATTGAGAGCAGACGGATGTTTATGTCCGTTACAGTTATATAGCAGGGAAAACCTGGAAAAGTGCGTGATTTATTGATAAATTATCATTAAAGCTATCAATCAGTCAGTTTGACTTTATTCAAGAGTTTTTATTGTCATTATCCTGGATAATATATGTTGGACTAACGGCTTACATACACTAGAATAATTACAGAATACTTACTTGTTTATAAATTAAAAAAAAGTATTGCATATTAAGGCACACACTAAAGGGGAACATATTGGTGTATGACATTATAACTTGTCTCTGTAGCAGCTGGTAAAATCAGGTTAGGAGTGGGAACCCTGATATAGCACTTTAAAATAAAACAGGATTCACACCAAAGTGCACCAAAAAGACAAATTCATACCCGTACAAGTATCAAAGCATATTTATGAATAAACGATAAAGCAGAAAAAAATAAAAAATCAAGTTAAACATAAAGCCAGAGGGGGGGAAGGAAAAAAAAGTAGGTTTTGCGGTGGTTTTTAATAGCATCAACAGCCTTGGTCTGTCTAGTAGCCTCAGGCAGCCAGAGCCAGGGAGCCGCCACAGAAAAAGCCCCGCTGTCCCCAGCCTTGTTTTTACACACGGGTCACAGCCGACATGTCACAGTGGGAGGATGTGAGCGGTCTGGTGATGCTGTAGGGGGCGAGGAGCTCTCAGATATATGTAAGGGCAAGACCATGGTGAGAAGGATTGTAATGTACGGGCAGCCAATGCCAACAAGGATGTGTCCTTGTGATTTTGAGTTGATGATTTTTGTAACTTTTACCAATGAGTCTGTTCATAAATAGACAATGAATTTAGAGTTCCAAATGTGAAAATGGACAAAGAGGGATTCATATGTTTTAAATAAGCATCACACGGATCAAGGATGTAATAATCTGCCCTTTGAAAACATTTCTAACTGCATGACACGCTTCTTTGTTCTCTGTACAGGGTGTCATCGATTATATTTTCTACTCTAAGCCTCACCTGAACGTGCTGGGTATCTTGGGCCCCCTGGACCCCCACTGGCTCATAGAGAACAATGTCAGCGGCTGCCCACATCCCCACATCCCCTCCGACCACTTCTCCCTCTTCAGCCAGCTGGAGCTGCTCCTGCCCAACTTGCCCCCCCAGGTCAACGGGCTCCACCTGCCTGCGCGCAGGTAGTGAGTCCCTGCCACACCACCAGGGGGAGCTGCAAACCACAGCCTCTCCCTCTTCAGCCCTCCTCCCTCCCACTACCAGCTCTTTCCCTCCGCCACAACGGAGGAGGAAGACAAAAACACAACCTGTAAAATATTCGTACAGTGAGGTCTGGCCGACAGGGATTTCGTATAATGTTATAGATATTATATATTTTTTCTTTTTTTCTTTCTCCGTTTTTCTTTTTTGTTCTTTTTTTAACTGCTCGATTCAGTCCAGTTCGTGTATCATATTTTGTGTTTTGGACTCCCCCCTTTCCTCCTGAAATCCAAACCCATCCCACCCACTTCCGCTTCTATCGTTCAATCTAGAGGGGATGGTAGCTCGTTCAGATTCCTCACGCGGGGGGACACTGTTTGGTTTTTAAGAGAAAGTGGCTGCGGGTACAACATTCACCCGGGGGAGGGAAAAAAAAAGCTTCATAGATGATGGTCTGCCTGTCTGTCCTGTAAAAAAATCTGAAACCAGCAAAGACAGCAGACGTGTCAGTCTCAGAGCTCCCATCATTGGCCTGCGCTCGTTTTTCAGCCAAGCGTCCTTCCTCAGTCTTTGTAGGACGATCACATGTGGTCGGGTTAGAGCAACTTCAGTCGGTAGTTGTGCGTCCCTGGAGTTGGATGTAGGGCAGCTTGTATGAGGTGAGATTTCCTGCTGTCATTCAGTGGTGCTGAGGCCTTGTCACGCGGTCACGGCCTCCCGTGGTGCTACAAGATAGTCTACACCTCTTGAACCCGGCCCTGGCGCATCAGCTACCAAACCCACACATGCCTCGACAAGCAGGTGTCCGCGAGCCACGCCACCCGATTTCACATGGGCAGCGTTGATGTAAAGGAAGAATGTTGTGAGAAACTGAGAGCAGCTACCATCCTATTTGACTGTTTTCACCCCAGCTTGTATAGTTGTTAGGCTAGTCTTGTGCTTAGGAGCTCATATGGCCCATGTACCACCTTTTTTTTGGGGGGGGGGGGCGGGCGGGTAAAGGAGGCAAGGGATTTAGGCTGATGGGCGGAGTGATGAGTGCGCGGGGGGGGCGGGGCTTTCACGAATCTTTTCTTTGTCTCGATCGCTTTTAGGCAGAGAGAGCGAGTAATGGATGATACACAGGAGTAAAACCAGCATTCCTCTCACTGTCTGGAGTTGCCACCCAGCTCCATACGTACAGACACACACACAGACACACACAGACACACACACAAATAATTTGCAGGCAGATCTGTAGCACTGTCTCTGAGGCCAGTAGTGACTTTCCCCAGCCATAAAATTCCATACACAGAAAAAGCAGTGGTTTTTTTCACAGGTGTTTGTACAGAATAGAAAATCTAGACTCAGTCTTTACATGATTGTATATGAACCACAAAAGACCTGTTTTCTGGCGTTTTTTGTACTAAGAGTAAATTATGATCAGATTTGAGAAAAAAAAAAGAAGATTGTATTGTAAACTATGGCTAAATTTTTATCCAGTTAATGTTAAGATGAATTGATATTACCAGCTTGTACAAAATACGTAAAGAAGAGGTTGTTCACGGCGTTCGCAGTCACTACTTTGCACTCCCTAGAGATAAACTGTAATTAATGTATCAGTATTGTTTGATTTCTCTCCCGCCCAACTTCTCTCTCTCTCTCTGCTGTTGATTTGATTTGCCGGCATATTGCTGCAATTGTAAATAGACACTGAGTAAACTCTGCCTGTTGCTTCTTGCCCATTAACAAAGCCATCGATCCACACTGCTGCCATCAGTTCAGACTAAAAAGGACAAAGATGAGTCACAGTCCACCAGTGACACCACATCTGTTCATCTATATATCTCTCTCAAACACACACACACACACACGTGGCGTGTGACTAATCCAACCTTATATGGACCCCACATGTACAGCAAAACATCGTGCCTCACTGTAGCAGTTGTCGTTGTCTTGCACTATTTACATTTGACGAACGCCTGAACAACCTTTTCTCCTTTTATTTTTAAATACTGTTGAGACATTTGTGAAGATTTTATGTCCTTTTTTTCTTCTTTTTTTGTTTTTGTTAATGTTGATTTCCTTTTTTTTATGAGCTGTGACAATGTTATCATGATGTGTATATCCTTCCTATTCATTGAGCTCTCTAGTAATCAGGTATGCTTTCTTCACTGACCTCCCCACCCCTGTAAGGAACATGAGTAGGTAGGATGTCTTTATCTTTACAAATCTGCTCTCTTGGATTGTTTATTTGCACCCTCTTTGTACCTTAGCACAGCTCCATGCCCAGGCCCCCCAAAAACACACCAATAGCTCCTTTCCCCCCCAGCCATATACCCCCCAGATATGATTTTTAAAATCTCCCCAAGCCTGTCCGACTCCTCTCCCACCCTCAACCGCCCGACCTCAGACTTAACCCGCCCTCTATATTACTCAAGCTGTGTCTTTTTTAAATCTCTTTGCTCAACCACTTTGTATAGTTCTCTTACGCTCGTCACTGCAGCTATAGTGCCATCTGTGGACCCCACCCCCTCCCTCCCCCCTCCCCACCTCTGTATCAGAGAAAAAAAAAAATAAAATAAAAGTGGAATTTCCACTTTTTGCTTTCGGATGAACAAGGGATGAGGGGCAGTGAGCTCAGCTGTTTCTCTCTGAAGGCCAGGCAGACACGTCGCTATGAATCAAAGCTGTCACATCCCAGACCAACAAGCGAGAAGATTTACTTCATTCGCTTTTACGCAGATACGACCCGATGACGAGCACTTAGCAGATTCAGACGCAGCTCCCCTCACTCCCTGTTCCATCACATTAGTGAGTAAAAGATCTTTAATGTACGTGTTTAAATGACTTTTTTTTTTTTTTAAAGCAAGAGGGAAGCAAGTAAATAGGAAGTATGAATTTAGTCCTCAGATCAAGGTTTCTTGTCCTGTCCCCCCCTCCCTACATGTTTGTTTTTTTAAACTTTTTTTTTGTTGTTGTTTTCCAATGAAAACCAATGTGTCCAGTTTGATTTTTTTTTTTTCCTGAATGGCATTAGTATTGTAGTAGATTTAAAGGCTAGCTTTTTTGTAAAGTGTGAATAAAAGATGTATCTCATGTTTCCTTTCTAAAAATATATTGAATTGTGTTGTTGATGTATAAATCATGGATTCTATGATGGTGTTATATTTGCTACATTGTTTTTACTTTTACTCTATACTTTTTTTTTGCCCCCTCCCCCATATACTCTTCTCCCATCACAAACCAAATCCTTTGTAGAAATCATGATAAGACGTCGTCTTGATGGGTCAACTTGGGGGAAGTCGGATGTTGCCTAGTAGAATGAAGGATCGCGTGCTTATCGGAGCGGGAAAGTACCTGCATCGTCGGTATCAGTTCAAATTTTCAGCGCAGGGATATTCAACCGTTTTTTTTTGTTTTTTTTCTGTCGTTACTTTTCAGCTTTATTTTGGATGTGGCGTGGCACTAGCTGGAGAGTGCTAGTGTCTGTAGGTTTAGGGCAGCAGAGCTGTCTTACTCGTTGCTAGAGAACACTGTTCTTACTGGTGTGAAACGTGTTTGTAAGACTAAGCTAATGATGTGCCGCTGGTCGCTAGACTGGTCCTGTGATGATTTCGAGTACTTTTAGTCCCATCTCGCACTGTTTTTGTGCATCACAGTTAGATCTGTTACGCTAGCTACTATTGATAGTCACTGATTTGAGTCATTTTTTTCCCCCCAACACCCCCCCCCCCTCCTCCCCTCCCCCCTCAAACCCTTCTCTTCATCACCTTCTTGTTAAATCAGACGATGGCGTCTGACTGGAAATCTGACTAATCACAGAGCAGAGTCGCCCTGTGAGCTTCAGCGAGTGATCGCGTCGTTGGCTTTGTACTTTTTTTTTTTTTTTTTTCCCACTGTTTCGTTGCGTTTTCATTGTTTGCTTGTTAAGCGTCAATTGATTTGAATTTTTTTTTTCCCAAGCTGCATCTATATATATTTTTTTTTGTAACTGTGCGCACCAAAGCTGCTTGTAGTTCAGTTCTTTTGTCATAGAGCAAGTTCTTCTCACCGACATTTTTTTTTTTTTTTTCCCCCTATCCAAATCATAGTCTTCATGAAACGTAGGGCTGTAAGGAAAGCAAGGTACTTTGGTCCTTTTCCTTGAATCACATGAACACGTCGCATCCATGCCCATACTCGTCACTGTCGTTGGGAGTTTGGTTTCTCAATCCATCAGCTCCTGTTAAACGCATCCTTTTTTTTCTTTTTTTCCAAAAACTGAAAAACAACTTGGCAATAATACCTGAAACATTCAGATGCATTCAAAAGATAGTGTCAATTTTTTTTTTTTTAATATTTTATCCGGAGACATGTAGCTATTTCATCTTTCAAAACTGTGGTCATATTTTTCAACTCTCCATCTTCATTCCGACCTTCTTGACCGTCGATCGCCTGAACTGCTTTTTTTTTTCCCCCTCTCCCTCTCTCTTCCGTTTATCATCCATCTTGTATATTTGCTCCATCTCCCTTTTTCCCTGCCGATCTAGTGGTAGTTGTTCAATGATCAGGATTGTCTTATCTGTAGTCAGCTGAGTACATATATTGATCTGTGTCACTGTGTTTATGCACTGGACCAACTATTGTTTACCATTCATGAAATACCAGCAAAAAAAAAAAAAAAAAAAAGAATGACGAAACACTTGCACAATGTTGTAGAATGTCCATTAACCCAGATGAGAAATCAAGGCAGCTGTTTTCAAATCAACACATACTGTTTTAAAAAGAAACTGAATGGTAAACAATGCTTTCTGTTGTACCCCTTAGCCGTCCTCTCGATTCTCTTTGGACTAGTTTTGTTTCTTTTATTTTTTTTTTTTTTTTTCCATTGACTACAGGTTCTGCTTGTTTCCTTACACCTACCTATGTATTTTCCTACTTCTGGTTGAAAATAAATTCTATATTATCTGTTTCAAGCTGTGTCACCTCTTATTCTTTGCAATGGATATTGAAAATAAATTCTATATCTGTTCTCCTAGTCTTGCCTCCTTTTGCTTCCTTGTTCGTTTTTCGACCAATCGTTTCTTTCTCGTCTTCCTCGCGCTCGGTTTTTAAAGGTCCTGCATCGTACAATGTTTTAAAGGCCTTTTGTCGAGGCCTTAAATAGTCTTGTGTTTCAAAACCGCTCCACAGACAAATGCACACATGAGTTATTTAAATATTGAGATCAGCAAATCGACCTATACTTTCTAGAGCTGAAAGAGAAATTTAAAACAATATTCAGGTGATTTTTGGTTCTTAAAATCACACACATATCTCAATAGGGATTTCAAAACTTCAAATAGAACCCAGGGAAAGTGTACAATATGGGACCTTTAACAGCTGACACACTATTAGGTGACTATAAGTGGTATTTTTTGGTGTTTCTTGTTCTCTTCTGCAGTCCAGAGACTCAAGAATATCCGAATTCTGTATTGTGACGTATAGAAGTATAAAAAAGTATAGTAGACGTATCCCACCGTTGAAATTGGGACTCTGTTCTTGTCGAAACCTCAAGTTTGACGACCTCGAACGTGCAAGTGTGTCAAACAGCTGGCGGAGGCTGGGTCACGAGGCCCCGGGAGGAGCACGCGGCCTCGCCTCGTCTCTCAAACTCTAAAGCGGCTTCATCAGTGCACGTGAACATCGGTGGGCGTCGGTGGGAATTAAAACCTGTCAGCGCTCCGCGGCGCATGTTTCCACACCAGTGCGTTCAGGGCCGTGCCCCCCATAGGGCAGGTTAGGCTATTGCTAGAGGCGCCAGGGAGTTTTTTTTTATAAATAAACTTTATTTACTACTTGAAAAAATAGACAGCAATACACTACAAGACACAGTACAGTCATAAGTTTTTAAATTATGAAATATTTTTTTTGTAATTTGACTTTCTCCCTGCCTGCATCCTTCTGCTTCTCTGCCAGAATGAATTCTGCTGCGGTCCCTCGGTTCAACAACCTGCCCCCTTCTCATTCTACCTGCCCTGAGATGTTGTTTGCAATTAATTGTTGTGTAAAGTGAGTCTACCAACATGAAGCGACAGAAGCTGTTTAAAAAGACAAGAAGAGAAGAGGAGGAGAAACAGGAAACAGACCGAGGTAGGGTTATCATGTGATAAAATAGTTAGCCACGCAACTACAGTGACAGTTATAGCACTTACAAGCTAACGTTAGCTCATTAGCCGCTATGCTACTTAACGTCAATACCACTGCGTCATAGCTACTTGTTTTTAGGAATACTGTCCACATTTAGCTAATCTGTCAGCTAATCTTTCTAACATCTGAGAGAAAGATGGAAAGGAAGACTCAATGATTGGGGGAATGAATATTAAGTAACATGATTTAATATACTAACCGAACGTTACTTACTTGAAACTGACATGAAACTTCCTCAGTTGATTAAAGTTTTCTGAAATGTAATGTTTAAATGTGTGAATGAGGCATCATCTATATGTGCTGCTACTGTGCACAACATTTCCAGAGCAGAAATCTGAACAATGGATGAAGCCAAGCTCAAAATTCTTCTTTCATTTTGTTTACATATAAGAGGCAAAGATTTTTATTGAGTGAATTGGAAATCTCCTTTTATCCCTCCATACATCAAAAAATTCTGTAAAAAAAAACAATTTTAGCCATGTTTTTAAGAGTAAAATGTTATTTAAATCAGACTGTGAATAATACATGTCATGTTATTAGATCAGGGCAGGCTGTTAGGTGCTGTTTTATTTATGCCATGATGGTTTCACAATCAACAGCTATTTGATTTATAGGAAAAAAGCCCAGTTTGTCAAATATATGTGTCTCCTCTTTTAGATGTGCTGCTGAAGTATCTTTCCCCAGTCACCTCAACCACCTCGGCAAGTGACGCAGAGGTCCCCTCTACCTCAGCACAACCCGACAGTGTTGAAACAGGTAAGGTCTCCTATTTACTCTACTTCTGCACAGCGTTTATTATGCCTAGGGCGCCACATTGGTCAGGAACGGCCCTGAGTGCGTTAGATGCAGGTCAGCTCGGCTGAAGTCTCTGGGGTCAGCAGGTGATTTCGCCTCCCCCTGAAGTGTCCGCCGGCGAGACACCGAACCGGGCCCCGACCCTTTGATCCTCCTCCGAGGACAGCAAATGAAAAGGGAACTTCCCGTCTGGGATCAATGAAGTTTATCATTAACATTTAATAGCTAAAATAGCCTGGGGACGACAAGAGTGTGCGTTATCGGTTGCGGCCACATGGTGGAGCCAGAGAATCACCTCTGAACAAGTGGTGAAAATGCCTCCCTCCATGGAGGATGTCACAGAGGATTCGGAGCATCTGCCGGAGCAAAGTTTAGAGAGAACAGGAGGCTGAACACTTTAAACCCAGCGGGTGCACAGAGTAATTGTCTTCTCAAGCGCCATTAGGGTGGAGGACATGACAGTTTTGTAACATCTGTTCGGAATGTGTTTTTTTTTTGTAGTTGTTGATATATAAATGAACAGTTGCTAATGACAGAGTTGGCGTACGTTTACAGGACGATGTTCACATCCCGTGAGAACTTCCAAATACAAAACGGAGCCCGTTCTTAACTAAATGGGTGTGACATGAACAGCTGTCAGAAATCTTGGGCCCCATGAAAGATTACAATCAAGTCAAAAGCCCATACAAGATAATACTATTAATAAAAATATCGATAGCCCTCAAAGGGCCTTTCTATCAGTGCCGGGCCCTCAGAATCGGCCTTACTTTTCCCCCCTGGCGGCGCCCCTGGACATGAACGTTAGTTAGTAGTTAGTATCAGTATGTATCAACAACCACTTTCATAAGCAATTACCGTAACTTGCCAAATAATAGCCCAGTGCATTTATTTGTTTCAAACACTGAACAGATCAGGTTGTGATTTGGGACAGGTGATTAATTCCCTCCTGATCTTCCTGATCTTGCTCAGAAAAACTGGAAAAATATGATAATTCACTCAAATTCTTTTATTAAACCAGTATGACTATGGTATAACTTACATTTTTCAATAGTGTCTTGCACAAAATATTTGTAATATTTTGATTATTTATTTAAATACCTCCACCTTCAATCATAATGCATGATGCATACTGTGTATGCTTCTACTGGTACTTTTTACTCCGTATATAATGCGTATATATTTTTTCTGCCTCTAAATATTTATCTTTTTCATTTTTCTCTTCTCCATATGTGTGCGGTAATGCACAAAGAAGAAGAAAAATCATGCAGTGGCCACGTCTTCTTCCTTGATTTTTAAAAAATAAATTATTAACTAATTATTATTAAAATAAATAAAGAGGACCCGGCAGTTAAATAAAACTCTAATATTTGGTAATTTACAGTAGCCAATTCATCATGACTCATTCTAGCTTCTCAAACGTAAGAATTTGCAGTTTTATTATTGTATTACAGAATATTTTAGGAGTGTTTTTTCACATTATATAATCCTATAATGATCATTAACTTATAATCTTTTTATTTTATGAACGATCAATGTGTTCCACCAACGCTCCACTCCATTCACCTGTCACTCTTCACTGAGCTCGGCCTGCCATGGACCAGTGAAATCTGCTGATGGAAATGCTGCGCAACGGCCCTTTAATCCATGCAGACTTTCGTCTGTTGGGCGTGTTTGTCGTTTGTGCAAAACATTTTCCTTCTTGCTTGTGTATTGGTCCTGGGAAGAGACATCCGCACTAAAGCGCCACAGCTGTGTCCATGAAATGAGTAGCAGTTAACAGACCTGCAGCGACGTAAACCAACAGCTCTCCTCCATAAACCAGCGGCACATGGTGAACCGGTTGCAGGACGAAACCTGAGAGACCCTGGAAGCGAATCTCCTCTGAAAAGAAAAGACTGCACCGCAGAAATAATAAGACGACGATGCGAAGTTCTGCAGCACGAAATGAGCATAATCAGTTGATTCAAATTCAGAATTTAGCAAACACACACACAAACCTCTCCACACGGACTTAATAGATTCTGCGAGAGAAGAAGAAGCTCAAATGAGCCCAAAAGGCATCATCATTACACAGAAATGGACTGTGACAACAAATACACTTCTCACCCAGTTGTGCTCATATGGAAACCAGGAGCCTTTTGCAACATGCTGCCTTAATTTAGTGGAGGTAATCTGTCTAAAATGCGAGTTAGGAAGTTGGAAGAGAATATCAAAGGCAGCGCCGAGAGACGACTTTCTCTCTGTAGGGGTCATGAACTATTTCTTGTTTTAAATGGAATTTCTCGCAGCAACAGCTGTCCAAATGTGTGAGAGGACGTTGGAGAGAATAAGATAGTTTGGTAGAGAGAGAGAGAGAGAGAGAGAGAGAGGGAGGAAAGACAGATTCCTCTTTTCTTCACCCTAATGTTGGCTGACTATTTGTCTTGTGTTGACGTGGCAGGATGATTGCAAAGCCTGAAAAGTCCTTTGCAGATGTAGACACTCGCTTAACTCGCCTCTCTTGTTCCTGCTTGTTTTCTTCCTTCTTTATATCCTCCTTTATCCCTCTCCCCCCCACTTGACCATCCTTTTTATAATCCGTTCCGTCTGAAATCCCCACTTGTGTGTGTGTCTGTCGGTCTTTCTGTCGGTCTATCTTTCTGTGTGTGTGTGTGTGTGTGACTGCTAGGCCCGTTGCCAGTGTGATGTTCAGCCAACTTCTCCTAACACGCTCTCAGAATTCTTCTTTGAGTTGTGGAATCAAGTTGTAGAAATCCAGAAATGAGCACATAAACTTCATGCTGGCCTGGGTGTGTGTGTGTGTGTGTGTGTGCGTGCGTGCGTGCGTGTGTGTGTCTAACTGAGGCTGGAGCTGCCAGATCAGACACACTGAGCCAGCATAGCAGGCCAGGCCCCCAGAAACTTCATTGAGGGGAAATCACCTCAAAACAGATGACTCTGGCCTTCACTGAACACTGTGACAGCAGGGCGATATATTATTATTATGTATATAATATATAACATTCTATATATATTTTTTTACCAAAATAATAACAAATGACACCTGAGCATTTGATGGTCTGTAAAAGAGGAGATGGTTTCTGCTGGTGCATGTGCGTGTGTGCGTTTACTGCTCCTGTTAAACCAAGGGGGTGTGTTTTGTCCCAATAGAGGGAAAGGTGTGAGTCTGAAGTTACGCTTATTGGCCTGCAGCAGGACACTTGTGTGTTTTAGGGTTTTTTTCCCTGTAAGAGCAGGGTGGTCAAGTGGCATCCTGACCAGATGTCGGGTGTATGAATCACCTGTTCCCACAGGGAAGTGAGCTTAAAGGGGACATATTTTGCACATTTCCAGGGCTATGTTTCTAGTCTAGGGCTCTAATGGAATATCTTTGCATGGTTTACAGTTAGATATATATTACGGGGCAGGCTGAAGCACTGGCTTTTGTCTTGCAGGGAGCCTTTCTGCATATATTAACCTTACGTTTTAGAACATTGACCGTATATAAAGAAATAAAACTGTTTTAAAGGTATTCTTTGTTTCTAGAGTGTGTAAAAACACTTATTGTGAATTGCTTTACACATCTATCTATAAAGCAGGGTGTGTCTGTGTGTCCATGGCTCACACATCTCTTTGTTTCTCAGTCCACCTCAGCTTTTGGGTACAGCTTTCACATGGCACAATGGTGTGCATCCTTTTTTGTGGAATATGATAGATATTCAAAACATTATCATTAAACGAGACAAGACAATCCTGATCATTAGTATCACAGCGCTCCTCCTCATGTTGCTTCCCAGCACTTTCGTTACAATTCAAAGCTCCGCTGCTCCCATTTCTTCCTGCACTGAGCCAATGTAACAAAAGTATAAAGGAAAAAGTACAAAGGCACTTGTCATAAATCTGGACTGACTTGGCTTATTGGCACAATTTAAAACCTGATATGTAGATTAAGATCCATACTTTCAACATGAATTGTAGCCTGGCTCACTGTGTGTGGATGTGGATGCCTTCACTGGACGTCCTCCATGTTACAATAATCTCATCAGGAAGACATATTTCTCAAGTTTCACCATGCTGTTCTCATCTGCTTTCAAATGTCAGCACTTCACTTCTGCAACTGTACAGGAAAGCATACTTCCTATTGGCTAGTCTGATATGATGCACTGCTGGGTTCATATATGAATAAAAAGGCAAATATGATGCCTTGATTTAATGCTCCGTTCCAGTGTCCCTTCCAGGGTTCATTTGATTCGGAGTCATCCAGAATGCCGTTTCCCGTTGCTGAGTTTTATTGTCCTGATTTTGGCCCGAGCCGACTCGAGCATATTTTAAACTGTCATGTGTCGTTCATGTCAAAGGCCACAAAACACACCATAAAATGTCTGCACTAAGAAGACAAACATATTTACGTCTCATGCGGACTTGCTGCGGTGATCGGCATTCGTGAAATGAATGTTTTCAGCAGTCAACTCTCCAAATTATACTGTTCGGCTGAACATACTAATTTAGGCACTGTTGTGGCTTTTCCTCAGTAAAGTTATTATCCGAAAGGAAGAGTTGCGCTCCTTCGGGAATTACGACCGACAGCGATCACACCAATGAAGTTGACTTTTTTCTTTTTCTTTTTTTTTGGACAAAAAGGGAGAAATATCGAATAATATAAATAAGATAAAAATCTTTTTTAATATGTTGATGACAAAAGAGATACAACAGACATAAATTAGATGGGGGATGCTCAAACCAATGAGCACACCTGCACACATGAACAATCCCTTCACCGCCAGCACCCCTGCCACCGCCGACATATATTATCCACAAAGAGCACAGAAAAACAAGGCCGTTTGCCTGTGAAGTCATGCCAGGAATTCACAGCACGTATTTTGTGAAAAAGAGAGAGAAAGAGAGAGCGAGAGAGAGAGAAAAAAAAAAACACATGCTCTGATTTTTCTCAAAACAATGCAATGTGCCGTGTTTCCTGAGTTTATTCGCGGTTGAAGTGCGAGAGGCCAAACTCGCAGCGATGCGTTGCTGTTTGTGCTTCGATGGCTCAGACTGGTAATGATTTTGCGTTACTTTTTTTTTTTTTTTTTTTTTGTGAATATACAACAAGAGGTAGGGTGAGAGGCTCTGCGTGTGTCTAATGGACCAAAGTTAAATAATGAGCGACATGGCTGTGTGGTCTGATTCGGCCTTCCCACACTGCTGGACTAACCTACTTGCTGTCGAGGGTGAGAGAGGGCCCGAGCCCTCCCTGCGGACAGCAGGAAATTAGAAGTGAGAATTGGACACGGCTCTGTTTTTGTCACTGTCTGTGCCTCTTGCTGTCTTTGTCAATAAGTGTCGTAGCGTGGCGCATCTGGCAACTGAACACAGCGTGTTGGAGCAGGGTCGCAACCCCTCGTCTCCCTCCAGTGAGCTGTCTCCGTATGACAGTCTCTCTCGCTCTGTCTCTCTCTCTCTCCCTCTCCTTCTCTCTCTGTCTCCAGGCTAGCCGTGCTAATTGTTCTCAGGGCCGGGGAGCGTTCGTCTGTCACTCGGGGGCCGTTAAACTCGCGTCTGTGGGTCACAGGTTCCGGCAAAGGCTGGAGCAGAGTGTGACAACTCCCGTTTGTGCGCGTGTGTCCAAAACCTAATCAGTGTCGGGGACGACTGTGATGGCCGAAGCGTCCGTTCAGGTGCTCATAATGGTTTTGTTTTATGGGAGAAAAGGAAATGCAAATCAGGGAAATTGTGATTTTGAAATCTGTGATTTTAAATTTTTTCCCATTTTTTTTTCTTGCGACAGTCCTGCAGCGGTGTATGTGGCGTACTATGTCCGACACTTAAGTGAGTCCGATCTTCAGTGGCTGAAGGCTGCGGGTTGAGGCGTAGTTAAAGACGGAGGAGAAATTAATAGGTTGCATTCCTGAACGCATCATGCCCAAACCAAAATGAGAAACATCCGCTGCAACCAAAAAATATCAGCCTTCATATTCAGTGGCTACAAAACAAGTTTCAAGTTAATGATCTAACTCGCTTTGTAATCACAAAAAAAAAAAATTGCAAAGTTGGCAAATAGCTGCTTGCCAATTAGCTTGCACAAGCTCCCAACCCTACCCCCAAGAATTCAGAAAGAGAGAACAAACTATTGCGTGAATATGGTTTCAGCATCCCGGTGGGCTGGAAGCAGTCTTTGTAAACACCTGTGCTTTATAGCCGTAGTTCAGGAAGGTCCCATATAATGCTGTTCATGACTCTCTCTTGCTACTTGTGACCCTGGGCCTGGTTCCCAACAGTCATACCAGAGCTCTCCCAAGTATAACGATGGTTTTTAACTCCAGGCTCGTCTTGACGCTCCCGCCAAACCCGAACCGAATGACATTGACATGCATTTGCGTGGCACTGGGGAAGGAGATGGATGAGAGGAGAGCGCATACAGGAAAAAGGGCGACGGAAAAAGGAGGCAGATGCGGCGGAGAGAAGACGACCTCAACAAGGCGTCCGTTGCTCTGTAGCCGCGTGTGTAATGATAAATAACTCGAGGAAGGTTTAATTGTGAGCATCCGATCGCTGAGTTATGATGCCGCTTCTGTCAGAGCTTCTGGCACAGAGCTGAAGTCTGATGTGAGAGGTTGCTGGCTGCGGTCGTCCTTTTGTTTACTGTTGTTTAGTCTCTGGTATTTATAGGTACGGTGCTGCTTGTTTCAGCTAATTATACTGTGGATGCTATAGGGATGATTGCAGTAATGACTGGTTGGCTTTCCAAAGCATCCAGAGCTGTTTTCCTTTCTGTTCACATAACCGGGACATAACCGGGTGATTTTTTTATTTGTTTGCGTGTGTTTTTCACTGTGCACACATGTGCCTGTGAATATGTATTGGGTGATCGCTTTGGGGCGGCTCCTTTTGGAAGTCATTTTTTTTATGATCTCGCCTAGGAAATTGCACATTTGATAGGGGTCTAGGTCTCCTGCAATCGCCACAGCTCACTCAACATGCAGAAACAGACCCCAGGAATGTTCTTTAATCAACCTTAATTATAGTTTCCCAGACTCCGCTGCTCCCGGGTCAGTTGTTAATCGGGACTTTTGGTTCAAAAGTTCGCCTCCCTCCGCACACTAACCAACTTAAACACAGACGCAACTCGCCTGCGCGCCCACATATCAATTCCCCGCTTACAGGCTGCTGTCAGTGATGTATGATGGCTGAACTTTTGAAGTGTCCCTGTGTTTGTGTCTGCGTATGTCATAATTTTCATATTCTTGGTATTTTGTTTTTGTCTTGTCACTGGTTTGCAGCTGCATCAGGAGAATGCAGACAGTGGCAGGTAGGTATGCTGAATTTACACGCCTCTGCTGCTATCTGTGGTTCGTGTCCCCCCATCTGCCTGCTCTTGCCTGCATGTAAGATGACTGATCCAGCCCCGCACAGAGGAATAAGGAGATCTCATTCACTAAGGGCTGAAAAATAATTAATTCCAGATCCAGGCGAACACACACACACACACACACATGTGGAAGTGCGGATGTTATCGGCATAGTTTGGAGCTACGGCTGACACGTTTTCAAAACACTGCGTGCTGCGTTGAGAGTGTGCTGGATGGGTCAGCGGGGTTTGACAGGAGAAAAACAGTCTGGTTTGAGCCGAGAGATACAAATCTCATACTGTCTGTCTGTTCAGAAGCTCACGACCTCGAGAGGCTTCATGTTTATACATGAACACTCAGGTTTGAAACAGTTTCACCGAAGGGAAATGAAGGACCACAGAATTTGTGGAAAATTGGAAATTATCTGCCACTGTACAGTAGATGTGCAATATTTCAGCACCAGCTGTGACAGCTTTTGCTAAATAATTGTATAGTGTGACCAAAATAATGGAGATGTTGACATGTGGATATATGTGTGCATGTGCGTGTGTGTGTGTGTGTGTATAAAACCATGACTGAAACTGGAAATTTGAAGACGGCACAGACTAACATATACTAGGTTTTAAAATTGCAGTATATCAGCAAATTTTAAACCAGAAACGCATAAAATTAACACACATGATTTGATACACATTCCTTAAAGCAGTGGTTCTTACCAAAATAAAAACATCTTCTTCTATACCCGCTTATTTCTCATTAGGGTCGCAGGGGTCTGCTGGAGCCAATCCCAGCGCGTTACAGGCGAGAGGCAGGGATACACCCCAGATGGTCGCCAGTCTAACGCACACACACCATTTACTCACACCTACGGGTAATTTAGAGTCTCCAATTAACCTCAGTATGTTGATGATTCAAGTTATGCAAAGTTATATAAAATCACAGATCGATCGTGATTTATTTGTTCATGTCTTCAGGTCTCTGTAAACGCTTCAAAGCAAAGAGCCTGGAAGTGGAAAACTTACTTTTTAGTCAAATTGCTCTCACAGGCTTTAAGTTGATAATTTGTGATTAAGAGTCAGTAGTAGTTGTAGTAGTAGTACTGTATTTTAAAGGCCCACAAGCTAAAGATGTATGAAACCTTAGAGAAAGTTAAGACCAAGATTAACAGTACGTTTTACAGTGTAAAAAAACTGTGTCTGTCTCTTTCTGTGTGTATGTGTGTGTTTCGTTAGAAGGAGTTTCAGAATATCGATTCCTATTGACCAGAGCAAACATCTGAGCACAGAGGTACTGACAGCTGCCTCTATGGCCGCTTGCTGCTTTAATTTCCTCATTTCATTAAGCAGCCGCCGTCGCTTCATCGCGTACAACTTCTCATCCCACTCGGCTCATTGTGTCCTGCAGCAGCCCGCGAGGCCAATGTGTGAACGAGTGAACATTCGCCTGTCCGTACAGTTCTGCTACTTATTGTTTCCAGTACAACAGACCCACAGCGACACAGCCCAACAACGAGCGAGTTGACGCGATATATTGCTCCCGCTTTCTGCTCCGGAAAAACAGGACCGGATCATCGGCAAATCCCATCACTGTTCATGCTACTTATTATTCTGTCCATCACGCTTGTTCAAAATAACACAGCGGCTGAGCGCTTGGCAAGGTATGAGCTTCTGCTTCGGCGCTAGTTGACAAGCCCCGAGCAGCCAACCTGGATATCACTGTCGCTGTTATGACTGATGAGACATGTATGTTATCCTAGGAAAAGATGCTGCCAAGTAAGGTTCTCACATTCCCCTCCCGGGCACTGCCAATCATCACTCTGCTGCTGTGTTGGTAAATTTAAACCCGGGCCGAGCCCCCGACTCCGGAGCAGCGTCGTTAAAAGCGATGAGCACACGGGATCCGGATCTCGGGTCGCGCATGGCCTCCCTCCTACCCGTCTCTCAGGTACAGGTAGATCAGCTCACAAGGTTCTGTCGTTGCATCGTATTCGACATGGCCCCTGGGCGAAGGGAGGGCATCGCCGCTGCTTTACAGTGACTTTGTCAGGAGGGGATTGGCAAATCATTCGCAGAGAGAACGGGAGCTATTGTGAGAGACGGAAGGAGGGAACGAGGTGAGGTGAGAAGAGATAATGATGCAGCTGGCGCATGAGCCCCCGAGAATTCTGGGAAAAAACACCTTTGTTTCATGCGGTGGCGAGAACACGTGACATCCCTGTTGTCATGAGACCCCGGTCTGGGCCTTTCGACTGCCAGTATCGACGAGCGCCTCCGACTTCATTCTCCTTTTGTTCATTATCCAAACAGCGTCTTGATTCAGCCTTCACCTCATCCATCAACCTGTTTGTCTTTCATATGTTAGCCGGATTCATGGAGAGTATAACACAGATGTTTTTGTGAGCGTCGTGTGTGAGTGTGCACGCGTGTCTGCGTGTGTGTGTGTGCATGTTTGGAATTCTTTGAAAACCCTGCAGAGGCACAGATGGACACTTAATGGCTGTATTAACTTTCTTGGGAACTGATGCCAGGCCTCTTAATTTCCCCACTACAGTCCCCCTGTGTCAGATGTTGCTTCAGCCCTTAATGAGCAGCTCGGACTGCCTCTGGATTTCCTTTTTTCTTGGACTCTTTTTTTTTTTTTTTTTTTCAAAGCTAAAACATCCTTTTGGTGCGAACGTTCCAGCATAGGTGCTAAAGAGGACAAGCAGCACACCCACAAATTAGCCCAGCAGAGGCCAACCGAAAGGAACCGGAGCCTTCAGAACATTTCCTCGCAGCACAGCGAGCCCGTGTAGCACGGTGACAGGCAGCGGCGAGGCGGTAAATGTCTGTTGTGTAAGCAGCGGGAGCCTTTGAACTGCCTCCTCCTGTTACACAACCACTGGGGGCACCTGTACTCGCTGCCCCGCCATCTCTTTAACCTGCGCCTGGCGACACCTGAGCGTTTGTTGTCAGAAACCAGTCTATTGGTTTGACCCCGCGTCCGTTCTTGCAGAAATGTCAGGCTTTTCTTTCCTGTCATCTCTGTGGTCCTCGCGGCACGGAGCGGAAAATGCCAGGAACACACGGACGGCTCACTCTGTTCCTCTGACCTCCAAAAAAAGTTGAAAGAGAGATGTTGAGCGCGGAGGATGATAGATGGCTCTAAGCACTCTGACGGTGTTGCACTCCTCTACAGAAAGAGAACAAATATCTACCAGGGCTGAACAATGCGTGTGGCCTCCGCTTCCGCCGCACGGTTGCGCCGGGTTCTCTGACGGAGGCACCGAGGGCGCCGCAGTCGTGCAGACAAATGGCACGACGGAGAGAGAGGTGGGGAGGCTTGGAGGGAGAGAGCGAGAGGAGCCGAGAAGCAGAAGAAAAGGTATCAGGGATGGAGGAGGGTTAGTGTGACATTGAGAGACAGAGAAGAGAGATCTCAGCCTCACACGGTACGGATCCTCGCTGGTTTAATGATCAGCCTGCAGGCTCCATGTCTCCTTTGAGTTGACATGTTCAAGAACGTGACGCCCCCTAAATGTCATATTATTATGACACTATTGTTCTCTGTCAGAGGCGTTGTTTAACACACACACACACAAAAAAAAAAACACGCTTAGCTAAATCACAGTTGAGTTATGTCTTTTGTAAACGATTCCATCTTTTCCACGCTACGTCCTCTTAATCTATACCCAGGCCACAATCTTTGATCTATATTTTAGACAGTCAGAGTCCGTGTCCAGAATAGATAAAGGTATCACAAACTTGGCACTCCTGTCTCGTAAAGCCTGGCAACTATGTTCATAAATTATTGCGTGTCGGGGCGAGCCATGGCCCTGAGGGTTTCGGAGGAGACCTTTAGCTGAGCAGAGACTGCTTTACACCTGTAATATAAATTAAGTGTGGGCAGGGGAGGGGAGGGGAGGGGCGAGACACCTGAACCTCTTCCGCGAAGCAATCGCTGCAACCTGACTTTCCCAGTTTGTGATTTATTACCGTGGGACAGAGAATGTTAAGTTTTGAATCCTGAAGTCCTCCTTCAGTGACCTTATGGATAATTTTGGTACCATCGAATCGCCGGTTTACAAGGTGGAAATGCCATGAGATGCAAGCCACCAACGCTGAACATCTGAACTTTGTTGTGCTTGGGGAGCAGTTTCGACTGCTAGAGATAATCCTGAATCGTTGTAGGCTCAAATAGATAAATATGGTGATATATATACATACGTATATATATGGCGACTGGCAGATGATGTGGATCTGTATTGATTATGTTCAAATGTTCACTTCTAAATGTCTATCGCTTGTTCTAACAAAATAAGATAAAATGTTTGACTGGTGATGATCATTTTGTCCGTTTTTGCTTTACTGTTGCTGATTTTCATTCCAGATCGATTAAATCAGATTTCTTCCAACAACATAAGCAGACCACTTGGAGAACAGCAGGAATTCTGTGTTTTGAAGGATTCCTTCTGCTCACAAGCATGCTCGTCCTGGACACACAGACTGTTGTATTGGTTTACTGGCAAGAAGTTCACCCTCTCTGCTCTCACACGTACACATACAGTGTCTGTCACTGGAACTTTAGAATAAAACCCAGTAATATTTAAAATACGCAGTCTCCATATTGATCAAGGAGCAGTTCAACTCTTTGGAAAATACATTTATTTGCTTTCTTTCGGAAAGTGAGATTGGAAGATCAATACCACTCTCATGTTTGTGCATTAAGTAGCTGGAGTCAGGAGGCCCTAATGGCTTAGCTCAGCACAGCATAGGAACTGAAAGCAAAGGTGTTATCTCTGCAGATTGTCACTTTTTTTCCCTGAAAAACAAACAAACATCCAGTTTGAATAACTTTGAACCAGCATTGAACATATTTAGTTTAGTGACGCATCGATCCAGGTTTTTCCAATCTAATCCTCTACAGATACCTGGGCTGAGTGTATCGTTATACCTGATACCGACTACTACTACTACTGTCGAATGAATGAACTGCATGTCTTGCTGTGTGAATGGAGGCATCAGGTCTGATCGGCAGCTTGCAATGGCATCACTCACTCTCCATTGTGACAACGGCCCCTCATTGAACACAGCTGTCGGACTTGCTGGTGTATCAAGTTTGAAATGTTTCCAGACGACAGACTTGGCTCAGTCTGGCGCTTGCTCCATGTTGCTGTGTTTGCTAGCATTCTGTGCTACTCTGCATGCTGACGTAACCAGCTTGCAAACATAGAATTGAAGTGACTAGATGCTGTAACTGTATTGCTGTGTATGATATTAGTAAAAAAAAGAAACATGACTGGATCGGCTTCATTCAGCTAATCAGATCGGCGCATCTCTAATTTAGTTCCATTTAAGAAATGGTTAATTAACGAGGTGTGGTATCCACCACAAAGTTTCCCTGGTACCACCTGAGGGCTTGACTAATATCCGGAACAATCATTATCCTATAACCTTCTCATGCAATGTTAACATTCCTCAACATTGTCAGTAGATTAGATATTCACTAAATCGATTAGGTTAAATGAGAGACATATCTAACAAACAGGTTATAATGTGCCGTTTTCGTTGCTTTTTTTTTTTCTTTATTCTCCGTTTCAGTTTGCTCTGTGGGTCCCATTCTTCAAAAATTATTGGATTCTCTAAAGAAACGTTAAATCAGCCATTGGTGTGTTTTCCTTCCTGGTATTGGTATTTTAAAGCCTTCACTGTGAACATTTTTTTTTTTTTTTACCTTTAGCCAATATTTGAAACTCATTCTTAAACAGTGCATTTTAGAATCATCTTTGCACAGATCATTATAAACTGAATATTATTTTTTCCCCAGAGGTCAAGCAGTAATTCATTTTTTTTCCTTTAAAAAATGAAACGTATCATGAGCGACTGCATAGTCAGTGATCAGTCACTTTTCTAGCAGTTTGGGTTGTCACAAAATCGTAGGATCATTAAGCCATTTACACTGGTGTATGATTGAATGGATAGAACCCAGTTAGGAATTTACCTACGACACCAGAGAACCACCTATTCTTAATCTATGCTTGACCTCCTATAACCTTCTCATGCAATGTTAACATTCCTCAACATTCCACCTATTCTTTGCGATAAGTCCCAATGGACCTTTACTGACCACAATGAGTCAGGACCTCGGTTTAACGTCCTATTCTGAAGATGGAATCTCCTGCATCACAGTGTCATTCTCATTGCATTGGGGCATTGGGATTTTTTATTATCAAGAACCGATGGAAGTCTGCCCCCTAGTGCCCCATCAACTCCACTCCCAGCAGCAACTTAGATTTCCCAGGAGTTCTCCCATCCAAGTGTTAGCCAAGCCCACACACACGGCTGCTGGCATGCTAACACAATATATCATCAGTTCACGCTAGTAGTTTCAGAATGACAGTTATACATTCTGCTATATCAACTGTTTTGTAGAAAAAAACCCCTAAAAGAAGCAGGAAAATGGAAATGAGTTGCGGTCTGCATGTTTGTGTTTGCATTGTGTAAATTAGCCCTAATTAGTTTAGTCAATGAGAAAGCAGCGTTTATTCTTTGAGGGAGATTATACGAAAATAAAAAAGTATGCATGCACAAAACTCCGCCCATTTTCACATTTCTGGTTGTGTACAGCCAACACAAAGACAGAATGTGTTAATTTGTGATCTTTGGAGGTGCCGTTTCTCCCTGCTTGTTTGTTTTTAAGCTATGGCTATTGCTTCATGGCACGAATTCCAATTCCCTCACATACACGAGAGTGATATAAATCTACAGAGCTCACTCTTGGAAAGAAAGAAAACAAGTAATTCCCACAATGTTGAACAGCATTCCTTTATATGTGAGTTCCCAATATTTATATCATTGTGGCTTCATCCAAGAGATGACGGCAGGGTTTGGATCTCACACTCTGTTTTTGACCTTCATGTGGATGTTCACTCTTCGGAGAAAGGATGCCATATTCCCGGACGTTTAGGCATGTTGAAGCTAGGCAGCAGTAATATGGGATGCGAGAAGCTCCCCTGAAAGTCGTGTCCGCAATGTGTTTTACTGTTTTACTAGTGTCATCAAATTACATGCAATAACATGAAGATTGACTGGACAGGATATTGGCTTGTCGATGTTTGTCTTACATTAACATTCACATTTTATTGTATGGGGGGGTGAGGAAAATGGCAGAAATTTGTCTGAGTCATGGCCCCCTTTTTTCTTTCTGCCTGCTGTGGATGTTTGCTCATCGTGGGAGAAACAATCAGCGATTCTGCAAGCTTCCAGGCCCCATTAAAAAATCATGAATCAATTTGAGCTTGTTCAAAATTTCAAACAGCGCTTCCATTAAATATTCACTGGGACCTCTCCGTCTGTCGCTTGTAAATACATCATTGGCATTATTGCTGTGGCTGATGAGGGCTGCCTCAGAATGAGCCCAGTGCTTATGTGCTTGATCTTTGACTTTGGTGTCAAGGGCAAGGTCTTAGACTTGGTTCATATAAGGTCTTCCCCCAGAGGTATTTTCTGCAAAACTCAAAACTTTTCTAAACTAACCAGCTGGATTTTTTTTTCTCTTCAATGTAAAGTTCCAGCTATCCACCTTGATCATCCTTTCATCATTGAAAATCACTCTGTGCTCAAATTTTTAATGGGAACAAGCAGATGTTAAAATGAAGTGAGCTCTGTAAGGTGCAAGCACTTTCTTACCTGCAAACTCTCTAATCCTCTTTCTCTCTCTCGCACACACACGCACACACACACACACACTCACACAACCTCCCTGGTTTCCCTGGTTTCCATGGAAACCTGTGGTGAAGGAACAGAGAATTCAAGGACAGGTATGTTTGCAAATGAGAGTTCCTCGGATCATATGTCCACTGATCCAATATCATCAGCCCATCTCATCTCCCAACACCCACTCTGCTGTTTTCACATTAACGGGCTGCAACTTAAGCACCTGTATTATATGTTATGTTGAAATTTGAAGTACAGTGCGTTCAGAAAGTATGTTCAGACCCCTTCACTTATATTTTTCCCCACCTTTTGTTATGTTGCGGTCTTAAACTCCACCCTGTGGGTTGTCTTTCTTGTCTCTATATAATGTAGGCTGTGTGTTTATCTGCATATGTCCACCTCTTTTATGTTGATTTATTTTCTAGGCCTTTATTCTTAATGACTGCATCTATTGCCTGCCCGTAGTCTCAAAAATGTTGTCTTTTTTTGATATTTCAAATCACATAAATATGAAAAATATACATAGAACATTTTCCTATTTTATTTCCCCATGATGCCTCACACATACAAAGTGAATTTAAGCCACTATAGAGAGCTGGCAAACAAAGCCAATAAACAATTTTAATAGTCAACCTCTCCTTCACAAAAACGAGAAAAAAAGGATTAACATCGGTCATGCTAGAAATGTTATTAAAATTTGCTGTCCCTGATAAATAAGCTAATAAAACAAAAATAAGTGAAATCATTAACTCACTTTTTTCCTTAATCAACTTGATGCCTCATAATGACAGAGCAAAGACATTAGACATTTTTGTTAATTTATTAATAAAGAAAAACAGGATTATCACATTTTGCTATGACACTGTAGCTCAGGTTCCTTCCTTTTCTCTTGATCTTCTCTGAAATGTTTCTACACCTTGATTTGAGTCCAACTGGTGTAAATTCAATATATTGGACATGATTTGGAAAGGCACAGACCTGTCTATATAAGATATCATATCTGACAAGCATATCAGAGCAAACATCACACCATGAGGTGGAAGGAACTGTTTGCAGAGCTCAGAGACAGGATTGCATCGAGAGACAGATGTGGGGAAAATCTGCACATTTCAGGCTCCCAAGAGCACAGTAGCCTCCATAATTCCTAAATGGAAGACATTTGGAACAACCAGGACTCTTCCAAACCAAACTCAAGACAGAATTACAAATTTTCAACTTAAATGTCAAACGCAGTCTGCTTTATAGATGCTAAAACCTGGAATTTAACCACCAGCATACTCAAGAAATTACAGACATCTCTTAACCGCTGCCTCAGAGCAATCTGCTGGCCCAACACCATCTCAAGTGCCAACCTATGGGAACACACCAAGCAGAAGAGAAAGCCAAATCAGGAGGAGAAAATGAAACCGGATAGGCCGCACACTCTGAAGAACAAACAAATCAATTACAAAACATGCTCTGGAGTAAACTTGCAAGGCAGGAGGAAGCGAGGAAGAAGAACCACCTGATGAAGAACCACAGAACAGGAGATGGAGATTTACTTTTACTGCATTTTAACCCAAACCTGCATTTTTCCTAACCAAGTGTTTTTTTGTGACTAAATCTAACTGGACCTTAACCACAGTGTTGTCACTCAATAAAACATCATTTTTTAAAAACATCATTTTTAACAGTGATTTGTAGCGTTTTTTTGTTTTTTTTTTTAAAAGGGCGTGGCTTGTTCTTCTGGTCCCATCCATCCTCTAGGGGTGCTAAAGACACTCATATATATAATTTTGTCATTGAAAGTAGACCAATGTGGTTGTTTGATTATGAGGATGTGTTGAATATTTCAGTTTTTACTTTTTAAATCAATTTGCAAACATGTTTCAAAATCCTCAAAATCAAACCATTATGGGTAATACCCTAAAAATACTGTACTACTGATGATCAGTGAGTTCGGTCCATCTGCAGCTGTGTTTGTACATTGTGTGTGTGTGTGTGTGTGTGTTCTCACAAACAAGAGCAGATACAAACACAGGCATACTCCAATATGGTCTCTGATTAGGAGACCAGACTGTCCCTGACTGCACTCTCAACACAAAGTCTGCACCACTGTCTATAAATAAAGATAGTTATGTGAACAACAACAAATTGAAAAGGGCCTATTAGGAATGCAGTTTCTCCATTTTCAGTTTTTCACACAATGCGTCTCCAGCATTTTATCAGAGGGTAATGGGAAAACAATGCCTCCTCTCGCAGTGAGGATCACATCTCGCTGCGATCACTTGTTTGCTGTCCCTCACATACATGTGGGTGTCAGACTTTGGTTACATTCAAAACCTCATTACACTGTTACTGCATCCAAACAGGAGTCAGTGCTCTAAACAAAATGTAGCCTACTACCCACACTTGTTTATTTTTAGCTAGAGCATTTGGTCCACCAAACTTGAGGCATAACAGTAGGGATTATTCACATCCTATGTACATTATATATCGATAATGGGGCTCTTTTATAAAAAACAAAAACAAAAGAGTGAGTGTGTAAGAAGGCAGACTGCATTGCTGCTGCAGGTCTAACTAGTTGCTTTTGGACCATAAATAGATCATTTTGATGAAAAGAACTTTCAATTTGAAGTATTAAACTGGATTATTATTATTCAACTCTGCACTTTCTCAGCCGTCTCAGCCGTCTCAGATTTTTTTTTGCATCTTTCAATTCATTGTTATGGTTTTATGACCTGAAACTCTACTATTTTGGTTTAGTCTCAGCAACCCTGTTTAAAGCTGCTCCTGTATATTTAGTATATTTATGGTTCCACTTGCTATACCTAACCATTCCCTTTCTTTATATTACATTTTTTCCTTATTATTTTCTGTAATTAATACTTTTCTACACTGTTTTATTATGCTATTGATTTTGAACTACCAATTGTGATTTATGTGTCATATCAGCAAGCCCCTACAGGCATAACGGGTGCATCCCGTTACATGTTACAGTTTGCAGATGGACAACCATGGATGTATTATAAAAACTGGATACCGGACTGGAAAATGGCCCCGTTCATTTCAATGGAAAATAACACATACACCGAAAAAGTTCCTGACTTCCAGATATGCTTCTGTGTTATGCAACCCATAGAGACTGCGCAGTAGAGTCACCACCCATGATGCCCTGGGGCCTCCCATTAGCCCTGGGGCGATGAGAACATCAATCCCCTAAAAAAACACACCTTTTGAGTTCAAAACACTTTGCTGACCACATTACGCACCATTCAGAGCCACAGCTGTGATGTCACGCTGGAAAAAGAGACATTTCTAAAGCTTTGCTGATCATTAGAAAATTTTGGGATGGAAAAAAAAGTCTATGACTTAAAAATGTAGAATAGAAGATTAGTAATTAACAGGGGTTATAGCTGGGGGGGGGGGGGGGGGGGGGGGCATGTGGACAGTTTTGCAGGCTTCTCTTTTACTATTGCAGTCTTTGGGAAAAATGTTTTTTGGGACCCATTGGATTTCTGTTCTAGTACCACATGGTTTTCCCAGTGGCCACTGGGAAAATCGACATGCCTGATGAGAGGCATTGCAATATCCAGGTCTAATAATACATCTATGTGGACACAGTGTGTGTGCTGCCCAATAAAGAAGTATCAGAGACTGCAGAGACTCTACATCAATAATTGTGTAATTTACATAACTTATTCCAAATGACACTGTTCTACATTTTATCATGCTGTAAATACTATATATCTAGCATTTTGATGCTCTTTGCACTTTTAATAAGATGCTAAAAAAAATTGCATTAAAAATTTTGTTACCCTGTATTTATATGTGTAATGACAATAAAAGCACCAAACAGCACCAAACAACATGCCGTCAAAGTTAGCAACTAGCTGGTGAACATCGTGGAGAGTTCAGCAGCAAATGAGCCAAATTTCTTTCCCTGGGGAGTTGGTGGAAAACAAAAAGGAAATAAAACTGTAGTAAATATAAGACTTTCCAGTTAAATTAATTAATGCTAATGCTGCTTCGTGTCTACTGGGTGTGTCCAATCATTGTGTTTCAGCTTGACCCCTAGAGGCCAAAACAAATAAGTAACACAGCTGCTGCAAATTAATGTCAAAACTGTCTTGTACTGAGATATGTTGTTGCTTGTAGAAACACATCAGTAGGCTTCTATTTGTGACTCAAATTCTTTGTTTTATGATACATGATTACAACCTAGCCATGATGGGTGTGTATGTACTTGTACTTTCTCATTGTGCCATTGTGTGCAATGCCAGCCTGAGATTTGGCGTGTTTATTGGAGTATGCGTCTATATTTGGACGCGTGTATTCCCTCTGCATGTATATGTTGCGCGCTGCACTGAAGGACATACACACACAAACACACATGTATGAACAGGCTGTTCTGCCCCCTATAGCACTCCATATGTCACCCCTAGAGGAAAAACTAGCTCATGCTGTTGCCAGAATAGTGTGGGTTCGGTCCACATCATGCACCACATTAAAACACACTCACACTTTTCTGTGACACTGTGTGTTCATTTTCATGCGTGTTTGTGCATGTGCTCACAAGTCTCCACTCATGTGTGCATTAGTAGTTCCCTCATCCACACTTCAGACATGTGAAACCTGTTAATATGTTTGGATTTTAATGCTGCATCGCATATTGTCTTGTTTTCTCGTTTGCCTATCTTCCACCATGAAGTCTCATCTCCTCTCCATCGTCGGCGGGAGTTGTAATGTTTACAGGCTTGATGTTGTCTGGGTGATGGGCTGATTAGTGGTAGAGCGGCGTTCTCACAACCTGCACACACATCTGCATGGCAACCAACATGTTTGTCTCCTTCCCTCTCCTGTCCTTTCTTCATGTGTCAATTGTTAAGAACCCAATTATGTCCCAAACACACATACACACAAATATACATATATATATATATATCATAATGGTGGATTTCTACTCTAAATGCTCTCATAAATGATTAGCAACACATTTCTCATTATTAAAATACTTAATTATGTGTCCGTTCCAATGGACAAATAATCTGAATTTAATAGACTTATAGTAAACATCACCATAAATAATCTTAAGAGATTTTTTTCAACAAAAAACATAAGTTTATTCCTTTACTCCTATCAATAGATAATCATCACGGTTTTAAGAAATTGAAGTAACTCTACTGGAATTGCAAAAAGAAGCTGAAGCTATCAGTGAGGGGTGTGCAGCATATTGGAATAAGGTTGCCAAGAAAAAAACTACAAAAAATTAAAGAACAAAAGATTAGTCTTAAAAAACCGGGAGGGCAGACATGCAGAAGCAGCATGGTGCTTCATCATTTGGGCTTTCCTGTTTGTGACTAGGTCTGTCTGCCTAAGTCAACAGCCAGACAGGGGGAAAAAAAGAGACCTGGTATGTGTTCTTTTTCCATCATACTCACACTCTCCCTGTTTTGGTTTTAATTGGCCGTTCCTTTCCCATCTCTCTCTTTCTCTCTCTTTCTGTCTTTCTCTTTCTGTCTCTCCTCCTGAACTCTCCTGTTTATGTCTTCAGTCTTTTCCTTTTTCTCTTGGCATGGGTGGCATGCTTCCATATGGAAGTGTTCAGGAGATGATATAGAACATATGTGACCCCTCTCGCTGGCTGGGGGACTCTGTGGAGATCACACCGTGTCATTAGTGGCGGTGAGAACGCCAGCACTGCAGTGCAAGGGAGGAGAAAGAAGGATAAGGACAGATATAATCAGGTTAAGGAAGGGGGAAAGGGTGAAAAAGGAGGAAAAGAACAAGCAATGGTGCTGAGTACATTGTGTCCTTTGTGGAGTTCAGTGTGTGTGTGTGTGTGTCCTGGCCTCTAGCTGGTTAGGTCTCCAAGCTGATGTAAGGCAAACTTGGCAGAAAGGGCAGGTACACTCTCACGCTTCAGTGTGCATTCAATGTTTGCTTTGAACCTGACTCTATTGGGAACAACTTTAACAAATTGATTTTGTCTGAACCAGTGCGTAACAAGATTGGTCAGGATCTATTAACTTATTATTCTAAAGAAAAAAAAGAGAGCACTTTAAGTTTGACTCAATACTTTCAAAACATTTAGCGAGATGATAGCCGAGATAACAAAGTCGTGAAGACATGCTGACGTCATACAGCTTTCCCAGACCTCAAAATGAAAAGCAGGACTTGATCTTCCACATTTTCCACATAATCCCTCACAGCGTATGAATCTGTTTTGATTGTTGCTGTCAAAGTCTGGCCCGTGGAATGATTTGGTCAAGCCACAGTTATTTTGGTACGGCTTGTGAACATCTTTATTTCTCACGTTGCATCGAGTATGAGAAATATCGCTCACATGAAGCCGTTTCATTGCATTCTTGTGCTTTGGTGTGGATTGTAGAGCCACACAGGGATGTTTGACAGCGACCGATGTAAGCTGGTTTTACAGTGTACATATTAGTGCAGGGTAAATGTTCTATAAGCAGGAATACTTGGCACTGAACAATTAGGAGGAGGGAATTTTGCTAGCAGCATGGAACCACAAAAAGGGGATTTCCAACCAACAACAGTTGTGTCCATTCGAAACAAAGGTGCTTAGTTCGGTTTGTTTTCAGTGTGTACTCTGGACCAAAAAACTATTCCATGTGTATCATTTGCAGATAAACATTTATGAAACTTCAATTGGACCAATTTTGGTTCATTTGCAGGTGTGAAAGTTGACCACGCTGAAGTCTATATGCAACATAGTCATTTTTTGGCCTGTTTTAGAAAAAGTCATATGATATGTTACGACTGGATCGAGTTTATAACAAAAAAGTGGTGGTGACTGTAAATCTGTCTCACCAGATTTTTTAAAATGTAAAAGTCATTAAATTATAGCTCGAGGTTTTTTTTTTTTTTCAATTGAAATCATGGACCTGAATTTTTAGCCTCTGAATTTAACTTGTCAAAGATTTTTTAAAGTAATATATATATATACACTAGGACCTTTCTGCGTGGAGTTTGCCTGATCTCCCCGTGTCTGCATGGGTTCTCTCCGGGTATTCCGGCTTCCTCCCACAGTCCAAAAACATGCTGAGGTTAAATGGAGACACTAATTTGTCCATAGGTGTGTGTGTGTGTGTGTGTATGTGTGAGTGAATGGTGTGTGTGCCCCACGATAGGCTGGCGACCATCTGGGGTGTATCCCTGCCTCTCACCTGTAATGTGCTGGGATTGGCTCCAGCAGACCCCCGTGATCCTGAAGAGGAATAAGCGGGTATAGAAGATGACTGACTGAATATATATTAACAATAAGTTGTTTTGACTTAATCACTGTCAAATTTGAATTAAAGGATTTGGCGATCTGAATTTGAGCAACTTGAATATTTAAAATTTTATGAACTTTTTTTTTCATTCTAAAATTATGAGTTAAATTCTGAGACTGAAAATTTTAAAACATACACAAACAAACAAAAAATCAGTACGAGAAATTCAATGGCTTTTACAATTTAAACATCTGGTGAGACTAATTTACTTCCATAGAGGAAATGTTGTATGACGACTTAACAGTAACTAACATTTGTTTAAGGAAATCAAACTACAGCCCCCTGGACCAAATGCTTCTATAATTTAGAAGCAGTCATCACTTAATAATCTAATCGATATACTCATTCTAAGTTTGAACACACTGTTTGATTCCCAGTCTAGAGAAAGGAAATAAATCCTTCATTTCCGATTACATAAATTCACATCTGTAGCCTGTTTTTATCCGTCACTTATATATATATATATAATACATAGAAATGAATGGAAAAGTAAATTATAACAATAAAGAGGTAAGAATAAGGAGAAATTAGGAGCATTTTAAAGTCTATATTGAATAATACAATGAAAAATAGAGGGTCAGAGAGAGCAAGACAAGACAGTGAAGCAGAAGGACTATCCAGCAGAGAGGAAGATGGCGACTGAGAGAGACAGACAGAGCTTGTTTGCTCAGGCATTGATTCAGGGCCCCTCGAGGCTGCGTCTTCCATTTACCAATTTGTGTCTTTCCTTCTCTCATCCTCACCTCCGCCCATCTTTCCTCTCTCTGGCGGATCATTCGTAGGGAACAAACAGTGCCGCTCGGGAACACCGGACCCTCGGTTGCCGGGCAACCACACACCGACTTGATGGAGTGGAAGCAACTTCGGAGGCCTCTGTGAGAACAGTATCAAGGTTGTTATTAGACCCGAGTCCCGATAACCGCCACAACACACACACGCACGCATGCAAACACAAAGCAGCTCGGAGCAGCACATACGGAAAACACATGTGGAAACATGCAATCATAGTTAAAAATATGTGTAATCCCTGCTCCTGTTACCAAAAAGCAACCGGCAACAGATTCATGTGCCCACTTCGTACCTGTATTAGCGGCAGAAAAAGCAACGTGGCAGCAAAACGTCTTAGTTGACTGATATTAGAGTTCATATCATGTTCTGGAATTGTATTCCTGTGCCATGCATGTCAGCTTTCTCTTTCACCCCCATCTCTGTATTTTTATTAGGTCTAGATGGAGGACTTCCTCACTCCTCCCTACTAAAAATGAGTGTGGCCTTGATAATAACAGAGTCAGTTATTAATTAAAGGGGGAAAACTGACTGACTGCTACCGTCTTTAACTCCCCAGCATGCCACATGAGACTAAATTGTGGACGAGAAAAAGCATTTTTTTCTACGTTTACAGCTTTGAGGCTTTTTTTTCCCATGGGTGTGTACCTTATGCATATCCGTGTACGTTTCTTAGCGCGTAAAAACCGGAGTTCTGATCTAAATCAGTCACCAGGAAACACCTGCAGAGCTGTCCAATCAAAAACAAATTGGAGCCCTACGACTAGAGAAAATTGAGAAAAAACCTGTATATTCCAACATATGTTCCCAATGCTGCAACAAACAGAAGACATTGCGCTGCCACTGATGGCAGCAGACACCGAGTACAGAGGCAAAGTTTCAGACAAAAAGTCAAAAATAAAACTTTTTTTTTTTTCAAAAAGAGTCTGTATATATTTGCACTGGTGTGTAAGAATCATAAAACAAATGGCGCACTGGAGACAAGTACAGTGCAACGTGGAGCGTTACTCAGTGGACAGTCATAACGCAACAGTCTTTATTTCAGCTTGTTTTGGAAAACATTCGGGGAAAAAGGGGGGGGGGAATAAAACACTTTTATCAATTTTGGATGGTGAGGAGATGGGACCAGATCATGCTCAAGTTGAATGCAGCTGCATAAATTACACACACGCACACTGTACTTCTGTTCTGTGTTCAGAGTTGGCAAAGTCTGATATAATATTCTGTCAGAGAATAAGTAAGATTTACCAAAGCACCATGAAGGTTGCTGCAGCACAGGGTCTTTTGTTTTGTTGCTTGCTCATCTACACTTTGTTGCACCTGATTCCACAGCACATGAGTTGTGATAGCGGTGCCGAAATTGCTCCAAAATTCGATTGTAAGCCGGTTGTCTGTTAGAAATCATGGAGAAACTCAGCAGCAATTGTGTGTTCATCTGCAACACGTCGGTGATGCCTTCTCCTCCATATGCCGTTACTGTTTGTCTGTTTATCCACTATATTTTACTCTCATAAGTTGTAGCGCAACAATATATTGTAATGCTGGATGTTTTTTGAGTCACAGTCAGCTCTCCTGGATGAGCAGCTAAGCCTTGCTGTGGCTATAATATTGCTGCCAAGTCCTCCTATAGAACCCGCCCAACTGTTGCGCCTGATTCCACCATCCTAGTAATATCCATCCATGTATCATCACGATATTCATCTTTTTTTCCCCCCCAAACATGCTGTTAGCACCGAGTTTGGCAGCGATTGTCAAACGACACTGGCAAAGTGCAGCCTGGGAAAGTCTCTCATCAACCAAGCTAATCATTATCTAATCACACATTTCTTTTCTCCAACACCACACGTCGTATCTAAATAGTAGTATTTAAAACTTGCGATTAATCAAAAGACGTCCTTGTGATTAAAATGAATGGATCCACACTAATAATTTAGTAATATGATATTAAATTGCCTGCTTTTCCATATTGTTGTAATAACACAGTAGAGCGTAGGAGTGTTTGGGGGAGACCCACATTTTACTGCCCTTGAAGGCACTGCAAGGAAGCCTGACCAGAGTGGCTTGGAAGGTGATAGGACGCAGATGCAGATATGTTGACAGATTTATTCAGTCTAGCTTAGCAGCCAAAAGTGTCTCTCAAAAGAAACGAATACTAAACGATCTAATTTAACAGGCTTAACTCAGGAGAAGCGAGTCTAAGGCATAAATACTTGCAAACAGCTACACAGTCAGCTTATACTTTCTGGTCCACCTCCAACTAACATTTCTCTCCTGTTAAATAGGCCCTCTAAGCTTCTAGGCAGAACCACATTTCCTGCAGGGCGTCCTTTCCCTTATACCAAAAACTGTCATATACCATTGCCCTTTTCACAAGCATTGATAATTACCAATCAGATGAATACCAAACCAAACATGTGTATTGATATATATTGATATATCCCGCTAGCCATATGTGATCTAACTCGTAATATCAATAACAATGTCAGTGGAACACATGGTGGGTAAGAACAAAGGAAATGATTAACTTATGAAACACAGAACTAAGTACCAAGTGTAATGCTTTATAACAAAACGTTGTTGTCTGCAAGTTGATTGAAGGGACAACAGCTTAAATAAACATGGTTCAATTACTCAGAAATATGGCAACGATATTGAAAATGGGGTCAAATGGCACGTTTTCACTCGTTTTGCCACAGGCACCAGTCCAGAAACAGCTCACTGGTTCCTGGAAGATCGACAGATTTTGAAGCTAGAGACAGAGACACAGAACATACTATTGCAATAGAGAAAAGAATGTTTTTTGTGCCCAATGAAACATAAGAGATGAAGACAGCAGTCAGTTTTTAAGGAATGCCCATATATATTATAAGACAAATATGAGTAATTCTAATTTTATTTGTTTCTGCTGCCAGGGAGGTTATGTTTTTCCCAGCTTTTGTCTGTTTGTTAGTAAATGTCTCAAAAATTTTGGGCCAGATCATCAAATTTTTAGCAAATGTTTGGAATGGTACCATGAACAGATAATTCAATTTTGCTAATGATCTGGAAGAAATCCTGGTTTCTGGATCACTATGCAGTCATGAACTTGCAGATGATGTCTGGTCAGACTAGCGACTTTATTTTCAAGTAATCTATAACCACGTTTTACAGACAACAGTGATGAAAATTGATGCTTTCATTCCACAATAGCACATGTATTCAATAAGCATAGGATGACAATATTGGGTGGGAGTCACAATATGTTTGGCAGAGGTCTGTGCTCATAGTGCTTTTCTAGTTTTATATCTAATTGTTAATTCAAAGTATTGTTTTCCACTTCTGTCCTTTAGAATCACCCATTCCTTTACTTGTACAGCATGGCCAATAGTATGTGGACAAAACATCCTCATCTGATTGTTGGATTTCTTATTCCCAAAACCCTTGCCATTAATCAACTGCTTTAACTACTAGCAGCATTGCCATCCCATCCTAACTAGATGTAATGTTTGTTGTGCTACACCACTGATGAAACCGTTAAAATAAAATGACGTTATCCTATTTTATTACCCAATTCCTTTATAATGACCTGACGTGTTTTCTGACCACCACTGCAATTTGAAGTGCTTAGTTTCACACTTACTTTAGATAACCTTAATAAATGTGTGGGCTCATATTATGAGTATAAAACAGAAAAAGGCTGCATGCTGTCTGTGGTAGTGAACCATTTAAATGCAATTGGCAGCCTTTTTTACTTTATTTATCTGACAAATTGGCTTCAGTGTTTTGTTTTTTAGATATATGCTTGCTTGGCTTAATAAGTTTCTGAATAGGATCGGAGCCAAGTAAGCCTTTGTTTAAAAAAAAATGCAGTACCCTTTATCAAAAGGGTCATTAAGACTACTCCACCTGCTCTGAACTGGTGGTCTTTCTTCACCTCAGCACATACATATATACAGTATACACCTGTATATGGCAGCATGTTTTTTTCTATCAAAATGCTGTGCCGATACATATGTGGAAGAGAGAAAGCAAAAGACATTCAATGCACACAAACCTGTAGTCCAACTGCCATGGTCAAGTGCTATACAGTGAAAGAAGAAAAAGCCTGGTGAATGAAGTGAAGGCTGAAAAATATGACAAGGAGCATTGCTTGTGGCTGTATCTTTATATGTAAAGTTATGTGCGTTTATACTGCATTTATCCACCATCTGCCCCTCTATCACAGTGAGGCAGCTTGGCTTATACAAGCCCATCCTGATTTATGTGGATGAGATATTATTACATTTTCCAATATGAGTGGTGTTGTTCCCATGACCCAGTCCACCCAGGTATTTCTCTGCTCCCCCCTAATACTTGCCATCATCCTCTTAGTGGGCCAGAGGTCGATTAACAATAATGAAATATTCCAAAGAGAGGCTCACAAGGAGCATGTATGTGTGTAGGTTTATGTGTGGTGGAGGCAAGTTGAATGACTGGTGTCTGATCTACAGCAGACGTTTGCGTGTCGGTTGTTTCTGGCATAACTTATTCAAATCTTAATAATAATGACTATGATTTATAAATATGGGTAAATCAGAATCAGTAGATGATGATGATTCTGGAATAAAAGACCTGTTATACCTTTAGCCAACAGGGGGTGACAGACTCCATACACCCAGCTTTGCTTTTTATAAACTAGAAAAATAGTTCCAGAATAATTTTTGAAGCATTGTGTATATATGAACAATAAACTTATAGTGTCTTTTTTAGTCACAATATTTATAAAGTGCTTTCAAATGGTAAAATAGGTTGACAAAAATGATCAAAAAGAAACTGAAAAACATGAAAGTTGTTGGGAAACAATAACATTACAGAAAATTTCTACAATAATTTTAATCTTTGCCAACTTGATTTCTGGCTCAAGGGCACTAACAACATAGATATAATCATCCTCTCTTCTCAGTCTTGATATGGATACAACCAGTGTGACTTTATCTGATCACTTTACATGGCACAGAAAGCTAATAGCATTAGAGAACCAGAGAAAAATGTACTTTTGATATAATCAATAAAATATTTAAGTCTTTTCAGTGAATCGGTAAATGAAGGCAAGGACTGGACCCCATACTTTCTCTTTTTTTGTGCCAGTTTATAGTTCAGCTGCTTCTATCGGAACAAGTGGGAGGTTTCCCGGGGACTTGCTGCCAAATCCAGAATCCAGAACATTAACACAGTCTAGACGGTTGTGATGAATGCACGGTCAAAGGTTATAAGGTTATTAACATACCAATGTTATGATCATAGCCTTTTTCACAAGATGAGAGAAGGATGCTTGCATCACTGTTAGACACTGTTGTTTTTTAAATATTTTATATTTTAACAAATCTCAAGTCTCAATCTCAAGCCAAACCAACAATGAATTGATCCTACTTACAAATATTGTGTGTGTATCCAAAGCCTGTGCTGTAGTTATTACTTTTCCCCATGGGCAAAATTATATCAAGCATGCCAAGCCAAGGGCCAAAACATCCATAATTATTATTTTACCACAATATGATTGACAGATGAACAAATATAAATGAATGTTCTCTCACCAATCAAGTAGGTAGGAGCGACAAGATGAGGCATTTAGGGGGGTTAAAACTGGCAGCATGTGTGGTTTTTTTGATTAACTGCTTTGCAGACAGCCACAATTTGCATGCATACCAAAAATGCAGATTTACCATTGGCAAAATCTTGTAAAAAAAAAAAAAAAACACACAAAAGTGATCAATTTAGTCAGAAAAGAACCGACTTCTATCATGTTTGACGTTTTCACACAGACAAGTTGGTGAGTGATGCTGTCTAGTTGAGGACTGAGATTATATGTGCTCCATGGCAAGTGGGTAAAGTAGACAAATGACACTTGTCATCTAGCCCAGAGCAATTTCAACCAATCTACATTCAATCTAATTTTCCATCCACCTGTCTATCAAGGTGTGTCGTCCTCCTTGATAAACTTTACCCACTGCTCAATGATATGTCCACTTTTTAATGGTCCATTCCACTCCCAACATTCGTCTGTATAAACTGCTCGTCATATCATTATAAGGAAGTTAGATACTCTTGAAATGTGCCATACAGCTTTGAATATCAAAAAAGCATTGATATATGAATAATGCTGATTATAGTAAAAGTACAACTGGGTGTCATCAGCATATCAAAATAGAAACTGATATTGTGACTATGCAACAAATGGCTCGTGGGTAAATTAGTCTTAGAAATGACACCAGGGTCATCCCACAGAGTATCTTTGTGGAAAAACCCTGTCGACCCTGATACAAACTAGTTTAAAGCAATCCAACCAGTGCTCCTGTTGGTTAGAGTGGTCACTTCAATTGCAGGGCAGAGGTCAAGGTGAATCCAAATTGATGAATGACCAACATCAGCTGCTAAAAGCAAGTCATTCCTCAAACTAAGTACCACAATAAAAATGACTGCACATTCATCTATCCATTTTCTATACCTGCTTATTCCTCACAAGGGTCACAGGAGCCAATCCCAGCGTACTGTGGGCGAGAGGCATGGATACACCCCAGATAGGTCGCCAGCCTATTGGGATGACTACACATGTGAAGAGGAAATAAGGATGACAGCACGCAAGCTGTAGGATTTGTACACAGTTTCCTTGAACCTGTTGACCTTAAAGGTACAATGTAGTGCAGATTGCAACCAATAGATCAACTATTCAACGATGGTTGTCACAAAGAAGTGAAAAGGCCATCGCAGCATTTTGTTTGTTCATTCAGGGCTACTGTAGAAACATGGTATTGCAACATGGCAGGCCATATAGAGATAGACCTGCACCCCATATAGATAAAATCAGTTCTAAGGTAATAAAAACAATATTCCAACATACTTTTGAATATAAAATTCCATTTCTGCCAAGTCTGTTCAGCTAGATGCTGCAATATGCTGTGAATCTGACACAGTGGACCTTTGAATTATCTTTTTTGTGTCTCTCTGTGTGTGCATCCATCCCTCACCTCTTGCTCTCTCTCCGTCACTCATCTTCTTTGCAGTAAGCTCAGGGACACATCCACTCAGGGACATTGGCAGTGTACTAAAACCTACTGAATAAACAAGAGTTCAGATAAGGGGATGGTTTCTAGATGGAGAGCAGGTAAATGAGAAAGAAAATGATGAATGTTGGGAAACAATAGCAGTTCCTCAGTGGCTGTTTAAAACAGAGTATATTTCCTGCGTGGAACAGATCCGCCATGTATCTGAGGGAGGCCTCCCATAGAACAACGTCTCCAGATTGCTCCTGACACCCTCCATTAAAGGGTTATGTGGTTGTCAACAGTGGTTTGAAAAAGGGGACAACGTGTGAATAGAAGTGCTATGAGAACTGGTGCTAAAAAACTGAGACTGTTTCACACAAAACATGAAGGCGAGAGACTCTCCATTTACCTCAGACTCATCTCTCACTTTCTGTCAAACCTCAAAAAGAAAAGCAACACAGTCCCCAGCTGTTGCAGAAAATGTTCCAGCGTGTGACAAAATGCTGTAAAACCTCACTGTTGTTTTATGGTTACAGACATAAAACTAATCACGGTATGATGTGCTGTTTATTGCATTTTTAGCTCCACATAGATCGAATCAACTCTGCCTCTAGGATGCCTGCGGCAGACCGGTCGTTTGGCGGGGCCCTGTTTTACCATGGCGACCCCGTTCATTCGCTGTGGAGCCCGAGGGCAGGCGGAGAGGAGCGAGGTCAAGCAGAATTGGAAATTTGATACCCCTCCAAAAACAGTGAAATGACATTCCAATAACCCCGAATCCCTCCTTTGGAGCGGCCTCAGATAATGACCTTGGGACACTGTTTGCATATGTGTGTGTATGTGCGGCCCTGGCCTCTTTTGAAACAATTTCAAATGTGCAAATGTAAAGTTCTAAACAAGTAATTCAAAGGAAACTTTTCTTCGGTTAATAGCGACGACATAAAAAAATTCAATGATATGATGGATGAAGCAGGAGCGGCAAGTTGCAAGAGATTGAACATCAAGATTTAGGGTGAGAGACAGTGTATTTGGATAAAGGCAATAATGAACAGTACAGCATGCTGTTACAGCGATAACTCAGCTGCATGTGATGCTTGACAGCACCGGGCCCGTGTGTGTTTATGTTTATGCTGGCTGGACATTTTCAGGAGTGCCTCAAAAGCTTGCAAAACCAATGTCATCACTCTGTTATTCAAAGTATTGCACAAATGCTCAACACTTGTTCTGTTATTGCTATCTACAAAAAAAGTGCGTCCAACTATATATGTGTGTGTGTTTGTGCGTAATGGGAAAAAAAGAGAGGGAGAGAGTGGATGACGTACGGCTTTTATGACTTTTTTTATGTACGTGGAACACATCGGTGACCTGGCGCACTGTCTGTTTTTCCATCTACACGTGTGTGTGAGTGTGTGTTGACTCCAGCACATCCAGCTGGCAGAAGACTGGAGATTCCGGGGAAGTTATGGGTTGCGTATTCATCCCTTTTTATGCTCCAAGGTGGATTTGATTAATAAGCGCTGTGTATGCGTTTATCCACCTGGGGGGTTGGGGGGTTGGATTCCCCACCGTTGCCAAAGAAAAGAAAGCTGTGTTTGTTTATTCCCACGGACATCGTGTTTAGACTTCTTCTTCTTCTTGTGCACAAACAGTATGCCCACTAAACAAAAAAAAAACAGCACTTTTCTCTGACAGTCTGGCAAAATAATCATATGTTCTTCTGCTTCAGAATTTCCTCAACGTTGACCTAATATTGCGTAATCGTGGCATTCCTCTGTTAGGATGTAAGCATAGTTTTTCCGAGACTAGGTCAGGTTTCTGGTGTGTGGATCTCTCTATTTTTCCAGTCCTGTAAAGCCAGCAACACCCCCCCCCCCCAATGTTTTGTGTGTTCTTGGATGAAAACCATTTTATGGGGAGCAGGGAGTGGGGTTAAGTGTCATCCCAGTGTTTAGAAATTCCTTTCATATCTCATCTAAATAATTCGTCACATCTCAGAGTGAATTACCCCACAATATTGGCTGAATGAATGAAGTGGATGTCCCATCACCATATTTGGCCAAAAAGCAGGCTTGATATATTTTTTCTTTCCTACCTCTGACACACCACTGAGGTGCTTTCAGGATGAGTTAAGAGCGTAAAGGCCACATTGTGTCGTGGAACCTCCCGGAACATATGCTGGGGGTTTTGACATTTGAAGTGAAATTTCGTGAGGTCGCTAATGAAAGTGACGGTAGCGTTTCTGTATCCATTGTGCAGCAGATGCATCAGGCAGGAGCCAAGCCCGACTGTGTAAATCCACTCTATCGCGGATCATTTACTCCCTAAATCATTAGGGGTGTCTGGAGAGGAGACAGGGTTCCCCAGACAGGGAGAGCAAGCCGGCAGAACACAAACTTCAGGCGGGGTAAGTGGCTTCTGTTGTATGTTTACACACCTCAATCGATGAGTGTTGCATAACTTTTGGTTGGGCACTTACCTAACCGCTTGTCCCCATTTTCTTTTTTTTCCCTCCCCTCCCCACTGAGGTGCCACATCCTTATCTGCGATGAAAGCCCCAGCCAATCACACGGCCCGGAGAGCTCTGACTAAACCAGTCTGTTCCTTCATTTACGCATGAGCTGCTCTCTAATTGGCAACTGCAACATGTGGTTCCAGTGGTTTCTAATTAACTGCTGCAAGTAAATAATTGAAAGGCGGAAAGGAAAGGGGTGCGTGCGAGGGGGAAATATAAAATAGACATATTTAGATCCCCATTAGTGTGTAGGATATGTATTCTGCTACAAACATGTTTTAGATAATCGATTTGTTCATGTACTTGTATCTGTATCTATCATATAAACTATAAATAAACACATAAATAGTTTCACTGTCACATGCTTCTCGTATATCATGATGATTTATTTCCAATGTCTGTTTTCATTACATTTGTCACAGTTTGTCTTTTTGCGTTTCTAGCTCAGCCAAACAAAGAACTTGTTTTTGATATTTCAAGCTTTTTTTTTTCTTTTTTTTTTTTAATTTACAGCATTTCCATGTTTACTCACAAATTGAACATTTGAATGAAAACAGGTGGATTAAAAACGCAAAAAGAGACTTCCCGGAATCTCGTGAGTTTACCGGACAACTGGTGAGCAGGTGGTTCCATAAATAAAAGGTTTATTAAAGAAGTTAATTGATCTTTAGAGGTGCCAATAGGCATATTTTTGAACTTTGAACACAGAACAGAGAACCAAGTTAGTTGTGTGATCCCGTGCCTGTTTTTTTTTTTTTTTTTTATTCTAAACTAGCTTCAACACAGAAACAAGTAGAAATCTTCTCTCTCTTGGGATGAACACAAACAAGAGTAGCTTTCAAAACCCTTCCTTTCTCTATTTTTTTCAATACATGTTTTCACAGCCATAGCATAACAATTACCTATGAAGTCCCCCTTGACTTAAAAATGTGTTTTTGTTTGAGCTTCACTGTACAAAATGATGTATGTTCAGAGTTTGGCAGCAGAAAGCTGTTTTCACAATCACCTGCCGAACAAGGGAAGTTTCTCCATGTTCACTGAAAATCTGGCCTGTACATTCGAACATGATTTGTGACATTACATCTAGTTTGGACGCCAATTCTGATCCAGTATTAAACTTACACAAGTGTGATGAGGAAATCTCAGTGAAGGAGACATCTTGTGTCCAACTGTTAAGCTTTTGCAATAACAAATATTTGTTCATTTTATATTCTAGGAATCTTTAGCCACAGGTACATGTTGTTACTCAAAGTAGACTGTTTTATACATAGAAATGTAACAGTAGACACAACATTAGATCATTAATCATCAAATATTTCAACGACTTACCTGAGTAGGCCCAGATAATTTGGTTGCCATATGCCGAGTTAGTATGACAGGTCTCCTCTATTGTTCTTTCATGTGCATCTTAAAGGTACAGTGTGTAAGATTAACGGAACAGATTTAGTGGAACGGGCTTGGCAAAAATGGGACATAGAGCTCTGGACCCCATATTACTTCTTGTGAACCGGTCACCATTTTGGCAGTAAAATGTTCAGTGCCGCATATTGCAAACTGCCTGAGTTCACGTGATGTCGCTTCAATTTCAGTGACCTGGATTAAAAAAATAAACAAATGAAATTAGATATTACGACCCTTATAATGGGTGCTTTTCAAAAGTATTTTTGCTGAACAGGATGTCCAGACCTGCAGTATCCGGATACAACTGATCAAATTTCTACCGTCTAAAAGCTCTGTGCTCTTTTTGCTCCTCAAAATGACACAAACAGGAAAGCCGATGTCAAAAAGAAAGAAAGAAAGCGGTAAACACATAAGCTGTTAGTCTCTTTAGCCTTAAACCTTTCCAAACTTACCCTGAGCCGGTCACTACGGCGGCACATAATGTCGTCCGGCATCCGCTGTAGGCGATCAGCACTGGTAAGAGCTCCCCCCCCCAAAAAAACGAACCCCAGCACGACACTTCTTATTAACTGGGATGATTTGACACTTACCCTTCCATTGAGGATACAGTGATTTTTCAGCTGGATGTCCATCGCAAATCCAGACTGCATGCACTGTACATGGACACAAATGTTGTTAATGAAAGGATGGTCAGAATAGAAGTATTACCGCGGTACCAGCACAGTGACAGGCTCGTTGCAGAGGGTTGTTTACTGCCATCTCCATGGTGACTCCTGACACGTAATCCCGAGTTGCTGAGTTGAAAAACATGTCTGATTTGTCAAACTTTAGGATGGGTTAGAGGAATAATTCATCCGTCTGGCCAACATAACTATGACACCTTCAACTCTAAACACAGATGATCGATCGAGGGGAAAAAAAATCTTGAATCACCACTCAGGTGAATTTACTTTCTGTCACTTAAAACAGGAATGTAACTCAGTCAAAGTAAGACGTATCTTCGAGATTTTTGTAGTTCTGTTAGGCCATATTATATACTGATAATGTTAGTCATATCAGACATGTATTGACTCAGAGAAAATCACTTTGTTACACTCATTCCACACCTGGATCTACCCTGCATTTATATCTACGGAAATCTATAGTATTCATAACTATCCGTTAATAAATATAATTCAATCAAAATACACATTGTTGTGTTTTTAATGCCCTTTAATGCACTTTAAGACAAGCCTGGGGGGTCTTTAAGTTATTCAAAATATGTTATTGTATCTTTTGTGTCTTTATAATGAAGAGTGAATATATATAAAATAGTTCAAAGTAGATGGATATGGCAGGCATCTATTACTTGCAACGTGCATCACTCCTTTATTTAGTTTTTCTTTTACATTGTTTTTTATCGTGATATGTTGTGTTGATGCCATACTCTATTGTAAGTTAGGAATCTATATGCTAATCGTAATAGTGAGCATTTCTCTAGGTCTAGCTGGTCATCTCCAGGGACATTTTGAGATGTTTTCACCTTTAAGGAGATGCCAGACACAGTGTGCTTGGTAAATACTGGAGGTGTGCAGCCGAATACATTACTGGACAGCCGTCAGGCAGGGATTTCATTTGTTCAGAGAGGGAGAGAGAGAGAGAGAGAGAGAGAGAGAGAATAACGTGTACTCTATGGGTGTTTGTGGTGATAATTCATCTTTGATGTGTATACACATTTGTATAATGATCAATACGGAACATGTTCTTGGTGTAGTCCTGAGTGTTAGTGGAAATCAGTTCTGTGGTGGAATGTAAGCTGGAGGTTTGAATTGGGTTTATTGATGTCAGACTCTGGAGCCATCTCTCTAAATCCCCTCCCAATGTGCATATATGTGTGAGTGTGTATATGAGTGTACGTGTAATTGTCACCTATCCCCTGCCTGCAGAAAGGGCTTTAAGGATTTTAATTGAACACCGCTGTAGATGCAAAGTATATTTCTCCAGAGAGAGTCACAACCCCTTTAATGTTCTCTGTATTCTATTTAAAGGCACTGGATTTCAAAAGATTCTCAGTCGGATCGGAATTTGTTTTAATACAGATTAACACTAGAGAAATAAATCTCTGTTATTAATGTCTTTGTGTTGTTAAAGGCCTGTATACTTTACCAATGTTTGTGTACACAGCTTTAAAACTGGGCTTTGTCTGTCATATATGTTTGATTTGTCTGGATGACAAATCAATCCTTCACTTACATTGAAATAACTGCATTAACAGACAGAGATCATTTGAGCTGGCTAACCCTTCAGCAAAGCCTTTACTTTACATTCATTATAGATGGTAGTTCTTGAGTAAGTGAGCTTCATATGAGTGAATATGTGACTATGCCTGCAATTTGTATGAGTTAAAACATTTTAATGGTGTATTTCATTTAATCAGTGTACAGTTGTACATTGTAAATAATACAGAGCACAAGATAACATTGAGACAAACCATCAACAAAGAAGATCTCTGCCCAGTAGTAACATAAAAATCTCCCATGTATTCTTCTATGAAAAATAATTGCTACCAAGAAGTTAATGTGGCTGCTTGTCGACTGTATGTGTTGCACTCTGTTCTGTGTATCTTGGCAGCAGTTGGACCATGATAAACGTTCAGGATTGATCCAGTGTTTTTACAGCTGGATAGTATTCCATTTAGGAATTAGGGGTGTTTACTAAATCACCCAACCCTAGTTTATCTTCATTATATAAATCAGATACCACTAAGTCCATCGATTGAAAGTTATAGTTTAGGCCCAGTTGCACATATGTGCTGTACACACACATGGCATAGCCTACACCCCCAAAGGAAACCACAGGGAACCGAATCTTTAAGCCCACTGTTAGAAAGTCATTTAAAACTGCATAACACTCCAGCCTCAAAAACAATTTTAAATGGCGTTATGCTCCACAATCCTCAGAAAGAAGGACGTAATGGATCGTGCACCGATCCAGCATTGATTCTAAAGGACTCTGAATGAATCTCTCTGGAAGTTAAGCCATCCACAACCAATTACATTTTATTCAAACTTTAACTTGGGAACCTCAGACCTGGGGTAGCAGCTAAGGAGGCCTTCCCCACTATGCTTAGGTAGGTAACTCACCCGTAGTCTTTGCGTAGTGTTGGACACTAGCCAGTGTGAATAAAACAACCTGGAAACCTGGCAACTTTCACAGCCATAGAGATCCTTCAGAGCTAATAGCTCTACTCATCTCTGACACCGAAATACCTCAGGTAGGCACAATGACAACCTGACAATTCTCCTTCCAAAATGTTTTCTAAAGCACAAAACAACCCTATTGAGACCCATGTCCAAAGACAACAAAACAAACTCAACAAATCCTGCAACCATCATGCTCAAGCTAATTTATTTTATATCACAAACCATATCAAGACCTGTGACAAAGATGGGAGACAAGTTTGTTTTAAGTGACAAATTAATAGTTTTAGTGTCTTCTGAACCAAAACAACTACAGACAAAAAGCATTGGATGTGGAGTTCAGTCGCATCATAGTGAGTGGAACGTATGGATGAGTGAGGAATGAATAGGTTCCAGGAAGGAAGGAAAGGAAGCAAACTCTCAAATCAAATGCAAAACCAGGATATGCAGAGCCTAGAAAAGAGGGCTACAAAATGAGACCAGGCGTCTAATTATAGCCCTGGTGCCTACACAGGTGCCACCACAATGGACCCTCCCTGGCTGCCAGCTCCAGCAGTAAAAAGCCAGTTAGAAGACATCAGATAGGGAGTAGTTGTAACACCACCCTGATAGGGTTCTATACATTCAGATTTCTTTAAATATTCATGTAGTTCCAATTTTATTCCTACTACTTCTGCATTTGTGTGTGTATTTGCTCTGCAGTGAGGGACAGCAAGGGTCATAGGTCATTTGGCAGTAGTGTCAGGTGTAGCTGGCAAACAGTCGGCTACTCACTGGGGCAAACCCTGTCTTTAATACAGGCCCAGTCTGTTACTGGCATATGGACATGAGCCAATAACAATAACCTTATACTTATCACCTCACACCAAGGATATTACAGCAACTGCCACAACATTATCAGTTCATATGAAGTAGCTTTGACTATCCATTTTTCATTATATTTGGGCAGTAAGTTGTTAAGGGAGGGGCTCATGAGTGATTCAGTCCCAGAACATTGAAGATGATGATAGTTTATATCTGGCATGCTGTGCTTCTGTATGTGCCCAGAAATATCCTGTTTAATGCAAACATCTGAGGACATGTTTTCCTTGGTCAGCAAATTGATGAGCAAAACCTTCCGTCCAGCTTTGTTTGTATATGTTATGTTTATATTCCGCTATTAAACCAAATAGAGAGACATGTGCATTGATGCCTAATGTACAAAATGACTTCCTGGGTTGGTGAAGAATGGCCTGTTTAACTACTGGATTTGTATAACTTACAAGAATTACCCAATTATCAACTCAGGGTCATATTTAGCATGATGTCGCTTGTAAAAGTTGCATCTCCTTGTGACGATTACGATGAGGTCTCCTATGGAGAGTACTGAAGCTGCATTACTGTTACTTACTGGAATTGAGTGTGAAACAGTAGCTTGGCAGACAACAAGTATTATACTGAGTATAATCAGTGTAGCACTAGGACCCAACAGGGATAGGAAGGCTTTATAAGTGGGATGATCAAAGTCATTATTTATCCCTGTTTTTCTGAAAGCCACATGGCTACTTAATTAAAAAACAAAAATGCAATCATGTCAACTACATGTGTATCTTGTTTGGTGTTTGACTGCTCTTTCTTCTGATTTATTTTTTTTTGCCTGTTTGGAAGCCAAGTGGTTAGATAAACTTTTGGATGATGTCTTAGGCACCAGACTCCCTTAGTATGTCTTTAAAAATGTTTGACTCATGTAGTGTTTAAGGCTCTTTTTTTAAACTTGCTTTTGTTTTATTCTATTGTGCTTTGGGTATCATGATAGTCACTATTTTAGCCTAATCCCCACAGTCTACGGTCCGCTATTAGAATAACGTCCCCCTACTCATGCAGTTGGATCTACACTCATCTACTTGAGTGTAGATGTATTAACCACTCAGAATCAATGAATTGACCATCATTTTCAAAACTTTAGGTTGAAAAGACTAGTGAAACAAATGTTAATTAGAAAAGGCCACAGCCTGTGATACTTGTCGTGATTCAGGCCTTCTGAAGTTATAGTCTAAACATGCAGTAGTGAGAGAAGGATTAAGTAGCTGAAGGCATGACCTTCAGGAAATAGTTTTCTCCTCTTCAGACAAAGTACCAAACACACTGAGAGACTGCATGCAGCTGCGTGCAGTATGTGCTTTTTCTATATGACAAGACAGATGTTAAAAAGTACAGTTAGGCCATGTGTGTTGTGTTTGTGGATTTTTCTTGTAGCTTCCTCCTGCCAAATCCTGATGTGCTGTGGCGCCACGAGACATTGATCCTTATCTACAGAGGGTGTGTGTGTGTAAGGTATCATGTATGAGTTAGTCTGCAAACTAATATAAACTCTGGATCCTACCCAACGTTTTTGCATACAGAAACTCAATTGCACAAGACACTGGAGGATTTTACAGTTCATCTGTTTATCGCTCCACAGTTCTCCCTTCTCTGTGGATAATGTGCTTTAACGTGAGCTCAGACGGAGTGAAAGATAGGAGAGATTAGATGGTGAAGGTATGATTTTTGCTGGTGTAGAACTTGTAGATCATCGATTGTGTAGGCAACCTGTGTTTTCCTTCGCACCTGCCATGCCCTTCTTTCCAGCTTGTCTTCTCTACTCTCTGCCCAAACTTGCTATACAGCAAGCACTGATCCAACACAACTCATTGGCCTCTTATCCAACTCTTTCCCTTACGTTGATGTGACACACTGTTAATTACAACTTACCCACAGAGATCTCTGGATTTTCACTGTGAACTGTCCCATGACAAGGACTTTTTACTCTCACCCATACCTCATCTCTAGAATGACAAGTTGATGATCGCTAAGGTCTCCACTACAGTAAAATCTTATTTCTTGATGTCAGGAGCTTAACATGGCTGCTGATCTTGTTTTTATGAGTTGAGGCTGTCGATTACAGGAACATGGCAGTCTCAAATTTAATGCACATGGAAAGCTGGACCGGAGGTTTGATTTTTTCCAGTGAAAGATATTTTGAGGTGCAGACGCTCTTCAAAATATTCAGATGTGTTAAATTAACTGTGACTGGTGTGGACTCACTGTATATAAACATTTGCACAGTGGACATAACACCAAGATTAATACTGACAAAGTGGATATCACTTGTGCGAAACAGCAGCTGAGGAGGACATCTCCGTTAGCACCTCTCGTCTATTATTTGGAATCTCTGGCAATCATATCGAAAACAATGAGGCAGGCCACGTTTCATCATACAAAACTGCATGTCAATGCTTAGTATGTGAATTTATTACAAAGAGTCTTAACTGTCAACTACAAAGATAGTTTTTCCACATTATGATCTACAGCATGACTTCCTGGAATGAACATTTTGGCTCACCATCAACAAGAGGAAGAGGTTTCTTGGAATGACTTGCTGCTATGCATTTGAAGAGTTTGTTAAAATTCCCTGTTGCCTTCTTGTTCACAGACAACACACATCCTAAGATTGTGCAACATAGGCATCTAGACAACGACACTCCCACAGCACACAAAACACACTTGAATTGCAGTCTTGGCAACTGTTTTTTTTTTCTTTTTTTAATTAGAGCAAAAGATCAGAGAAATACCAAGTGTCAATACTGCCGAGAATGAGAATATGGCAACGGCGACCTTTTAGAGCTCCCTGATCTTTTATAATGTCAGGAATGGAGCATCTTGTTCTTTCCTGCCACAACTTTATGCCCCTTGCCACGCCCCACATGGAAAGATAGAGAACTGTAGACTAATAACAAGTATAGCTATTTTTTAGCATCTATATTTAGTTTTCCTTATTTGCGGTAAACAGACGTGTGGCTATGGAAGGTCTTGAACCCATCTTGTTAGAACATGTCAACAGACTTTTTAGTAGTTGTCACCAGTGTGTTGATACAAGAAGATCAAATAATTCATAAATATTTAAGTGCAGCTGTGATTTTATGTCCTTGTGAAATAGTTTCAATCCATGTTCATTTCAAAAAATAAGCTAGCATAAGGCTGTCAATGTAAATCAAAATGATGTGGAAAAAGAATCATTTATTCCCTTGTTTTTTGGATCCAAGAACAACAGTGATGCTATGAGACACTACTGTGCTACATCTCGCCCCAGTGGCCACATGCTCCTTTCCCAGATTCCCAAAGTAGCAGGCAGAAGATACGATAAATCACCCAGCCTAGAGGCCTACTGTCTGGGATCATCTCTATATACAGCCCTCCCTTCCCCTTCATCTGGATGAAAGTGTTAGCGGTTAGCAAGAGTATTAGCCACAGGCATTGGGACATGTGAGGATTTCTGTGTGGTGCTGGTGCCCTGGTCAAGTGGAAAGAGGCCTTATCTCCTAATCCTGTTAAATAAATAGCCCGCATTTATGTTGTCAGTAGACTGGAATAAAAAGGCCGGAGTAAGAAGATATATAATCGACTGTGAGATAAATGTGCTCTTTGCCCTTCTCTATGGATGGTGGTGGAGGTGGTGAAATGATAGCGAGGGAACACTATGACCCTCCACCAGCGTGTTTGTTCTTCTCTTGAGCCACTTATGACTTACAGCAAAATTTTCAAACCATAAAAAAGACTACCATCGGACGCTTGAGAGATACCGTAGATTTTCTTGCTAACATACGATAAGCACAGCAGTTGAAGGAAGAGCAAGTAGAAAGAAGATAACAGCAAAGAAGGCACATTTATCAAAGGTTGCATTAAAAAATGGAAGAGTGGAAGAAAAAACATGAGTAAACAGTAGTCACTGAAAAGAATAGCTGGGTGTAAGTGTGTGCATATGGTCCCATGTGCAAGACTCATAGGGAATCGGTGCATGCTCATGTGCACGTGTGTCATTGCATGTCCATGCGTGGCTGCCAGTGAAGTGGGTTGGCCTGGCTGGTGGCCTATGTTTGTTTAGCTGTGATTCCTCCCTTCTGATCCAGTGACTCACAGCCTGTGGCTTAGGCAGCATGTGTGCCCAGAAAACTGAAAGCACAGACCCAAGTCCCCAGCATCACTATAACTTCATCACTGGCAATGGAGTCTTAGACTCTCACAAGCAGGGGTTAAAAAAGTTGAAGGTTCAGTTATTGTAGATGGGAAATGCATTAAGCAGCAAGTTGGTTTGTTCATGCAAGAGAGTGAAGTGGTGCTTAAACTGAAACAAAAGCATTACCCCACCACATACAGCTGTGTTATAATTTGATGCAACAAGCAAACATTTTTTAACTAGTCTAGTAAGTATGAGCATACTTGAAGTCAATATTGAGCACAATTCAATAAGGTTAAAACATACAGTGTGTATTCAAGAACCATTTGAAACTTAATCATATTTGAAATGCTGGATTTATGAGACGCCATCTTCATCTCACTTTCCACCTCAATGTTTTTTTTTACATCCAGGCATAAGGGAGGGGGGAGGCTGCTACCTGCTGGTGATCCAGCTCCAACTAGTGGCAAGTGGCTGCATAACATCTTAAATGCAACCGATATTATTGAAATATTAATAATTGGTTTAATTAAATAGTATTTCTGCTTTAGCAAAGGCCCTGTCCCCTATCTATTTCATGCTGCTTTGACCAGCCCTAGCAGACTAGTCTCGACAATATTTCATTTTCATTAGCTCTTTCTATTGACAAACTGTGGAAGACGGACCCATTGTCAGATAGCTCTAATCCAAATTGGAAAATAATCTGGCAGAACAGGTAACGATCTTCCAGGAACTCAGACCACCAAGTTATTCATTTTCTTTTTTTTTTTTTAACACAGAAAATACTCCACTCCCTGCACGTTGCACAGAATGAGTTGCAAGGTTCTAGAAGAGGGTTTCAGAGATGCATTCAGACATATTGTCCAAAACAATTCCATATTTGCCAGAAGTTCTGCTACTTAATGACAGCTCCAACTTGGAACTGTGTGTAAAGCAAGACATCTCTGGCTAGTTGGTCGTAAAGCTGCCAGGAGACTAATAGTTTGTAGATGGAAAGCTCCACATTCTGTCAAATATGACAAAGATGGCTTCTCCAATTCCTAGATGTAACTAGCATAGATTGCTGGGCTGCCAACATGTGCCATTCAAAAACAAAATATGTCAATGGAAACAAGTAATTTCTATAATAAAATCCTTACTATAATCCAATGGGAGAGAGCCAAAGGGGGGATACATGAGGGAGGTATACAGTGTCTAGACTCCATGGGGAGATTTAGGGAGTTGCTGCTCAGGGATGATACTAATGATTTGTTGGTCGTGAATGTTTCGTTTGAAAGAGACAAAGCTGTTGGGGGAACAAACTGAACTGAATCACTTACTGAAAAGAGCCATTCGTTTCTCAGTTCATCTAAGTCAGTTCCAGTTTCAAGCCTACGGTGATAGTCGCTACGAGTGAACAAATGACATGAATCACTCACTGACTGAGTAAATGTTCACATACAGCGATACAATCACTCAATGAATCAAGTGAGTGTGTCCCTGTGTATCCCCAAGCTGACGGCTTTTGTAGCCAGGACTTAGCACCAGATGGTTACATTTACAAAGCCGCATGAACACACAGGCACACCTTCAAGTTCCCCGTTGTTTTAATGGACTTCCCCGATAAACACAAGCTAAAATGTTAATGAGAGGAGACTGCAGAGAGTCACTGGAGGTGGTGCAGGGTGAGAGGATTTTGAAGTCTAGCTAACAGTTATTTTATTTAGTGCTAGAACTATTAAAAAAGTACTACACTCCCTGCAATTTTGCATTTCTTTTTTAAATTAACATCACCTATCTTTGATTATGATACATTGCACTGCACTGCACTTCTATGAGCCAGGCCAGGATCCTGAACAATGCTATCACTGTACTGCAATCCAGATGAATGGTTTATGATTTGGACTACGCTGAGGTCTGATTTGGTGAACAACTATCACTATATATATATATATATATATATATATATATATATATATATATATACAGTGGGGAAAACAAGTATTTGAACACCCTGCTATTTTGCTATTTCTCCCACTTAGAAATTATGGAGGGGTCTGAAATTCTCATCGTAGGTGCATGTCCACTGTGAGAGAGATAAACTAAAAAGAAAAATCCAGAAATCACAATGCATGATTTTTTAACAATTTATTTGTGTGATATAGCGGCAAATAAGTATTTGAACACCTGAGAAAATGAATGTTAATATTTGGTACAGTAGCCTTTGTTTGCTATTACAGAGGTCAAACGTTTCCTGTATTTTTTCACCAGGTTTGCACATACTGCAGGAGGGATCCTGGCCCACTCCTCCACACAGATCTTTAGATCAGTCAGGTTTCTGGGCTGTCGCTGAGAAACACAGAGTTTGAGCTCCCTCCAAAGATTTTCGATTGGGTTCAGGTCTGGAGACTGGCTGGGCCATGCTAGAACCTAGATATGATTCTTACGGAGCCAGTCCTTGGTTTTCCTGGCTGTGTGCTTTGGGTCGTTGTCGTGTTGGAAGACCCAGCCACGACCCATCTTCAATGCTCTGACTGAGGGAAGGAGGTTGTTCCCCAAAATCTCACAATACACGGCCCCAGTCATCCTCTCTTTAATGCAGTGCACTCGTCCTGTCCCATGTGCAGAAAAACACCCCCAAAGCATGATGCTACCACCCCCACGCTTCACAGTAGGGATGGTGTTCTTCGGATTGTACTCTTCATTCTTCTTCCTCCAAACACGCTTAGTGGAATTATGACCAAAAAGTTCTATTTTGGTCTCATCTGACCACAAAACTTTCTCCCATGACTCCTCTGTATCATCCAAATGGTCATATGCAAACTTAAGATGGGCCTTGACATGTGCTGATTTAAGCAGGGGAACCTTTCGTGCCATGCATGATTTCAAATCATGACGTCTTAGTGTATTACCTACAGTAACCTTGGAAACGTTGGTCCCAGTTCTTTTCAGGTCATTGACCAACTCCTGTCCTGTAGTTCCGGGCTGATTCCTCACCTTTCTTAGAATCATTGAGACCCCACGAGGTGATATCTTGCATGGGGTTCCACTCCGATTGAGATTGACCGTCATGTTTAGCTTCTTCCATTTTCTAATGATTGCTCCAACAGTGGACCTTTTTTCACCAAGCTGCTTGGCAATTGCTCCGTAGCCCTTTCCAGCCTTGTGGAGGTGTACAATTTTCTCTCTTGTGTCGTTGGACAGCTCTTTGGTCTTCGCCATGTTACAAGTTAAAGTCTTGCTGATTGTATGGGGTGGACAGGTGTCTTTATGCAGCTAACGACTTCAAACAGGTGCATCTGATTAAGGATGATACATGGAGTGCAGGTGGACTTCTAATGGGCGGACTAACAGGTCCTTCAGGGTCAGAATTCTAGATGACACACAGGTGTTCAAATACTTATTTGCCGCTATATCACACAAATAAATTGTTAAAAAATCATGCATTGTGATTTCTGGATTTTTCTTTTTAGTTTATCTCTCTCACAGTGGACATGCACCTACGATGAAAATTTCAGAGCCCTCCATGATTTCTAAGTGGGAGAAATAGCAAAATAGCAGGGTGTTCAAATACTTGTTTTCCCCACTGTATATAAGGAACAAAAACATGATTCATTGAGGCTTCACCACTCTTCACTTCATTTGTAGAGGTCAATTTGGCTGTCATGTCATGTCGCTGGCTTCCAAGGAAAATGATTTGTAACCCGTTGCTTTGTTGCCATTAACTAAAATAGTTTTAATGATAGGGAAAACCCTGCACAGTCATTTTTAACTCTACTCATATAATCCTGCTGAGTAATTTTATGACAGGAATGCTTGGAATGTGTTAATCTTGGAGACTTTCATCTCCACCATCGATTCAGTCTAGTCAGATCATATGTCTGACTTGCTGAAGAACACTTCAACAGACTTGATTACTGCCTGTATGACAGCTTGAACAGTTTCCAGGTACGGGCCGCCACTTGTCTCGCATTCTAATCTTGACAATCAACAATGACGATCAACAGGTGCCCAGATTGGAGAAAAAAAACACCCAGTTATGTCAACTTCAGCTTTTTTGACAAAGCGCATTTTGCTTTACTTGCACTTCGTCTGCACTGTTTTCAGCTCCCACACAGCAGTTGAGTCATTTCAGCTTCCCTTGCAGATGTCATTTCCAAAAACCTTAACAGTAAAGGCGGAGAAATTAACAAAGCCAATCCAAGGAGGAGTCATAATACTGCTCTCATCGAGTCAAGTCAGTGCAGCCAAGACGGAGTTGTACTGCGCATGAGACTTACTGCCTGGAGCAACGGCATGGAATGAATATCATGTATCAGGAATGTGTCATTATTTAGGAATTGCTCGGCAGCCCTGGGTGGAGCTAATGAGAGGGAGAGAGAGAGCAAAATGCGAGGAAAAGGGAATTTATAAATAACGTGGCTGTGTGAGAAACAGACTTTGCAAGGCCAAAGGGACATGAAGGGGGTGTGAGGAGCAGTACTGGCAGTACACTCCGTAATTGTGTGTGTATGTGTGTGTCTGTTGGACCTAGATGGACTGTACTGAGGTTACTTGGAGAGAAGAGTCGTGTTGCTTGGGAAATGGACTTCCTGAAGAAAAAAAAAGAACCCGTTGAATTTTCTATATCCCTCCAGAAAAAACACTTCTCAACAAGATGTGCTGCACAGCATCAATGAACTGCATTGTAAGCTGTCAAACACTGTTTGAGCTGGTTAGGTTTACAGTAAGGACTAGCAGAGAAAGTTAGAGGAAGAGTCTGAAAAGAAAGAGGAGAATTGAGACTGATAGTAGAGGACAAGAAAACTTGTTGCCTGCTTATATTTGCTCAGTATTTGTATGGGATGTAATACATGAAAAACTCCTTACCAATTGAATGTTAAAGTAAAAAGTAAAACCTTCACCTGGATCCTTTCATTCACACTGCATTAATGCCTTTACCACACACGCATGCACACACATGCACACACACGCACACACACACACACACAGACACACACACACACACACACACACACACACACACACACACACATACGTAAGGATTGTTCAGTGTTATACAAGTGGCCAGCTGGGTAGATATCAATCAGGTAAACTAGGTCAGGGGAGGAGAGGGAGATGCGGGGGGTCTCAGAGGAGCAGGCCTTTGTTCCGCATAGGAGGTAGATACAGAGAGACGTATCAACAAAATGCCTCCAGCCTCTCCCTAAGGTGCAGGAAACACATCAGGTACCCAGCGTGCGTCTGCATGTGATGCATGAACACATGTAGACACATCATTTCTCCCATGTGTTTGGCGGTGCCTGTGGTGCAACACATGTGCGTCTCAGGGTTACACAACATCTGATCCACACATCTAGGCTCAGTCGAGCGGCCTCCGTCTCTAAGGCGATGCCTTTAGACCCTGAGCCCAGTATTACCGCGGCATTACAGTCTTGACCACTCCTTTTCCATGGAAACTCCAATAAGAATTCATCGCGCTGAGCCCCATTCAGATAGACAGATGACCATGTTATGTCCTCAGTAACCTAATAATAAGCATCACATAACGTTCAGCGGCTATGAACAGAAAGGAGCGGTGTTGGATAAAATCTATTCAGAACCAATTTCTGTGTATCATTCCTAATAACTGGTGTTATTGCATCCACAGCGTTTGCCCATATACATGGAGAAATAATGAAGCGCAGAATCAAATCAATGAAATACACCCACTTTCATGTAATAGAAAAGATGCATTATAGGTTTACATGGTTATTCATGCTGTTCTTTCAATTATGCACTGCCGTGTTCTCAGGATTTATCAATATTTATTTTTAGGTGTTGAATTTTAAATCATAAGTTATATAATGATTTGATTATGCATCGACACAAATTATTTTGCATCCTCAGTCTTTGTGTGTCTGTGGCGTGTGTGTGTATGTGTGTGTGTGAGAGAGAGAGACAATCTGCTTCTCTGCATGAGCTGCAGGGCAGTTCCATAAAGTTTAATTATATGTTGCATTCCCAGTGGATGGGTTGAGATTAAACTAAATTAAATTGTGTTGGGGTGCATAAAATGCTTCTGTGCTGCGGAGGATACACACACATACATAAGTGCACACACACAAAAGGAAACATGATGGGTTACAAAAGAGAAAGAGCGACCATGACACCGATATTAGAGGTCTGTTTGACTGGTACGACTGAAAATGGTGTTTCTGGCCACCTCTTTTGGTGAGAGCAAAAACAACTGAACTAAAGGACACTAAAACACTCCTTAGAGTCTCTTACATTTTGCTGCCATATACTAACGTCATACTACTTCCTGCATTGGCAGAACATATTAGTAAGTAAATTGTTCCTGCAGAATTGCCAAACAGGAACATAATTTGTCAGAAACTGAGCTCTAAAAGAAAAAAGTCTTTCCCCTTCTTCACCCCTTTGTTCTGCAGGCATGAATCATACGTTTAGCATGTCTAAACAAACACACCGATTCACTCTTGCTGCACTCTTTGGGCTTAACAGCTACACGTTCAGCATCTCGCATAAGAACTTTCCAGTCCTGCTCTCCTCCATGAACTCTCATTGACTCCAAATTTGAACAGGATTACTGTTTTGTGTGTTTAACACTAATCCTGTTCATAAAGTTTAGTCATCCTTGTGAAATATTCTTTTGTTTGCTGGGTTTTCTCTCTCTTGGATTTACTTTCATTCAAAATGTGTCTCAGTGACCCACTATTTTTGAAATGGTATTAAAACACGCCGTGAGTTTAATTAGGATTAGAGGTGTGATTATGTTTTATTATCATAGCAATAATAGTATGATACATTTTACATTTAGCTATGTTAATCCCAGGATAAGTATTTATAACGCAGAGATAAATATGGATCGGAACATTGTGAGATTGCTGTCCTCTGATTTTTTTTTTCTTTTTACATCTGGACTCATCCTATTTATGTTTTCCTACTCCTTTAATGTTTAGTTTTTCAGTCTTCTCATAATGAACAAGCAAAAAGAAATAAAGTCAGTAATTTTTTTTTGGATTTAGTGTGATCAGAAACAGTTTTGATTTTTTCCATGTGAGGAGTGTCTGGTCATGGCCGACATTATTAGCCTACTGACACAATATAAATACCTATTAGCAGAGGAAAGTGGTCATTCTCCTGACTCAACTTCATGACTTGGCTCCTAAGCAGCAGGGGATATAGGTTTCACACTTGAACCAAAAATGAGTTACTCCCAACTAATTTCAGAATCTTCAAAAATCAGATCACTTGTCTTTGATGTTTAGTTTGACATAGATCTCGAGACTTGAAAAACAGTGAACGATAAACAATCTGTCTCTTGGTTGGTTGGATTTCTGGCATGTCAGGAATTTTGTTTGTCTGTTTTGCAGTTTGAGCAATGTGTTTTAAACTATAGTGAGCTTATTTTAATACTGTGTGGATAAAAGCAAGTACATGTTGTGTCGGATGTATTTTAAAACTGAACTTGGCTGCATAAATGGCAGATCATATCACATCCAACAAAAAAACAAGTGTGCAAGTATAGTTCACCCTTTGAAACTTTTAGAAATAATGCTGTTAACCTACATAGTGATTTGATGAATAATTCCATCAAATGAACCTGTGACAAACCCATTATCAATTCAAGATAAGAAATCAAACCATAATACAAAGCCATATTGCACGCAACCCCCGGCTGGTATGTTGTGAGGATAACTGTACACTATCTCATCATGCCCATAGATGTAAATTCTATGGTGGTTATTGTCATCGCTATCCAGACATGAGTAGTTTAAAGGTTACTGTCACCAGAATGGGGAGCAAGTCCTATGATCTGCCCGCATCACTTTCCAAAAGAATTGATGTCATCCAGTCCAACCTGCATACACAGGTTTCTACTAACTAAAAATAAAAAGATCTAAAACATAGAGTACTGGATTGCTGAACTGAAGGATTATACATGCAGGTCTAACCTTGGATTAATCTTCCTCCCTGAAGGAGAGAAGGGTAGCAACACAATTGGTTTTCTCCAGCGCAAACTCTCTATAAATGGCTCCCTACACTGTCTGCAAGAGGGGTTATGAAGATGGAGAGGGCCCACAGGATTTACTACTATGGTGATTACAAACCAAGTGAGGTAATATTCAGACTACTCTGTTACACAACAATAAGGCCATACTGGATCGGATATTGCTTCCGGAGCTGCTGGTTAGTTTATCGCTCACCTATGGGAGTCATACGGTGTTTGCTGATTATTCCCTACACACCTCAGGACAAGGAATGGCTTTCACTCCTATCATGAAGAAACAACAAGTCGAGAGTATCCTGCCAAGCTGAAAGTCTCCCACAATATAGAAACCTATCTCTATGATTCTCCTGATGAAGCTCAGAAAAATCATGGAGGGGTTACTCTGATCTGCTTCTCCTCATGCTGAAGGCTTCTCTTCTCTCCCTTTCGGTCAGACAGTGCACCTCAAGATAAGTATACAGGCATTTTCTTGCATGCATGTCATCACTCATGACCCCCCCTCCTTCCGCCCTTTCTAGGTCACCCTCCACAAAACATGTCTCCTCCTCATCTCTCTCACTTGCATGTAGTCGCATTATTTCCCACCAGCTCACACACACTTGAAGATATTTAGAATAATATTGCAAGAAGATTTATTTTTTCCTGTTCTTTGCTGGGTCTTTCTATGAAGAAATTTGTTTTCATGTCAAAAGACATGCTGTTATTTTTCCTCTTAACAGTTTTTTTTTAATAAAACATTTAGCCTAATATTAAAATAACTCAAATTTGAGGTCACAATTCAATTTGATTTTCAATTTAAACATTATACATGTACATTTACATTAAGGTATACTGCTCACTCATTCTGAGCTGCTCAGCACCAGAGTCAGCCTTTGGGTTGGAAGTGTGGTTAAGTAAATACACAGCTGAGCTGTCTGTAGGAGGGTAAGACAATAAACTTACTACTAAACTGAGTGGGCGGGTGTCAGCGAGATAATCAAGACGACTACCTTTCTTTGGCACCAGATCTGGACTTCAGTGGTTCATGGCCACCTATTAAGATCACTGGATCCTCATAATACTAGATTATAACACTCACTTGTCCAGGCTCCTCCACCAGCCAGACAACCATTGAATTCATTGATCTGTAGCATGCTGGTGGGACCTTGAAATGTATTGTTTTACTGGCATTTTTTAACATAATTTGCAGGTTAAATGGAATATCTAATGATAATATCTAAACATTATAAGAAACCCATAGCCCATTTTAGTTAGGGGGCCCCAGGCAGCTGCCTACTTTGCCTAATAATAAATATAGGGAGTGGTAGTCTAAAGATTAGTGAAGCCAACTTGTGACCAGAAAGTCATTAGTTCAATCCCCAGACCAACAGGTTAATTATACCACTGAGGTGCCTTTGAACAAGGCCCATAACCCTAACTGCTCCCACTAGAACTGTCCAGTTGCAGAAGGATAGACTGTGTATTTTTCTGAGCACCTTCCAGGTGTGAATGTCTGCTCTGCAAGTGTCCTCCATGCAACATATGCCGTTACATAACACCAAGGGCTGAAGCAGAACTAATAATGAAACACAGACAAGGACCTCAAGTAATTAATTTATTTAGTTTTTTTTCAATTTTGATTGTGCTATTACTTCCTTCAGATAATTTGATGATTCATATTCATGACACTGGTTTGATTAGATTGAGCAAAGTGTTGCGCATGATGTGAACATTGTTCCAAAACAACTAACAACAAAATGGACACCACTGTTTTTCTTTTTTAAATCTGCATTTCATTGTATAGGGATTGTATAGGGATAGGAAAGATCCCACGGAAGGTAGTTAGCTCATAAATGTTACTGAACATAAAACACACTGGATTTGAAATGCATGTATTCTTGTGCCAGAAATCTGACAAAATTAAGATAAAACCAAAAAACTCAGGCAGGGATGAATCTTATTTTTCTTCACATTTTCCATTTGGGAGACCATTTTAGAAAAGTGAGCGACATGGTGGGGCAGGGGTTGGCGCTGTTGCTTCACAACAAGAAGGTTGCATGTTCAAGACCTCCTTGGTCCTGGGTCTGGGACCTTTCTGTGTGGAGTTTGCATGTTCTCCCCGTGTCTGTGTGTGTTTTCACCAGGTACTCCGGCTTCCTCCCACAGTCCAGAAACATGCTGACGTTAATTGGTGACTCTAAATTGCCCGTAGGTGTGAGTGAATAGTGTGTGTGCCCCACAATTGGCTGGCGACCATCTGGGGTGTATCCCTGCCTCTAGTCGTAAAGCCCTGGGATGGGCTCCAGCAAACCCCTGCGACCCTAATGAGGAATAAGCAGGTATAGAAGATGACTGACTGATTTTAGAAAAGTCACATTCTGTGAGAAAAATGCTGGCTTGGTAAGGACGGAGAGAAAAAAGAGATGCATCTTCAAATTTACCAGCCACATGGTTTGCATGAACATATATTGTTCATGCAAACCTAACACTATAACTTACACATAACACTGTTACAATGATAGTGCATATAGTGCATTTTAAGTTTTACTGCTTGGGGAAGAGATTTATTTGTATTTTCTGAATAATAACTTTAAGATTATTTATTAATTGTTTGTTTCACGTTATTTTCAATGAAAAGGACTTAGTTGGAATGCATTTGGTATGACTGTCCTGTGCCTTGTCTCATTCTCATCTGAAACACTACACAAAATAATCATAACCTTACATAAGCAGACGCAACAGACCATCCCTAACACCTTACAATGCACATGGCATTGCAATCATATAACTTCCACTGTGCCTCATTAGGTGATATTTTCACACACTCGGTTTCTATATAATGATTAACACTGGCTGACATCTTGCATGTTTTTATCAACCCTGCATTCGATTAATAGGGAACAAATTAATAGTCCACTACATCAGGGATAACAATCACACTGGACTCATGCTAGTACTTCAGTGCTGCATCAGTAAAAGCCCTTTCTAGCTGTGTGTCACTATAACACCAATGTCACACCAATCTCCTCACAATTGAATGGGTCACATGTGACTGCCCCAGTCACAACCATGAACCCATACTATGCTGGAGAGAAGAAAGGTTTCCATTCGACCACAAGGCCCTCTCACCCACTGCAGAACTGATACCTACTACAGTATATGCATGTGCTATCAAACCACTTATTCTTCTGAAAGCTGGCCTCTGCAGGATTATCCCACCTCATGAGCAGCATTGTGACTAAAAGTCCCTTTGTTAGTGTTAGCCACATGTTCATATCTAAAAGCCCTTATAATGTGGGGAACTTTGTAAAATACAGTCAAAGGCAACACAATAATGGATAAATAGTTATTAAATTTTGATTAATATTCTAAAGTAGAGGTTGGCATAATTCATTATTGTACAACATTAAAGAGGCAGCATGTATTAGTCAAAAGCATTTATTCACAAAAATACAAAAGTAAAAACACACAATAAACAATCTATGTACATGAATGTGCGTGGATGGATGATGCATGTGTGTATGTGCATGCATGCGTGCTAGTCTGTGGGGGGGGGGACTACAAAGATGTCTGCCGTGGTGGCTGTTATATGTACTTCAAGCCATGTGGGGCTCTTTGTTGAGAACAAAGGGAAAATGGCCGACCATATTTGTGTGTGTGTGTGTGTAGGCTTAATGTCACTTTGTGTGTGTGTTTCAAGGTATCATGTTAAAGAATGGTTAGTATGCATGCACTAAACCTTCTTACAAACCTAAGACACAGTAGCCTATGATCTCATCACATTAACAAAGTTCAACAGTCTTGCTTAACCCGTGTTTGTTAATGTTCTATTCTGCACAAGTCATGTTACCAGCGGAAAGGAAGAAAAAGGGTTGCTCTCTGGTTTTGCTTCCTTGAGATGGCTGGAGATGTTGTTGCAGCTGTGGTGTTTGTTGAGGAGTAGATCCGTCGTGTAGGTCACGTTGCTCTTTGTTAATCCTTGTTTCTGGTTGTAGTACCGGGCCTGAGTTTCTTCAGTGGTGCTGGCTGGACGTCGTTGAGTCCTTGGTCACTTGTAGGTCTGTGGGACGCTGAAAGCAGCTGGATAATCCCTTTTAGAGCAGAGAAGCTGCTGAAGGCTTCTGTTCTGTCCTTTATACCTCTGGTGACATCCCCTGAAGGTGTGAAACAGGGTTTCCTTTTGGGGGAAGGGTCAAGTTCCAGGCTCAGCCAGGGAGCTGGCTGAAGATGTTTATCACCTTTGTGGGCAAAACAAATATTAACATTCTCAATTAAGTAATTTAAACATAATTTCCTGCCTATTCTGGACATTATGGCGTGATGGCGTATACTATAGGTTTTTTTGACGTTGTTCATCATATGTTGCTTTAAAATATGTTCAGTCTGTATCATGTTTGCATAATAAAGTTCATCATTGAACTGCAACTGTTTATCATTGTTGCTAGGTAACAAAATTGGCACCCATTTTGGTGTGTGAAACACAATTTATGGTACTGTGTATGCGCATGTGGTTTTATGGTTTGCTGCTAAGGGTCCATTCAAATACAATAGAGAAAATACAATAGTAATAGAGTCAGAGCATTCTCACCGAGATGATCCATTTTAGATGAGCAAACACCAGCATAAACATCCTCAGTTGTAGTAAAACACGGTGATGAATTAAATGCTGATGAAATTACCTCCTTGAATTTAGTTATAGATCAATCAGATAGGCCTCTAGTGAGGATATTTTGGTCTAGTGAGTATTCCAGTCTAGAAGGAATTCAAAAGTTAATAAAAATGGTACTAGTCTTGTCTCCACTACCCCCTTTATAAACACAATGACAGGATCTAATTCCCCAAAACTTTTAACATTTCATAATATTGAGCACAAAATCTGAAAAAGTCAGTGTGAAAGCTGCTTTAGAGTTGCAGCAATGAGGAGACTTTTTCTGTCTGCCACAGGGCCTACCCTTGAGCTCTCTCTGACCCAGTCCTGACATGAGCTTTAACATTCAAGGTCAGTCTTTGCATTTCTTCCTGAAATAGACATGTACTCTTCTTTCTTCGTGTCTTTCTTTTTTATTTACTTACTGACTTTCTTACTTTCCCACCGATAATTACAGTACAACAATAGTACTCATTCCTGGGCAGGACCTTGAGCTTCCTGTGGTCAGGTTAAATTCAGCGGCCACTATGCCACAAAGGTCAGGGAACAGAATCTGTTTCTGCAGTCATGGCTGTCTCTCTGTGAGAAGAGGGCGGCACTTTTGAAATTACAGACCAGTCTGCCCTTGATCATCTGGACCCATTTGGAATCATGGCAGCCTGGGAAAATCCACTTGTCCATTGCCCTGGTCAATGACCTGGTCTTGGCAAAGATTAACAACAGAAAAAATATACAAAATTGAATCCTAATCTTCTTACAGTATGAGATTGGAAGATTAAGAAACAGTAATTTAATGCAGGACAAGAGAGGAATTTACAACATACAAGAAGATAGCTTATTTTCTCTAACAGTGCTTTGGCAGGTTTATCTGAGAAATTCAGGAGAATCTTCCACAAGCAGAATAACAGAGTCAATTTCAAACCAGGCCAAACCCTAAGATAGAGACTGGTCTCTGGCTGTGTATGCAGTCTGATGTAGTGAGGACTGCTCAGACTGTTGCAGAGATGAAATTAAACAGCCCTTCCACCGACGCATGGCTCAATACAGATGAGCCCCCTCATCGAGACAGGAGTCGGCTGTACATCTGCATCTAAAGGATAAAGGTCATTCTTTTGAAGACTCCAATGTCCTTGTTTTGGACAGGGAAGACAGATGGTTTGAGAGAGGGGTTAAAGAAGCCACTCCCCAGTTTGGGGGTCGGACATGTAAATTTGGTTTCACAACCACACTGGGTTTTAAATACCTGAGTTCCCTGCACTAAATCCCAGAACTGAAGAAGCCACCTGGATGGGAGGTGAAATGTTTTCAAACAAATTAAGAAGGCCAGTTGCATTTCTCGACAACTCTACAAGATTAAGAAGCTAAGCTTCATAGACATTCTACTATATACATTAACAATATCAAGTAAAAACACACTTGATTACTTCATTTTAACACAACTGCAATAGACAGAAGAAAAGAGCCATGCTGCAAATACAAGTTGATCACTTATTAGAAAGGGAACATGGCCTGATCAGTTAAGGAAATAAAGGGAAATAGGCCACAGGCACCAACTGAGAGCTTAGATAACATATGGCGCATAAGCAGTCAATAGCAAAGGCTATGTATGTGTGTGTTTGCCTGTGTGCAAGCGACTGGCTAAATAAACACCTGAGGGTGGTCCTGCATTGGATGGTGGTGTATTGGCATTGCCAGTGAATAAGTAAATGTACTATTGACCCATGGGTCAGGCTCCATGGGCTTTCAAAGTGCTCCACCCAATGAAAAGTGAAACGTATTGACAAAATCAGTCAGCAAAGCTTAGTGTGAAAGAAGAAAAAGTGCAAAAATACTAAATAAGAGTGAAATCGGTGTATGTTGTGGATTTTTGCCTCTGTTTCTTTGCACTTCTTTTTATTTAAAGTATTACTCTGGGCATTTTGGTGCCTTTATTTATTTTAAAGTGGAGAGAGACAGGAAATGTGGGAAAGAAGGTGAGTGACATGCAGTAAAGGTCTGGCCAGCTGGGATTCAGAGTGGGGACTCACTGCTCAGGGCATCTTAACCCATGTGGTATGTGCCATAACCACTCTGCTATCGGGTCGCCCCGGTTTCTCTGCACTTCTGTATGTTTCTCCAACCCTTCAGTAAAATAGAAATTGCAGTTTTTTTTGCACAGCAGCACTTGGATGAACTCTTTCTACAAAGTTCACTCTCTTTGTATGCCGTTCTTCACACTTCTCTGGACATATCACAGCATTATTTAACAAGGCAAATTCTTTATTGATGAAAGTCTCTCTCTGTTTTCAACTGTAGTTCATGCGCACGTACACACACACACACACACACACACACACACACACATACAAATATGCACAAACAGTTCCCTGCCCATGGCTCTCCAACTGGAGTTATGAGAATTGACTTTCAGTAGGCACCTGTGTCTGGATTCATAGCTTTGGTCTGATGTGTTGTCATGGGCCTTTGATGCCTCATCATGTAACCTCTCTGAAAAACTTGGAACACCTGTCTTTGCACTCATAAGGCATGCTAATACATGCGGACACATGGTGGCCTTCTGCCTGACCTTGCTAGGACAGCACGAGTCATTGGAGAGATGGGCCATGGCGGCCCTGCAGGACACAATATGGCATATGCTCACTCTGTATAGCCCTTAACACTTGCAGCATCATCAAATTACAGTGCAAAAAGGTGTAGAATGCTTAGAAGTAGTACACCAACAGCATTTACAAAGAGTAGTCAAAATAAAATAAAATTTAAGCAGATGAGAAAAATATTTATAAAAACCCACTCTTAAGTACACCCGTCACAAACATTACATTCCGTTTCTGTTAGGCAATGAGAGGTAATTGTAATAAATGATTAGTACAGTAAGTATGTAGCTTTTATTTTTGTTATGTTGTTCTTGATGCATACAATAACACAAACAGTTTACTAAGAATTTGCTTGAATGTCACTCTACAGCGGTGACTAATTCATGAAAGTCAAGGATAAACATGTATGGCAATCATGGATTATGACAACTTGTAATTAGAATCTATGTTACTATATTACAGCGCTGAAACACTGCAACATGTCAAAAACACAACAGATTTTCTTCACTTGTCTTGTCTGACCATGTAGCTTTATTTCTCCACTCACAATCTGTTTGCACATGCAACAGACATCTGAACACCCACCTCCCAGACAAACACACAAATACTTGCCTACACACACACATACAAACCTCAGACCTGCCAAACATAGCTATAACAACCTCCACAAACACACAAGTTTGTGTGTGTCTGTTTGGGAAGAGGGATATTATTGTCTATCTCTCCCTTGCTCCATCGAAGTGCACTTTTCAAGGTAGAGGGCTTGGTATCACCATGGCAACAGCAAAGCAACCAAGAGAGGTGGGAAAAGGGGAGGGGGTGGGCGTTGAGGATAGAGGGGAGGGGTGTGGGATTAGGGTTATGATTGGGTGCTGAAGGAAGGTTTCATTTGAAAAGTACTGGGTCCAGTACCCTGTACTCCAGGAATATGTTTCAGGTCATTTGGAGTAGGTGGGCACCAATTCTGATTTTAGAAAAAGGGGTTGGGGATAGAGTTAGGGTATATCTTGGGAAGCGTAGATGGTAAATACCCAGGGACGCTTCTGGTATGTTCAGAAAGTTTGAATTATGTCTGACAGATCAAGGTTCCAAGTCTATATGACATGCTGTTTTGGAAATATAAACTGTAAATATCCTCATTGAAAGGGGAGTGGTGGGTGGAGGGAGGCATCCTATGGTCACAAAGAGGCATGCTGAGTAGATAGACTTGGGAGCACTGTGACATTTTAACATGTAGCGTCGTGACTGGAAGCAAAATGGGTGTGGCTTTCTTCTAGAGCTGTGTGTGTATGCATCTGTGTCTGTCTAAGTGTCTATGTTTCCAGATACAGCCTTGTGAAGATGTATGCACCAAGAGCCCAGGTGTACACTGTAAAATCCACACGCACACACTCTTGCTCACTCTCAGTAGAGGGTCATTGCTTATATTGTTTAGCAGATATCTCAAGGTATTTTTGGACTATGTTTACATGTGCATGTGTCTATGGTGGCCCAGATATGTCCACCTCTACGTTTTTATCCTCTTTCTCTCTATATGTCTCTCTTTTGACTTTTATTCTACTCTTTTTACATTTGCCTGTCTGTCCATCTATCTTGATCACATAATTCTCCTTGTCCTTGTCTCCTTATTTTCACTATATCTGCTAATGCTTTTATAGCCAACGTCCACACGAGTGTCTACTCTATAAGTCATAGCAACATTATTACATTAATGCAAGTTGAAAGAATTTGAATAAATACGAGGATTGCCTTCAGTGCAACTTCACACCTGAAATTCATGAAACCATAGTCCATCACAGAATATAAGAGAATTAAAAGGTGCCCTAATAAGGTGAACTGATAGACTGAACAAATCAATAAATAATAGGGTTCTGAGCAACATTTAAATCCTTAGGTTTATAACTTCCTCTAGTTCATGAAGAAAGCATGAAGCCAGAATGAAGCCGTTCAATCAATGCAGACACCCCCGAAGTATACCTCTTTTTAAATTGTATCATTGATTTAACTAAATGTATTGACTTTGTATCTGCATAGAGAAGCTGAGGCAGGTTTTCCTGTCCATTGCAATACACACCACTTTCTTGAATCTGACTTCTAGTAGTGATTAACATAACTACAAGTTAAAAGCAGGTTTATCTGTGTCAGTTTTAGATTTGGTCACAAGGCCAAAATGGCTTGTGCAGCTAGCCTTCCTTTCTGATTCTGATAGGTGTTTACAGACCCTCTTAGCTGACCCAGTATCTATAAACACTTAAGTGAATCTCATTTCTTATTATTCTGATTCTAAAAAGTTAGTTCTTGGTGATTTTAACCTCAATTTGCTAAATAACAACTCACAACTTTTGAGATGATCAAGTTAGTAGTAACATATATCTCAGCTAATAACCTATTAAACCTAATATCCTAATAACCTAAGACTGTTCAATAGCCACATTAATTGATGTTGTTCAAATACAGTTGACAAATTGTGGCCAGTGGAGTTTTTGAATTAGGAATTATTGATCACTGCCCTACGGTATGTGTGAGAAGCATGAAACTGGCAGGTATGAAGCAGAATTTTAAGAATTTTAATGACCAACATTTCTTGGAGGATATTAATTACAGCAACATTAAATTCACGGCCGAGGCCACTGGTGTTCAGGGGCGCCCTGGGCTTCTTCACTGATGATTTTATTTCACTCATTGATAAATATACTCCTTTTAAGAGGCTTAGAATTTAAGACAGAATTACCACTTGGTTCTCACAGGAGCTATGAATTTTATTTAATGACAGAAATAAGTCCTGGTATCAGACATAAGTGCTGGTTTCAGAAATAAGTCATGGAAGGCAAGTAGTTACTTTAAATAAAAACAAGACCTCTAATTCACTTCCAACTCATTTAAATTGATTATTGTGAGATTTCCAGTCAAAATTAAAGGTTGAATAATTCTGCTGCCATATTTATTGATCTGTCAAAAACAGTTGATCATCACCTGCTCTGGATTAGAAACATATGATTATTTTCTGGATTATTTTTCTAAGAGACAACAGTGTGTGAAATCAGACAATTCCCAATCTGAATTCCTATCAATATCAAAAGGAGTGCAACAAGGTTCAGTCCTAGGAGTAGTTTTCTCCTTGAATAGTTGTAAAGCCCATTTGTATGCTGGTGATACTGTTGTGTATTGCTCGCTTGAAGTTTGAGAACTTGCAACTTGCTCTCCAAGAATATATTCAATTTAAATTTTTCTTTCATTTCATCAGCATCCACTATGAACACTATGACACTTGCACCAGATAGCTGTCTCAGTTTGTCTATATATACTCCATGTGGATAACCTTGCCTCCAAGTAATGAAAGAAAATTGGCTTTGTGTACAGAAGCATATCCGTTTTTTCTGTGATTAGTAAGAAGAGGGTTGTTGAAGTAGTTTCCTTATCAATCTTGGATTATGGTAAGGTAATTTATAGGCAGGCTGCTGCTTCAATGCTTGTACCTTTCGACTCTGTCTATCACTCTGCCTTTACATTCATAATAGGTGAAGGATTCTTATCATTGTGTCATTTACAATAAGTTGGTTTGACCTTATCTTGTGGAAAGGCACAAATTGCTGATTTGTTGAATAATATATTGCTAATTGTTAGCCTACCTATGTGGGCTGTTTGTGCAAAAATTAAACCGTGGGAACTCAATCATTCATTTTCTATACCTGCTTATTCCTCATTAGGGTTTCAGGGGTCTGCTGGAGCCTATCCCAGCGCATTACGGCAAGAGGCAGGGATACACCCCAGATGGTCGCCAGCCAATCATTCACTCATACACTCACACCTACGGGCAATTTAGTTATGTTTTTGGACTGTGGGAGGAAGCCGGAGTACCCGGTGAAAACCCACGCAGACACGGGGAGAACATGCAAACTCCACACAGAAAGATTCCAGACCCAGGACCCAAGAAGGTCTTGAACCTGCAACCTTCTTGCTGTGAAGCAACAGTGCTAACCCGTGCTCCACCATGTCGCCCACGGTGGGAACTGATGGGATAATATTTCACTATGATTAACTGTGCTCAGTGAAACATAAAAAAATGGTTAATTTGGCAAGCACTGGATTTAGTTTATTTTAAACTCTTACAAGTCTACATAGAGATGAGAGTGAATGAGAGTTAATGGCATCCCACAGCAGCTGGCAGTGTTGCCAAGCAACAGTAAACATTCAAGCCCTAATATTAGCTAGGATACTCTTGATAGATATTAAAACTGACAGTCAAAATCTCACCTACAGCTCTTGCTATAAAGAATAGACAACCCATGTTTCCCCAACAATTTTTTTTATCTAGCCTGCTTTTTTGTCACTGCATAACTGTCAAACCATAACTAAAACAAGTCAATCAGTCTCTGTTAACATCTACTCCCTTGTGAAATCATCTGATGAAATATCCTGTAGTTTGATTAGAGAGAAGAACATATCTGAAGATTCTCTTTATGTATGTGATGCAGCCCGATTTCACAATTGGTTTGGATTTTGAAACTCCTGTAGTCGGAGCCCTGTTTTAGGGTCTCTTGAGCTTGCTCGGAACTTGGGAAATCTGCCTTTTTCTTTGATGCTCGTAACACGTGGAAGCCTGGAGCTTGTCTGAAGTTGGAAGTTCTTCCATCATTTGTTCAGTTGAAATGCTTGATATCCAACCACTGTTTATCAACTAATAACTGTTATATTTGACGTTTTATCTGCCTTTTATCGTTTTCTTTGCATTTTCTGTGATTTTACATGCTGTTGTAAATGTAAATTCTCTGAAAAAGGTCAATCATGATGCCTTTATGAATTAAAATAAATGATTGAATTTAAACATATAACCTTTTTCTTTTTTTTTTTCCTTTTTTAAAACAATTAAACCCATGTGGTTGCAGTAAACAGTGAACGGTCCATAAATTGAACCAGTTCTAATTACATCTATGCCTATACCTATTTTTTAATTTCTTATATTCATTTCTTAGAATTCCTTACAAATTCTAATCATAACCCTTATCTTCCAAAAGCAGCATGATCTGCTGTGATGTCCACAAAAATAAAGAAACTTTCTCCATATATTTAATTATGAACCTCAACCTCAAATACTATGTTTAACCTTTTATATATGCGACCAACAATTTCCAAAGAACCATTCAAACAGGAAATAAGGATGAAATGGAACATTTGAGTGAGAACAGGTATCCTATAATGCTACAGTGAAATATATGCTAGTTAATGTCTCCAACCATTAATGACAACAACCTTATGTTGCCTGTAGATTCTCCCCTTTAAAATTTAAATAACATTCACTGTACCACAATTTGCCACCAGTGACACTATGCTAAGCTGATTTATCTTTGCAGACATTAGCTAATCCCCTCAGAAAGCTTTCATCACCTGGCCTCTGCTGACTGTCTCTAAGTGAAAAGGAACAGATAGGTTTTTGGAGGAGAAAGTCCTATTCATTTACACAATACACCACATAGCTCTTAATTTATCCAACTGACTCCTCCTAGGTTGCAAAGGGACATTAGATGATTTGAGTAAGGGCATCAAGCTTTAAATAGTAGGTGGACTAACATTAGTATTTACAGTTATGATGTATTTATGACATAGGGGTTAAATATCAGACCAGAAGGAGAAATGTTGCTGAATCTCTTAAAGATTTGTAACCAGTGTACCTGCAAGCACTATTGACACATAAGACACTATTTTAGTTCTTTCGAACTGTGGCTTTGAAATTCAAGTGAAACCAAAGGCTATAAATAACGTAAGAACTTTTTTGAAGTTGACATGCAACAGCTTCACCTTGAAGGTTTCATATCCTGTTTCAAAACTCAATCCACAGAGAATTGTGGCCTTCCTTGAAGTTGTGATGTCATAACCACACAGTCCCCACCAACACCCCCCTATTCAGAGCTATTCAAATTAGCCAATTAAAGGAGAGGCTAATTAATATCAATGAGACAGAAACAAATGATCTGTTCTTCCTAAAAGCTCCACAGAGAGGCTTTTTTTTTGGGGGGGGGGATATAAAAATATATTAAGCTGATTATTGGTACTTAAAACCACAATTATATCTTGTTAGGGATATTACAAATTCTACTAAAACCTGGGAAAAGTGTTCAATATGAGACCTTTAATTGCTAATGCTGGTTTGTCTTCAAAGATAGTGAAGTTGTTTTTATTGATTACTTTGTCCAAATTTTCTTTGCAAGAAAAAAAGCCCCAAAAAATGTATTTACTCAAAAATACAATTGATTTAATTCATGCCGGAAAGTATTTAATATAAGATGAGTGGTCAAGAGGGGTAAATGATGTGTTAAATGAGGGCAATGCAGGTTAGGGCTAGTAAGGCTTTTTTTCTGTCTGTAAATTGGACCCTTGGGTCCTGCCAAACTGAGCGTCTTTCCGGCAGCGAGCCACACGGGGCGCTGCTGCGCACCCAAACCAGGACGCCGGACGGGATATTGAAAGTTTATGCAAGCGATGCAGCTTATCGGGGAGCCGCGGTAGAGAGAGCTGAACGCTATTCCCGATCCAAGAGCGAGCTTCGAGTTGAAAACGCACACTCAGACACACGCAAACAAACAAACAAACAAACCGAAAAACACACACACACAAAACACACACTTTTTACGCGCGCCACGCGCTGGAGAGGTGATGAAGCGTCATGCTCGTTGATTCCAAAGCTTTTGTCGTGGACGCGAGCTGTCAGCGGCCTGTCAGTCAGTCGGTCAGCGATCCCTCAACATCCAGCGGAGACACATGGAGAATGTGGGCGCCCGGTATCCCGTGTGTGTGTGTATGTGTGTGTGTGTGTGTATGCGCTGTGTGTATCTGTGTGTAGAGTCGGGGACTTTTCAGAGCACTAAGGAAAAGAGTGGGGGAACAGCCACTATGTGAGAGAGGAGTTGAGAGACAGAGGAGGAGAGTTGAGTGAGAGAGAGTGTGTGTGTGTGTGTGTGTGGGAGAGAGAGAGAGTGAGAGAGAGAGAGAGACCTCGGTAGAGAGGGAGAGAGAGAGAGGGGAGGAGAGCTCCGTCTCTCCCGGTGCACTTGGCAGTCTAGTTGCGGGCTGCTGTGCTGTTGCTATCGTGGCGTGGCTGGTCGCGCCAGGCGGGGAACTTCACCACACTGGAGCCCGGAGTCCCACTCTCTCACCTGCGCAGTTCGGAGCTGCCATGGGTCTCTCGCCTGGATTTACTGTCCTAATTATTCTACCGGCCTTTCTGCTGCACACCAGCGGCCTTTACATCGCCAGTAGCGTTGGTACGTACGGTACAGTTAAACGTGGTCAGTGTTTATGTTGTTCTCCGTTATCTGCTGATCTCAGATATCATCTTCTGGAAGTCTGGAGAGCGTAGCGGGCAGAGCGCTGCCGGGTTTCTCTCCCTCTCTCTGGCATGCTTTTGCATTCTTTTCTTTTTTTTTGCAAACATTGTACAGTAGGACGCAATTTGGAACTTCTGCGCGTCCCGCTGTGGCGCTTGCAGGGACTTTCCGGAGGTCCCTCAGCGGTGCGGGCTCGCTTTTTCCCTGTCCAGGGGACGGTGTTATCCGGGGTGTTAAAGGGGGCATCCGGATGCGCCGGTTTTACTGTCGAATTGTGCAGAGAAGTAGCCGAACATTATCTGCTGTCGCATCTATCGATCCGTCACAGGACGCTTGGAGTCGGATGTCAGTTTATTGATCACACTATTATCAAATCATCCCTCCAACATGGGGGCTGAGAATATTAACCGAGTGCGTTCGCGTCTGTCAGTCAGCAAACTTTAGAGATGAGACGTGACGCACGGAAAATCCGAATGTGATCGTGTTTCTAACAACGATCCGCACCTTCTAGGGCCACATAACATAAGGTGATAGCGTCTGACCCTGTGATGGCATTGGCTGCATTAAAGTGGCCTCGGCTCAGTGTGTTTCAGTGTGTGTGTGTGTGTGTGTGTGTGTGCGAGCAGGGAGCATCTCTCAGGTCGCCTCTGAAATGCACCTGCATGTCACATGGAGGCAGAAAAAAAAAATGTTGCCGAACCCAAGAAAATGTCAGAAGCATGTGACAAGAGAACATTAAACTGACACGTTTACGCACAAATGATCGTTAGGATACAGTAATGGTGATCAATGACGATTTGGTTTATGATGATAAATATATAGATGCATGATTGCTGAATCTATTTCATGTTAAAATATTACAGTTATTACAGCGACATTTTAGTTGGTTGATATATATATATATATATATATATATATATATATATATATATATATATATATATATATATATATATATATATATATATATATATATATATCGGATCGAGCAGCCTGACAGTGAGAAAACTGCGTGAGAAAGCCGCAATTAGCACCTTGATGGTATATGCTGGCTTTCCTGTTGACGGTTAAGGACACAGAAGGTGTCAGGAGTGCAGCGCGCATTGCTGAGGCTGCCGTTTCCAAAACGCACACTGCCGAACACCGGGGTCGCCTCTGGGTTCATGGGTGGGGCTGTGTGTGTGTGTGTGTGTGTGTGTGTCAAAGTTTTTTTTCTTCTTTTTTTTTTTTATTTGATTTATTATTGTGCTCCATGTGACGCAAATTGGAATAAGGAATCACGGATTCCAAGGCATGCTTGACATTTCTCTAATCCCTCATTTTTCCTCCCATCTCTTTTTTCCATCCTCCCCCTGTATTCACCCCCTACCCATGACTTCCCATTTTCTCCACTGCTTATACCCCATGCTTCTCCCATGACGTCTCTTCCTCTCCGTCCTGTTTTTTTTTTTTTCCGCCTCTTTTGGTCCACCTTTTACTGGTTGTCTTTTGCACCGTTTTTTCCACATATGCATCCCAACGTCTTAACCCCTGCACTGTCCTGTGCTCGTAGACTCCCTGCAGCATGTCCTGGGGGAGTATGGACTGGTGAGGCCGATGAGTGTGGACGCGGAGGGCCGCTTCCTGTCCCACGCCGTCTCGGCCGGCCGCGTGGCAGGAGGGCAGCCCCGTAGGCGCCAGAAGAGGGAGGTAGGAGAAGGCAATGATGAGTGGGAAGGACCGAGAGGAGGCGACGGGGACCGCCTTTACTACAACGTCACCGTCTTCGGCCGGGAGTACCACCTGCGCCTGCGTCACAACGCCAGGCTGGTGGCCCCCGGAGCCAAGATCGAGTGGCGCGATGACAGCGACAGCACCCGTCGGACCGAGCCGCTGCGCGACGAATGCTTGTACGTGGGTGACATCACGGACACGCCGGGAGCCACCGTGGCGATCAGCAACTGCGATGGCCTGGTGAGTGGACAAACCCAGGTTACCCGTCTTCCTGGCTTCTTTGAGTGTTGGTTCAAAGGTGTCTGAGAGCCCAATATGCACACAATGTGAGATTTGAGAGGGAAGAACAAAAAAATGACTTTAAGTTATAATCAAATATTAAACCCAAGACATTTTTGGCCCTTGACCCTATGAAGTCCCCTGGGAGTCATTGTGGTTGACCCCAGAGCTGCACTGCTATTCTCCCTGCTGTCCTCTAAACCAGGCCCGCCATGAGAAATACCTGAGTCATGTTTTCATCCCCGCTGTCCTCTGCCCCTTTTAGTTTACTCATGTCAAAAAGGGGGGGGAGGGATTATTAAAGCAATACACTGATGTTTCACAGTTAACCTTAACGTTTCTGACTATATAAGCACAGCGCTTCTGGAATAACATCCCGCTGGCTCACGCCGCTCCGCACAACGAGATGCAGAGGCAAGCGGACAAGTAACACAAACAGAATCCGAATGGAAACAGCCATCGCGAAAATATTTTTTAGCAGTCGCTCAAAGAGCCTGAATTGTAAATAACGTGAAAAGAGCTGGCGATGAATAGGTGGGAGGGGGGGGAGGAAGAAAGAGACGGCCAGCAGTTGGTGAATTGCTGTCAGCAAGGGAGACAAGTGAGACATAGACAGTGTGAATAATGTCCACAGGAACTGCTGAGATGAGAGGATGCAGAAAGATGGAAACCGGTGAGGTGGAGGGATAAGACTCAGGGCAGTGGAAAAAGAAAAAGAAGTTGAGTAAACAGCTATGGAAATGGGCTGAGTACGTGTACAGGGAATGATGGGATCGAGGGGAGGAGTCCCCCCCCCCACCCCCAACACCACCACCTCCGTCATTAGGAGAATGTTCATTAGTCAGCCGGATCAGCCCACCACTGGAGCTGAGTAGCAGCAACTGGATCTGTTTAGGGTTGAGGACACTGGGGAGCCGAGTGAGCAGGCAGGGAGCCAGGACAGCACAGGCCTGACATCCCATTTAGCATGACACGCCGGGCGAGCAGCGGCAACCGACCGCCGCTGCTCGCCTGTCAATCCACTATTGCCGATAGGCGACTTCTAGGAAAGTTTTCTGCCAAACAGTTGTTGGGTATGGGCAAAAAATGAGCAGTCACCACTGGTCATTGGGCTACAGGGCTACATTCAGACTGCAGCCTGATGTGACCCCAATCGGGTTTTTTTCGGCCCTATGCGACCTGTATCTGATCTTTTAATGAATGTCTGAACAACATAGGTCTGAACGTCACTATTCTGTGCTGGAGTAGGCGGAAGCGTACCAACCTTGGTCAAAAACCTTACTATTTTCTTCCTTAATCTCCTACTTAAAGAAATTGGGTCCGGTAGGACATTAACTTTTAAATCACCTGATACTCAGCTAGCGTCCATGTTTACGTTATGTAGATATTGCACCGAAAACCAGATATTTGCAGCTAGAATAGTCATATACTAAGTTTTCAATGTACAGCGTGTATTTATGATTAGTTTAAAATCATATTCATTGAAAAAAGCAGTGCTTTTCTTTCAAAAATAAGGACATTTCTAGGTGAGCCCAAACTTTTGAATGGTAGCCTATATAGATATATGTGTCCCATGTGGGACACTTTTGGGACATTTAAAGTTCAAACTGGAGATCACGCACAAATGGCATTTAATTGGAAATGTGAACGACCTTGCAAAAAAAAACGTATTTCACAAAAAAGTCAGAACTGAGCATTTAGCCCTGCAGTCTTAACGTAGCCCAGTTCTATGGGACTTTTAAAGAACAGGTTGATGTTTTCATGGAACAGATAACGAGGCAATTATATACAATATAACCTTGTAAATATGAAACAAATTAAAAATTAAATAAAAATTTGTAATTTTAAAATTTGTATAATGAAATTAAAATATGTCAACCCTTTCAATGAAAAAATGATCAGTGTTAATGCGTTAAATTCGAAATAAAATAAATAAAATAACATTATTGCTGTCTACTTATATTTAATTTGTTTCTCCCTGCTCCTGAGCAACTCATGTCCTTACTAATCAATTCTTACAGCCTCCCCCTGCATGCCAGGAAACACAGCCAAACTCTGTCAGGCTCTGCCCACATCTGCCTTTTTAAACCCAGCAGAAGCACATAGCCACGCTCTGCCCTGCTGAGCCCACTTCCTCAGTGACCCAGACGCCCGGCCAGGGTCCTCTCTGGCCCGTGTCGCCATTCACAGCCAACATCTGGCTGGCTGTGATCCAGGGTGTGTGGTGAAGGGAGGAGAGAGACAAAGCCAAAATACAATAAATAAATAAATAATAAAGAGGTGGAGGGGGGGGGGGGGGGGGGGAGGGGTATAGATTTCAAGAAGTAACAAATGCCCAGAATAAATTAGAAAGGAAGAGCGAGCACACAAGCAAAAAAAAAGGGAAAATCTTTGTATGGACAAATGACCTTTGGAGGGAATTGGATTTCTGTGAACAGAGGCTGTGATCAGCTGGGCAGTTCTCTGGATGGTTGAGAGGAAGCAGCGCACTATACGGTATGAAAACTGGGGAGTGTGTGTGTATTTTAGTGATAGATTGGTGCGGGGCAAAAATTAAATTAAACTGCAGCTGGGTACACACACACACACACACACACACACATACACTCACACTTTTTTCTCTGTGATTGTGCAGATATGGGGTCTGCTTGAATCAAAGAAAAGGA